>CAJGYO010000014.1:40175226-40770967 GCA_904845875.1 Miscanthus lutarioriparius | reverse complement strand
ACTCAAGAATTTGTTTCATTGTAGTAGCCCTAGAGTACTTCACAAAATGGATCGAGGCCAAGGCACTGGTGAAAATCACATCGGGCACCTTAATCAGCTTTATGTGGCAACAGATAATCTGTCGTTTCAGAGTGCCGTCCTACATAATGGTCGACAATGGGAAGCAATTCGATGGTACCGAATTCAGAAATTTTTGCAGCGAGCTAGGAATCAAACTAGCATTTGCCTCCGTTAATCACCCAGAAAGCAATGGAGCAGTCAAAAGGCCAAATGACCTGATCTTCATTGAAGTATCTAAATCATTGTTCGATTCTCCGAAAGGAAAATGGGCGCAGGAACTGATCACTTCCGTCTGGGATCACAACATCTCGCGCACTCGGACAACTGGGTTCACCCCCTTTCGCCTCTTGTATGGTGAAGAAGCAATCACATTGTTTCGCATCATGGGAAATGTCACGATCAAAACTAAGCAACCTAGAAACAAACCTAAAAAGGCACAAGCCTTTCGCATCACCAAAAAGGAGTGAGAGTGAAAGAGAAAGGCCAATAAGCCATGAATGTTTCGCCACACCAAAAAGGAGTGTCGGCAAACAGAGAGTTAGAAAGGCTCAAAAATAGTTCGCACCACCAAAAAGGAGTGGCAACGAACACAAAAAGGCTCAAGAGCCATAAAAATTTAGAACCACCACAAAAGGTGTGGGAACAATGTTTACAGTCCAAAAGGTGCAAAACCTTATTTGTTATCGGTCTCGAGAACGAAAGCACTACCAGGGAAGGTAGGCACACATAGGAGCTTGTACCACAAAGGACAACAAAAGTTAAGAAAGACACCAAGCAACTGACAGTAAAGTGCTGCCACCAACCGCAACAACCAAAACTAATAACCCTGAGCCCTCAAAACTCTATAAATAAGACGCTCGGGGTTCCTCAAGACACCAAATCAAGTCTCAGTCCAGGGCTAAAGCATTAGGATAGCCACCCTGGGCCGCTCGGATCGGCCGCGATAGCGTGTGAGGACTCCTTGCATGTAAGCGCAATGAGTGAGATTGAGAGAGTGTCAGGGGTTTCGGCAATCGCCGAAATCATCCTAGGGATGGGACAAAAAGTTGTACAATCATAAGGCGGCCAGCGGTGAAATCTAGATGTTGTGCGAAAACACGTAACGATCAGAGCACATACTACCCAAAAGGAGCGTGCGCCTGGTATTTGTCGGGCACGGAGCTGAAAGATGAGGCAACAGGATGTGGCCATGTCACTACAACAAGCAAGTATGGAGGGATGTTGCAAGAAAAAACGTAACATCCCCCATCCGGCAAAACCACACCACGAGGCCATGTACATCCACGAGATTGGATTCTTGCAGCAGCTCTATGTCGGTAAGCACGACGCCACAGCGCCGCGCAACAATTTAGCTAATTTGCCTAGCAATAGTGCAAATTCACTCTGGCGAATCATCCAAACAAGCTAGATGTTGCGAGCCAAGAAGCAGAAGGAAAGATACCAATTGTACATATCTGCCAATACACCTAGCACCGAACCGAGAAGCACCACCAATGTAAAAACATTGCAATCTATCATTAACGGATAAATTTCCACATGTTGCGCAGGCTCCACGTCAAGAACCAGCGCACCGAAACCACAACAATTTAAACTTAAGTCTTTACATCCACACCCGACCAAAATCAACTATTCAATAAACATGAGAACGTCGAATCCTAGTTTTCTACCCCATCTTGAGCGACGCCTTCGCCAGGACCACCTGTGCCTTCCTTAGCAGGAGTCTCAGTAGCAGGAGTCAACGGTGTATTCGCGTCACCTGAACCACTGCCAGCCACACCCTCGTGAGCATTCCGCTCTGCAATAAACTTTTTAACTTTTTCCTTGATAGCCGTGCATTCCTCAGTAGACTACAAAACATGTTTCAAACATAAAAAATAACTCTTCTCAACTTATCACACAAAAGCCTACAGGGCGAAAAGAGAATCTGTGGTGAAGAAACACACCTTGCCATGGCTCATGGCAGCCCTAAGGAGAGCGAGATCACGGCCCCCAGGACACCAAAACCGTTCCAAAAACCTCTTCCCCGCCTCATGAGCGAGGCTAGGAGCACTCCAGTAGGATTGCGGGTCCTTGATCTCAAACTTATCGAGATGGTAGCACCCGCATTCCTCCAAAGCCTAGGCGAAAGCACGGAGAGAAATGAAAGAGGCGTACTCACGCCCTATGGTCATGTAGTCGCTCACGGTAGCCAGCTTGTTAGCCAACCATTCCATGAAGTCAACGACAGGCGCATCACGAGGCGCATCCGACTCCTCGCCCACACTCTCAAAGAGTTCCTTGTACACGTTCGTCGCTCTCTAGGCGCCGGCAACTACCTTTTTGCGTTCATCGCGCTTCTGCCTCTGGTAATCGTCAAATTCTTGACGCGTCTTCTTGACTCACTCCTCGGCAGTCTTACAGACGACTTCATTTTCCTCGGCCAACTTTTTGGCCGCCTCCAGCTCCTGTTCAAGGGCCCGGATCCATGCATCTTTGGCCGCCAGATCCTTTTCTAGGCCCTGGCGAAAAGCTTGGCCCTGATGTTGAAGCCCCCGGGCCAGGAGCATGGCCTGCAAAAACAAAAAGGCAACACATGAAACTACAGCCAGCCACAGAAAAAGAAACAGAGCGAACACAAGTCAATACCCATCCACTTACACTAGCAGCATGAAAGTTTACCGCATCTATAAGAGATGAATTAGGGACCTTCATAAGGCCCTCTCCACCTTAGGAGCCGAAAACAAACCAGAGCACGCATCGGCGAAACTAACCACGCTCGGGTTCAGCAGCAGCCCAACCGCGTGGTAGTCCATGTTGGCGACCACCCAGGAATTTGATGAGGCCCCCAAAGAACGAGCAATCTAGAAAGTCTCCTCCTTCGTAGAATTCATTTCACCAGAAGAGCTCGACCCTGAATAAACTCGCATATCGCTGTAATCCTTGGGCTGAGAACTCAGTCGCAGTTCCCCGTGACCAAACAGTTGCCAGCGAACCAAGTCGTCGCTCAGGCGAATATACTCTGCATAAATTCTAGGCTTACCCTGCATCTGAGAGCCCGAAATATCACGAGACGCCATGGTAGTAGGGGCTGGATGAGCAGAAGCCGCCTCTTCGGTAGAAGTCATTCTTACCTTTTTCGCGCCGGTCTCCTTTGGGAGGCCACCGGCCTTCCGTGAATTCTTCTTAACCTTTTTGGTAAAAAGGTCACCGACAGACATGGTATTCGCAAGACCGAATGCGTCGTTCACGTCGGCGACCTTGGCCTTGCCAGCCATTCCGTCAAAACTCAAAGATGCTTGAAACACCAAAGGCAGCATTGCATTAGCGAACAGATAAAACAACAACAAACTAAATCTGAACCAAAAGCAACAGCAGGAAAAATACACAAGGAAAACCACATCACTACCATTTCGGTCCAAACTTGGCCAAAACGACTGCCCAATCACCACTTTCTTGCTATTGCCCACCTTGCTAGCCATCTCCCTTCCAATGCGAACATCGGTAGGTTCAGTAAAGCTGCAACCTCGCCCGACATGCTACCGCTTGCGAGATTCCAAGGCGGTAGTGTTTGCTCCATGCCCTGCAGTCACTTTCCTCGCACGCCCTTGGCGACCACAGCCACGACCACCATGGCAGCGAGGAGCAACATCATCATCTGGGAGGCTGGTCGAAGGGCCTGCCCGGTTAGCGTAGCATAGACCCATCGCGTTGAAGACATGGTTTAACCGCCTTTTACCAGCTAGGGATTGGCTTCGACCCTTGTGCTCTCTGTCGCCGTAAAATCCAATGATTTCTTTAGCCTTGTGCTCAATCAAGTTCATGAAGCTAAAGTTGGTGGTAAAAGCATCCAACGGAGCAACGTTAAGACGTGGAAAGACGTATCTGTCCCTTCGCTCTATATCAGAAAACTGAGTCTCACTACTCAGTGGAGGGCTATCACAGGCTATCCATTCTTCCACCAAATCTCGGCTAATCAACCGACGAGATGTCAAAGCGAAGGCGTCTGCAGCTTTGGTATCCCGTGGCCCATCAGTCAAAATCTCATCCAAGCGAAATCCCTCCATCGGTGTCATCTCCAACACAAGTATGTGCGCCATCGGCAAGTCATTCATCAAAGCTTCAGTGACATCCTCGTTAGAGCACACGCGATGATAGAACCAATAATCGGTCCAGCGCGGCCATTTATTCCGATAAGCCAGCACAATTTGCACGGTGCCTTTCGTCTTCTTCGGGATGAAGTTGTATGAACCATAGTGGGCTATGATCTCGACCTTGGTTCGCTTGTCCTTGACCACGCAAAAGTATTCACGCTTAGGGCGCACCCGGCCATTTTTAGCGCCATAGCGAATACGCTCAATCATGCGAAGGCGTTGGGACTCAGGTGATGGATCTACAAATTGAAGCATTGCAGAACTTCGCCTACAAAGTCCTCACACAGAAATCAGAGTTCGGCTTCAAAGAAATCATGAAAGATGACAGCTTCGTAAGGCTCCAGGCGGGGCACCTGTGGCAGAACCTCCTAAATTATAGGGCCCACATGCACCTGTCACTGTCCAATGACTTTTGACATCTATGCATACGTTCCTGGTAACTTAAGAAGACTGTTGGGTGTCCTCGGGGAACCACGAATCATCCACGATTTCTGAGCAGGATCACATTACAGAGTCATTGTAGTATTACAACAGTTTATTCAAATAGATACATCAGAGTAAAAATAGCGGAAGACTTACAATAACATAGTTTACAAACCATTTGTTTCAAACCATACAACTAAGTTCGATATTAATACAAACCAAAGTAGTGGAGTGGCATTATAATATATTACCAAACACACAACATAAGCTGCCCTGCCCAAGGGCCACACATTTAATTATCGTCATCGCACTGAACAACAGTCATGCAGCACGATCCAAAACAGATCTGCTCATGAGCCTCACCTGCAACAAGGGTCAACGAACCCTGAGTACAAAAGTACTCAACAAGACTTAACCGAAATAAGAATTTAAAAGAACACAGGAATGCAGGCTCATGGGATTCAAGGTATGGCTTTAGCAATAATCAAGGTTCTTTTGCGTAAAAGCATTTTAAAAAAATTCTTTATATCAACATTTAAAACTTCATAAAGATCATATACAAAGCTGACACGATCCGTATTGAGATCATGAAACTTCGTATCCAACACTTTCTCATACCATCCTTAGTTTTCAGTTATTAATTACTACGATGATGAACAGTGAGTTGAGTCTCCATAACCGAGGAGCAACGACGATTCGAATCGATTATAACCCAGCTGGGAATTCCAGACCACACGACATATGTAGGTCCCCGACCTACATATACCAACCTACCCTCGGATCCTCTAAAACAAGAACGGGTCCGCGCCACCTGAGAATACAGTACTCCACCAATCCAACCTATTGCCACGTGAGTACATGCTATTCCCACCATCTCTCCACTCCCAGTGCGCGAGTAGCCATTCTCGTAATAGAATAGCCAAGTTAAGGCTTACTGAAGTATGTGGTTAGTACTACAAAGTCTCATCTCATGCAATTCAACAACGAGCAGGACCTTAATCGACACAGTAGGGAAGAACACGCTCACAAGACCTCCATGTCTTGTGGCTCACACACACCGAGTCCGCCTTGGGTCTAGATTTATTACTCCACATTCCCATATCACATGTTAACATAATTAACCAAAGCTCCATTTAAAACTTACGGATGATGGTAATCACCGACTTTCACCGTTCTAAACATAGCTAAGCAAAAGCGGCATATACTAATTTAAAGCTGGTAATATGGTAAATATGGAATAACAAGGTTGGTAAGGTACCAATTTGGTTTTCACTTGACTCATAATCACTTAATGCGGTAAAAAGAAGCAAAAGCGAAATCAATTTGTAAAATACAAGGTAGGGTTGTATGCATCAAGGGCTTGCCTTCGTTGTGGAAAAGTCCGGGTCCGAAGTCGTTCCACCAATATCAACACCAACTTCCCACAGACGGATCAACCTCCTCAACTACTTGATTAACTACCACGTGTTCACCTTCGTTCGCTCACTACACGTAGTAACAATGCCATGCTTAACATGATGCGGAATCTGAAACATGATGCTCAATGATGGATGCAAAATTAACAACTTGAATACAACTTTCCTTCGCGGTACAGTTACAAGTTAAACCAACTAAACCATTTTCGCAACACTCACAACAATTGCCAAGGATCATTACCAACTAATGACCTAAGGACATCACTTAATCAAAAACTTAAATAAAACCTAAATCACTAAAGGTTACTATTTGCTTTTATGAATTAATTAATTAATTAATAATTATGAAATAAATCAACTTGTTCCAATTGACCTAAAAATTTTTGTATATGTTCATCACATGATAACTAAGTGACAAAACAATTTTCATAATTTTTGGATACATAAATAAGCCTAGAAAAATCCTGGAAACTCATTTATTAATTAATTGAGCAATTTTTATCACATTCAAAAAGTACTAAAAATCAACATTTCATATTTTTCCTAAATAATACACATCACAGAGAAGTCATACAAAAATTTTCATAATTTTTGGAGCTCTAAATAAATCTACACAAAAATAACAAAAACAGACACTATTCACTTATTTCAGAAAAATAGGAAATCCATTTTGAATGCTGAGTCACTGACAACCGGGTCCCACTTGTCATCTTCTACCTCGTACTTTGACCACGGCGACACGCGCGCTGACCGGCAAAAACTCACTGACGGCGAGCTCAACGGCGACGACCAAGGTACTAAAATGACCCCTACACCCCTACGCGTCGATTGGTGGCACAATCGGGACCAATTACAGCGGCGCATGAGCATGACGACGGCCATGGCGGACACGGCAGCGTGGCTGCGCTACGCCGGCGATAGGAGCTCGGTAACGATGAAACAAACAACTCGGGTAGAACCGGTGCTCACCCGAACACACCTGGAGTCATTGGCCGAGCACGAGAAGCTCGCGGAGACACGGTTCGACCGGTCACGGTGAGCAAATTTCGACAGCGGCAATGCTCCGGTGGCGCGGTGGAGAAATGGTCAATCAACCGGGCACAAAGCACCACGGCATCGGCGAAGCTGAAGCAAGAGTCGAAATAGCGAGGCTCACCGTGAACGCTGGCAGCGGCGACGGCGACGCCACCTGTGGTGGTCTTGCCGGTCGTGAGGAAGAAAACGATGAACGGCGAGTTCACGGCGAAATCAAGTGACTAGAGCTAGTGGTTGGGTGCGCAAGGAACTAAGCGCATTTGGGACACACATCGCTGCTGACCAAGCGCGAGACGCCGGATCGACGGCGAGGGCTCAACGAAGAATGGCGGTGGTGGCGGAAAAAGCGAGCAAGAGAGGCGTGGAATGACGGCGGCGGCCAAAACTAAATAGAGTGGCTCGGAAATTTGAAGGAAGCTCTTTGCTGTGGCCTTCACCGTGCCAGTATGACTTAAAAATGGCCACGACCGCAGCGCTGGAAGCAAACCGAAGATCACCGACCATGTAGCCGGCGGTGGACCTTTATTCATCAAAATACTGAATTGCCATCCGCCAAAATTCCTAAATTACTCCCAAATTTTCATAACAACTCAAAAATCTCCAAAACAAAAGTTGTTCAAAATCAAAAGTTCTACAACTTTGTTTTTGAAACCATACCCAAATTCGGCCTACATTTTGAAATGAACTTTTGAATTTAAAACGGGGATATTTAAGGAATTTCGCCTTTTTAAATAACTTCAAATTTTACTAAACAACTTGAAAAACTCCAAAAATAAACTTTGTACAACTCGACAAGCTCTACAACTTTGCTTTAAGACTCAACCCCAAAATATGCTTCGATTTTTAAATGGATTTTCAGGGTCGGATTTAAATATTGAAAATCAGGGTTTTCGGAATTTCAAATCAATACAAAGATTTCAAACTTGATTCAAACAATACCAAGCAATACTTATAACATAAATGTAAACTTGTTTTAGTGAATGCATAACAAAATTTGCAACATGACCAATGCCTTGGAATGTATATGATGATATGTCCGGTTTTTAATATTTAAACATCCGAGGTGTTACAGCACCTCTTTTTGTCCTGGAGCGTGGCATAAGCCACTAAGCGTAGACTTTAGAAGCCCCTGCTCAACGTATTTGTTGAGATCCACCTCTGTAACACGGGATTGACCAATCCGATAGGTCGTAGGTGTCAAATCAGACTGGCCCTTGACGACGGCTGGCACTGGCCCAACGCTTTTGCCTTCCTCACCCTCCTCCACAATCTCGACGTCAATATCGGTCTCTTCGTCGGCCACAACACGCGAACAGCCCGGAACGCCGCGTTATCGTCCTGAATATTCTGTAATTGAGCCTCCATTCTTTCAGGCACGCCTTGTGAATTAGCGCGAGACTCCGAACTAGAAGTGTCAGATGAGCTCCCACTGGACGAATTGGCGCCAGACGACGACTCACTCAACATCTATCCAAGCGAGTTCCATACGAAAACCCAAAAACAGGAAACAGGAAAGAAGCGAAAAGAGCAAAGCACAAAAACAATACAAGCACACAAGAGTAGAGCAAAAACAAGCAAAGCAAAAGCGAATATAAACCTGCGAAAAGGAAGCGACTGAGCAAACAAAAACCCAAGCGAGAAGCCAAGAAGCGAAAGCTTTGTTCTCAATGGGGGGCTAAAGATGAGACGAGCGCGCACGGCTCCCCTGGCTCGGGTGCTTATATAGGCACCCCGCTACTTGGCGTGTGAATTGAGGAAACAACGTGACAGTTCGCATAACCGCCGCGACGGTTCGAATTCCGAGAAGCAGTTACATGGCGCGATAACCAAGAAAACAAAAAACAATCAGTAAATAAATAAATAAATAAATAAATAATATATAATATAATATAATAATAATTGAATTAAAATCAAACCTATTGCAACCACCCTTCGCCAGGGACGGTGCCTGAGCCCCATGGCGAAAAAGGCACCTGCACGAGGGGCAAAAGCTTCTTCACGCGTTGTCGAGGGGCTAATGTTGGGGGCATGCCCCACCTCTGGGCACCCCATGGAACTCATTTGCCGCCCTAGCCACGCCAAGCGCGGCGCTGATAGCTTTTCGCGTTGGCAAAATGATGAGCAGTGAGCCTGAGCGGCCTTGACACGTCGATGCACCAAGGATTTCACTTAATACGAAAAGGCAAGCGCGGTGCAGCGGAATGAAGGGAACCTATGGAACGAGTTTCTCATCTCGCCCATGCGAAATGAGCGCGGCGCCAGCCGTTTCGTCATTGCGATATGATAGTTCCGGTTCTCGTCTGAGCCCTCCCCTCATGCTGTGGCAGAAGGAAGGACTCGGCTTATACTTACACGGCCAGGGGTGAGGTCGGAGTTAGACTATTCGCTTAGGCGAATAGCTGGTGGCTGTTCGCTCAGACGAATAGCTGGAGTGGGCTCATCTGACTGTCATTGCAGGTTTCGCCGATCGGAGGTGTCAGTCGCTTCAAGGTGGCTAACAGCGTCTGTTCGCTAGGGGGCCCACTCGGTCGGTCGGAAGGGCGACAAGAGGCAGGGCCGGTCGGCGCTACCCGGGGTAGGTGGGGACTGCAAATGGCGAACAAGCCCATGGTAATAGGGAATATTCTCCGAATGTGTAGTTGCAGGAATATTATTGTCCCGCAAAAAGCCTACGAGCATGTATAAATAAATAACCCCAAAGTGGATGATGTAAAAGGGGGAGAACACGAGTTGAGTAAAATCTATCACCTTGTTCCACTTGTGTTCACCTTTTTCATCTTGTCCCGTTTTGAGAGTTCGCTTGTGCAAATTGTACCGGAACTAGTGGCGCAACACGAGCGCTATTGATATATTTCGGCTATCGACGTTGGGAAGAACGATCATCCAGAGGCCCAACGTGATGCGGAGAGCGATGCTGGCGGCGACAACGATAGCAAGGAAGGGCCACCATGTGGCTAACCTACAACTGCTAGATCTAAGCGGGGGAAGGTTCTCCGCCCTCTTTGTCACCGGCCTGGATGTCGGAGGCGAAGGAGAGAAGGGCCCATGGGCGGTGACGAGGGGGAACCTAGGTGGCAACGATTGCATCTCATGAGACCCCGTCCCCATGGTCCTCGGCTACTCCGTGCAAGTACCATTGACATATGTGATTAATGCTACTTTTTTGAAACTTAATTTTTCGTGCAAGTACCATTGACATATGTGATTAATGCTACTTTTTCGAAACTTATTTGTTTTTTTTGGCACGTTGCGATTGTTGGATTGTTCCAAATATAACGACAGTTGAAAAAGGATAATACGAAAGGATACAGTGTCTATATTTATTTTTAAAAACTACATATTTATTTTCACTTTATTAACAAAACAAAGTAAAAAATATAAATTATAGCAACAATAGTTTGATAAATAAATTATTCTAGAAAACAATAAAGTGAGAATGATCGAGGGAGTAGAATTTCTGATGAGACAAGAGTTGCCTTGTTAGGCGAACTCGTCTAGAATACATACTGAGCTTGATCCTACGATTTTTTATAATAAAGGAGGGAAACCTTTTCTACTTCTCGAACGCGTCAAGAATTTCAATGTAATGTAATGTATGTAATCCATCGTGTAAGAAAAATAGAAAAAGGATTTTTTTTTCTGTGTGCCATTATAAAAGTTGGTAATTACCCACAAGCCATTAAAATTTTGAGTTCTCACAGGTGCCACTACTCGGAACTCTTTTGCCCTCCACGCCACTTCTGTCAGATTTGGCTCTAACAGTGTCAAACTATGGGAGTGAAAAGTCGAAAATACCCTCAGGTCTAAATATGCAATTGATTTTTTTAGTATCTTAATGATCTCAAATGAAAAAACTCAAAACTAGAAAGTTGTAGATCTCGTCGAGATCTACAATATTTTTTATAAAAGAGTAAATTACACGACCGGTCCTTAAAGTATCGGACCGATTTCATTCGAGTCACCAAACTATCAAATCGCACGTTTGACTTCCTAATGTCGTTAAGTGATTTTATCCAGGTCTAAAATAGACACAAGAAAGATTAGAAATTGACGTGGTTGTCCACGTGGACATGATTTAGGCACAAACCCCTTGGTGGGGGCATGAGCGCCGCGAGATGGAACGTCGCAGCGGCCGATAGGAACACTTGTGGCTCTGCCTGGGAGTAGAAGGCATTGTCCTCATCGCCGCTAGTGGACGCGCCGGACCTGGACCCACCGCTGTAGTCAAGGGGCGACGTGGGGCTACCGTGGGTGCCGCGCCTCGTCTTCTTCTTCTCCTTTCTTCGCATCCGTGGAGACGGCGGAGCTTGAGGCCGATGGGGACTCGTGCCGGGACTGCGAGCGCTTCCCGCGTGCCACCGCCGGCCAGGCCAGGTCCTGCGCGTCATCCCCGCCACCGTGCCCTGCTCCTGCCGCCGTCGCGGGCGGGCTCATGCTTGTGCCATGGCGAAGTCTAGTCGGCGAGGTCCGCGCAACTAAAAGAGCAAATGATGTCGGCGGCCATCGCGACCACCACGCAGGCCTCCCCGTCGGCCGCGGTCATGGCTGCTGGCGCTGTTGCGGTCTGCTGCCTCGGCGTCCCACGGTGCCCAGCGTGGTAACGTCCACACTTGCCTCGGCTGGCGGCGTCGTCCATTACGCTCAGGTCGCGGCCGCCATTGCCGGCTTGTGCACGAGCTCACAACCGCGAGCTATTCCTCTCCTCTCTCGGTTTATAAAAGGCGCCTCAGCTCTGCAGTAGCACGCTGCATACACCCCGTCCCTTCCTATGCTTCCTTCCTCTCTCCATCGCCAAAGTTCACCGCTGCCGCCATTGCCAAGCCCAACTTCAGCTCACGATCTCCCTCGTTCAACCACCTCTGTCGTCTCTGTTGGGCCCTGTGTGTTCGCAGGAGCACGACGAGGCCTCCCCACCACCTATTGGCGTCCATCCCCGCCGTTGAGCGCCTACGCCACCAACGCCGAAGCGCCGAGGCCATGCTCCGCCCCCGCGACGCACAGCGCGAGATGAGCAGCGCCGTGGTGACGCCAACCGCAACAAGTGGTGAAGTGGACGCAGGGCACCGTGGGACGCTGGCTCAGGGGTTCCCTAGTGCGGAGCAGAGGCAGCAAGAGGAGGAGCGCAGAGCGCGCTCGAGGAAAAGGAGGCCGCTGCCAGGAACCAGCTGTACCGGGCAGGGCCCGGCTGGGGCACCATCCACGCGCCGGTAGCCTACGGGATCATGCTTAAATCACGACCATGTCATGTTCTAATCATTCTCATGTCTATTTTGGACCTAGATGATATCACTTAAATACTTTAGAGAGCCAAATGTGCGATTTCATAGTTTGGGGATCCATATGAAACCTGTCCGATACTTTAAGCACCGGCCGTGTAATTTACTCTTTATAAAAATTATCTTCATTTGATTCTATACAAAAAAATGATTTTTCTAGGACATTAATAATATCAAATCATATTTTTTTTGTACAGAATTAAATGAAGATAATTTTTATAAAAAAATGTAGATATTGTCAACTTTCTAGTTTGAGTTTTTTCATTTGAGGTCATTAAGATGTAAAAAAATTAATTACATATTCATACCTGAGGGTATTTTAGATTTTTCATAACTACGGTTTGACACCGTTAGAACCAAATCTGATGGAAGTGACATTTTTGAGTAAAAAAGTTCACGGTAGTGACACCTGTGCGAACTTAATTTTTTTTAATGACTTGTTAATAATTACCCACTTTTATGACGGCAAACGGTTAAAAGCCTCGATAGAAAACGCCTGTTCCCCTGCTCTCTGGTCCTCTCCCTGCCTTCCCTCGGACACCTCAACCCTAGCGGCGATGGCGTCCGCGGCGGCGGGCGCGCCGAAGCGCTGCTACTACGAGGTCCTAGGCTTACCTCGCGACTGCTCCCCGAGCGACATCAAGCTCGCCTTCCGCCGCCTCGCGCTCTCGCTCCACCCCGACAAGCAGCCGCCCGGCTCCGACCTCGCCGCCGCCACCGCCGCCTTCCAAGAGCTCCAGCATGCTCACTCCGTCCTCTCCGACCCGCAGGAGCGCGCCTACTACGACTCCCACCGCTCCCAGATCCTCTTCTCCGACACAGCCTCCGCCGGCGCCAAATCCGCCTCCCCCGTCCCCGACCTCTTCGCCTTCTTCTCCTCCTCCGCTTTCTCCGGCTTCTCCGACACGGGCCGCGGCTTCTACAAGGTCTACGGGGACGTCTTCGACAGGGTCTTCGCGCAGGAGCTCGCCTACGCGCGCCGGATGGGGGTTCCTGAGCCTGCCGCGCCGCCGGTCATTGGTAACCTCGATTCCCCCTATGCGCAGGTCACTGCTTTCTACAATTACTGGCTTGGGTTCGGCTCGGTCATGGACTTTGGGTGGGCGGCCGAGTGGGATGCCGCGCGCGGGGAGAACCGCCGTGTGCGGAGGCTCATGGAGGAGGACAACAAGAAGGCGATGCGCAGGGCGCGGCGGGAGTACAATGACGCTGTCAGGGGCCTCGCCGCCTTCTGCAAGAAGAGGGATAAGAGGGTGGTGGACATGGCTCTTAAGAAGAAGGCGGAGGAGGAGAAGAGAAAGGCAGAGGAGAAGGAGAGGAAGGAGGAGGAGAAGAGGAAGAAGGAGCGAGCCATGGCATATCAGGAGCCTGAGTGGGCGAGGGCGGAGGAGGAAGAGGAGGGATTGTATGATGAAGACGAAGAAGAGGAGTTGAGGGCCAAGAAGGAGGAACTGTACTGCGTGGCGTGCAATAAGAACTTCAAATCGGACAAACAGTGGAAGAACCACGAGCAGTCGAAGAAGCATAGGGATAAGATCGCTGAGCTGAGGATGGCGTTTCAGGAGGAGGAGTCTTTGAAAGAGGCAGAGGAGGAGGGCGAAGGTGATTGGAATGAAGTTGATGTGGGGTTTGATTTTAAGCCTACACAGGAGTCAGATGATGAGAGTGCATTTTCAGATGCTGCAGAAGAGTTAGCTGAAGAATTTGAGGAAGGTTTGGAGGTGCACGATAAAGAGGATGGGGATAAGGATTTCGATAGTGCAGAGCAGGAGGTTGGGTCATATGATGAGGCAAGTGTATTGGAGGCAATGCTATCAAGCCGCAAGAACAGAAAGGGTGGTTATGTGGCTCCTCCAGAGGAGGCTTTGTCTGGTGCTGCTGAGGATGATGACGATCATAGAAGTTCTGCGGTTAATAATGCAAAAAGGAAAGGACGCAGGCGACGGGCAGCAAAGGAGGAAAAAGATGAAGGTAATTATGCTGATAATGAGCATCATGGTAAAAGTGAGGTTCAGCCTGAGGGATCTGGTCCTGGTAATGATGTTGATGATATGATGGAAGGGCAATCCTCTTCTAATGACAATAGTGGTTCAGTAAGAAAAGGAGATAAGCAGAATGGTGAAAACATGAATCCTAAAAAGAACAAAAAGAACAAGAAAGGCACAGAAAAGAAAGCAACTGTTTCTACTGATCAGAAGAGTACATCAAAGGCTGACCAGAAGACCACATCAAAGGGGAAGAAACAAAAGGTACAAATACTTTCTTTCCTTCAAGCCAATATAGCCTCGTATGGTTTTGAACAAGCTCGTTGAGTTGGGAATAAAAACCTTCTATGCTGTTCATTCCTGTAGCACGCCTTCATACTTCTAATTTGAACCACATGTGTAAGATTACCACTTCCAGACGACACATTCTGACTGTTTATACTTTTGAAAACTGCATAGAGCATAGACAAGATGTTATGAACAATTTTTATAGCACTGCATAGAGCATAGACAAGATATTATGAACAAGGCATCATCCGAGGGCCATTAGTTAACTCCTAAGAGTTATAGCATACTGGTAATGTAAAAATAGAGCTAGACATCACATTGGATTGGTTCCTAGACAGATGACCCTTGGGGGGGGGGGGTGTTATTTTGATATATCTTGGTAGTTGGAAGTTTGTTACTTTGTTCTACCCTTTTCTGTTATCTTAGTTTGTGCTTAAAACATTTCAAAACTCAGGCATTTGGATAATTCAGAATAATGTATGCTGGGAGTTGTAAGTGGCTAGAATGCCATCTGACATATTGAGAAGATGATACTGAACTAGGCAGTTTACTTGCATACTTGGTAAACACAACCTTGGACTCTGGTAGTCTTTTACATACCTTTAATGTAGTACCACTGTTTCTGCTTAAAAAAAATTGGTCGCAACATTATTTTAATTATACTCACCCTGTTGTGCAATCCAGATACAAATGGGTGGTATGTTCTATCGTAAAGTTGCAATCTATACTGATGTTAGTATGTTACTTCTTCATCTTCCACAATTTGAAAAAGAAAGATGGGACCGTTAACAATAGGTGTATAGGGTACAATGTTTTAAAGGCGGTAAGGCGAGGCAAGGCGAGCTACCCCCTTCCGGACGCCTAGGCGAATAAGGCGACCGCCTAGGCGACGCCATATAAACATGTTAATATATAAGTTAACTCAAAATTCAGAAGCAAATCAGACATTAATATTGCCAATTCTTAGCATGTAATACAATAATAAGTGGTGCTACTAGACTACTAATGCACAACATCTAGTAAGGTAGCAACTCTGAGATCTCTCATCTCTTAATGGCCATAAACTAGTCTCTAGTGACATAATGTAACATAATTAGTAGTGATGCACTGCTGCTAGCACAGAACTGAAATCTCTAATCAATGTCATCTAGGGATGCTGTGGCCTTCTCCTTCTAGTTTCCAAGTCATCTCTCATCTCCTTTCTAATTGCAGCAGTAGTCAGCCACCAGCTAGATGTTGCTTCAACCTTTTTATCCCTCCATAAAATGAGTGACCACATAGGGTGCATGTCACCACATCTTTGTTAGAAAGGTTTGGCCAGTAGGCATACTTCTGCCCTGGATCTGAACTTGCCATTGTGCTATCAACTGTGAAAACAAAGAATTAAAGAACTAATATAGAACAACACATGGAAAGGAAGCAACAGTCCACTCCACTCTGCATCTATGGACCAGAGCAGCGGGGGCAAAAACAGAGCAGCAGCCAGCAGGGGTTGAAACAGAGCAGCAGCAAACAAAGTAGGCAAGCTTCGACCTTCAAGAGAGGAGAGGATAGGAAGAGGGAGAGGAGAGACATACAGGCAAGCAAGCGGGATCTGGGCACCGTGAAGAGCAGGGGAACGACGAGTCTCCCCCAATCCCCTTCTTCCTGCGCGGGAATCGACGAGCTACGCGGGATGCGTGAGCGCGCAGAGAAGCGGAAGCTGGCAGGTGTGATGGATTTCCTCTCTCCATCTCTCCTCCCCTTCTTATCCCTCTCTCCCAATCCCCCTCTTCCCGCGCGTGATTTCCTTTCCTTTCCCGCGCGTGATTTCCTTTCCATTCCCGCGCGTGATTTCCTTTCCTTCGCTCGACTTCTTTGGCACGCGGAAGGTGCGGGAGAAGCTTCCTTCCCGCGCTGGTTTCCCTGCTCGTGAGGCGACCACCGCAGGCTAGTTGGTGATGGCACGGACGCCTAATACGTAAGGCGGACGCCATACGCCATCTCGCTAGGCGACCCCCGACGCCCAGCCCTTTCCCTCACCTGGACGCCTAGGCGACGCCTTTAAAACATTGATAGGGTATAGATTAGTATTTTTCAGTGTTGAAAATAGCGAGCTATGGCATTTAGTGGTGGCTTGCTCAAACTGCTGTGACAACTATACCGGTGCTATGGTGGACGCTAAGCCATTTAGCGTTTTGGGAAAATACATGCAATTTATAGGCCAGAAAAGCCATTATTCCATAAAAAATTCTAACAATTGCTCACATAACATAAGCAATAAGTAGGTAGAAGATAA
This sequence comes from Miscanthus lutarioriparius, assembly GCA_904845875.1. Lineage (NCBI taxonomy): Eukaryota > Viridiplantae > Streptophyta > Magnoliopsida > Poales > Poaceae > Miscanthus > Miscanthus lutarioriparius. The sequence continues at coordinate 40,754,077 of CAJGYO010000014.1, read as the reverse complement.
GGTATATAACATAAGTACTTGTCCAGTAGCCTATGACATAAGTAAACACCAACCAGACAATCAAATGCTGATTGCCGGCTGCTTAAGTTCTTAACTTTACAGAACATGTGGAATCTGTTTAGCGCTGCTAAATAAATGGCCTGTTAAGCTGTTTAGCACCGCTATTGCCTGATATAGCACCAATAGCGACCATACCTCAGAAAAGAGCAAAGCGTAGTGGGGAGGGGCTCCAGTCATTTTTAAACAAAATGATTAAGAGTAAAGTTTAAAAAAGAGAGCAATCTTGGTTGCATGTGCTATTATGATTTATCATATTATAAGATGTCCTGTGATTCTGTTTAACTTATAAGGTGTAGATTTTGGCTTTGGCTCTTTGCAGTTTTATTACACCCCTACCTAAACCTACACATAGTTGCGCATTCATAGAGAATTTTGGGGGTAGCTCCATGTTTTGACTGTTTTGGTATTGTGTATTATGACACTGCTACTGGAAATGCGTTCATTACCTTGTGGAGCATGGAACTCAAAGCTGATTGCTTTTTCTTTTATTATGTGTTTGTATACTTTATTTGAAAGCCAAATTATCATAAGTTTGTGGAACTTCAATTGATAGCATTCAATTGGAAATTGCTTATATTCAAAATTCACAGAACTTTAATAGCTGCTATTACTGTGTGTGGTTGTGGTATGATAACCTTGATATTGAATTATAGTTATAGTATATATACTACGGCAAAACTTTACCTGTAGATTTAATTGCACATGCCCAGATTTGATAGAACTTGTTATATGTATCAGGAGAAGGCACCCAGTAATGATTGTGAAACTTGTGGAGGAACTTTTGAGTCAAGGTATTGCAGCTACCATTTCCCCCCTCTTCGCCCCTCCCAGTACTATGTTGCCATCGTACCCTTGGAATTTGAAAAAAAATATGGTTAAGCTGAAAATGGTCTCCTTGTAGGAACAAGTTGTTTTCTCACTTGGAAGAAACAGGTCACGCAATGCTGAAGACGAGGCAGAAAAATCGTCGATGAGGGAAATAAGTTGAACTTCCAAGGACTTTGTCACTTGTTGATTCTGCTAGTTACCACATAACAGCATGATCCTCTTAATTTTTGTCCCAATTTTGATCGTAGTGGAACATATATTTTTCCTAGCTTCTGTATGTGTAGTGTGGAGATGTTATGTGTAGTGTGGAGATGTTTTGGTTACAATGCCATATGGTACAGGGGGGAGAAGACACCGATAATTACAATAATAACATTATTTGTGCGACCTGTGCCATTCTTGCAACCCTAACTCTTACAATGGTTGCTGCATCTCACTGTGCCATTCTTGCAACCCTAACTCTTACAATGGTTGCTGCATCTCACTATCTCAGGTGTAATGGTTTCATTTTTTTTTACTGTTTTCAGTTCTAGTCCAGATTCGTAAATTATGTTTGGTGTGGCAGAGTGCAAGCCACCAAATTGAATCCTTCGAGCTGGACAGCATGAGTCCGAGAAGCATCATGGGCTGTTTGGTTTGACGGAAATGCTACGTACAGGGCGGTTTTTTTAATACTTTTTTAAACTAATTTTAAATCTAACACTGTTTGTTTTAACTAACACTTTTGGCCGCGTCTATTGCTATGGCGTGGCGAAACGTCTGTGCCGCGCCATGTATGGTGGCGCGGCGGGAGGATGATGTGGCGTCGTCGTGGTAGGGTCTGCCGTGCCATCCATCTTGGCGCGGCTGTGACGCGCCATCTCTTGTGGCGTGGCAAGGCCCAATTAAAAGCCCGCGACGCTCCACTGCGCCCGTCCTCGCCTTCGAACGTCGCCACCCGCCCAGCGTCGCCTGCGCCTCGCCTCGCCCGCCATCCCCCCCGCCTCGCCCCGCGCTTGACCCCACCTTGGCGTCGCCGCCACACCTTGACCAGGCGCCTCCCCTCTTCCGCATGCTGGTCATTGCCTCGCTTTGCCCGGCGCCGCCTCCTCTCCTTTGGCTCATATCAAGGTACTCTCTCTCTCGATTTCTTGTTATTATGAATGTTATTTTAGTTAAGGTTAGTGATTTAGCATAGTTAGCGTTAGTGATTTAGTATAGTTAGGTTAGTGAATTTGTTTATTTAGGAAGGTAGTTTTTAGGGTTTACGTTGTGTGTTGTAGTATAGTTAAGGTTTGGTTAGGTAGTTAGGGTTTAGGTTACTGTTAGTTAGACCTTTGGGTTTAGGGATTGATTATGTATTTATTATTTAGTTAGTTTATAGTAGTAAAGGTTGTCAGTATAGATACTAGTTTTCAAGTGTCGGTACTTAGTAGTGCGTGATACGGCGATTTAGAATGGTTTGATGAACCTCCTAGCTTCAATGACGTTTGTGTCCGTTTGAATACATAGAAGTTATTTATTTTCCAAGTGAAGTTGTTTAATATGTCTGTTAATGTTACTTTGAATATATACATATGCTTTCATATTGTGTTCCTATTGCATAACAAGTTGTTCAAATTTTGCAATGCTACATAATGTTAATTTGAATATCATTAATTTGAATACTCTAACTCTTTGTTTATCAATTTGTAACAGGATGGCCCCTCCCACGTAGCACACGTTGTACCCCTTCTTGAGGTGGAGTACGACGAGCCGCACCGAGCACACATCTTGAGTGACACCGACGTAGAGGTGCCCTTGCCTCCTTTGAGGCCCCGCACGCACACCAGGACACACCAGTGGGACGAGCGTTACGCGCCGTACATACGGCGTGCCGGCTTCCTCGAGCGTGTCCGTGTTGTCAACTACGGTTTCCATCCCTTGACCCAGCACTACTTATTGCAGCTGTAGACAGGTGCGAGTGCCTTCATTGTACGTAAACATTTTTATAACAAATTTGAGGCAACTAATAGTCGTTTTATTCTTATAACAGGTGGAGGCCTGAGACCCACACGTTCCACCTACCTTGTGGCGAGATGACATTGACCATGCAGGACGTGAAGGCTATCTTTGGTCTTCGGTTGGGGGGACTTCCAGTGATAGGTATAGTTGACAACGATCACTGGAGGGAGCTGGTGGCTCAGTTCACTGGCTTTCTTCCACCGGACGACGATGTTTCAAAGAAAAATAAGTGAGCAATTTAAGCCTATTCAATACTTGCATTGCTTTCCTGCAGCCATCGGGTCTCATTTTCTTTGGTGAATTTCAGGAAAAGTTCCGGTGTTTCATCGTCGTGGATCACAGAGCGCTTTGATTACTTGGACCCACATGCTGATGAGACTAAGATCGACAGGTTCGCTAGAGTGTGGCTTTGGCACTTCCTTGGTGCTTTCCTCTTCCTAGACGCCTCGGACAACACCATCAGCTGGATCTTCCTTGACATACTACGCCAGCCGTGGGATAACATAGCGGTGTACAGCTGAGGCAGCGTAGTCCTGGCATGGATGTATCGATAGCTATGTGTTGCCTGCCGTCGCACCTTAGGGTATGCAAACCTTGGGGATTGCTCCTACCTACTCCAGGTTTGGTGTTGGGAATGATGGCCTGTTGGAAGGCCCCTTGCTACTGGTTTACTGGTAAGACTTCGGTTCACTATATTCTTCGAGTCAGTTACATATGATTAAATTATTAATGGCTAATTTATTATCGTGTTCAATGCAGCATTGGAACGGGCAGGATACACTCCCTACAGCTCTGTATATCTGGACGCAAGCAGAGTTAGTTAGAGGGAATACGAGGCATAAGTACAGAGAGTACACAGATGGTCTCGACGTCCTGACACAGCACCAGGTTAAACTCTCTTTACTATCATATATGTGTCTTGTTCGATGTACACTATTTCACAACCTAACTCAATTACAAAATGTTCAGGTGCATTGGTGTCTTTAGGATGCTCCGAAGCTCGAGTACTATCTGAGTCCTGTCACTAGGGATGAGTCAGATGAGTATCGCTGCAACATCCCTCTTATTTTCTTCCACGTGGTCGAGATTCACTTGCCCATCAGGGTTTGCAGGCAGTTTGGAAGAATGACAGGCTACCCACCACCGCTTTACTCCACCAACCAAGAATTGCATGGGTGTGTTATTGATTAATAACAAAGCTATAATTTAGAGGTGTGTATGGTACAACTAACAATCGTTTTGTTGCAGGTATGATCGTAGGAAGAGGTATAAGACCAAGGATTGACACATGACACACAACGCGTACATCCAGATGTGGCAAAATAGGGACCGACAACCGGTCGATGCGGGTCCCCCACACGACCAGCACACCTTCGAAGAGTACCTACGGTGGATTCACAGGTCTATGAGGACACATATCAAGCCCCCGTACACTAAGGAGGCGATTGACAAGGACAACGAGGAAGATGTGATCGAAGATGTGTACGACGTTGCCACTAGGGACGACACACAACTACAGAGAGCCCCGTTTCAAAGATACGTGGTAAGATACTCGAATGGTACAATTTGTTATCCATTTGGTATTAAGTATGTGTACTAAAACTATCGAACCGCGTTTCTATACTCAGGCGACATAATTGTCAAGGCTGTCCAATGAAGCAGCATTTCGGCTTCACGAGTCTAGAGGGCTGGGACCAGGTGTTCTCAAGGCTTTTGTGGAGGTAAACATAAGCTTTTCTGTTTCAAAAATGTTTCTTTAGTGTATATGCGTTTGGGAAATGCACTAACTTTAACGTCTATTTATGTAGAAGGTTAAGCGGAGCTGCAGGAAGCTAGCACAGAAGCTAAGCTGCATGGACACCTTGGGTGGAACCAGCAGTGTCGGCGCGGTCGGGTGGCACGTCTTCTGGCTCTGAGGACACCAGCCGGCTCTTCTCAGCCGGTGATAGGTGCCACTTCCGCAGTGCGTACACCACCACATCATAGTGCTGGGATGGACCCTGCAACCGAGGACGACGAGGACGACGACTACGACCCCCCGGGCTTCCGCAGACAGCACCACCAGTAGGACGATTGGCCGCAGGATGAGATCGACATGTCTCAGCTAGGTGGTGTCCCGCTTGGTACCCAAGGAGCCTCACAGGTAGTAACAAAGGTAGTTTCTTTAAATACGTAGGCTCCATAAACTAATGATCATAAAGATTATAAGTATTCGTGCATATCATATACTTGCAGGGTACGAGCCATACGCACCGGCAACTCGACCACACTGACGTTGGCTACACTCCCAATGTGTTGCCTACAAATCTAAAGAGACAGAGGCATCCGAGGGATCCTTACACTCCTGGGACTTAGTTGGTTATGTCGAACTTATGTCGAATAAATATTGTCGTCCGAAACTTATGTCGAACAAATGTTATGTCCGAAACTTATGTTGTCCGAAACTTAGTTGGTTATGTCGAAAAAATGTCGAACTTATGTCCGAAACTTGTCAACTTGCACATGGACTCCATTTATTTGCTTCGTATTCATTTCAATGCGTCGCGGCAGCACTGCCAGCGAGCTTAACTAGCAACTAGTTCGGGGCCCGGCAGTCTCGGCGTATCTCGCCACCGGTGGCCGGCGTGTTGACCTAATCCTCCTGAGCTTGGTCATCGCCGCCACGAAATCGCCGAAGAAGGCACCTTGGTTGGACACGTAGTAGTCGACCGTGCTGCGCGACCTCATGTCGGAGTAGAGCACATGGTAAAAGGCATTGTGGAAGCCCACCGGCGAGGGGTCGAGGAAGGCGAAGGCATTGGGGTCGGAGCTGCAGGTGCCGTTCAGCTGCGATGCGTTGTTCATTGCAATTGAGGCGGGTCTTTTGTCTGTGTCCAGGTCCTGCCGTGCCGTGGGCTATGGTGCGTTAGTGCCGCGCCAAGACTGGTGGCGCGGCATACCCTGCCACGTCACCGGTCAGTGCCCCAGTCGTCGCCACGTCACCCCTCTCGCCGTGCAACCATGCATGGCGTGGCACAGGCTTTTCGTCGCGCCATGGAAATAGGCACGGCCAAATGTGTTAGTTTTGAAAAAAAAATTGTTAGATTTAAAATTAGTTTACAAAAAGTGTTAAAAGATAAAAAAATTCACAGGGCGTCCGTCCATTCGGACGTCCCTTCGTGGGCTCGCATACTAGCTCAATAAACCTCGTTCGACCATCACGGTTTTATCACCATGCCCGACTCCACCGCTCCCGTCTTCCGTGTCCTGCCCACGCTTTGTGGTCGTTGTCCTCCATCCTCGGCAGCTCTGGCGCCTAGTCCACCGTCAGCCTAGCCGGCGCGACCTCCCATCGGCCGGATCGACAGGTCCGTCGCCACCGCCGGCCCTCCTTTGCCCTGGCCGGCGCGACCTCCCATCTCCCCCATAGCTGCCGTCATCCTCTTGCCCGCGTGCTCGTCTTCCTTGCCTCCGCCCTCTTCATGGCTGTCGTCTTCCATCCTTGGCAGCTCCGACGCCTGGTCTGTTGCTGGCTTGGCCAACACCATGGGTCATCGTCCACCATCCTCGGCCGCTGGCTGGACAGAACCGGTCGTTCCCCCGCTCTGCGCCGCGTCGTACGGAAGACGGGTGAAAAATGCATGTTGCAAGCCTATATTTTAAATGTTTCATAGGTATGTTGCAAGTGTTTTATTTGGATGTTGCCAAAGTAGATTGAGATGTTGCATATGTTGCAAGCTTCTGTCCCTAATGTTTCATCTGTTTTCCAGACATATGTTGCAAGTGTGTTTATTTGGATGTTGCATATGTTTCACACACATGTTCCAAGTGTTTTATCTGGATGTCGCATATGTTTTTGCAATGGTTTCAAGTGTTTTTGCAAGTGTTTTCAGATGCATGTTTCAAATATTTCATCTGCCTTCAGATGTATGTTGCAATTGTTGCATTTGAATGTTTTAAAAGTAGATCGGGTGTTGCATCTCCCTCGTCGCCTTCTACTGCCTGGCCTCGGTGTCTCCTCCTCCCGGTGCTGGTTGGGCGTCCGCTGCCCCCCTCACCCTCTTCTCAATGCTGGTGACGTTCGGTGCAACGCCGGCTCCGCGTGGGCACGCGAAACGGCGTCAGAGAAGTACTTCAGGTGCGGGCGTCCGGACATCCATGCGCTAGCAAGCCTATTTTTATTACGGTATCCGTGTCCGTCTCTTCCATTACGCCGGTTGGATAAGGAAAGGAGAAGGAGAGGAGAGACCTGCTCCGCACGCCAACGGTGACCGCACCTGCTCCTGCTCCATCGGCTGCCACGCTGCTCCTACTCTACGGTGAATAGCCTAATAAAAAATCTACAAAACACTAGAGCAAAGTGGTTAGTACAACAAAAGGCGATAGCGAATTTTGCTTTAGCTCTACCAAGAGATGCAAGCCACCTATCCAATCAATTCTAGTGAATTAGGATTTCTATGGCACACAGCAATTATAACTAGAGAGCTAGCAAAAGAATGATACAACTAGTTACAGTTGTGCTAAACAACTAGCAAGAAAACTGGTTATGACTAGGCACAACTGGTTTCAACTAAGTTAAACAACCAGTGAGAAAACTGGTTACAACTAGTTCCAACTAACTGCAACTGGTTTCGACTAAGTTAAACAACTATCGAGAAAACTGGTTATAACTAGTTACAACAAGGCTAGGCAAAGAAGCTAGCAGCTACCATAGGACAAGTATATCAATGAATTAAAATACAAGTGAGGTAGAGATATATACCAAATCCAGCAAGAGATAGATAAATCACAATGAATACCAAGGGAGCCAATGAATCAATTCACACGCGATCTTTCTCCCAAGGTTCACTTGCTTGTCGGCAAGCTAGTCCCCGTTGTAGCGATTCACCCACTTGGAGGTTCACATGCTAATAGGCATCACACGACTAACCCATAACCCGGTGCCGCACAACTAACACAAGATGGGGATCCACAAGCTACGAGCAATCCACTAGAGTACCTTTTGGCTTTTTATCAGGAAAAAGGTCAAGAACCCCTCACAAATATAATCCTTGAATGGGGGCGGCTATAATTACCAAATCCCCTCACCAATCAACAAATCACCAACCGTCTAGGTGACAGCAATCAACAAGAGTAATAAGAAACCCACAGTTGCAATCACCACCTAGTGCCACCAAATATGCAATCACAAATGCACACACTAGGGTTTCCCTCAAATCCTCTCAAGAATGAGCACCATGCTTGGAGGAGAGGAGAGGGAGGAGATGCTCTTGAAGCTCTCAAGATCAGTCACTAGAGCTCGATCTCTCACTTGAATGGAGCACAAATGCTAGGCTGTGAGAGAGAGTAGAGGAGAGAGCTTGTTCTCTGTTCTTAGGGTTCTTACAAGAATGGGGAATCGGAGAGAGTAAGCAAGAAGGGGAGGATCCAGGCAAATACCCCTTCACCTCGACTCCCCAACGCATGCAGACTGGGCCAGCCCTAATGGGCTGCTCACCAATGGGTGAGGCGGCCAGCACCACGCGGTGCGAACATAGGCGCGGCCCCCACTTGGGCCCTCTCCTCCTCGTGGCAGTAACCGCACACGCAGCCAGAGGCAGTTCAACGGGCGGCAAGCAGCGCTCCTCCTTTACTACGGCGTAGTCCCCACGGCGGCTTCCCTTCTCCACACCACGTAGGCCCAGACATAGAGGTAGGCGAGCATACTACGAGTGCCTAGGCATGCGTGCCCCTACCTATGAATCGCGTTGTCAATGCTCTGGACCAACAATGACACCGGCAGGCCAATCCCGTGGGCACACACGCTCTCGATCTCCACGCTGCGTGGCCTAACACACGCAAGCGCATGCGAGCCCTAGCCGTAGCCAGCGCACCCACGCACGCCCAGTGCCTTTGCCCGACGGCCCGGCCCAGAATGCCTGCGGCAGCAGCAACAACAGCCATATGTGCGAGCTTCAAACCAAACACTCTAGCACATTTGTAGGGGGAGCTAATACTACCATTTTGGGTTTGTGGTACTTGTCCAAAATCATTTACACATGGTAAAATTGCTTGGGCAAGCAACATGAATCCAAAAGAGCTTAATTTACATATCTTTGTAGAGTTGTCATCAATTACCAAAAATTGGGAGATTGAAAGATCCTTGTGGGTAATTGAGTGACCACCTAGATGGACTAATTGTGTTTATGTGAAATACATAGGTGATTAGTCCATAGGTACACGTGTGTGAGCAACATATGCCATGAAGGTGAAAATGGAGCGTAGATGTTGCAAAGCTCACACATGTGATGATGAAGGAGCTTATTGCACATGAGACATGACATTGAGTCATGTGATCAAGGCGGAGAAGATCAAGACATGACTTGGCTTGATGGACTGGTTGCAAGCATGAAGGGCAAGTCGAAGGCTTTGGAGCGATGGACCGCGTGGCGGTGAAGCTTGAGCAAGACTTGGTGCCGATGGACGAAGGCAACGGTGAAAAGCAAGTGAAGTCAAGATCGATGAACCAATAAGATCACGTGATGATATGAAGTGGATCGTATCATTGTTGATCGTGTTGGTGCATGCATTGCATCGACATTAGAGAAGATGGAATGGAATGCGCAAGGCAAAGGTATAACCTAGGGCATTTGATTTCATCGGTCATAGGTGTGTAGAGAAGTTGATGACCGGATTTAGAATAGATGGCCGTACTATCAAGAGGGGAAAACTTGTTTGCATATCGGTCATCTAGTGCCACTTGAGTGATCTAACTCATGATGAAGATCAAGATCAAACTCAAGATGAAGATGAAGTTTAAATTCTAGATATTATTGGAAATCATTTGGTAGAAAGAAAAGGATTTAAACAAGTAGAAAGAAAAGGACTTAAAGAAGGAATCAAAGTTACTCATCAAGTTAAGTCCATCACTTGGATCAATCAATCAAGTTATTTCAAGTGAGTGTCAAGAGTGGTTCTTTGGAGAGAGGTCACTTCTCCCTAGTGTAGGGGCTTGCCGCCTATAAGTAGGTAAACCAAGTGTGGTACTTGGAAGGCTAGCATGGAAGTGGTGATCCAAGGAACATTTGAGATGCTTAGTTGAAGCAATCAAAAGGGTTGATCAAGAAAAGCAAGCAACACCCAAAAGAGAGCTAGTCATGATATTTCAAGTGGTATTCTCACATTGATGCTCTCATGCAAGTAAAAATGAAAAGATAAAGCAAGCCAACCACAACAAGAAAGTGCACTTGATCATAAGTGGTATTCATTTCATATGGGTGAAGAATGGAATTCAAAATGGTATCTATTGGTCTTCACCAAGCTTATAATTGGACTCCACATTGCTATTAGAGTAATGAATTGGAATCTATGTGACTATCCTCCACTCCAACATAGCAAATGTATCATTGTAATGTGCATGATCATTTCATCCCTTACAAGTATGCGATTAGTGCATATAGTACATGCTTCATAGAATCTTGCATAACAAATGAAATGTTTAAATTCATACCCTACCACTATTGCTTGAATGATTAATTGATCTAGTGGTTAGTATATGAATTTGTTCATGAGCTAGTGAACCCAATTACTTGACTTAATTTGGATTGCTAACAAGTGACAAGTACAATATTGACAAGATAACCCTTGCAAGAGGTGTGAAAAAGCTTGTTATTGGTTCAAACCGGACTTGGAAGCTTAGGCAAATCAATTTAGTTCAAGTCAACAATTAGAAGCTCATGATAATGATAAGAGTACAAGCACAAGACAAACAATGAAAGTGGATATCTAGTTTGGTTGTTTCAAGTGGTATCTAGACTCAAGTATTTCATCAAGAATTCACAAGTGATGTCTAGATCAACTCACAAGTGATATCCTATAAGTGGTACTCATGAAGATAGCAAATGTTTAAGAAATGGTTTTTATTGATAAATCCAACAAGTGGTTTCATACTAGAAAATTCTTTCTAGTGGTATCACATCTACACGTGGTATCAATTATGCAAGACGATGGTTCCACAAGTGATCCTCAACTTTAAGTGATCATCAAATGAAGAATGCATCCCTCACCTACAAGAGCTCTAGTGTATCAAATGGATGACCCATGCTATGACATAGGGGGAGATGTCCCACAAATTGGTATCAATCAAAGATCCTATGTGTGGTATCTCAAGAAGCCCTACAAGTATACAAGTGGCATCTATAAGTGGTATCCACAAGGGCTACAAGTGGTGTCATTCCAACAATCAAGTGATGTCCATAAAAAATACAAGATTCAAGCTTCAACCATCTATCCCAAATGCAAACCTTTGCATCAATGAGAAGCACACCTTTTATGGAAATTAATGACAAAGTGGGAGAGATTGTATAAAGATATGAAAGCTTTGCTTTAGGAGAGATTGTGAATTTGGGGGAGAGATTGAGAAGATTTGAAAGCTTTGGGAGAAATTAAGACAAAGAAGTAGAAGTTGGACATGGACACAGACAAAGAGGGAGCAATATTGGAGAAAAGAGATGGATCAACAATTCTTGGACAAGAGAAGCACACAAGTAGGGGGAGCAAGCTCATGAACTTTGATTGGTTGCATTTGATATGTGCATAGTCATGTGCTTGCTTGCATTGCATAAATTTCTTAAATTCAATATGCATGCTTATGCAGTGTATGCTAGTTATAGAATTTGATTGATAAAATGAAAACTAGCATGCATAGGATGATAGCTAGGCACTTGGTATGCTTTTCAAGTAATGCTAGTATCTTGCTTTTAATGTAGATCTCACAAGGTATCTAGTGCTTTTATTTCTAAGTGATATCTAGCTAACCATGGTGCTAAGGATGAACTTAAAGGTGCAACTCCGATTGGTATCACGCTTCAAAGGTTTAATCTATACACCTTAGCATCATTTGGTAGTGTAACACCCCGGTGTTATGCCAGCATTTAGGCACTGCAAATCATGCATAACATGCATCATAAAGCATCCTAATCATACATGCCTAATCATGTAAATAACAACTGAAACACTGCTTCGAAACATATGAAACATGTTCGTGAAACGTCAATGATGCATACACCTGTTTAAGAGTTATTTTGCCCTGATTATGTTTGCTAGGCTAGTAAAACATGTTTGGCTATCATGGTAAATCATCTAGAACTATTTAGCACAATTTTTGGAGTAAGGTTTGTATTTGAATTATTGCCAAATTTTTCTTTTAAAAAAAATAATTCTCCAAAATTAGGGTTTTGAGTTAAAATTGACTTTAATTTTTGAATTCAAAATCTATCAAGAATTTGGCTTTGGTCATAAAATCAAAGTTGTAGATATTAAAAAATGGAACAAATTTCATTTTTACACCAATTTGTGAAAATGCTTTTAAATGGCTCAAAAATGGGAATTTAATTCTGTTTATTTGAGAAATAAAAAGAAAAAAAATTCATTTCGCTTAACAGGCCGCCGCTCAGCTTCCCGGCCCACGGCCGAAGCCGGCCTGGCCCGCATCCCCGCCTGCCACGCGTTTCGCCCTGGCCAGCAGCGCTTCGCCGGCCCAGGCCCACTCCGCGGCCGCTCCCGCGCGCAGCCACGCCCGCCTTCCCCGCCTGCCCGGCCGCCACGCGGCGCCCGTACACCGGCGGCGAGGGGCGGTGCCTACTCCGACCAGCCGTGCCCCCCCCTTCAAAGTGGTCCGAGCGCGCGCACGCCACCCCACTCCGCCACTTCACTTCGCCACCTCCCTGCCTCTCGCACCGCAGCAGCAGCAGCAGCAGCGCCCGAGCTGCCAAGCTCGCCGACGCGCTCCGCCAGCGTCGAACTCTCACACCACCGCACCATCCCCCGATTCGCGCCACCAGCAGTTCCGCCTCGTCGACCTCCGTCGTTTGCGCTCGCCAGCGGCTGCCGTCGTCGAGGTGAGGGCCGAACTTGGCGCCTCCTTCCTCTTCGGCGAGCATGCCACCGTGGCCGCGTGGACCCCCACGCCGTCGGGCCAGCTCCATTCTGCCAGTCGGTGCGGCTCTGTGTGTTGAGCACGCTGGCACCCCCCCCCCCGCCGCCGCGCCACGGAAGGGCTCGTCGCCGGTGAGCACCGGCCGGCGGAGCACCTCCCCTGCCCCTGGGTCGCTGACCCGCAGGGCCCAGCCGCAGTGGCTGGCGAAGGCCCCGGGTGGCTAGCCAGTGGGCCGGTTGACCCGCTGGGTCCCGCCTGTCTGTCTTTCTGGCCCGGGTTTTGGGTGAATAACCGGGTGGATCTAGCAGATTTGAGCATGAAGTTTAATAGGATTTCAAAAATGATTTTCTAGAATTCTATTTAAATGCTATGGAAAATGTTTGTGTACTCCTTTTGGCTCCAAATCTATTGAAATAAATTTTCCTAGGTTCCTTATCACCAGATCTACTTGGGAAAATTATTGCATGTCACTTTTGGGATACTTTTCTATAGAACTTTATTTAATCATGGATATTGCTGATAACTTGAAAAATATGTGGAAAAACCTATAGGCTTCAGAAAAATATGATTCCAAGTTTGTTAATCTTCTTATGTAATGTACTTTCTAGGAAAATTATGTGTCATGCATGTACTGTAGAAAAATGATGAGGTGTAGTTCAAGTGACTTTAATGGCTGATTTTTGTTATTTTAGCTAGAGAGCAAACTTTGTATAAAACATGCATGTGATAATTTTTGTACAGTGATTGTATGCTATGAAGATCATAGCAAAAATGCTAACTTTGTTGTTTGACACTTTTCACAGTACAAAGTATTTTTCCTGTTTATAATCATGCCCTAGCTTGTTATTTTTGTGTAGGCTAATCCACTCATTCAAATACCATGAAAATCTGATGGTAGACTACTTAGGGTAGTACTGTGCTATGGTAATTTTCTAAGATTTTTCTAAGAAATAAAAATAGATGTTACTATTCAAACCTATTATTAATTAGGGTTTAAGCAAGTGTTGCTTTAAGTGTGATTAAGAAATTAGTGAAGCTTTGGTGTATCTTTGAAGCATTTAATAAGATGTGTTGACTTAACATATTAGTAGTAGAAGAGAATGCAGTAGATGACATGTGCTTGTAGTATATGTTCTTGGATGATGTTGACTACCTTGCCTTCAAACATATCCATTGTATTCATCTCATTCGATGCACCGATTGCATAAGCACTTACACACATTGCATCATACAGGATCGCAAACCGAGAACCCAGTCGTCATACCCGAGGAGCCCGAGGAGCAGCTCGAGGTGCAGCCGCAGGAAGTGCCCGAAGCCGACGAGGAGGACGTTGAGGAACTTCCGGAGTGCCCCGATCACCGCCCGAGCTCCTTCGAGAGAGGCAAGCCCCGGAGCATTTTCTCCCGGTTTGCAATTATTAATTAAATGCTTTACTTTAATTGATGCATTACGTTCAGGAGTTGTTTGCAACCGTTCGTTGCATTATACCTTGTTTACCTTTGTTATACTATATCCTTGTTACCACGGTATCCCATGATGAAGTCAATGCTTAGTTGGCTTAGACCGGTAGAAGTCGGGTGATTTCTGTCACCTGCGAGCTATAGGTGGTTACTGGATCTCGCTTGGATGACTATGAAGTCATGGTATAACTAAGTGTTAAATGAAGTTGAGACCGGACGGAGACTTGCGAGTGTTGGACTATAGTGCTTTCCGTCAGGTCGATTAAGGACCGACCGTTGTTGGGCCTTGAGTCATGTTGAACGCATGCCTTACATTTTATTTGGCGGATAAAGTACCTTCCGACCGCATAAAGTTGGGAGATTATTCGGGCCGAGTAGATTGCATGACGCTTGACCTTGTGCGGAAGCGGGTGTGGTAGGACACGGGCGAGATGATAAGACCAAAGTGCGGTCGATCGGCCCCGGTACATGTGGTTCTGGCAAACTTGAGATTCTGGATAGTTGACTCGGTGATCAATATCTCACTTTAGCGGGTGAGTGAGGTTTGTGTAAGGAATAAATCACCAGCTGGTTAGGAATCGATTCGAATCGCCATCGCTCCTGGATAGTGAGCACTTGACTTGAGTTACTTCATCATAGTAATGTTGATGGAACCCTTGGACAGTTATAATGAATATGACAATATGGAAGTTGTTAATGATCATTGGTTATCATTATCTGCTTAATCACATGTTTGCTCTAGTGTAGGTGCAAATCTAGTCGACAGGTTAATAACAATTAACTTGACAATAATGCTGTTGAAAAGGGTCTTGAAATGCTAAAAATGCTTCTTTTTGCAAATGAGTCAGCTACCCTACTATAAAGCCTTCATAATCCTTGGTGTCACTTATTTTCGGTTATGTCGGGTAAGTCTAGCTGAGTACCTTCTCGTACTCAGGGTTTTATTCCCACTTGTTGCAGATGGGCAGATGTATTACGGCTACTGTATCAACTGCCTTTATCCTACGATGGGTGATGCTTAGGACCATGGGCATGGTCATTCCTTACGTCTCGTCTGATGCTTTTGTTGGAGATGATCATTCGCTGGCACTGTATTTGAACTCCGTGTGAGTGTGTGTGTGTGGTTTGAACAAATGGCTTCCGCTTATTTTAATTGAACTTGTTTTGTAATAACTATGTTTAAACTCTGATGTATCTGAGATGCAACTTTTTATGTAATATGTGATGGTGACCGCTAAACTTATTACGATCTTGGCTGGAATGGAAGTTGGTTTGAAATCCTTCATGATTTCACAGACTACCGGGTTATACAGGCTTAAGTTTGCTAAATCGTCTGCTCTGGCGGATGATTTTCTTACTTAATTTTGTATAATTGGTCGGTTCTGTTACAGCTGGCATCAGAGCATGGTTGAGTGTGTTACTGTTCACAAGTGTATTTAAAACAAAAAGGCATTGGAAAATGTGATTTTTAAACTATAAAGTGTGCCAGTGGTTATATCCTTTATGCCTAGTTAAGGACTTTAGGTGGCTTAATTAAGTACTGACTTGGGGTTCTTGCATCATATTTCTCTTTCGTCGCTCATATGGCGTGCTATTGTATGAGTGCCACTTGTTTGAGTGGTAATGTATGGATCATTTGCCTCTACGCCTCGGTAAGTGTGAGTTGTGAGAGCATGATCGGATACACCGCCGATCTATGGTGAATGCTTATATGATGCTGGAGTAATTACATGTCTACGCATGTTTTACAAAGGTATCTCATGTGTGGGTCTTCCGTCTGTTGAAGCGATGCCGTCAATAGGACGATGGTTCGGGTAGTTACTACCGTTGTACACGTATCTGGGGATTTGTGTAGAGCGTGTAGATAAAATTTACTGCTTTTATGCATTCATTGGGAATTGGGCTGAAATGAATCTTCTGCAGGTACATAACAACGCTATCGTGGAGAACGTATTAGCTACGTATTTGAGAGATCGTTTGTATGCCACCGAATTCGTCGTTAGAAATTATTCATTTCATAAGTGTGTGAGAACGTACGGCACGTACATACATCATATTACTTGTGCATTTCATTCATGTCATGCATTTCCCCCTTATAAATTGATTATCTCATTTTGATAAAAGTTGTATCACCTAAAATATGTTTCCCCGGGGTAATAAAAGAACTTTTGCTACAGATGGCCCGCACGAAGCAGACCGCCCGTAAGTCCACCGGAGGAAGAGCACCTCGACGTCCGTTGGCCCTGAGGGAGCACCGCACCACGCACACCTTCTTGAGCGAGTTTGGCATGCTGACCTTGCTTTGGAGAGTGCTCCATGATGTGGGGTACCCAGAGGGTCAAGAGCCGGTGTACTCTTGGAATGAGAGCCAGTTAGCAGAGGATGGACTTGCAGTGGTAGAGATCATGGTTCCTGCTCTCGGTGATGCTCTAGATTAGGATGGTTGGCACGTGGAGTTTGAGGGTCGCACTCCTGCTGAGGGTGCAGAGGGAGCAGCCTTCCGTGTCATTAGGGATATTATGAGCAAATTTCCCAGTGAGCTTGCTGCAGCTCTAGCGGGCACCTTTCCTAGGGATGATCCTCGTGATGCCATTTGGGTTCCGCCTCAGGGAAGCGCCTTGGTCAGAGGTCTAGCTGAGGGACAGGCTAGCGACAACCATGCAATGAGTGCTATGTTCGCCGCCATCAGAGCGTATGAGGGTCTCGAGAGTACCTACTAGACTTTGACTGGCTTGCGTGGTCAGGATAAGCTCAAGGGGAGAAAGCAGAAGAAGAGACAGGCACGTGCTATAGCTAGCTTGCAGGAGCAGTTGGCTGATATGAACTTTCAGTGAGACCAGGCGATTGAGAGAGGTGATAGAGCTATGCAACAAGTGCATACGTTGACTCAAGCCAACAATAATGTAGACCGCATGATTGGACAGTTGGTTCAGGAAAGGAATGAAGCCTGGGACGAGAGGGACCTTCTGCTGCAGAGGGTCGATGAGCTAGAGGAATACAACGGCAACCTGCATGAGGAGTTTCAAGCTCTCTACAATGGGGTTGGCCCATATGCTCCACCAGACGCCGCTGGCATGGACATCGACGACGACAACGAGGACGAGCCTGTAGTTTCACTTGGGGGCGATGGTGACATCTCCGATCCCGACGATGGCCCCGAGGAGTAGGCTAGTTGCCTTGCGCTAGTATCTAGGTCCTGTCGCGATGACCTTTCTTTTGTTGGCATGTAACCTAATGTGTTTTGCTTCGAACTTATGAGACTTGGCATGTGGTTGGAACTTGATTAGGAATGCGATATCTAAACGCATAAAAGTCCAGTGTATGTATGCTGGCAATTTGGTTGTATGGACGCGATGGTTGCTGTTGAAGTAATTTGATTAAGTGATGTTGTTTTAATTGGGATGCGATTGTTGTGCCTTTGTTTTATTGTATGAATTTATCCTCTCCAGTAAATTCAGTACGGCATAATTTTTCCTTCACTCACAATTATTACAGCTTCACTCAATCATTACTTGTTGCTGGAATATGCAGATGACAAACACTCGCCGAACCACGTATGAGGCCGCTGAGACCGGTGCTAACGGTGCGGGGACCGGTGGTGGTGGTGGAAACCACGGCAACAACAATGAGCCTCCCCATGAACCGCATTTGCCACCTCCTCCCCCGTTTACCCCCGAGATGTTCCTCACACAGTTGCTCGGGAGTCAGCACAACGCGGAACAATCCTAGAATAACATGGAGGATTTTCTGCGTACCATCGCCAACAACGTTCAACGCGGTAACAATCAGGGTGGTGGCATGGGAGTGAACCAATATAGCAGCTTCAAAGATTTTATGGACACCAGGCTACCAGTATTCAAGGAAGCAACAGAGCCACTCAATGCTGAGGAATGGATCAACACGATGGAAGATAAATTCCGTGTGTTGAGGATGACTGAGGTGTTGAAAATAGAGTATGCTGCACTTCAGTTGCAAGGACCAGCGGGAATGTGGTGGAAGCACCATCGTACCACCTTCCCTCCAAATGCTCAGATTTCATGGAGAGAGTTTGCTGAGGCCTTCCGTGGAGTTTATATTCCACCCGGGCTGACCGAGATGAAGTTGGGAGAATTCTTGGCGTTAAATCAGGGCACCAAGACCGTGACGCAATATCTGCATGCCTTCAACAACTTGTGTCGCTATGCTCCCAACATGGTTGACACAGATGCTAAGAGAATAGCCAGTTTTAAGAGGGGACTCAATCCAAAAATGATGAAGCATGTTGGTACCAACAACCGCGTCAGATTCAATGACTTCATCAGCGACTGTCTGAAGCAGGAGAAGAATAACAACGCCAGCACCGCAGCCAAGACACGCAAGAGAGCCCTTGAAGGTGGTCCGTCCCAAGCTAGAGCACCTATGGGAGGTCGTCCTCCATATCGCCCATCGGCACCTGGCGCTAGGTTCAGGCCACCTCAGCAAAGAAGTCAGAATTTCCGTGGACCCAGAAGCCTTACAAGATGGTAGTACAGCCCAACAAGGCAGCCGCAACTGCGGTACAAGGCAGTTCCAAGGGAGCTGTGGGATCTGCAGGGATAGTGAGGGGACCCTGCTATAACTGTGATCAACCCGGCCACTTCTCGAGGTTTTGTCCGTATCCGCCCAAGAAGAAGCAGCAGACTTATAATGCTAGGGTGCATAGTACGACTGTGGATGAAATTCCTGAGGGAGAGCCCGTCACTGCTGGTAAGTTTCCTGTCAACGAAAACCCTGCAGTTGTTCTATTTGATTCTGGATCATCGCATTCTTTTATGAGTCAAGCATTTGCACAGAAACATGAACAACTATGCACAGAATTGGGTTATGGTTACCGTATAAGTTCAGCAGGGGCTGATGTTTTGACCAACCGGATGGTTCGAGGGGCAACCCTTGAATTAGGTAGCAGGAAGTTCCGAGTGAACTTGATAGTTATGCCTGGACTAGTTTTGGATGTCATTATAGGGATGAATTGGATGAAGGATTGGGGAGCAGTCATAGATACTGGAAGTCGAGTACTTACCCTTAAGGATCCCCTGGGTGAGGGTACTTTCCAAGTACCATTGCCTCGAAGAACAGACCTTATAAGTGTTACATGTGCTACCTTATAAGTGTTACATGTGCTACGGCAGTCATTCCTATTCATCAGATTCCGGTAGTGTGTGAGTTTCCGGATGTATTCCCGAACGAGCTACCTAGTCTTCCGCCGGATAGAGAGATTGAGTTTGGAATTGAGTTAATCCCCGGAACAGCTCCGATTTCAAGGAGACCCTATCGGATGCCTCCAGATGAACTAGCTGAGCTGAAAAAGCAATTAGAAGATTTATCAAAAAAGGGGTTTATTCGGCCAAGCAAGTCTGAATGGGGATGTCCCGCCTTGTTTGTGAAGAAGAAGAAAGAGGGCACGTTGAGAATGTGCGTAGATTACAGGCCACTCAACGCTGTAACCATCAAGAATAAATATCCCTTGCCTCATATTGATGTTCTGTTTGACCAGTTAGCCAAGACCAAGGTGTTCTCAAAAATAGATTTGAGATCCGGTTATCATCAGATCAAGATTAGGCCACAGGATATACCGAAAACTGCATTTTCCACCAGATACGGGTTGTATGAGTATCTTGTCATGTCCTTTGGCTTGACAAATGCTCCTGCATACTTTATGTTTTTGATGAATACAGTTTTCATGCCAGAATTGGATAAGTTTGTGGTGGTGTTCATCGATGACATTCTGGTGTACTCCGAGAACGAGAAGGATCATGAAGAGCATCTGAGAATTGTCTTGACCAGACTTAGGGATCATCAACTGTATGCTAAGTTTAGCAAATGCGAATTCTGGTTGAAGAAAGTTCCTTTCCTTGGTCACATTCTGTCAGAAAATGGAGTTTCAGTCGATCCAAGTAAGGTGTAAGAGGTTATGAATTGGAAAGCACCGACCACAGTTCCTGAGATTAGAAGTTTCTTAGGACTAGTCGGATATTACCGTCGCTTTATACCAGACTTCTCGAAGATTGCCAAACCGATGACAAGTCTGCTACAGAAGGATCATAAGTTTGTGTGGACAGAGGAGTGTGAAGCAGCTTTCCACACTTTGCGGAAACTGTTGACCACTGCTCCTGTTCTAGCACAACCAGATATCAAGAAACCATTTGATGTGTTTTGCGACGCATCGAAAACTAGGTTAGGCTGTGTTCTTATGCAAGAAAGGAGTCATTGCCTATGCCTCACGTCAATTGAGGAAGCACGAGGTCAACTATCCAACCTATGATCTTGAACTTGCTGCAGTTGTGCATGCCCTAAAAATTTGGAGACATTATCTACTTGGTAATGTGTGCAATATTTTCACAGATCACAAGAGTCTTAAATACATCTTTACCCAACCAGAGCTGAACATGAGACAGCGTAGATGGTTGGAATTGATCAAGGATTACAACTTGAATGTACAATATCATCCTGGAAAAGCCAATGTAGTGGCAGATGCTTTGAGCAGAAAGTCACATTACTTGAATGTGCAGCCATTACTTGAAGATGGGTTCGATCTGATGCATCCTGCTGTGTTACATAGTATTTAGATTAGTTGCTCTTTGGAGAGTAAGATAATAGAAGGCCAGAAAACCGACAAGGGAATATTCCACATCAAAGAGAAAATAAAAGAAAAGTCGTCTCAGCACTTTAAAGTGGATGAACAGGGCGTGTTGTGGTTTGACGACCGTCTTGTGGTTCCCAAGGATCAAGAGCTTAGGAATAAACTCATGGATGAAGCTCACCTTTCTAAGCTATCTATCCATCCCGGAAGTAGTAAGATGTATCAAGAACTAAGATCTCGTTTTTGGTGGACCAAAATGAAGAAAGAAATTACAGCATATGTTGTCAGATGTGACACATGTTGTAGAGTGAAAGCTATTCATATGAAACCTGCCGGCATGTTGCAACCCTTGTCAGTCCCTAGTTGGAAGTGGGATGATATCAGTATGGATTTTATCTTGGGTTTGCCCACTACTCAAAAAGGACATGATTCGATTTGGGTAATTGTGGACCGTCTTACCAAGACCGCTCATTTCTTGCCTGTCAAAACAGAATATCGACCACCTCAATATGCCGAGAAGTATATCGCAGAAATTGTGAGGTTGCATGGTATACCAAAGACCATAGTATCTTATAGAGGCTCACAGTTCATGGCTCACTTTTGGGAACATTTACACAAAGGCTTAGGAACTAGTTTGATTCGTAGTACCGCTTATCATCCTCAGATAGAAGGTCAGACTGAACGAGTGAATGCTGTTTTGGAGGATATGTTAAGAGCCTGCGTATTGTCTTCTAAAGGATCATGGGAGTCATGGTTACCATTAGCTGAGTTTTCTTATAATAATAGTTATCAAGAAAGCATCAAGATGGCCCCCTTCGAAGCTTTATATGGTAGAAAATGTAGAACACCATTGAATTGGGTCGAGCCTGGAGATAGAAGGTATTATGGCATTGACTTTGTAGAAGAAGCCGAGAAGAAAGTTCATATTATTTAGCAGAATATGAAAGCAGCCCAATCGCGTCAGAAAAGTTATGCAGACAAAAGAAGGAGACCCCTTGTGTTTGAAGTTGGTGACTATGTTTATTTGAAAGTCACGCCAATGAAGAAGAAAAGGTTTGGAGTCCGAAGAAAGCTTACCGCTAGATTCGTAGGACCATACAAGATAATGGAACAAAGAGGTTCGGTAGCCTACAAGTTAGAGTTACCTGAGACAATGAGTACCGTTTTCCCAGTTTTCCATGTATCACATCTCAAGAAATGTTTGCGTGTTCCGGAGGAAAGAATAGAACCTCGAGGTATCCAACTCAAATCAGATTTGGTGTACCGTGAACAACCAGTCCGTGTGTTAGACACTAAAGAACGTGCTACTCGGAATAGTGTGGTGAAAACATACAAGATACAGTGGGATCATCATGATGAGGGAGATGCAACTTGGGAAACAGGAGAATATCTACAAAAAGCTTATGAAGATTTTTATAACAAAAGGTTCGTAACCCAAATCTCGGGACGAGATTTTTATAAGGGGGGAGGGCTGTAACACCCCGGTGTTATGCCAGCATTTAGGCACTGCAAATCATGCATAACATGCATCATAAAGCATCCTAATCATACATGCCTAATCATGTAAATAACAACTGAAACACTGCTTCGAAACATATGAAACATGTTCGTGAAATGTCAATGTAGCATACACCTGTTTAAGAGTTATTTTGCCCTGATTATGTTTGCTAGGCTAGTAAAACATGTTTGGCTATCATGGTAAATCATCTAGAACTGTTTAGCACAATTTTTGGAGCAAGGTTTGTATTTGACTTATTGCCAAATTTTGCTTTTAAAAAAAATAATTCTCCAAAATTAGGGTTTTGAGTTAAAATTGACTTTAATTTTTGAATTCAAAATCTATCAAGAATTTGGCTTTGGTCATAAAATCAAAGTTGTAGATATTAAAAAATGGAACAAATTTCATTTTTACACCAATTTGTGAAAATGCTTTTAAATGGCTCAAAAATGGGAATTTAATTCTGTTTATTTGAGAAATAAAAAGAAAAAAAATTCATTTCGCTTAACAGGCCGCCGCTCAGCTTCCCGGCCCACGGCCGAAGCCGGCCTGGCCCGCGTCCCCGCCTGCCGCGCGTTTCGCCCTGGCCAGCAGCGCTTCGCCGGCCCAAGCCCACGCCGCGGCCGCTCCCGCGCGCAGCCGCGCCTGCCTTCCCCGCCTGCCCGGCCGCCACGCGGCGCCCGTACACCGGCGGCGAGGGGCGGTGCCTGCTCCGACCAGCCGCGCCCCCCCTTCAAAGCGGTCCGAGCACGCGCACGCCACCCCACTCTGCCACTTCACTTCGCCACCTCCCTGCCTCTCGCTCCACAGCAGCAGCAGCAGCGCCCGAGCTGCCAAGCTCGTCGACGCGCTCCGCCGACGTCGAACTATCGCACCACCGCACCATCCCCCGATTCGCGCCGCCAGCAGTTCCGCCTTGTCGACCTCCATCGTTTGCGCTCGCTAGCGGCTGCCGTCATCGAGGTGAGGGCCGAACTTGGCGCCTCCTTCCTCTCCGGCGAGCATGCCACCGTGGCCGCGCGGACCCCCACGCCGTTGGGCCAGCTCCGTTCTGCCAGTCGGTGCGGCTCTGCGTGTTGAGCACGCTGGCACCCCCCCCCCCCCGCGCCACGGAAGGGCTCGCCGCCGGTGAGCACCGGCCGGCGGAGCACCTCCCCTGCCCCTGGGTCGCTGACCCGCAGGGCCCAGCCGCAGTGGCTGGCGAAGGCCCCGGGTGGCTGGCCAGTGGGCCGGTTGACCCGCTGGGTCCCGCCTGTCTGTCTCTCTGGCGTGGGTTTTGGGTGAATAACCGGGTGGATCTAGCAGATTTGAGCATGAAGTTTAAAAGGATTTCAAAAATGATTTTTGAGAATTATATTTAAATGCTATGGAAATGTTTGTGTACTCCTTTTGGCTCCAAATTTGTTGAAATAAATTTTGCTAGGTTCCTTATCACCAGATCTACTTGGGAAAATTATTGCATGTCATTTTTGGGATACTTTTCTGTAGAAGTTTATTTAATCATGGATATTGCTGATAACTTGAAAAATATGTGGAAAAACCTATAGGCTTCAGAAAAATATGATTCCAAGTTTGTTAATCTTCTTATGTAATGTACTTTCTAGGAAAAATATGTGTCATGCATGTACTGTAGAAAAACGATGAGGTGTAGTTCAAGTGCCTTTAATGGCTGATTTTTGTTATTTTAGCTAGAGAGCAAACTTTGTATAAAACATGCATGTGATAATTTTTGTACAGTGATTGTATGCTATGAAGATCATAGGAAAAATGCTAACTCTGTTGTTTGACACTTTTCACAGTACAAAGTATTTTCCTGTTCATAATCATGCCCTAGCTTGTTATTTTTGTGTAGGCTAGTCCACTCATTCAAATACCATGAAAATCTGATGGTAGACTACTTAGGGTAGTACTGTGCTATGGTAATTTTCTAAGATTTTTCTAAGCAATAAAAATAGATGTTACTATTCAAACCTATTATTAATTAGGGTTTAAGCAAGTGTTGTTTTAAGTGTGATTAAGAAATTAGTGAAGCTTTGGTGTATCTTTGAAGCATTTAATAAGATGTGTTGACTTAACATATTAGTAGTAGAAGAGAATGCAGTAGATGACATGTGCTTGTAGTATATGTTCTTGGATGATGTTGACTACCTTGCCTTCAAACATATCCATTGTATTCATCTCATTCGATGCACCGATTGCATAAGCACTTACACACATTGCATCATACAGGATCGCAAACCGAGAACCCAGTTGTCATACCCGAGGAGCCCGAGGAGCAGCTCGAGGTGCAGCCACAGGAAGTGCCCGAAGCCGATGTGGAGGACGTTGAGGAACTTCCGGAGTGCCCCGATCACCGCCCGAGCTCCTTCGAGAGAGGCAAGCCCCGGAGCATTTTCTCCCGGTTTGCAATTATTAATTAAATGCTTTACTTTAATTGATGCATTACGTTCAGGAGTTATTTGGAACCGTTGCTGCATTATACCTTGTTTACCTTTGTTATACTATATCCTTGTTACCCTGGTATCCGCAGTCGAGTCAATGCTTAGCTGGCTTAGATCGGTAGAAGTCGGGTGATTTCCTGTCACCTGCGAGCTATAGGTGGTTACCTGGATCTGCTTGGATGACTATGAAGTCATGGTATAACTAAGTGTTAAATGAAGTTGAGACCAGACGGAGACTTGCAGAGTGTTGGACTATAGTGCTTTCCATCTGTGTCGATTAAGGACCGACCGTTGTTGGGCCTCGAGTCATGTTGAACGCATGCCTTACATTTAGCTGGCTGGATAAAGTATCTTCCGACCACGAAGCTGGGAGATTATTCGGCCGAGTAGATTGCCCATGACGACCTTTGTCTTGGAAAGCGGTGTGGTAGGACACGGGGCGAGATGATAAGACCAAAGTGCGATCGATCGGCCCCGGTACATGTGGTTCTGGCAAACTCGAGATTCCTGGATAGTTGACTCGGTGATCAATATCTCACTTTAGCGGGTGAGTGAGGTTTGTGTAAGGAATAAATCACCAGCTGGTTAGGAATCGATTCGAATCGCCATCGCTCCTGGATAGTGAGCACTTGACTTGAGTTACTTCATCGTAGTAATGTTGATGGAACCCTTGGACAGTTATAATGAATATGACAATATGGAAGTTGTTAATGATCATTGGTTATCATTATACGCTTAATCACATGTTTGCTCTAGTGTAGGTGCAAATCTAGTCGACGGAGTTAATAACAATTAACTTGACAATAATCTTTGTTGAAAAGGGTCTTGAAATGCTAAAATGCTTCTTTTTTGCAAATGAGTCACTACCCTACTATAAAGCCTTCATAATCCTTGGTGTCACTTATTTTCGGTTATGTCGGGTAAGTCTAGTAGTGAGTACCTTCTCGTACTCGTGGTTTTATTCCCACTTGTTGCAGATGGGCGGATGTATTACTGACTCTTTGTATCAACCGCCTTTATCCTGCGATGGGTGATGCTTAGGACCATGGGCATGGTCATTCCTTACGTCTCATCTGATGCTTTTGTTGGAGATGATCATTCACTGGCACTGTATTTGAACTCTGTGTGAGTGTGTGTGTGGTTTGAACAAATGACTTCCGCTACTTTTAATTGAACTTGTTTTGTAATAACTATGTTTAAACTCTGATGTATCTGAGATGCAACTTTTTATGTAATATGTGATGGTGACCGCTAAACTTATTACGATCTTGGCTGGAATGGAAGTTGGTTTGAAATCCTTCGTGATTTCACGGACTACCGGGTTATACGGGCTTAAGTTTGCTAAATCGTCTGCTCTGGCGGATGATTTTCTTACTTAATTTCGTATAATTGGTCGGTTCTGTTACAGGTAGAAATTACTCTCCCACAATTTCAATCTATGCATATGTGCGAGCTTTAAACCAAACACTCTAGCACATATGTAGGGGGAGCTAATACTACCATTTTGGGTTTGTCGTACTTGTCCAAAATCATTTACACATGGTAAAATTGCTTGGGCAAGCAACATGAATCCAAAAGAGCTTAATTTACATATCTTTGTAGAGTTGTCATCAATTACCAAAAAGGGGGAGATTGAAAGGTCCTTGTGTAGTTTTGGTAATTGAGTCACAACCTAGGTGGACTAATTGTGTTTATGTGAGATACATAGGTGATTAGTCCATAGGTACACGTGTGTGAGCAACATATGCCATGAAGGTAAAAATGGCGCGTAGATGTTGCAAAGCTCACACATGTGATGATGAAGGAGCTTATTGCACATGAGACATGACATTGAGTCATGTGATCAAGGTGGAGAAGATCAAGACATGACTTGGCTTGATGGACCGATTGCAAGTGTGAAGGGCAAGTCGGAGGCTTTGGAGCGATGGACCGCGTGGCGGTGAAGCTTGAGCAAGACTTGGTGCCGATGGACGAAGGCAACGGTGAAAAGCAAGTGAAGTCAAGATCGATGAACCAATAAGATCATGTGATGATATAAAGTGGATGATATCATTGTTGACCTTGTTGGTGCATGCGTTACATCGACATTGGAGATGATGGAATGGAATACGCAAGGCAAAGGTATAACCTAGGGCATTTTATTTCACTGGTCATAGGTGTGTAGAGAAGTTGATGACCGGATTTAGGATAGATGGCCGTACTATCAAGAGGGGCAAACTTGTTTGCATATCGGTCATCTAGTGCCACTTGAGTGATCTAACTTTGCATCATCGCTAGGATTGAGTGGCGTGGCAAGTTGAGTGGCAAAACCTTTGGAAAATGTTTGTGAAAAGCTAACACACATACACATGGTAGTGTACACTTGGTGGTGTTGGCACATCTGCAAAGGTGAAGAAGTTGGTGAAGAAAAGGAGTTGAATGCGCTGGTCACTGGGTGACCGGATGCGTCCGATATGTTGACCTGACGCGTCCGGTGTCTTCCTGATGTGATCGGACATGTTTGATATCTGTACCGGACGCGTCTGGCAATCTAGCTAGGCACGGGCAGAGTTGCCGAGGTGACCGGACTCTGGCTCGTAGCAGTGACCGGATGTTGAGCAATCACTATACTGCGTCCGGTCATGGTGACGTGGAGTGTTGGTGTTGGTCCAGAGTGGACCGGACGCAGGGGCGTGTCCGATCGGCCACACTGGATGCGTCCGATCGAAGTTGAGCAAGCTATGGGAGCTCTCTGGACTCTACCGAACGCTGCCCATCCTACGTCCGGTCAGTCACACCGGACACGTCTAGTTGCGGTTGAGCAGCTCTGGGAGCTCTCTAGACTCGACCGGATGCTGGACTTCTTGCGTCTGGTCGACACACCGGACGCATCCAATCTGACATGTCAGAGAGAGCCGTTGGCAGCATCGGCTAGTTTAAATGGGACATGTGGCGGTCAGGCAGCGACCGGACGCAGGCGACTGGACGTGTCTGGTGCACATGACCTGCGCGTCGGGTCGTCCCAAAAAATGCCCAGTGAAGGGGTAACAACTATTTTAGCCCGTGGGGCTATAAGTAGAAGGTGATCTTGGCCATGGTTTATGCTGAGCACCTTGGGGAACTTTGTGTCCATGCTTTAGAGTGCTTGGGAGCCCTCCATCTCACATATGTTTGATAGTGATCATTCGATTGTGTGAGAGAGCGATTCTAGTATGTTTGCATCATGAGGTTGCATCGAGTGGCACTTGGTGATCGAGTTGCAAGCCGGTGGTGCTTGTTACTCTTGGAGGTTGCCACCTCCTATACGGCTTGGTGGTGGTCTCCGTCGAAGCCCGTAAGAAGCTTGTGCGGTGCTCCAGAGAAGAGCTTTGTGAGGGGCATTGTGCTTGCCCCGCGGGAGCCGCAAAGAGCAACTCTAGTAAAGCGAGACGCGGAGGGCGACAAGTGGTCCGGCCAGGTCAAGTGCTAGAGCTTGTGGTAAGCACTCCATGTGGGAGAGTGTGACTTGTGGGTCACAACTAGCAAGAGGACCGGCGGCAACCTTGGAGCTTGTCTCAACGGGGACTAGCGTGTTGGCAAGCACGTGAACCTCAGGAAAAAATCATCGTGTCATCCTTGTATTCCCATTGGCTTGCATCCTCGTTACACAAGCTTGTATTTACTTTTATATACATTGTGCTTGTGTAGTTGCTTTTGTAATTAATTAGCTTGTGTAGCTTGCTAGTTACCTTCTAGCTTGTGTAGCATAGAAGTAGCTCCCTTGCGTGGCTAATTTAGTTTGTGTAACCTTGTTAGTCACATTGTTTAGTTTGTGTAGCTAAGTATTTGCGCTCTCTAATTTGGCATCGGTTGCCTTGTTATTGAGCATTGCTAGTGAGCTTAGGTGGCTTTGTGCTTTTGCTTACTAGCATGAGTAGGAGCTCCCTCATTGCTTGAAGTACTAGTGGCATCGGTTTGTGTGACCTTGCTTCTAGAATTGGTTATGTGAGCTCTAGCTAGCCCAGCACCTTAATTGCTTAATTAGGATCTTTGCAAGGTGCTAGAGAACATAGATAGATGGGTGTAGTCTTGGCTAGACCGATAGATTTAATTCCACACTTATTTCAGTTAGCCGACGTGATTAAGTTTTAGAAACGACTATTCACCCCCCTCTAGTCGCCATCTCGACCCTACAACTTTAGCCATCACCACAACCATGGTCATCATCTAGCTCCATCACTTAGTGTGTACTAACCTATCTTTGTATTTCACTCATGACAAAGATTAGTACACTTAGGTTTTATCAATTATCCAAAACTAAACTAGGGTTTTCAATCTCCCCCTTTTTGGTAATTGATGACAACCTCCACAAAGATATGAATTAAAATCATTTTTGAATACATGTTGCTTGTCCAAGCTTTTTAACCATGTGTAAAGGATTTGGACAAGTTTCATGAACCCGAATTGGTAGCATTGGCTCCCCCTACATATGTGCTAAGAGTTTGGATTAAAAGCTTGCACATATGCATAGATAGAAAATGTGGGAAAGCAATGTCTACCAAATGATGCTAAGGTGTAAAGAATGGACCTTTGAAGCATGATACCAATCGGAGTGCGCCAATAATACCATCCTTAGCACCATTGCTAGTTAGATACCACTTGTAAAATCACAAACACTAGATACCTCGTGAGATCAACATTAGAAGCAAGGCTCTAGTACCACTTGTGAAAACAAATGCAAGGTATATCTAACTATTATCTTATGTATGCTAGTTTTTCATTTCATCAATTAAACCTACAACTATCATACACCACAAGGATATTGAATTTAAACTTTACAAATGCAAGCAAGCATATGTGAATGCACATTCAAATGCATCAAATAAGTTTATGAGCTTGCTCTCCCTACTTGTGTGCTTAAATTTTAATTGATCCCTTTGTCATATGTCTACCCCTAAGTCCATTTTCTCCCCCTATCATTTTTATCTTTGTTTCTCTCCCCCTTTGTCATCAATGACAACAAAGGTTCAATTATAGATAGGTTAAGATTATCAATGTCAATCAATGGAGTGAGGATCATTTTTCCAAATTTGGTTCAATCTAGAGCACTTGCCAAAGATATTTAACTCGGTTTGATCCGAGGACAAGCTTCTTCACACCTCGTTTCAAGGGTTATCTTGACCATGATGAGCTAAACACTTGTAGTTTGTTTTCTAGATCAAACACTAGGTTTGCAAGCCCACAAACATGTCATATGCTACCACTAGATCATATCAAGCATAGAAGCAATAGTGGTACCATACAAGCATTAAATTCTTTTGATTTTCATGAATGAGCCTAATATATGATGGGAATGACTAGATGCACTAAACAAGTCCTTAGCAAAGGATGTATGCCATGCCAACCAATTTTACCTTGCTTTGCTCGAAGGAGAGGCATGCCATATTAGTGGGGGTGCATCAACAAATATTTGAGAAATCCAATATGTTTAATTTGTTCCTTAGCTTGCAAAATTGCTTCTCATTAAGTGGCTTGGTGAATATATCAGCAAGTTGATCTTCGATGCCCACACTCTCAATGCAAATGTCCACTTTTGTTGATGATCTCTTATGAAATGGTGGCGAACATCAATGTGTTTTGTTCTTGCATGTTGAACCGGATTGTTGGTTAGCTTGATTGCACTCTCATTGTCACATAGTAATGGCACTTTCTTGAACTTGATTCCAAAGTCATTCAAGGTGGCCTTCATCCAAAGAATTTGTGCACAACAACTACCGGCGGATATGTATTCGGCTTTGGCGGTTGAAAGTGCAACACTATTTTGCTTCTTTGATAACCAAGATACAAGTGACCTTCCCAATAGTTGACATGTGCCCGATGTGCTCTTTCTTTCCTCTTTGCATCCCGCATAATTGAAGTCCGAATATCCAACTAACTCAAACTTTGCTCTTTTGGGATACCACAAACCAATATTTTGTGTATGCTTCAAGTACCTCAATATTCTCTTTGTAGCCTTCAAATGACTTTCTCTTGGTGAGGCTTAAAATCTTGCACACATGCATACACTAAACATGACAACCGACCTTAATATGGTCACATAGAGTAGGCTTTCAATCATGCACCGATACAACTTTTGATCCACCATATTGCTACTAGCATCACTATCCACATTACCATTTGTTCCCATGGGTGTACTAATTGACTTGGCATCAATCATTCCAAATTTCTTGAGCATGTCTTTGCTGTACTTGTCTTGACTCTCAAATGTACCATTCTTCAATTGCTTGATTTGAAGACCAAGGAAATAACTCAACTCTCCAATCATGGATATCTCAAACTCATTGGCCATTATCTTTCCAAACTCTTAACAAAAATCTTGATTGGTTGATCCAAAGATAATGTCATCTACATATATTTGTAACACAAACAAGTCTTTGCCAATCTTCTTGCTGAAAAGAGTGGTGTCAACCTTACCCATAATGAACCCTTTAGAGAGTAGGAAGTTCCTCAACCTCTCATACCATACTCTAGGTGCTTGCTTAAGCCATACAATGTCTTCTTCAACTTATACACATGGTTGGGCTTCTTGTCATCTTCAAAACCGGGCGGTTGCTCAACATATACTTCTTCATTGATGTAGCCATTGAGAAATGCACTCTTGACATCCATTTGATAGAGTTTGATGTTTTGGGCACAAGCATAGGCTAACAAGATTCTAATTGCTTCCAATCTAGCAATCGAGGCATATGTTCTCTAAAGTCAAGACCTTCAACTTGAGTGTAACCTTGAGCTACCAATCTTGCTTTATTCCTTACTACTATCCCATCTTGATCTTGCTTGTTTTAAAAGACCCATTTGGTTCCAATCACATTGTGGTTCTTTGGTCTCTCAACTAACTCTCATACTTGATTTCTAGTGAAGTTGGTCAACTCTTCATGCATAGCATTAACCCAATCAACATCCTTCAAGGCTTCCTCTATCTTCTTTGGTTCAATGGATGACACAAATGAGAAAAGCTCACATAATGATGCCAATCTTGATCTTGTTTGTATACCTCGAGAAATATCTCCAATAATATGATCCAATAGATGATCTCTTGCAATATTGGTTGGTTGGAATATTGGAACATTGCTTGCACTTGGCTGAGATGTTGTACTAGCCACTTATTGATCTTGCACATTATCATGAGAGCCACTTGTACTAGCTTGAGATTGATCATGAGAACTACTAGCTTGCACATTTGAATTAGAGAGCACTTGAACTTGATCATCTTTATCATCCATCACTTCTCTAGGCCTTATGTCACCAACATCTATGTTTTTCATGACATTAATAGTTGAATGCCTCTAACATCATCAAGATTATCATCTTCATCTTGGGAACCCTTGGTTTCATCAAATTCAACATCATGAACTTCCTCAAGAGTACCACTTGCCAAATTTCAAACTCTATATGCTTTGCTAGTGGTTGAGTATCCAAGCAAAAAACCTTCATCACATTTCTTTTCCAACTTACTCAGTCTAGTGCATTTCTTCAATATGTAGCACTTGCACCCAAAAACCCAAAAATATGCAATATTGGGCTTTCTACCATTCAAGAGCTCATAAGGTGTCTTCTCTTTCAATGGGTGACAATATAAGCGGTTGTTACAATAGCAAGCCGTGTTGATAGCTTCGGCCCAAAAAGATTGACTCACATTGTACTCACTAAGTATAAACCTTACCATGTCAATAAGTGTTATATTCTTCCTCTCAATAAGGCCATTTGATTGTGGAGTGTACTTGACCGAGAATTGATGTCTAATTCTAAATTCATCACATAACTCATCAAATCTAGTGTTCTTGAATTTACTATCATTGTAACTTCTAACTCTCTTGATAGTTGTTTCAAACTCTTGACAAATGATTTGAAAGTTGCAAACACATCACTTTTATCCACTAAAATGACTACCCATGTGTATCTAGTATAATCATCCACTATCACAAAGCCATACTTATTTCCACCAATACTAGTATATGTTGTTGGTCCAAACAAGTCCATGTGCAATAACTCAAATGCCTTGCTAGTGCTCATTATGCTTTTCTTAGAATTGGTGTTTCCAACATGTTTGCCGGATTGACAAGCACTACAAAGTTTATCTTTCTTAAATACCACATCTTTCAAGCCTCTAAATAGATCATGCTTAATCAATATATTCAATTGTTTCATTCCAACATGACCAAGCCTTCTATGCTATAACCAACCCATATTAGATTTAGTGAACAAGCATGTTGATAATTGAGCTTCACTAGCATTGAAATCAACCAAGTATAGATTCTCATATCTAAAGCCTTTGAAGATCAAATTAGAGTCATCTACACTTATGATCTCTACATCATCTACTCCAAATATGCACTTAAATCCAAAATCACACAATTGAGCCATGGATAGCAAATTGAAGTTCAAACTCTCTAGTAGCAACACATTGGATATGCTCAAGTCATTGGATATTGCAATCTTACCAAGCCCCTTGACCTTGCCTTTGCCATTATCACCAAATGTAATACTATCATAACCATCATTGCCATTGGTGTTGATTGAGTTGAACATTCTTGCATCACCAGTCATGTGTTGAGTGCACCCACTATCAAGAACTCAATGCCTTCCTCCAGCTTTATAATTGACCTACAAAAGAAAATCAATTCTTTTTAGTTACCTAAACTTGCTTGGGTCCTTAAAGGTTAGTCCCTAAGCTCTTTGGTACCCAAATAGCCTTCTTCTTTGGGTCCAATATGGATGTACCAACAAACTTAACCTTCACACCATTGGCACCCTTAGTAAGCAAATAACAAGAATCAAACTTAATTGAGGATACAATAACATTCTTATTCTTGTTCTTGCAATCATTCTCTTTGTGACCAACTTGCTTGCAACTAGTGCAAAACCGACATTGTTCTTTACAAAACTAGTCTTGTGAGGAGCAAAGATTGTCTTACCTTTCTTAGGGGTATAGCCCAATCTCTCTTTGTAAAGAGAAGCTCTTTGGCTACCCAAGCACATAAGCAAACGGTCCTTACCACCATAAGCTTTTTCTAAGGCGCGAGTGAGCTCATTTACCTCCTTCTTGAGGGTCTCATTCTCAACCATTAGTGAGGCATCACAAGTGAAACCATCACTACTAGATGAGGTAGAAGTGAAAGTGCTACAAGAAGGGTTAGTGGAAGCAACAACAATAGGCTTTTAGAAAGATTCATCAATTATATCACATGTTAAAGCTTTGTCACATGTTACAACATGCTCTTTCTCATTTTGCTCATTAAGTAGAGAGGAATGAGCCTTTTCAAGCTTCTTGTGAGCCTTGCCAAGCTCCTCATGGTCTTCCTTTAGACTCTCATGAGATGCATTGAGTTCATCAAAGGCTTGCTTAAGGGCTTTTAGTTCCTTGTGTAAGTCTTTGCATTCCCTTCTCTTAATGTTAAAATGTTTCTTAGCATCTTCTAACTTGTCAAATAATTCATCTTTAGTTGGTTCATCATCATCATCATCACTATCACATTCATTTTCACCATTGTTCTCATCACACTCATCATCGGATTGCACCTTAGTGGCCTTAGCCATGAAGCATGTCGATGGAGTGTCGAAGAGAGAAGGCTTCTAATTTATGGCAATGCTTGCAAGAACCTTCTTCTTGGTGGTCTTGTCATCATCACTTGAGGAAGCATCATTATCCCAAGTGACTACATATGAACCACCCTTCTTCTTCTTGAAGGTATTCTTGTCCGTCTTTTCCTTCTTCTCCTTCTTATCCTTCTTCTTGCTCTTCTTATTGTCATCATCATTGTCACTATTGTATAGACACTCCGCAATGAGATGATCTTTACTATTGCACTTGAAGCACCTTCTTGCTTCATCCTTGCCCTTGGATGATAATCTCTTCCTTCTTGCACGATAGCCCTTCTTCACCATGAATTTGGCAAACCTCTTCACAAAGAGAGCCATCTTCTCATCATCAAATTCATCAAAGCTTGAGCATTCATCTTCACTTGATGTTTCTTGCTTTGCCTTGACCTTGGAAGATGATGCGGCTTTGAATGCCACACTCTTCTTCTTGTCATCTTTCTTCTTATTCTTCTTCTCTTCTTTCTCATCATCATCTCTATATGTATCATCGGTCATTACATCTCCCAACACTTGGTTTGGTGTCATAGTGTCCAAACCACTCATCACTAGAATAGTGACCAATGTGCCAAATCTTGATGGTAAGCATCTCAAGAACTTATGAGAGAAGTCCTTGTCCTTCACTTCTTCACCAAGTGCTTTGAGATTATTGACTAGCACTTGGAGCCTATGAAACATCTCCAGCACACTCTCATCATCTTTCATCTTGAAATTTGCAAACTTCTCCTTGAGAATATATGCCTTGGCACCCTTCACCGCTTGAGTGCCCTCAAATGATTCCTCTAATTTCTTCCATGCATCATGAGCCATCTTCAAATTCTTGATTTGCTCAAATATTCTCTCATCAATTGCATCATGAATAGCACTAAGAGCAATGTCATGATTTTGCAACAATATTTCCTTGGCCGCGGTGGGATTTTCTGAATTGGCAACCTCAATTTTGGTCTCTACCACCTTCCACACCTTTCTACTGATTAACTTGATATAGATGGCCATCTTTGCTTTCCAATATGGATAATTTGTGCCATTAAATTGGGATGGCTTCTTGGTGTTGTTGATTTGAGCCATTTTGACACCGTAGGTTGTTAAGCCTCAAATTACGGTGACCTTAGTTCTAATACCACTTGAAAGGTCCTAAATGGCTAGAGGGGGTGAATAGCCTAATAAAAATCTACAAAACATTAGAGCAAAGTGGTTAGTACAACAAAAGGCGATAGCGAATTTTGCTCTAGCTCTACCAAGAGATGCAAGCCACCTATCCAATCAATTCTAGTGAATTATGATCTCTATGGCACACAACAATTATAACTAGAGAGCTAGCAAAAGAATGATACAACTAGTTACAACTAGTTACAGCTGTGCTAAACAACTAGCAAGAAAACTGGTTATGACTAGGCACAACTGGTTTCAACTAAGTTAAACAACCAGTGAGAAAACTGGTTACAACTAGTTGCAACTAACTGCAACTGGTTTCGACTAAGTTAAACAACTATCGAGAAAACTGGTTACAACTAGTTACAACTAGGCTAGGCAAAGAAACTAGAAGCTACCACAGGACAAGTATATCAATGAATTAAAATACAAGTGAGGTAGAGATGTATGCCAAGTCCGACAAGAGATAGATAAATCACAATGAATACCAAGGGAGCCGATGAATCAATTGACACGCGATTTTTCTTCCGAGGTTCACTTGCTTGCCGACAAGCTAATCCCCGTTGTAGCGATTCACCCACTTGGAGGTTCACGTGCTAATAGACATCACATGCCTAACCCGCAACCGGGTGCCGCACAACCAACACAAGATAGGGATCCACAAGCTATGAACAATCCACTAGAGTACATTTTGGCTCTCCACCGGATAAAAGGTTAAGAACTCCTCACAAATATAATCCTTGATTGAGGGCGGACACAATCACCAAGAGTAATAAGAAACCTAGAGTTGCAATCACCACGTAGTGCCACTAAATATTCAATCACAAATGCACACACTAGGGTTTCCCTCAAATCCTCTCAAGAATGAGCACCATGCTTGGAGAAGGAGAGGAGAGGGAGGAGATGCTCTTGAAGCTCTCAAGATCAGTCACTAGAGATCGATCTCTCACTTGAATGGAGCTTGGCAGTGAGAGAGAGTAGAGGAGAGAGCTTGTTCTCTGTTCTTAGGGTTCTTACGAGAATGGGGAATCAGAGAGAGTGAGCAAGAGGGAGGAGCCAGGCAAATACCCCTTCACCTTGGCTCCCTAACGCATGTAGCCTAGGCCAGCCCCAACGGGCAGCTCACCAACAGGCGAGGCGGCCAGCACCATGCGGTGCACACATAGGCGCGACCCCCACACGGGCCCTCTCCTCCTCACGGCAGTAACCGCACACGCAAACAGAGGCAGGGCAACGGGCGGCAAGCAGCGCTCCTCCTTTACTAGGGCGCGGGCCCCACGGTAGCTTCCCTTCTCCACGCCACATGGGCCCAGACACGGAGGCAGGCGAGACAGCCGCGAGCGCCCCTGCCTATGAATCGCGCGGTCAATGCTGTGGAACAGCAATGACACCGGCAGACCAATCTCGCGGGCACACACACTCTCGATCTCCACGCGGCGCGGCCTAACATGCGCGAGCGCAAGCGAGCGGCAGCAGCAGCCAGCACACCCACGCGCGCCCAGCGCCTTTGCTTGACGGGCTGGACTAGAATGCCAGCGGCAGCAGCAGCAGCAGCCAGGCGGCCCACGCGGCCACTGCACCTTCCCAGGCTAGCTCGGGCTAGGTCCAAAGGCCAGTAGCCAGCAGCAGCACTAGTTGCAGCTGTAGCTCCTTCCAACACCTTCCAACTCATTTCAACCCACTCCACTACTTTCAATCCTTTCAACTGGACAGCAGTGCACCTTCTGAATTTCCAGCACCTTTTCAAGTCTTTTCAAATTGCTAACTTCACCAAAATATTCCAAAATAAATTGGGCACTTAAGTTAGCTTTTTCACAAATATTTTTCACAGGCTTTCTCATGCATCTCACCACGTCACTAAGCGCTAAGTATATGCAAATGAGATTCTCATGCATCTCACCACGTCACTAAGCGCTAAGTATATGCAAATGAGACTCACACTTAGTGGCACTAGATAACCATTGCAATTAAAGATTTTCTCTCTTTATAATACGATTATCTATCCTAAATCCACGCACACCCTCTATGGTGTCTTGAGTGGCAAAACAAAATGGCTCTATCAAATATACATTTGCATTGAGACCATTTTGTTTTTCTCTTTCTTTTTTTCAAGTTTGGAACACTTGATTTTCACTTTGGCCATCACCACCACCATGGCCATCATCTAGCTCCATCACTTAGTGTATACCAACCTATCTTTGTATTTCACTCATGACAAAGATTAGTACACTTAGGTTTCATCAATTATCCAAAACCAAACTAGGGCTTTCAGCCGTTGATGGTCACCCCGCGCTACTCGTTCCCCTGCTCCCCTCGCCGCAGACCGCTTCCTGCTTTGCTATACGCTCTATGGTTGCTTACCTTTGACGGACGGGCACCGCCAGCATCGCGTGTGGCGACCGCTCCCTCGTCGCTTAACTAACCACCTTGAGGTCATTTGCACAAGGAGAAGCATCGGCCCTGAACTAAAGCCCTCGGCCTCAACTCCTGCTTTCTGACTCATAAATACCGATGTAGACGGCGGAGGTTACACCGAGATACGATGCATGTTGCAAGTGTACATTTCAAATGTTTTAGATATTTTAGAGGTTTGTTGCAAGTGTTTCATAAGGATGTTACAAAAGTAGATTGGGATGTTGCACATGTTGCAATGGGCTATACACGTATGTTTTAGGTGTATGTTCGAAATATTTCATCTGTTTCAAATGTATGTTGCAAGTGTACATTTTAAATGTTTCAGATGTTTTAGAGGTATGTTGCAAGTGTTTCATAAGAATGTTGCAAAAGTAGATCGAAATGTTGCACATGTTACAATGGGCTATTCACGAATGTTTCAAGTGTATGTTCCAAATGTTTTATCTATTTCAGACGTATGTTGCAAGTGTTTCACTTGGATGTTGCAAAACTAGATCTGGATGTTGTGTGTATATACAAGTGTTTCAAATATTTTCATACGTATGTTGCAAGTGTTTCATCTTGATGTTTGTGTATGTTTGCAATGGCTACACACGTGTTTTAAAGTTTTTTCTGGTGTTTTGCAAGTGTTTCAGACGTGTATTGCAAGTGTTTCAGCTGTTTCAGACGTATGTTGCAACTGTTTTATCTAGATGTTTATAAAGTAGATCGGGTGTTACACACGTTGCAATGTGTGTGAGAAGCGGATGAGGTGTGAGCGGTCCCTGCGCGTGGTCCGACGACGCGGGCATCGTTCGGGTGGTGCGGGCCCCGCGTGGCGCGAAATGCATGCTCGGGCGAGGGCGTGTTGGCCCAAGCGCGCGAAACGGGAGTGCAGGACGTCAGGCGAGCACTGCCATTGGTTTGAACCCTGGGACCAAAATGCCTGGTGGAAGCGCTGCCTATGCTCTGCCTGGATGGTGTTTGGTTGGTTGGTGTCCTGCCTGGATGGTGTCTTCAGCATGGATTTTGCTGTCCTGTGACTGGACGGAGATTTGTACCATTTGCCTGGCTCCGGCAGTCGTTTTTGAGCGCCACGAGGCAAGCTGATTAGACTGGCATTACTGAAGATTATTAGCACGTATACAACGTTTGATCTTTTTTTTCACACAGAAAAACATACCACGACGCCATCTGATCGTTCATTAGCCGTTGCTACTTTTCTCCATAATCCAATGAACACAACAATATTTAGCTAATATTAAACATCCGAACCTCTCTTTTACATAAAAAAATAAATCAATAGTTTCAAATTAAATTTACAAATTAGAAATAGTGTACATCAATGATATTATTTATTAAAACGCAAAGAGAAATGCATTTATTTAATTAGATACATACCTCTTCCAACTTATATGCAATATAATATGATTAGCATTCTCAGCCATATGCATCCAACCAAACACATCTTTCTCAAACTTGCCTGGCCAAGCAAAAAAACCATTTACAGGCAACTCACAAGCAACAATTTTTACGAGGCAAACTCTCTAGGGTTCCAACCAAACATGCCCTATATCAGAGTCATAGCATTATAAGAGGTGGACAGCAAATTGCCAGTTTTATCTTGAACAGAATTGCCTCGATCCTGTTTTGAAAACAGTGGGAGCACTGATACAATTCTGAATCTGTCATACTAGCTACAAGCTACATCTTTCTGAACACAGCTTTTACCCTGTTCATAATGATAGAGAATTTTTTCTGGAACAATAATTTGAGTGCTCCTATCCTATCAGCCAATTGTCTATGAAAAGAATATAAATAGCTTTTATATGGTTCTATATATATACTTGACTTGATCAATCACACCACAAACATTTTTATGTACATCTCCATTGCATCCTACTGAAACTTTCGTGAATGGCTGGAAGGAATGGACTTCCCCTGCTTGCGGCCTTGCTGCTGCATTTTCGTTGCGCTTGCAAACACAAGACGAACAACAGTTGAAACTTGAAAAGGCAAAGAGCGCGACAGGATCATCAGGATCACTCGGTGCTCCTGTGACCTGACGAAGCCATGAGCACGGCGACGGCGGCGACGAACATGAAGAGCATGAAGCCGAGCAGGACGTAGGTCTTCCGGGACGACTTGCGGTACTCCCCGAAGAGCAGGACGCCCCAGAAGGTGCTGACGAGCGGCAGCGCCTGGACGGCGTCGGCGGCGGCGTAGCCCGCGGCCTGGCCGCCCATGAACTGGAAGCCGTTGCCGAAGCCGCAGAGCAGGCCGGCGAGGAGCGCCCACTGCCGGCCGTTCCAGTCCCTGAGGTAGGCCCCGAAGGAGGACCTGGGCACGCCGGCCATGGGGCGGTAGAGGAAGAGGATGTTGAGGCCCACGCCGATGACGAAGCACGAGATGGAGAAGTAGAAGAAGGCCGTGTACACCACCAGGTGCGGCACGCCGTCCTTGAGCGTGTGCCACTGGTCGTTGGTCGCCAGGTTGAACGCCGGCGAGAAGAGCGAGAAACACACCCCGGCGAAGAAGACGATCCCCAGCCCGATGAAGGTGTTTGAACCGAATACCTGGTAAGGTGTTTGTACGTGAAATACAATTATCATCAAGATCAAACCCCACAGCGTTGTGACAAAGGATGTTCCAGTTTTGAGAAAATTGTTTGTTCAGAACAAAGTGTTCACCTTGATTGATCGCCGTTCTTCGAGTTCAATGAGATATTCTGCAGTGCCTGCCTCAGCTTTGTCAACTTGCTTGGTTCCAGAGGCTCCATTCTCCAAGTCTTTGGGAGCATCTGAAATTAGATTTTTTTTCTTTAGATAATGAACATCTGATACTAGATAAGTTACTAAAAGAATCTGCAACAAATCAGCAGCAGCAGTAGTTTTCACACATTATTACTGCATACCTTTGTCTAGGACTTGTTTGCTTGGTTCCACAGTTCCACTTGTCCTGTAACGTTGCGCGAAATAGCAATCAGAGCAGACTATATAAATAAAAAGATGTAAATGGCCTAACATTCAGAGCTACTCAAATTAGGAGACGATCCAGTCACAGATCCTTGTCGAAGAGCGAAAAGGTGGAAGAAAAACAATATACTACAATCTATAATTACCCAAGTTTGTTGGCATTTGTGGAGCCACTGAGTTTCTTCTCATTGTCAGCTGCATTGGAGGCATGGACAGCAGAGCCCAGGATGACAGCGACAAGGAAGCATGCCACACCGGGGAACAGAATCTCTGCCCTGTTGATGCGGTTGTCCAGGAAGTAGTTCAGTGTCGTGCCTGAAAAACACACGGGATGGCACATCACATATGACATTAGTCATGTATGAACATTGAAAAAACAGGAATTCAAATAAGACTTTTCTGTCCAACACATTGACATTTTTGTTCCAAGGATGCTCCTTAATAGACTAAACTACATGCTGTTCTTCCATTTCAAAGCTGATAGTAACATTTCTTCAGCTGCACAAATAAATAAATAAAT
Source organism: Miscanthus lutarioriparius (assembly GCA_904845875.1). NCBI lineage: Eukaryota > Viridiplantae > Streptophyta > Magnoliopsida > Poales > Poaceae > Miscanthus > Miscanthus lutarioriparius. The sequence goes on along the minus strand of CAJGYO010000014.1, from coordinate 40,712,658 downwards.
ACACACACATTGCCCTGACACAACACAAGGAGCTTGCTTACAAGTTACAACTAATAGGCCAATTTGCTCAAGAAACTTGTTCTGTCAGACTACCACTGCATGATTTGCTTGCATCTCAAAAGAAAATGTAGACATTCCATTTTTTCCCCTTGTCAGCAAGCAAGATCCTTTTTCTAGATATTCCTAGACTCCAAATCAAAGCAAATTTCATTTATGGGAAAAAATAATAAAAAGGTAAATTCCCATGATCATTGAGGCCCCTCCCATCCCATGTGATTAACAACGATGGTGACATGATGGAGATTGGAGAATGAGCTCCAAACCCCACTGAGCTGAGCTTAGAGAGAGAAGCGATGGAGATGTCCAACATACCAATGACCACGACCATGCTGGAGCTGATGACCTCAGTGACGGAGAGCCCCACGTACGCCCACGCATACTGCGTCGAGAGGTTCCCGACGCTGAGCACGACGCCGCCCGCCATCGCGAAGAGCACGGACGGCCAGTTGTCCTGGCCGAGCTGCGTGAAGAAGTTGGGCATGCCGCGCTTGCTGTCCCCGAGCTGGCCGAAGGTGAGCGCGATGAGCACGGCGGCGAGGAGGTTGGTGAGGGAGTAGTCCAGGTACGTGTGCTGCGGCAGCCGGCCCCGGCGCTCCAGCAGGGTGAGCACCGCCGGCCAGGTGCCCAGGAACAGCAGCGACGCCAGCATCAGCGCGATGGCGCCGCCCTTGTCCTCGATCACGAACATGCTGAGCCCTGCTCTGGTTCTGATGGAGGACAGTAGTAGAGTGCCTTCTTCTCCGAGCACCTGCAGCAGGCAATAGCCAATAAGTGATCGATCATGCAGCTCTTGCTTGTGACATATATTTTGGTGAAATTGAAACTGAAGAATCGAATGTTGTTGTGCCAATTTTTGGGTCTATTTTCAGTTACTGTGCACATGCATCCTAGATCTTCGTTTCTTCTTGTTTTGAGAAGAAGCTACTACTACACAAACACCAGGAAGATACAAAAAGGATTGGCACAGAAAATCCATTGGGGAAAAAAAGGCACCACCAAACATGATGAACAAGAAAGTGCCCCTCCAGCTACCGTCCCCAGGGATCAGATTCAGATTCAGATTCAGATTCATCAGAGCAGGGGAAGAAGAAGGAAGATCCACCCCCAATATCTCAACCAAGAACCAACCGGAGAAAGGAAGCATGCCCATGGACAGGGTGAAGAACAAGAAGAACAAGAGCACAAAGCAGAAAGCTCCTACCTTGTGGCATGTGAGCAGAGAAGACGCACATGCAAGAACATGTTCCATGGCCGTTTTATAGCAGCCACTGACTAACAAGCCCTGCCACTGACCAAAAAGTCCAACTTGCTCTGCATCAGTTTGACTGGCGCCGCGGACGCGAGCTTGCGGCGTCTGTCTATCTCCTTGAGACTGTCTATCTCCTTGAGATCCATTCACCAATGGCGTTGGAGCTTTATGGGAAGTGGTAAAGGAGGAGGAGGAGAGATGAAGAAATCGACAAGGGATGCACTCATCGGCGTAGAAAATAATGGGAGCGATGACAGTGACCCTCCGGTCATTTGCCTCCAACGCTCCACGATTTTCTGAACATTTTCTTCTTTTTTCTTTTTCGTTGGATTTTTTCCCTCCATCCAATCAGGGAGCAGAGCAGACATGGATTAAAAAGGTAATGTTGAATTGGTCCAGTGAATCAGCCACTGACAAACAAAAGATCCATGTGTGAACCCAACCAAGGAAGAGAAGGCTTCGTTGACCCATCATCGCCCATGCCCTCCCTCCCACAAGAACGAGATAGAAAATCCCTGGGCTCATTCGCCCTTCATTTTGTTTCATCCTGACAAAATGGAGAACAGAAGAGAAGAGAGGGGCTTTCGCCGATACGACGTCGCCAGCAATCGATCTCCTCGGCGGTGGAGCGCCATAACATCCCAGATTCCCAGGAATGATGATGACCTCAGGCTGTGTACGTTAAAGAAACGAAAGGGAGAAAGGTACCTGAGAGATGATAGATCGCACGCACGCGCAGGAGAGGAACGGCCAGCTCGCCGATTGATTTTTAGGCTGATAAGCTCGGCTGCTGCTGCTTTACTGTGAAAGAAAAATACTATTAACTGGCTGATAAGTCTTGACTGACCTGCAAGCGAACACGCTGGAAAACGAGGAAGAAGAGCCATGGGGGAATTTCGTGGTATATCTCTACAGGTGCTTATATATATTCTATGGTTGTATGGCGATGATTTCGTTGAACACAGTTGTCTAAAGATTCTCGGAGGTGCTTTATTGTATTAATTAACAAAACAAATAGGAGGAGGAGTATCCAGTAGTTGCGTAGTATCCTTTGACTCCGGATCTGGAGAGTGAAGAGCGGTTGGACAGATTCCCCGTTCCCGGCCGATCAACCAGGAAGATTCCCGCGCCATTCGGCTCGGTTTGTTGGGTCGTCCTCGCTTTCCACTCTCCACTCCACGCCGTGCGTGCGTCGTGGGCGTGGCTACGGTTGGTTTGCGTGCCTCAAAGCTGCTGCCCTTTTATTTATTTCCTTTTTATTTTATTTTATTTTATTTTATTTAAGTGCAAAAAGATTACGAGCCCAGATAGGCTCTCATGTTCTCCCACAGGAGTTGTGGATGCATTATAGCTTACGAACCACTCCTATAATTCAGTTTTAATATAAGGAACGGTTGGCTTAGGGCCTGTTTGTTCACCCAGTAGCTCCTAAATTTAGTAGCTTTTAGTCCATTTAGTAACTTTTTTGTTAAATACCATGACTAAATGTGACTAAAAGAGCTTTAGTCCTATCTAGTAACTCTGAAGTTACTAAAAGTGACTAAACCATTTAGTAGCTCCTAAAGTTTAGTAGCCCAAACCAAACATGCCCTTAACACAATTAACTCTATAATTGTATTTATTTTATGGACGGTTCACATAAAAGAATTGATCCTAAAAATGGATCTTCAGAGGCTTCTTTTATGTCAACTACCTCTAAAAATGGCTGATTTGTAGGATTCAAATGTCATTAGAAATCGATTTCAGAGCTGTATGACTAAGTCAACGATCCCTTGAAAATAGTTGCCCAACAAAGTTTAGGCGGCCATGAATATAGAAAACTTTTTCATGACCAAGACACCTATAGATGCAGAGATGGAAGGAGTAGATCTCAAGGATTTCTAAAACTCTATAGTCGACAACTTTTATATTTGAGATGATTCAGGGCACAAATATACATTTTAAGTTCTTAGATTTTAAAATTCAAAAATTTGAATTTTGCAAACAACCTCGCATTGAGAGTTGAGACACGTTCTATTCAAAGCTGTAATGCTGATATCTAAAACTTGGAACTTGATCTTTTTCATTTAAAATAGTTTAGGCATTAAAATATTACATACAAGATTCATAGATATCAACACAAAAGTATATTATCATTCTATACTTTGTCACAAGTGATTGCCTCGTGTGATGGTTAAATGCACTTGTTCAAAAAAAAAAGAGAATCGAACTTTGCAATAGATGCGATCATGCGGTAGCCCCTTGGGGCTTGGGCAAAAAAAATATTTTTCTTTTCTTTTTATATTTTAAAAATCTAAAAAGTATTCTTTGAGTTAGTTGTCTTACTCAACCGCCTCTTAAAATAAAATTGATTTTAGGGCCGATTGACTTAATGAAACCACTTCAGAGAATTCATCTTAAGAGGCTGTTTTAAAATCATCTCTAAAAATATCTCATTCTATAATGGATGGCATAATAGAGGTCATACTGTTTTAAAAAATTATTTATGTGGTAATGATACATGCATGTGAGCATACAAAAAAGATTTCTTAGATAAATACATGGGAGCTAGTGACTCTACTTGAGACACCATGTGACAGAAGAGGTGAATTATCATATCGAAGAACGATAGAGGGAAGCACGTACATCTCAAGCGGTGACAATATCTGAATGGTGAAAAATGGTTAGAGCACGCAACCCACTGTGATCAATCGCCTTCTAGGAAATCTTGTTGAAGTAGAACAATTGTGTGATTACTATCTTTACAAATACCATGATGAAGACATGACATCTACCGATATGTCTATGAAAGTTTTTTGAATGCAATGGGGGAGGGGGACGAACGGTCTGCACCTGATCATATTACCACGAATGCGGGGAGCAAGCCCAGTATGTGGAGGGTCCAAGGGACCCGAAAATTAAGGCTTGTAGCCAAGGATACAAATTGGAGGCAGGGGGAGAGTTATATTACATCCAGTTGATTGAGCTCCAGAAGTTATATAGAGAGGATGAGCTTCTAGGTAGATGACATTGCCATAGTTGAGTGAGCTTATTATCTATGTTTGCATAATAACATAAGTAAGAATTTGTTGCTACCTAATGTCGGTATTTTCAATGTGTTTAGGGAACAACTTGAGGATGCACCATGCTCCACACCCATCTTGGGGTGCAAAACCATCAAAGCACAGTTTGTCGGCAACCTGATAATACTTTATTGGGAAGATCATAACTCATTCATACTATGTGCGATTGAGGTCAATGAGCACTTGTTGGAAAGCTTATTTGATAATATTTCAAATAGATCGATCCCACCTTAATATCACATCAAAAAGGCCTTGAAATCATCTTGACAAGCTGCTCCTGTTTCTGCGGGGGTGATGTGACGTCATCTTGGGCTTGGCATTCACCCTTGGCATCATGGCCCAAGTTGAAGCACGCCCCAACCATGTGGATAACATCTCAAAGATGCCCAGGGATGTCCTTCCCCTTAGCCACCACCTTTAAAAGGCCAGTGTGGGCACCCTAATCAAGTTGGAGGCCCAATTTATATCAAGTTCGAGTCCACCTCAAATTCCAGAAGCAGCCCACACTAAAACGGACGCTCAAGACACATATAAACTTCATTTTCGACATTCTACTATGCACTAAAAGATATAAAGATAACCTAACCAATGACTGTGGTTTCACATCAAAATTTCATCGGAGTCAATAGAAATAGTTGAAACAAGTCGGCGTCAAACATCTCGCTAGGTGTTGTGACAGTCTTTTTGGTCCGTGGGCGTATATCATCTTAGAGCCCATTAGGGTGCATCTAGGGTTATGCACATCCCTAAAGACTTTGTATTAAGCGGCGTCGCTCAAGTTAGGTTTTGGGTTTTGGTTTAGACCAATACGCGCCTTGAACAATCGTTATCATCGATTTGTGAAACCCCACATTCGAGAGCTTTAACCGTCCATCCACAATTGTCACTTTACTTGAGTTGCGTTTTATCTTATTCTTGCTTCTATTCGTAGCAGGGATTAGCCTTGTCGGCGACCAAGTTGTGACATGGTTGATAACCAGAGGAGACATGGTGTTAGAGTTGTAGGGTTCGTGTGTTTTGATGATCGAAAAGCGGATCATGTGTCTCATCCCGCCAAATCAAGTGATCGAGCTTGCTCCATTTGGATTGATCACTCTTCATCCAACTCCTAGCCTTGCATTTAAACCGTTATGTGTTTTCAAATTACAATTGAAAAAATTAACTTGAACCATTATCATTTTCGGTCATCTTCAAGCAAAGAAATAATTAGCCATCCATCTTCAAACTTAAGTACCTAGAGGTTTACCATGAAACATAAAATTCAAATTACAAACTGAAAGCTCTAGTTTGGTTTTGGTGAATTGATGAAACCCTATGTGCTAACCTAGTTTATCAAGTGATCATAAGATAGGTAGCACACTTCAAGTAGTGAGCAAATGAAGATCATAGCATGACAATGGAAATGCAATTGGGATGATCAAGGGCTTCGACTTGAAAAGAAGAAAGAGAAAAACAAAAAGATCAAGGCAAAGGTATCATTTGTAGGAGCCATTTTGTTTTGGTGATCAAGACACTTAGAGAGTATGATCACATTTAGGATTGATAGCCGTACTATGAAGAGAGGTGAAACTCGTATCAAAATGCGGTCGTCAAAGTGCCACTAGATGTTCTAACTCATTGCATATGCATTTAGGATCTAGTGGAATGCTAACACCCTTGAAAATGTTTGAGAAAATATGCTAACACATGTGCACAAGGTGATACACTTGGTGGTTGGCATATTTGAACAAGGGTGAAGAAGTTAGAGGTGAAATGGAGTTGGTCGCAATGATGCTAGCATCGGTCTGGCGACGGGCGCTAGGTCACTCAAATGACCCGGACGACTGAAAGGCTACGTCCGGTCGAAGTGTCGACGACAACATGATGGTTAGGATTAAGCACCGGACGCTGGGCTGTGTCCGATCAAGCTTGACCGGACGTGTCCGGTCAGCAAAAATAGGATTTGGACCCTCTTTTGAACGCACCGGACGCCGAGGGTCCAGCGTCCGGTCAGCTACTGTCGGGCGTCCGGTCAACATTTCGACCGTTGAGATCAAACGTTCATAGTTGAACGCAGGTGACACGCGGCCGCCATCGGGCGACCGGACGCTGAGGACCAGCGTCCGGTCAGTTCGGCTGGAGCGTCCGGTCAGCCCGATCAGTGCCCAGTGAAGGGGTACAACGGCTCTATTTCGTGGGGGCTTCTATTTAAGCCTCATGGCCGGCTCAAGCTCACACTCTTGGCCATTTTCATTGACATAGCAACCTTGTGAGCTTAGCCAAAGCCCTCCCACTCATCTCCATCATTGATTCATCATCATTGTGAGATTGGGAGAGAATCCAAGTGCATTGCTTGAGTGATTGCATCTAGATGCACTTAGCATTTGTGTTGCGCTGCCGGTTTTGCTTGTTTCTCTTGGTGGTTGCCACCACCTAGACGGCTTGGAGCAGCGGTGGAGGATTGGCACGAGTTGGTGATTGTTCGTAGCCATCTCCGATGATTGTGAGGGGAGTTGTACCTTCCCCGGCGGAGTGCCGAAAGGTAACTCTAATATATTGTTCGTGTCATTGAGTTACCTCACTTGTGGGTAGGTTCTTGCGGTGTCCAATCGTGTGGACGAGGTTTGTGAAACACCTCTTAGCCGCCGAACCACCAAGTGTTGGTCGACACAACGGAGACTAGCGTGTTGGCAAGCACGTGAACCTCGGGAGAAAAATCGATTGTCTCTTGTCATTTGTATTCTCCCGGTGATTGGTCATATCTTCATCTTGTGATTGGTTCACTCTCCGATGTGACGGTATAATCGTATCACTTACTCATTTACATTTCCGCAAACTAGATATAGCAAGCTCTTTAGTGTAATTAGAATTGAGAGCTTGCCTTGTGCTTTAATTTTATCTAGTGGAGCTCTTTAGTGTAGCATTTGTGAGAGCTCTTAGTGAGTAGTGATCAAGTAGATTGTGTGCCCATTAATCATTGCTACTAGAATTATTGAATAGGTGGCTTGCAACCTTTGTAGAGCTAGAGCAAGTTTGCTTTACGCTATTTGTCTTACTAATCAAATTGCTCTAGTTGATTTGTAGTTTTTAAATAGGCTATCATTGATCAAAATTTCCTAATTTGCAGTACAATTATCCATTCTCCAAAAGACTCCGACAACACTACACCTTCCTTTCACCAACCTGTCAATATTGAGACCGAGAAAAATAAAATTAGGTAATGATTTCAAAATTATTCTTATGTATTCCTCTGTTTAGAATAAACATCAAATCCAAATAATTGTTTTCCTCCACAGCAACTCTCAAGCGTAAAGAATAATTCAATTTTTAGAGGAGGATACAACTAGCAAAGAGAAGTATGAAAAACACCAGAGCTTCTGATTCAACAAGAACATCTCGCAAATACAAGATTTACATGCAACAATGAAGAAGAGCAACATCTTCCAGTTCCACAAAGTCATCTTCATGCTGCCAAATGACACAAGGAGTACGTCCTCTCAATCACGTAAAAAACATGGGATATACCATTCTTAACTTTTACCCTCAAACAACATTGCAGACAATAATAGTACATAAGCATCTGATAAAGACAAGAGACGATACCTAATAAAATTTGGAACGGAGGGAGTATAACTTATCTCTTTTTGGATGGATTCTATTTAGTTCCATACTTTTACAAAATAATTATTCTATTTTTATTTCTTTAGCTACTTCAAAATTTGTTACACAAATTTAGGATGCTTCAGCTCTAATCCAGAAAAAACTATTCACAAATCCTTCTACAAAACCCTCGCAGCAGTGCGCGGGTATCAATCTAGTATTTGTAATGGCGGAAGCGTTAATGAATTGCTAGCTCTATAGTACCAATTTTCCTAAGGCTACCACCAGTACAAATGCACAAATTTATACTGGCGGACACCTAAGGCAGCTGCCAGTATAGATTGAGTTTCCACTAGCAATTGTTTTTGACTCTCCATTAGTGTAAATACGAGTACTTGTACTGGCGGTAGCCTTAAAAAGCCCGCTAGTGCTATCACAGGCATGGGCTCACAACAATTTGATTTCTATAAATTGCCAGTGCGAAAATGGTAGAATTATTAACTATATTAGGGGATTCGAGAGAAGTGCTTAGCAGTCAGAGGTGGCGAAGCAAACGTGTCTCTTAATTTTATTCAAGGAAGGAAGCCCCAACAAAATGCTTGGATGAATCCAACAAGAAAGGGCGGGTTATTAGCATTAAAAAATTGTTGACCCTTGCCGTTCGTTCCTCCCACAGGAGAGAGAATCCCTCGGCAGCCGGCGAGCAGAGGATGCATGCAAGAGAAGCGGAATCTGAGAGCTACCGAAGGCCGGGCAATCTCAGTCCTGCGTGCGTGAGCCGCAACGACGGTTCACAGACGTCACTGGCACTGGCAGGCTCCTTCTCGTCTGGCTGCGAAATGCATGCGAGTCCGGGACGCGAAACAGGTGGCAACAGCAGAGCCATGGCAACGCGGAAGAAGACGGATAACAAGAGTGGACGACGAATGAACTGACGCCTCGGTGGCGGTGTCCTCCTACTCATAATACAGAAATCAGTCGTAGTTTCTATATCTTACACCGTGTCAAGAAACTATTCTCTACCATGCAATTTTTGTGACTTTGGATCTGGCCAATCATTCATCCCTACTTCCCCTGATCTTCTGCTCCCGGTGTCTTCCCCACAGTCCACCACACGGGCACGGCAATCTCTCGAGCACCTGCGGCCTCGGCTCCGGTGGCTCGAGCACCACACGGGTGGCTGTTGTGCCATTGGTCAAAACTGAGAGGAAGCAAGCGCACGGGAGTGCGACGAACTCCCTGCTGGTTGCAGCTGCAGGGTTGTAGACACCGTGTGGTGGCCGTAGCGATGGCCACCAATTGTTAGGTTTGATCTCCTACCAGTTAGGCCCAACGGTCTTTTTGGGCCTTGTTCTCGCGCTCTGATTGGGGCCACCCAACCCTACATGGTTGGTGGGCCCCCGTCGCACAGCGCTATAAAGGAAAGGTGGGGGCCGGGGCTCGCAGTACGAGGTTCACCGCGCCGCCAGTCACCTCACCGATATCCTAACCCTAACCCGATCTTGAGAAGGGGCACTGCCAGCGACGGAAAGCAACACCGACGCAGGCAACGCCACCCCGACGCACACGTCGCCGCCGAGGACACCACTGCACCGACTCTCCCTCTCCACCGAACATCGTTGCCGGCGCGCAGATGGCGTCCGCCAACGAGACCCCGGCCGGTGCTTCGACCACTACGGCCTTCGATGGTTCGCTACCTCTCACTCCCCTTCTCTCTGCCTCTCATGTAAATCTTGAACATGTATTCTATTCCTATGCAAAATATCCCGATCTGATGAATATGACTAAGAGAAAACCAACAATGGTACCGGAGCTAGGTTCCGAGAAGAAACCGGATCGAGAAAAGAAAATAGAAACAAGAACCATAGACCTAAATCCTTTCGGATAAGAGAAAACCCTAGACCCAAATCCGAAAGAGGGAAGAAGGGGAAGAAGAAAGAAAGAAGGGTCGAAACCCTAACCCTAGTTTCCCATTCGGATGAACGAAAAAGAAAGAAATCGAAAGCACAGAAAACCGAATCGGCAAGAACGAACCCTAACCCTAACCCTAGTTTCCCATTCGGATGAACCCGAAAAGAACAACTCAAATCAGAAAGGGGAAAGTGGGGTTAGGGTTAGGGTGCGTCGGATGAACCTCCACCGGTGCGGGAGAAGAAGAGCCGAACCGGCTCTTCGCCGGCACGGGAAAAGAAGAGCCGATTCGGCTCGTTGCTCGCTCGGCTCGGCCAAGGGGCGCCGCGGCCAGGCCGCTCGACGGCGGCGTGCTCACCCGTTGGGGAGCACGCGCGCCGGTGAGGGGGCCGGCGACGGTGCCATGGAGCGCCCGTTCCTTCGCTCTCGGTTGTGTTCGCCTCGCTGCTGCGGCTGAGAAGAGAGAGTGAAGAGAGAGGAAGGGCAGGGGCGAATGAGCTAGGGTTTTCCAGGGCACCGGCCGCGGCGGTGGTTTTGACCGCGCGAAACGGACGCTCGGCCGTCGGATCAAGACGGACGCTCGAGATTGGATGGGCCAACTCGAGGCCCAGGTAGGCGCGAGCGCGCGCGGCACTTTGCCGGCCCAGGCCCAGGTTGCGGCCTGCGCGCGCGCGGAGGACTGGGCCGAGGCGTTTTTTTGCTGTCTTGGGCCGCGCTGGGCTGAAATGAAAGAATGAAATTTTGTTATTATTTTCCAGGAGTAATTTCAATGCTATTTTGATGAATTTGAATGATTTTGATACAATTTTTCTGTGCAAATTTTATCCAATGATATTTTGCTCAGAAAACAGTGAATTTTTTAGTGCTTCTGGAAAATAATAATATGAAAAAGATTATTAATGTTTCCGCTGTGCATGATAATTTTCGTTCTCTTTTGATTAAATTTGAACCAACGGGATAATTTAATTTTAAGAGAAGTGATGAATTTCTGATAATTTTGATAAGATTATGTTGTTGTTATTTTCTGACCAACGTTGTTAATAACAATATTATAATTTTGATCCATGAGAAATTATGCATTAATTTTACTTCTGCCTAACGGTGATGTAAAATGTTTGCATGGATGAATTATAAGTTTTAATTTGACCAACGTTGAGTTAAAGCATAAAATTTTATGTATAAATGTTTCTTACTTACTCTGGTGTGATTTCAGGAGGCAAATGCATTGTGAACATTGCCAACATCCCGGCACTCAATGGGACCAATCACCGTGTGTGACGGGAGAAGTATGAATTGGAACTTGCGTTGGGAGAGGTCGATTTTGCCATCACCTCACCATGTCCTACTGAGCCAGAGGACCCGGTGAAAGGTGAAAATAAATCTGACGCTGATTTCGCTGCTCGAAAGTGTGATCATGCTGAAATAAAAATGAAATATGACCTTAACATAGGCAATGGACTCTCTCCAACCATAAATGCCTGTTGGTGGCCAAAGCCACCATAGAAGAACAGATAAGGGGCTCAATCCCTGAATGTGCTACTGCTAAAGAATATCTTGAGAAAATCAAGAGTCAGTTTACTGGGTCTACCAAGGCCACAGCAAGTTCACTGATTAAGAAGCTTGTGAATGAGAAATTCACTGGTGGTAGTAGAAGAGAGCACATTTTGAAGATGAACACTACGGCATCTAAGCTAAAGGAAATGAATTTGAAGGAGGAGGATTTCCTGATTCATTTGATTTTTGCTTCTTTGCCAAAAGAATATGACACCTTCATTGTGAACTATAATATGCAGCCTGAAAGATGAGGCATAGAAAGACTCATCTCAATGTGTGCTCAAGAAGAGGAGAGGATAAAGTCCTCACAAGGTGAATCCGCTCATTTTGTGAAGGATAACAAAAGAAAGAACTTTAATGGCAAGAATTCTAAACCACAAGGGAAACCTAAGTGGGATAAGGCCTCTTCCTCCAATTCACAGGGAAAGAAACCCCAGGATTCTGAGAATCAGCAGTATGGTAGAGCTGAAAAGGATCAGTGCAAGCATTGCTTCAAGAAGGGACACTATAAGAGGGATTATCCAGACTTCCTGAAATCTCTACTAAAGAAAGGTGATGAATTTATTACATTTGTAGATGAATCCCTGTATTTATGTTATGATAAATCCACTTGGTGGGTTGATTCAAGTGCAACTACTCATGTTGCAAATTCCTTACATGGGTTAAGTGGGACGAGAACTTTGCAAAGAGGAGAAAGAACGATTAAAGTTGCAAATGAAGTACAAGCCAAAGTTGAAGCCATTGGAGTTTTTTCTTTAGAATTGAATAATGGTTTTGTACTTAGACTTAAAGAAGTACTTTATGTTCCCTCTTTGCGTAGAAATTTGATAAGTGTTTTGAAACTTGATGATGATGGATTTGATTGCCATTTTGGTGATGGCAAGTGTAAGATACTGGTTAATAATAAATGTGTTGGTCTTGCCTTCCGACAAGACAAGCTTTATTTATTATCTCTTGCTGAGAATGTGAACAATGTATGCGATGAGAATGTGAATGATTCCCCATCTGCGGATGTAACTAAGAAGCGGAAGAGAATTGATACTGTCTCTTCGAAATTATGGCATTGTCGCTTGGGCCATATTTCGAGGGGGAGAATGGAACGATTGGTTAAGGAATCAATTCTCCCGCACTTAGAATTTTCAGATTTAGAACAATGTATTGATTGCATCAAAGGAAAGTATGTCAAGAAAATTAAGAAAGATGTCAAACGAAGCACAGAAATTTTAGAAATAATCCACACAGACATATGTGGTCCTTTTCCTGTGAAAAGTGTGGATGGTTATGACTCGTTTATAACATTTACAGACGACTACTCTCGTTATGGCAATATTTATCCAATTAAAGAAAGATCGGAAGCATTGGATAAATTCAAAATATTTAAAGCTAAAGTTGAAAATCAGCACAATAAGAAAATTAAGATAGTATGATCAGACCGAGGTGGAGAGTACTATGGGCGACATACCCCATATGGCCAAATTCCTGGACCATTTGCAAGGTTCCTATAGGAAAATGGCATAGTTGCTCAGTACTCCACACCGGGGGAGCCTCAGTAGAATGGAGTGGCTGAAAGACGTAACTGTATCTTAATGGATATGGTAAGAAGCATGATGAGTTACTCCACATTACCGATTAGTTTATGGATGGATGCACTGAAAACCGCCATTCACATACTTAATCGAGTACCAAGTAAATCGGTGCCTAAAACACCGTATGAATTATGGACAGGAAGGGAACCCTCACTTAACCATTTGCGTGTGTGGGGCTGTCCGGCTGAGGCAAAAGTGTTTAACCCAAACATAGGAAAGTTAGACTCCAAGACTGTCAGCTGCTATTTTATTGGCTATCCAGAAAGATCAAAAGGATATCGCTTCTATTGTCCTAATAGACATACGAAGATTGTAGAAACAAGACATGCTATGTTCTTGGAGGATAACATGATCAGGGGGAGCATGGTAGCACGAGAAATCAGCCTACAGGAGAAGCGGGTACATGTACCCACTCCGATGGTTGAAGAACCATTCTTCACGCTACCTGCTGCTGTTGCACCGACAGTGCATGACACTATAGTGCCAACACCCGTTGCAAGTTCTCCCGTGGCGACAATGAATGAACATGAGGAACCTGTCCTTGAGGAACCTATCCTTGAGGAACCTATAGAACCAAATGTTGCACATGAGGAAGAACAACAATAGCCCAATGTGGAACAAGTGCCGGAGGCACCTAGAAGGTCTCAAAGAATAAGAAGAGCAGCTATTACTGATGACTATGAAGTTTATGAAACAGAAGAATGTCAGATGGGGGATGATCCCACCTCATTTGAAGAAGCCATGAGAAGCGACCACTCATCAAAGTGGCTTAAGGCCATGGAAGATGAATTGAAATCAATGAGTACCAATAAAGTTTGGGACTTAGAAAATATTCCTAAAGGAGCCAAAACAGTAGGCTGTAAATGGGTCTACAAAACGAAATATGACTCCCAAGGGAATATAGAAAGATTTAAAGCGCGACTTGTGGCGAAAGGCTTCACGCAAAGAGAAGGGATTGATTACAATGAGACGTTTTCTCCAGTCTCATGTAAAGATTCCTTCAGAATTATAATGGCACTTGTAGCCCACTATGATTTGGAGTTACATCAAATGGATGTAAAGACGGCTTTCCTAAATGGGGATTTGGAAGAAAATGTTTATATGGCACAACCGAAAGGTTTTGTCGTAAAAGGAAAGGAAAATATGGGATGCCGCCTGAAGAAATCAATCTACGGATTGAAGCAAGCTTCAAGACAGTGGTATTTGAAGTTTGATAGAACGATAAAAGGTTTTGGGTTTGAAGAAAATGTTGAGGACAATTGCGTTTATGCAAAGTTCAGGAATGGAAAGTACATATTCCTAATTTTGTATGTGGATGATATCTTGCTTGCTAGTAGTGATATCAATCTGCTAATGGAAACGAAGAAATTCTTGTCCTCAAACTTTGATATGAAAGATCTCGGTGAGGCCTCGTTCGTTTTGGGAATAGAGATTCACCGAGACAGGAGAAAAGGGGTTCTAGGATTATCGCAAAAGGCATACATAGAAAAGGTCCTGAAGAAATTTAGTATGCATGCGTGCAGTCCTTCACCTGCTCCTATAGTCAAGGGCGATAGATTTGGGGAACATCAATGTCCCAAGAACCAATATGAAATTGACCGAATGAAAGCGGTACCGTATGCTTCAGCTGTTGGAAGTTTACAATATGCTCAAGTGTGTACACGCCCTGACTTAGCTTTTGTTACCGGGTTACTTGGCAGATATCAAAAGAATCCAGGAATTGAACATTGGAAATTAGTGAAGAAAGTCCTGCGTTATTTGCAGGGTACGAAAGGCCTCATGCTTACGTATAGAAGATCTGATACCCTGCAGATAGAGGGGTATTCAGATTCTGATTATGCGGGAGATGAAAGAAAATCCACGTCAGGATATGTATTTACTCTCGCAGGAGGGGCTATATCATGGAAAAGCTCCAAACAAACCGTAACTACATCCTCGACAATGTATGCCGAGTTTGTAGCATGCTATGAGGCAACGGGGCAGGTGAATTGACTGAAGAAATTCATACTCGGATTGAAAGTGATTGATGATATAAATGAACCACTGAGATTGTATTGTGATAACAATCCAGCGGTACAATACGCTCACAACAATAGGTCAAGTGGTGCTGCCAAACACATTGACATAAAGTACTATGTTGTGAAAGATAAAGTTCGAGATTATATAATAAATCTTGAGCATATAAGTACAGAGAAAATGCTCGCGGATCCGCTCACAAAGGGCTTACCACCCAACGTGTTCAGAGAACACGTAGCCGGCATGGGTTTAAGGGAAAGCCTATGATTCCTGTAACACCTCGGGTGTTAGCCTTGCATAACTTGACTTGCATAACATGAGCATGAGCATCAAGCATCCATAAACCATCATTTACAATTGAAACATTTGATCGAAACATATGAAACATTGCTTGTTATTCCGTGTTTCTTGGAACATATGCATATGATCATGTGCAAATGAATGCAAGTGGGTAGTGCTAGTCACTAAAACACCTTAGCTACACTTAGGTTAACAAAAGGAACCTTGTTCAGGAAGGCCACATTTCATGATCAAGCACTTAAGTGATATTTCATGTGTTGACCTGAATAGCTATATGAGTGACTACTACATGAAATGCTTAAATGACCTTGCAAATTGTTTAAACATGCTTATGATATCATTAGGAACAACTTTGGTATTTAGTGCTAAGGCTAGTTTGGTCATTTAGCCATGGTTTGTGTAAGTATCATGTTTTCAAAGTGACATGTTTGACTAAAGTTGAACTAGGTGTTAGAGACCTTGCATGGAGGAGTTCACTAAAGCAATGTTGTAGTGTTTGACATAAGGAACAACTTTGATTTTTGAGCCTTTGACTGATTCAGCTCCTAACCTGCTTGAATTTGGATTTCAAAAATCATCGAATCACTGTTTTCAACACTTAGCCATTTTTGTTCTAAGTCATACTCTAACAGTGCTGTCAGCCCGACTTTGGATCGATTTTTCTCGGTTTCGGTTGCGATTTAGAACAAGTGCATTGAACAACATTTGTAACCGGTACTTAGGTCTACAAAGTTGGTTTAGTAAACTAGCGCTAATTCGTCACGGATTGTAAGATAAATCATCACGAAAACCCATTGTCAGTTGCTCCTATCGGGTCAATGACAAACTGAATCGCTGCGTTCAGTGGCCGACCGGTTCGAGCCAAGTGGTCGCGCGTGGCGTAAAGCGCGAAGCGCGGTCATGGCGCGGTCGGCGCTCACCGCTTGTGCAGCTAAAGCCCGGCGAGCAGCGCCTTCAACACGCCCAGCCTTCGCCGCAACCATCCGCGCTCCATTTTCGCTTCTCCTCGGCTTTTCTTCACGCGGCAGCAACCTCCGAGCACCCGCCACGCCATTGCCGTCGCAGCTGCTCCGCCGAGATCACCAGCGCTCACCGCCGTTCCATTCGCCAATCAGCCGTGCTCGTAGCTCCGTCTCCACCTTCTCCACCGTTTCCTCCTTGCGGCGCCACGATTTCGCCTTTGGTAAGCCACGTTCACATTGCGCCGTCACACGGGTTTGCCCTCGCCGGACTCCGCCATGGCGGCTGCTGGTGGGTGCGTGCCTGCTTC
Source organism: Miscanthus lutarioriparius (assembly GCA_904845875.1). Classification (NCBI taxonomy): domain Eukaryota; kingdom Viridiplantae; phylum Streptophyta; class Magnoliopsida; order Poales; family Poaceae; genus Miscanthus; species Miscanthus lutarioriparius. The sequence goes on along the minus strand of CAJGYO010000014.1, from coordinate 40,696,071 downwards.
GGCGGCGCGACTCTAGCCGTCTTGGTCGGCGTAGCCATCGTTGTAGAGTCTCCGTAGTCCTGTAGAGTGCGTCACTTGACCTCGCCGTGGCCTCCACCGGCGTAGTGTGCCGTCGTCCGCACCACCACTCCGCCATGCGAGCGCCATGCTGTTGCTAGCCGCAATGGAGCCGTCCCCCAAGTAGATGGTTTGTGTGCGCAATGTCGAGTAGAACACTGGTGTAGATGTCACCGCCGGCAACCTCGCGCCGTCGGCGAAACTCGGCTGGCCAAGACTTGACACCGCCTGCTGCCGCTGCCTGCCCATTCGTTTCAACGACATGTGGGGTCCCACGACCAGCTGGTCCCACCGGTCAATGAATTTGTGTTGTAGGCTAGTTCAAATGTTCCGATTTTTGATTTGTTTTGTGAATTTTGTATCATCAGTTTGGGAGCTCCTAAAAATTTTGAAATAAATATGATTGTGTTGCTTAGGAAGTGTAGTATTTAAGAAAAATATGTTCTTGGATTCAACAGTAGAAATTTCTGGAGATTTAAATAGGGATTTGAAATGTGCTTTTGAATGCATTCAAATTTGTTTATTTTATATCTAGAGTTCTGTGCTCCAAAAATTATGAAATTTTTGTGGTGAACTAATCTTAGCATGTGTGAAATCTGGTAAAAATTTGAGGACCAGTGCATGGGTAGATTTAAAGTTATAGATTTTTCTTTTATGACTAGTTAATCCTTGCATGAATTTTCATAAATTAAGTATGAGTCCAAAATTCATGAAATTTGTTGGAGGTAATCCTAGTACCATATGGATGCTAAGAAAAATATGAAATCTGTGGCTTGACACTTTTCAATAGGATTTTCCATTTATGCTATTTCAAGCCTTGCTGCCTTGTCATTTTTGTATAGAATGTTCTACTTGGTAAAATGACATGAAATTTTTACAGTAGTCTTTTGATAGCATTAGTAAGGCTCTGTAAATTTTTGAGAATTTATTAAGCACATCTGATATATATTTATTATTTAACCTAGATATCTAAATAAAATAATAAAGGCAATTTAATAAATAGTTTGGGCTTCACCATTATATCATCTTAACTGTATTTGGTATGCTTAAACTATTGGTAGGTTCTAGGTTGTCAAATTTTGAATGATTACCTGAAGTAGAAGTATTCTTACTTTATATTGCATGTTAAATCATTTCCGGACTGATTCTAGAGTGTGATGAGTTGCATGTTGAAACTGAGGTGTACTATAAAAATGGTTAATAGCAAAGTTGTAGAGAATTGGATAAGCTTTCCAGAAAGTCTAGGATCACTGGATTTGGATTTGTAGAACTCCAGTTATGAGCGAAACAAGTAGCTACTGTTTGTGGCATAGTCGATGCATTATAGAAGTAGTTAAGTAATAATCGAGAAGAGATATGCACCTACTCAAACAACGTGATGCACTTGTTAACATATATGCATTCGTAACACTTATACCATACTCATGCATCTAGGATCGGAGGAAGAGATCACGTTGTTGGAATTGAAGAAGCGAGAGGAAGGAACCCGCAGGAGGATCCGCAAGCCGCAGCTCCCGAAGGCGTGGGAGCGAGAACCCCCGAACGACTTCGGAGTGTCGACCATCGCCCTACTTCCTTTCTGCGAGGCAAGCCCGGAGCATTATAAGTCTCCCGAGAATTTATCAATGTTTACTTAAGTACTTATGATTGCTGCATTAGGTTATAAGAGTTGAATGAAACCACTTGATGCATGTACATTCCTTGTCCAGATATTACACCTTTAACCGGTATAGGTCCAGGATCGAATATATGCTTAGCCATGCTTAGACCGGTAGAAGTCGGGTGATTTCTGTCACTGCGAGATATAGGTGGATACCGAGACACGATTGGTTATCATTGCTATCGTGGAAAGAACCATGGTTAATGTAAATGGAGACCAGGCGGGATGTCGATAGAAAAGCAACAAGGCATGAAGGTCTTGGGTGTGGATCTATCCCGTCAGTGTCGATCAAGGACCGTACCATTGTTGGAACCGACAAGATTGAACGCATGCCTCTCACTTAGCTGGCGGATAATTCGTTCCGACCGCATGAAGCCGAGTAATTCAACTCAGTAGGAATCGTTACAGCGCTCCTTCCGGGAACGATCGACCGAGCCCAAAGGGCGAGCTTGGCACGAGCATCCTGGCATCTGGTGTTCCAGTTGTGCGGCGTGATACTGGACCCGAAATGTGTACTGAGTTGTACCAAAGGTGACCTAAGGCTATCGTGGGTGGTAGACCTAGGTTTGTGTTAGGAATAAATTCAACTGGTTGAAATCGATTGAATCGCCGTCTCTCCGGATAGTGAGAAACTTGGCTAGCTCCAACATCGTAGTAATCGTATTATGGAACATGATGGTTCGGATGAAAATGGAATTTCAATACCGCTATGGTTACTATTGTATGTTTCTAAATGATACCATATGTTTGGTACAGGATAGTTGCTAATCTAGAAATGGATAGTTATAATTAACTTGGTAAAGGAATCATAATTGTACAACGGATCAGTTGCCTTTTTCGCAAAATGTTGTCAAATTCGTCCACTTATACTGACCTTGCATACTCCTTGGAGTCATTTTATTTCTGGTTCATGATGGGTAAGTCTAGTGAGTACCTTCTCGTACTCGTGGTTTATTTTCCCATTGTTGCAGATGGCACTTTGTGTATCATGGTTATTGCAAGAGTTGCTTCTATCCCATTTGTGGATGAGGAGTAAGCCTTGGGCAGAGCTTCTTTAGTAATTCCTATCCTTGCTTTTGTGGACCGTGATCTAGCTTGGCAATTGTATCAAACTATGTTGGAAACTTTATCTTGAACTTATTTGCTTCCGCTTTATTTATCAAACTCGTTTTGTAATAACTTTTATTAAGTACTCGATGATGAAAAGTATATGTGAACTTTATGTAATATGTGGCATGTATGTTGAATCTCGACGATCTTGGTTGTTGTAAATCGTTTATCGAGACCCGTCGTGGTACTCGACGGACTACGGGTTTATATGGGTTCAAGTATGATAGTAACGACCGCTTATGGATTGCCATTGTACTTGTATTCTTATAAATTGGTGGGATTCTGATGACAACTGGTATCGGAGCAAGATTCAACGTTAATTGTCACAAGTGTATTTAAAACAAAAATTTTTGTTTTCCGAAAACCCTTTTCTAGCAACTAATAGTTATATAATAGGTATTTGAAATCTAAAGTGTGCCAATGATCACTTTCCTTATGCCCAAATTAAGGACTATTAGGTGGCTATTTAAGTACTAACATGGGGGTTTTTATTTCGTCGTCCATACGGCGTGCTATTGTATGGATGCCATTAACTTGAATGGTAATGTATGGATCAAATGCCTCTACGCCAAGGTAAGATGAGTGTATGACCGCAAGATGTGAGCATGCGGTCGGGAAGAGTAGCTTTGGTACGGCTATGTATGCATGCTTGCATGTGTATATGGTACGTATTTAATTGTGGGTTAAATTATTGTCGGGTAGATTGATACGGAAGTATATGTATGGGTATACATATATGGAAGTATTTACGATTACATTCTGCATATTCATTATGGGTTTAGGGCTAAAATGAGATCTTATGCAGGTACACTAACAGCGAAACGTGTAGCTCGACTAGTTACGCTATTTATGAGAGAACGTATGTATGCCACCGTGTCTACCGCTAGAAACAAATTTTTCCTAAGTTTGTGAGGACGTACGGAACGAGCATGCATCATGATAATTACCATTCACATAATTACATTGTTCCTCCCCTTATAAAATTCTTACTCGGTTATGTAACTCTTATCCATTATGGCATTGTCTCACCAAGGGGTACATGTTAATGGTGCAGATGGCACGCACCAAGCAGACCGCTCGCAAGTCCACCGGAGGCAGAGCTCCCCGCCGTCAGCTTGCTCCACGTACCCGTCAACGTCACACGTTCCTTGGAGAGTTTGGGATGCCTACACTCTTGTGGAGAGTGCTCAGTTATGTAGGCTATCCTGATGGAATGGAACCCCGCTACTTCTGGGCGAATGAGCAGTTGGGGAAGGTCTCTTAGTTACTGTGGAGGCCGTTGTTCATCCCCGAGGTGACGATTCTAAGTGGACAAGGCTGGTGTTATGAGTCCTTTGGCGGGGCTCTTGAAGAAGTAAGTGGCGGGGCAGCCTTTGGGATCTGAGGGACATCATGGATCGTTTTCCTCGGGAGGCGGCAGCCGCTTTGGTGGGAGTCTTTCAAGAGGTAACCCCTCCACCGACTCATGGCAGAGACAAGAGGAAAATCTTTGGAGATTGGTGCGGCGGAGAGGCGTAAGCGGTGATAACCCTTCCATGAGCGCCATGTTCGCAATGATGAGAGTGTTGGATGGAGTTGAAGGTAGCCTCGGGACGTGTGTCCGGTGCTCTTGGTCATGCCCACGAGGACCGGCGTCGACCTGAGGAGGAGCACGACGCCGAGATTGAAAGGCTCTTGAAGAGATGACTCGGTTAACTCACCGGTGAAATCTGAGCTTGGACAAGGGAAAATGTTCTAAGAGCTCGACAGTTTGAGCTAGGACAAGCGGTTGGCTAATGCTGAGAAGAATACAACGATAATCTGCATGAAGAGGTTCATCTTCGAACAATCGGCTCCACCCTTATGTCCCACCGGGAGCCGCAGAAATGGATCTAGAAGGATACGAGGAAGGAGAAGAAGAAGTGGAGCTGAAGAAGAAGAAGTAGAACACGAGGAAGGAGATGATCTTGCGTCGACCTCGATAGTGATCATGATGAGGATTAGATCGCTTAGCACTTAGTGGAAGGACTAATGTATCACCTTTATTCATGTAATGGACCTGTAGCTTGAATTTGGCCCTTAGTAACGAGACTATCATGTAATGTTGATTAAGTGCACCTTTGGTTGAACATCAATGCAATTCCGTTCCTTGTTGGTGATCACGATTTAACTTTGCATGCGTTATGAGCGCGATAAGTGGTCAAATTGGGGATGCCATGTTGCGAGAATGAATTGTTATGCCTCTGTTTTTATTGTGAATTTGAGAATTTCTCCGATAATTTCGATCGGCATGATTATGATTCATCTCGCAATCTCTTGACATCAACCAATAATCGCTTATTTGTTGCAACCGCAGATGACGCGCACCCGTCTTTGGAGCTAGTAGCGATCCACGATGGCAATGGTGGTGATGACTTACCACCACCACCGCCGCCCCGCTCAGGAGTTCTTTGCTTTCGATTCTTGGGGAGCCAAAGGACAATGGAAGAAGCTTTGCGCCTTATCGCGCAAAACACCGCCGTGGCCACCCCGACAACAGGTCGAGCCAAATCAGCCACAAAGTACATTCAAGGAGTTTCTGGACACGAAGCCTCCAATCTTCAAGGTGGCTGAGGAACCACTGCAGGCCGATGAGTGGTTGAATACCATTGAGCAGAAATTCCGTCTGTTGAGGGTCACGGAGCATCTGAAAGCAGAGTATGCTTCTCACCAATTGCAAGGACCAGCAGGGATCTGGTGGACACACTTCCTGTCGTCTCTGCCTGCTAATGCGCGAGTGACCTGGGAACAATTCAAGCTGGCTTTTAGGGGACATCATATTCCCCCGGGCCTGATGCGCATGAAAGCAGCCGAATTTATGAGGCTCACTCAGGGAACAAAGTCACTCAAAAGTATATATACGCATTCAACAACTTGTCTAGATATGCTCCCGGTTTTGTAGATACCGAGGAGAAAAGATAGAGAGTTTCAAGCGAGGTTTGGGTACTAAAGCGATGAAGACTATGGCAAATTCTCGATGTACCACGTACAACGAGTTTATTAGTGATGCCTTGACCCAAGAAAACCACAACAACATGCATGCAGTTGCTAAAAGGTCATAAGAGGGCCTATGAGGCGGTGCATCCGGATCTTTCGATCAAAAGCGCCTATCGTATCGAGCTAGGCCACAATTCCAATCCACCTGCACCCAAGTTTAGGCCTCCACCACCGAAAAGCTCGAATAACAGGCCATAGAAACCATTACTGTAAAGGCGTTCACTATTGCCTTACCAAAAGAAAATGGCAATCGGGACAGCTCCACGAGATTGAAGTAATCAACCATGTTTCAACTGCAACCAAGCTGGGTCATTGGTCCAAGGAATGTCCCCACCCCAAGAGGAATGGCAACCCAAATCGAACAATCGAGAGGAGGCGGTGAATGCGAGGGCACGTCGGGGACAAGTGCATTATACCATTCAACAGAAGAGGTGCCCATGGGAGAAGTTGTCACGGCTGGTATGTTTCTTGTCAACAAGTGTCCTCTTTGTTGTTTTATTTGATTCGGGAGCTTCTCATTCATTTATGAGTCAAGCATTTGCATCTAGACATGGTCAAGAAATAATTAAAGTAAACAAAGGGGTTTTAACATAAGTTCAGTGAGGGTATTGTTATTACCAAAAGATAGTCAAAAATGTACTCATCGTGATACAAGGGAGGAGTACACCACGGATTTGATAATATTGCCGGGTTATCAATAAGTGTAATCTTAGGCATGAATTGGATGAAGGATCATGGTGTTCTTATTGACACTAGCACCGCACTATTATGTTGAGAGAACCCACGGGAGGAATGCTTTTCTAGTCCCACTCTCCCGCGATTTCAAACCCCAACATTTAGCTTTGTGCTATCAAACCACCACAATATGTGATATCCCAGTGGTTTGTGAGTTTCCGGATGTATTTCGGAGGAATTACCAGGTCTACCACCGGATAGGGACGTGGAATTTAAGATTGAATTAGTGCAGTAATCGCACCCATATCCGTAAGGCCCTATAGAATGCCACCCAATGAGTTAGCGGAACTTAAGGTCCAATTGCAAGATCTATTGGACAAGGGTCTTATCCAACCTAGCTCATCTCCGTGGGGATGTCCGGCCTTGTTTGTGAAAAAGAAGGATAAGTCACCGAGAATGTGTGTAGATTACGAGACCACTCAATGTTTGTGACCATCAAAACAAATGTCCATTGCCCGCATCGACATCTTGTTCGATCACTAAGCGAAGGCAAAGGTATTCTCCAAAATTGATTTGAGATCAGGTTATCATCGATAAAGATCAGAATAGGAGGATATACCTAAAAGCGCTTTCTCTCACGAGTACGGCTTATATGAGTATTTGGTTATGTCTTTCGGACTAACAAATGCTCCAGCCTATTTCATGTACCTGATGAACTCGGTATTCATGCCCGAACTTGACAAGTTCGTGGTCGTGTTTATTGATGATATATTGATTTATTCAGAAAATGAGACCGATCATGAGGAGCATCTGAGGATTGTCCTATCCAGACTGAGGGAGCATAAGTTATATGCCAAGTTTAGCAAATGTGAATTTTGGATGAGCAAAGTACCTTTCTTAGGTCACATTTTATCAAGAGATGGAATCTCAGTAGACCCATCCAAAGTACAAGAGGTCATGGATTGGAAAGCCCCAACTTCGGTTCATGAAGTTCGGAGTTTTCTAGGGTTAGCTGGATACTATCGTCGGTTTATTCCAGATTTCTCAAAGATAGCAAAGCCCATGACCAGACTACTTCAGAAAGATGAGAAATACAAATGGACACCAGAATGTGAAACAGCTTTTCACACCCTCAGAACTTTGTTGACTACAGCACCTGTGTTAGCACAACCAAACATTGAAAAGCCTTTTGATGTATTTTGTGATGCATCAGGAATAGGTTTGGGATGTGTGCTTATGCAAGAAGGGAGAGTAATTGCATATGCCTCTCGGCAATTGAGAAAACATGAAGTCAACTACCCTACACATGATTTGGAACTTGCAGCCGTTGTCCATGCACTAAAGATATGGAGACATTACTTGTTGGGCAATGTATGTCATATCTTTACTGACCACAAAAGCCTCAAGTATATCTTTACCCAGCCAGAGCTGAACATGAGACAACGAAGATGGTTAGAATTGATTAAGGACTATAATTTGGAGGTGCATTACCATCCGGGTAAAGCAAATGTAGTAGCCGATGCACTTAGTCGGAAGTCCCATTGTAACACTGTGGAAGCATTGCTGGAAGATGGATTCAACTTGTTACATCCTGCTGTACTACACAATATCACAATCAGTTGTTCACTTGAGGGCAAAATCATAGAGCTACAGCAGACAGATGTGGGAATAAGTCACATCAAGAGAAAAATGCAAGAGCAAGAAACCAAACATTTTAGATTGGACGAAAGAGGTGTATTATGGTTCGAGGACCGACTAGTGGTACCAAAAGACCGTGAGCTAAGGAGTCAAATTTTAGAAGAAGCTCACTCATCAAAATTGTCTATCCATCCGGGTAGTAGTAAAATGTATCAAGATTTAAGAACCCGTTTTTGGTGGACTAAGATGAAGAAAGAGATCGCAGCCTACGTTGCTAGGTGTGATAACTGCAGTAGAGTAAAAGCTGTCCATATGAAAACTGCTGGATTACTTCAGCCATTGCCTATTCCAGGATGGAAATGGGAAGAAATCAGCATGGACTTTATCACAGGCCTTCCAACGACACCACAAGGTCATGATTCAATATGGGTTATTATTGATCGTCTCACCAAATCAGCACATTTTGTACCAGTTCACACCACATATCACGTGGGGAAATACTCTGAGTTATATGTTTCCCAGATCGTGAGATTGCATGGAGTACCCAGGACCATAATCTCAGATAGAGGACCACAGTTCATAGCTCGTTTCTGGGAGCACTTACACCAGGCCTTGGGAACCAAGCTAATCAGAAGTTTAACTTATCATCCACAAACTTCAGGACAGACAGAGCGAGTGAACCAAATCCTAGAAGATTTACTTAGAGCTTGTGTTATATCTTCAAAAGGTTCATGGGAGAAATGGTTACCTTTAGCTGAATTCTCCTATAACAACAGTTATCAAGCGAGTATCAAAATGGCTCCATTTGAAGCCTTGTATGGCAGAAAGTGCAGAACTCCTTTGAACTGGATTGAGCCCGGTGAAAGGAGATACTTTGGTATTGATTTTGTAAATGAAGCCAAGAGCAAGTACGTATCATCCAACAACACATGAAGGCAGCTCAATCAAGGCGAGAAAAGTTATGCCGACGGAAGAAGAAGACCACTAACTTTTGAAGTGGGTATTTGTCAGATACTTGAGAGTATCACCCATGAAAGGCGTGAAAAGATTTGGGATGAAAAGAAGCTTTCACCAAGATATGTAGGGCCATACAAAATTTTGGAACGAAAAGGAAGGTTGCATATAAGTTACAACTTCCACCAGAGATGAGTGCAATCTTTGATGTGTTCCATGTTTCTCACTAAAGAAATGTCTTGAGTCTGGGAAGAAGCTATTGCACCCACCAACGTGCAGCTTCAATCGGATTTGACCTATGAAGAAAAACCAATTCGGGTATTAGAAGAGATGGAGAGAGTGACAAGGAGTAAGATTATCAAGTTCTATAAGGTGGTGTGGAACAATCATAGTGAACAAGATGCTACGTGGGAAAGAGAGGATTATCTACAAGAAGTTTATCCTGCCTTTTTCTAAGAATGGTAGGTCTTGCAAATCTCGGGACGAGATTTTTATAAGGGGGAGGAGCTGTAACACCTCGGGTGTTAGCCTTGCATAACTTGACTTGCATAACATGAGCATGAGCATCAAGCATTCATAAACCATCATTTACAATTGAAACATTTGATCGAAACATATGAAACATTGCTTGTTATTCCGTGTTTCTTGGAACATATGCATATGATCATGTGCAAATGAATGCAAGTGGGTAGTGCTAGTCACTAAAACACCTTAGCTACACTTAGGTTAACAAAAGGAACCTTGTTCAGGAAGGCCACATTTCATGATCAAGCACTTAAGTGATATTTCATGTGTTGACCTGAATAGCTATATGAGTGACTACTACATGAAATGCTTAAATTACCTTGCAAATTGTTTAAACATGCTTAGGATATCATTAGGAACAACTTTGGTATTTAGTGCTAAGGCTAGTTTGGTCATTTAGCCATGGTTTGTGTAAGTATCATGTTTTCAAAGTGACATGTTTGACTAAAGTTGAACTAGGTGTTAGAGACCTTGCATGGAGGAGTTCACTAAAGCAATGTTGTAGTGTTTGACATAAGGAACAACTTTGATTTTTGAGCCTTTGACTGATTCAGCTCCTAACCTGCTTGAATTTGGATTTCAAAAATCATCGAATCACTGTTTTCAACACTTAGCCATTTTTGTTCTAAGTCATACTCTAACAGTGCTGTCAGCCCGACTTTGGATCGATTTTTCTCGGTTTCGGTTGCGATTTAGAACAAGTGCATTGAACAACATTTGTAACCGGTACTTAGGTCTACAAAGTTGGTTTAGTAAACTAGCGCTAATTAAATCACGGATTGTAAGATAAATCATCACGAAAACCCGCTGTCAGGCTGCTCCTATCGGGTCAATGACAAACTGAATCGCTGCGTTCAGTGGCCGACCGGTTCAGGCCGTGGTCGCCGCGTGGCGCGAAGCGTGGCCGCGCGTCGCCGGCGCTCTGCCCAGCGCGGCCAAGCCAGGCCGAAGCGCGCCTTCAACACGCCAGCGCTCGCCCGCAACCATCCGCGCTCCATTTTCGCTTCGCCTCGGCTTTTCTTCACCGCGGTAGCGACCTCGAGCACCGCCACGCCATTGCCGTCGCTTGCTGCTCGCCGAGATCACCGGCGCTCACCGCCGTTCCATTCGCCAATCAGTCGTGCTCGTAGCTTCGTCTCCACCTTCTCCACCGTTTCCTCCTTGCAGCGCCCACGATTTCGCCTTTGGTAAGCCACGTTCAGCGTTGCGCCGTCACGGGTTTGCCCTTGCCGGAGCTCCGCCATGGCCGCTGCCGTGGCCGTGCTTCGTCGGCGCAGCTCTAGCCGTCTTGGTCGCGTAGCCATCGTTGTAGAGTCTCCGTAGTCCTGTAGAGTGCGTCACTTGACCTCGCCGTGGCCTCCACCGGCGTAGCGCCGTCGTCCCGCACCACCACTCCGCCATGAGCGCCGCCGCCGTTGCTAGCACCGACGAGCCGTCCCCCCAAGTAGATGGTTTGTGTGCGCAATGTCGAGTAGAACACCTGGTGTAGATGTCACCGCCGACAACCTCGCCGTCGGCGAGCTCTGGCCGCGCCAGCACCGCGCAGCGCCGCTGCCCTGTTCCGTTTCACCGACATGTGGGGTCCCCGACCAGTGGTCCCACCGTCGGTCGACAACTGGTGTGTTGTAGGCTAGTTCAAATGTTCCAGTTTTTGATTTGTTTTGCGAAATTTGTATCATCAGTTTGGGAGCTCCTAAAAATTTTGAAATAAATATGATTGTGTTGCTTAGGAAGTGTAGTATTTAAGAAAAATATGTTCTTGGATTCAACAGTAGAAATTTCTGGAGATTTAAATAGGGATTTGAAATGTGCTTTTGAATGCATTCAAATTTGTTTATTTTATATCTAGAGTTCCTGTGCTCCAAAAATTATGAAATTTTTGTGGTGAACTAATCTTAGCATGTGTGAACTCTGGTAAAAATTTGAGGACCAGTGCATGGGTAGATTTAAAGTTATAGATTTTTCTTTTATGACTAGTTAATCCTTGCATGAATTTTCATAAATTAAGTATGAGTCCAAAATTCATGAAATTTGTTGGAGGTAATCCTAGTACCATATGGATGCTAAGAAAATATGAAATCTGTGGCTTGACACTTTTCAATAGGATTTTCCATTTATGCTATTTCAAGCCTTGCTGCCTTGTCATTTTTGTATAGAATGTTCTACTTGGTAAAATGACATGAAATTTTTGAGTAGTCTTTTGATAGCATTAGTAAGGCTCTGTAAATTTTTGAGAATTTATTAAGCACATCTGATATATATTTATTATTTAACCTAGATATCTAAATAAAATAATAAAGGCAATTTAATAAATAGTTTGGGCTTCACCATTATATCATCTTAACTGTATTTGGTATGCTTAAACTATTGGTAGGTTCTAGGTTGTCAAATTTTGAATGATTACCTGAAGTAGAAGTATTCTTACTTTATATTGCATGTTAAATCATTTCCGGACTGATTCTAGAGTGTGATGAGTTGCATGTTGAAACTGAGGTGTACTATAAAAATGGTTAATAGCAAAGTTGTAGAGAATTGGATAAGCTTTCCAGAAAGTCCAGGATCACTGGATTTGGATTTGTAGAACTCAGTTATGAGCGAAACAAGTAGCTCTTGTTTGTGGCATAGTCGATGCATTATAGAAGTAGTTAAGTAATAATCGAGAAGAGATATGCACCTACTCAAACAACGTGATGCACTTGTTAACATATATGCATTCGTAATACTTATACCATACTCATGCATCTAGGATCGGAGGAAGAGATCACGTTCTTTGGAATTGAAGAAGAAGAGAGAGAAGGAACCCGCAGGAGGATCCGCAAGCGCGCGACTCCTCAAGGCGTGGAGCAGAACCACGAAGAGCTTTGAGTGTCCACGACTATCGCCCTACTTCCTTTCTACGAGGCAAGCCCGGAGCATTATAAGTCTCGATGAATTTATCAATGTTTACTTAAGTACTTATGATTGCTGCATTAGGTTATAAGAGTTGAATGAAACCACTTGATGCATGTACATTCCTTGTCCGGATATTACACCTTTAACCGGTATAGGTCCAGGATCGAATATATGCTTAGCCATGCTTAGACCGGTAGAAGTCGGGTGATTTTTCATCACTGCGAGATATAGGTGGATATCGAGACACGATTGGTTATCATTGCTATCGTGGAAAGAACCATGGTTAATGTAAATGGAGCCAAGGCGGGATGTCGATAGAAAAGCAACAAGGCATGGAGGTCTTGGGTGTGGATCTATCCCGTCTGTGTCGATCAAGGACCGCACTCGTTGTTGGAACTTCCGACAAGATTGAACGCATGCCTCTCACTTAGGCTGGCGGATAATTCGTTTCGACCGCTGAAGCCGAGTAATTCAACTCGGCCGGGAATCGTTACACATGCGCTCCTTCCGGAACGATCGGTGAGCCCAAAAGGCGGGCTTGGCACGAGCATCCTGGCATCTGGTGTTCCAGATTATGCGGCGTGATACGGACCCTTGAAATGTGTACTGAGTTGTACCAAAGGTGACCTAAGGCTATCGTGGCATTTGGTAGACTGGGTTTGTGTTAGGAATAAATTCCATTTGGTTGAAATCGATTGAATCGCCGTCTCTCCGGATAGTGAGAAACTTGGCTAGCTCCAACATCGTAGTAAGCTGTATTATGGAACATGATGGTTCGGATGAAAATGGAATTTCAATACTGGTATGGTTACTATTGTATGTTTCTAAATGATACCACATGTTTGTACAGGATAGTTGCTAATCTAGAAATGGATAGTTATAATTAACTTGGTAAAGGAATCATAATTGTACAACGGATCAGTTGCCTTTTTCGCAAAATGTTGTCAAGTTACGTCCACTTATACTGACCTTGCATACTCCTTGGAGTCATTTTATTCTCAGTTCATGACGGGTAAGTCTAGTGAGTACCTTCTCGTACTCGTGGTTTATTTTCCCATTGTTGCGAGATGGTACTTTGTGTATCATGGTTATTGCAAGAGTTGCTTCTATCCCATTGTGGATGAGGAGTAAGCCTTGGGCGAGCTTCTTTAGTAATTCCTATCCTTACTTTTGTGGACCGTGATCTAGCTTTGGCTTTGTATCAAACTATGTTGGAAACTTTATCTTGAACTTATTTGCTTCCGCTTTATTTATCAAACTCGTTTTGTAATAACTTTTATTCGTACTACGATGATGAAAAGTATCGTGAACTTTATGTAATATGTGGCATGTATGTTGAATCCTGTACGATCTTGGTTGTTGTAAATCGTTTATCGAGACCCGTCGTGGTACTCGACGGACTACCGGGTTTATATGGGTTCAAGTATGATAGTGCGACCGCTTGCGGATTGCCATTGTACTTGTATTCTTATAAATTGCTCGGTTCTGCGACAATTCCCGAACATACGAAGGGCCCAAAGAAAGTTTACATTTCAAAACGGACAAGTGTATTGTGGCTGTTAGTCTAACAGCACTAATTGCTGTGACGATGGGACAGTTCTATGCACTAATCTGTGATGAAATAGGATGGAAGCAAGAAAAATATGAATTGAAAGTTTTGAGTATGAAATTAAAGAACGAAAAATAGATGAGAGATCAAGGGGGAGAATGTTAGGTTTGATCTCCCACCAGTTAGGCCCAACGACCTTTTTGGGCCTTGTTCTCGCGCCCTGATCGGGGGCGCCCAACCCTACATGGTTGGTAGGCCCCCATCGCACAGCGCTATAAAGGAAAGGTGGGGGCCGGGGCTCGCAGTACGAGGTTCACCGCGCCGCCAGTCACCCCACCGATATTCTAACCCTAACCAGACCTTGAGAAGGGGCGCTGCCAGCGACGGGAAGCACCACCGACGCCGGCAACGCCGCTCCGACACACACGTCGCCGCCGAGGACGCCACTGCACCGACTCTCCCTCTCCACCGAACATCGCTGCCGGCGCGCAGATGGCGTCCGCCAACGAGACCCCGACCGGTGCTTCGACCACTACGGCCTTCGATAGTCTGCTACCTCTCACTCCCCTTCTCTCTGCCTCTCATGTAAATCTTGAACATGTATTCTATTCCTATGCAAAATATCCCGATCTGATGAATATGACTAAGAGAAAACCAACACCAATGACCAAACTGTCGAAAAGCGCTGGGCAGACGAAGGCCTTGCACGTGACGTATAGCTCGCGGTGGCGGCAAACAAAGGCCGCAGGGCTGGGCTGCAGAATCTGGGGTGGACGTGGCGAGCCGAGACGAGGCGGCCACGAGCTTTGCAGGCGGCGGCGCCAGGGGGCCATACGCGACCTCCGCACGCAACGGCGCGGCCGCGTGCGAGCCGGGCGGGTCGGTCGCGAGCTCCAAGTCCGAGGGCAGCGGAGCCGGGCCGACCGGCCGTGAGCTCTGCGGCGGCGCCGGGTGGCCACACACGCCCGAGAAGAAGCAAGCGCCCGGGATCTGGAAGATTTGCGTAGAAACGACGATGTCCATGCCCAACGTGACACAGCAGTTTCTTCGATCTCGGGGTGTGCGTAGACGTCGAGTCCTATTTAGACGTCGTTTCTTTTTTTTTCTCCTCTCTCATCGATAAATAGTGTATCATCTCAGCAAAATACTTACGTGACAGTGTATTTAATGTCTATAGAAATTATCATAATTTGTGTATTGTGAGTGTCCTTGTGGTTCCTCTCTCCGTAATAAGCTGATCCGACCCACATACAGATGGAGTACTAGTACCAAGGGCGTGCCCAACGGGATAGCGACGTCGCCGGCTTACGTCATGTCCGACGTGGAGGACAGAGAGTCGCAAAAATGCAGTCGCTAGCAACTGTTTCGTCGTCAGTCTCGCACATCTCCCGAAAACGTCTGCAGTCTCTGCCTTCCCTGGCCCACTCTCGTTACGCCAGCTCATCCAGCGAAATCGCCGGTGCCCCCGTTCGTTCGAGGAATCTGTAGAAGTTTAGAGGAATTTGTGAGAGAAAAAAACTGTTTTGGATGGAAAAATAAACGAATGTTTAAGGACATGTGAACAGGGCCAAAGCCAAATAGTGATATTCCCGCGCCATGCATTCGGCTGTCCATGCGCCAAGTTGGATTGGAGACTGCTCTCTCTTTCGATGGATTGATTAGAGCCTGTTTAGTTTCCTTTTAAAACGCTAAATTTTTTAAAATTTTTCGTCACATCAAATCTTTGGACGCATGCATGAAGCATTAAATATAAATAAAAAATAAAACTAATTACATAGTTTAGACGAAATCCACGAGACGAATCTTTTAAGCCTAATTAGATTATGATTGGACACTAATTGTCAAATAACAACGAAAATGCTACAGTATCGTTTTGCCAAAATTTTCGGCAACTAAACTGGCCCTTAGTTTACTCGGAATCTTGATTTGCTGTTTGGGTCTGAATAATACCCGATCTTATATTATTATCACATATAATAAATCGTTGGTGGCCTTCACGTGGTGGATCGGAGCGAGATTCAGTTCAGTTGGTCCATATCGATCGAGCTGTTCATGTGCCTTCAGTTTGCCGCAAGCTTCGTCGTGCTACGTGCTGTTAGCTAGTAATAAGCTTTGGTTGACCTAGCTGATTTGTTTCAGCCATACATATCCGCCCAGATTCTACTGCCTTTGCAAACTGGCCTACTTATTAATACAGTATTTACCTTAAGTACTTAGAAATTTGGTTGTGAATAATTATGGCGTATCTTTTTTTTTTTTGCGAAATTGCCTACTAGTAATGAATTACTATTTTACCTTCACCAAATGTAATTAAATAATAAAAATATGATCTGGCTACACCGAACTTGGTACTAGTTCCACTAATTATAGTATTCTTAAAGTATTTTCACGTTAGTATCTCCTATTTCTACACTGTTCAATTTCTTCTAATGGATTATATTTTTCCAACCATTGTGGAACTCCTGAAAGAGACTTTCACAAACCCTTTTTTATAAACGAAGTGAAATGACGAAGTACCCTATTGCCAGGATATAAATGAAGCGATGCCAGCACGTGTGTAGCACGAACTTTTTATAATTTTAGATTATTGACATAACGTGAGGACATTTGAATTCCGAGGAAACACAGCACACTTGAGGTAATAACTAATTAATATTTTTAGCGTGAAATGCATGTAGCCGGAGCATAGCCAACGACGAAGTATATACTACTCCATCCATCCTAAATTACAAGATGTTTGGCTTTTTTATTCTAAATTTAACCACTCGTCTTATTCAAAAATTGTGTGTAAATATAGTCAAATTTAAGTCATTTTTGAAGAACTTTTATTAATAAACCAAGCCACGACAAAAGAAATGACATTTTACATAAATTTTTAAATAAGACGGGTGGTCAAACTTGATAAAAAAGAGTCAAACCGTCAAATAATTTGGGTGGATTGAGTAGCTTACAGGCGTAGGATAGAATAAAGACATGTAGCCGGAGCACCTGGTCCATTCCTTTGGACCCACGCCAAAAGCAGCACGTGTCATGCGACGCAGTTCCACATTTCCATGCATTTTATAGTCGGCAAGTGTGGCTCTCGCTCGCACCAAATCTGTTTACAGTAGATGCCTCATCCGCTCATGAATGATGATAAGACAAACAGAGCATAGCAGTATAAGCGTTGTTCCCTTCATCGTATCAGCTAGGTTTATCAGTTATGATATAATATTTTTTTTCTTATAATAAAATAACATCAGCTGATTTAAAGGGTGTTTGGTTCTTTAGTGGCTCCTAAAATTCTTGTCACATCGAATGTTTAGATACTAATAAATAGCATTAAATATAGATTAATTATAAAACCAATTATATAGATGGAGGCTAATTTGCAAGATGATTTTTAAAGTCTAATTAATCTATCATTAGCACATGTTTACTGTAGCACCACGCTGTCAAATCATGGACTAATTAGGCTTAAAAGATTTATCTCGTAAATTAGTCACAAGTTGTGTAATTAGTTTCGTAATTAGTCTATATTTAATATTTCATGTATGTATCTAAATATTCAATGTGACATAAATTTTAGAACCGTCCATATAAACAAACAAGCCACACAAACGAACAGGATGCGCATGCATTGCGTCAGAGTACTCTTGCCTTGTCGTGTCGACAACGTACTCCTCCCAAAGCCGAAGAAGGAGCGTGGTCGCTCCAGTGGCACATTGTCAAAGCACGTGCCGCCGTCTTGTGCAGTTCTTTTTGTCATCATCGTTGTTCAGCCTATAGGCAGAGACAGTGAAAAACTGAAAACACTGCCATACAGAGGAACACTCGACGACCAAAGACCACGTCAGGAAATTAATACAGGAATACCTGGTCCTGATGGGGCTGATAGAAACACGTCGTTTAACATTAGCAATGGTTTATATATGCCAAATGAGTAACTTTTGAACGATATTTTTGTTTATAATATCCTACTGCAACACATCTCTTATCTGTCGAGGAAATTAACGCTGCTATAATACGCCTCTTTTCCATGTACATAACGTAGGTTACCTGCGTCCTGCGTGAAAAGAAAAGATCATCGTATATACTAGCTTTTTTTCTTCTTCTTTCTGTTCTTGCATTAATAAAATACGTGTACAAAAACAAAAGAGAAATAGACGCTCGAAACAATGGAGGATCGGACTTGAATTTGCCGCAACCGCAAAGCTTCGTCGATCGTGCTCTACATATAAAGAAGACATTGTTGGTACAGTAAATGAAGTATGCCTTGGTTGACCATTGATTTGCTTCAGCCATATCCACACTCTACCTTTGCCAATTGGCCAGTTACCTTGATATCTGCTCCATCCGTTTCAAAATATAAGTCATTCTAATTTTCTCGAGGGTCGAAGCATCTCAAGTTTCACTAAAGTTATAGAGAAAATTATAAAGATTTATAACATCAAAAAGGTATACTATAAAAATATAATGAACGAAGAATCTAATGATATTTATTTAGTATTATAAATGTTACTATTTTATTATATAAATTTAGTCAAACTTGAGATACCTTAACTTTCTAAAAAGTTAAAATAACTTATGATTTGGAACGAAGGGAGTACTCCTTTTGCCAACTGGCTAGTTACCTTAATTGCCTAGGACCTCCGATCCTTTCGTAAATAATTGACACTTATAAAAAAAGCCAAAAAAAAGAAGACCAAACTTTTAAACTTCGACCACTCAAGGAACTAGGACGTCTAACAAAAGATTGAATTAGGCTTCTTAAAAATACTTGGCCTCTATTTTCTAATTAGCAAGGTCATAACTAAAATGTCAATAGCTTATTTTAAGTGACATATTCCTGTCAGGAACAACAAAGCAAGGATAAAATGAGAGTACGAGCTACGCCCATATAGAAATCAGTGGTATGCCTGATGTGCAACTAGGTCTTTGCTAACTATTATTATCTCTACTCGAAAAGAGTTACGCAATCTAGGTTCTAATCCTATCTACTTGCCTAGCAAGCTAAACTAAAAAAAAAGGTAAGCACACAGGAATGCAAACTTTCGTTGATGATAGTATTTCTCCCTAGGTATCGAGAAGTTTATGCTTCCCGCTAATCCTTATTGGAGCTCCACGTACGGGTCAAGCTCCTAGTTGGGTAACTCGGTGAATAGCTTATGGTCCTTCCCCACGCTCAAGAAGGTCTCAGCGTGGCCTCTCACACTATTGAAATACGTGAGGACATTTGAATTCGAGGAAATACAACGCTATTGAGTTAATAACCTGATATTTTTAATGCAAAATGCATGTCATAGATCTTGGCTGTGTTGTAGCTTATGCGTAGGATAGAATAAAGACATGTAGTCGGAGTCTTAGCATTTGTTTGGACGAGGGGTTGAAGTGAGTTTGGGATGGGTTGGACCCAATTTTTAGAGTGTTTGGTTGTGGGAGCAGGGGTTGGGTTCATCCCCTAGAGGGAATATTCTTGTCAGATGCGAGTCGACCCGACTCCTCCAAATCGAGCAGACGGGGTCGGCCCACTTCTCGCCGAGCGCGCGCGATTGAAGCCGAGCATGGGCGGCGAGGTAGGGCCGTGCAGAGGCCGAGCGGCGACATTGGTGCGGGGCGGAGTAGTGGCTGAGCGTGTCGGCGGGGTGCCAGCGAGCCGCGCGCGAGGCAAGGCAGTGCGGCGGCACGGGGCCTGGCGAGCCACGACAAGAGCAAAGTCCTGGCGGGGCCTGGCTCATGGAGGACCTACCGGCGAAGTCCTCGCGGAGGTGACAGCACGGCATGGGCTAGCAGGTGCAGCGGTGGCAGCACGGCTGGGTAGGGGAGCCACAGGGCGCGGCGGCGGTCAAATCCAGGCATAGCAGCAGCAGCGGGCTACGGAGGAGGAGGTGCGACCGCGCTGGAGCAGCTACGGAGGAGGAGCTAGCTGTGGGCGGGCCATGCGGGCGAGATCCAGGCGAGTAGCAATTTCAGATGCTGGAGGCAGAAGAAGGGATGTGAAGCTGCCATGTGGGACCCACGAGTCCATGTCTAATCCCACTCTTTTAGATCCTAGAAACCAAACGTGAAACTAGGTTGAACCCAACCTTTTTCAGCCAAACGCAGAACTTGGTTGAACCCGTCCCTAAAATTTGGGTTAGGTCCAACCCAACCCTGATGGCCCCCAAACCATACACATGATTAGGCTCTTAGCTTGAACCTGGTCCTCTAATTTGGACCCACGCCAAAAGTAGCACGTGTCATGTAACATATGCGTTGGCTCAGCGATGCAGTGTCCCACATTTCCATGCATTTTATTTAGCGGCAAATGTGCATGGCTCGCACCAAAATATATACGGTAATTGTTTAATCTAAGCGTCCAACCTTTACTCGAGTATCAGAAAGACACGGAGTGTGAGACTCAATTTATCATCACTTGTCCATCTCCCACTCCACCACCCGCCCCGCTCCTCGTGCCGATGCTTTGTGCGCCCGCCACGTTCCTCTTGCCGACGCTCTGCGTGCCCGCCCACTCCTCCTGCCATGGTTCCTTCCAATGCTCTGCATGCGCCACGCTACTCCATGTGCTCGCCCTGCTGCTGCTCTGCGCACCCGCCCTACTGCTCGTGCCGTTGGTCCTGCTGCATTGACCGCCCACCTGACTGAAAGCATCTAGGCCCCCAGTTGGGTTTCGGTGATTAATGACGACATGAGATTACTATGACTAACGTGTGTTTTGCAGAGGCAATTTGAGTTATGTCATGGTAATGGAAATTGATTGGGCAATCATGGTTATCATGCCCCTATCGATGGAAATCGTTTCGATTTTCAAAGGATGGACGACAAGGTTAAGGACGGACTAGTTCTAAGTATCTTTTGGTGTTGGAGAGACACTTAGAGTAGTTTAGGACTTTGTTTTTTCTTTGGCCGTACTATTAAGGGGGGTATGGACTAGTAGCTTAACCTAGGTGAGTCTAATGAATTAGGTGTGGTGCATACTTGTCAAACTTAGCACTAGGTAGCTCAGGAATAGCCCTAAGATCGATAGAAGTCAACTTCATTCACAACGAATTTCGAATTGGAAATAAATGGAGAGTCAAATGACTGACCGAACGCTAGTTTAGTTGTGACCAGACGCAACTTGGAGAGTCCAGTCAGTTCATTTGATCATCAGCAGCAGTCAGAGTGCGATCGGACGCTGGACACCAATGCTCACCGTACATGACGCTAGCCGTATCTGTAGCAGCGTGGACATGCTGTTGACCACGAACTAGACGCTGAACAGAGAAATGACCGGACTCTGGGTGCCAGCGTCCGATCAACAATAGTATGGTTCTAGAGAGGGGTTTTGATGACCGAACGCGTCTGGTGGGTGCTGACCGGACGCAGGCCAGAGTCTGGTCAGAGCAAACGGCTCTTTCTGACACGCTAACGTATTACACTGACCGGTGCATCCGGTCACCTTGACCGGAGCGTTCGGTCATCCCGATACTTGCTGAGTTGGACCTCAACCGTTATGTTTTGAATGGGGGGTATAAATACATATCCCACTTGTCCATTTGAGGTCTCTTGCCCATTTGTTCAGCTGAGAAACACCTTTGAAGTGTAAGGGAGAGCAAGAGCCTAGTGGGTTGATTGAGATTTGATAATCCAAGATTAAGGACCTCATTAGTGCATAAGGAGTAGCAAGTGTGCGTCCACTTTTCCTATTAGGCTTGTCTTGGTCAAGTGAGAGTTTGTGCTTATTACTCTTAGTGATCGCCATCACCTAGACGGCTTGGTGGTTGGGATCTTGGTGATCATCCGGTGGAGCTTGTGGATGATCCAAGTCATGTTGTGAGCGGTTGTGGGCGATTCACCGTGGCGGAGTGTCAAAGAATCAGCCCATAGAGAGCACTTGATCTTTACATGGATTAAGAGGGAGCTACACCCTTGCGCGGGTGCTCCAACGAGGACTAGTGGGGAGTGGCAACTCTTCGATACCTCGGGGAAACATCGCTGTGTTCCTTTTCCTCTCTTTATTTTGAGTATTTACATTTGAGCAACTCATTTCATGTCTTTACATTCCTAGAATTGCCATGCTAGAGTAGGATTAGAACCTAGGGTGCAAAACTTTTGTACGGGAGAATCATAGAAACACATTCTAGACACAATGGGTGAAATGGGATAAGTGTAGGGCTTAATTGTTGCAAAAATTTAAATCTAGCCCAATTCACCCCCCCTCTTGGGCATCTTGATCCTTTCAATTGGTATCAAAGCCTCGTGCTCCCTAAATTAGGCTTAACTGCCTAGAGTAAGATGTCCCACGGGGATAGACCCCCTCCTATCTTTGAGGGAGATGATTTTCCTTATTGGAAAATTCGCATGGAGGCATACCTAGAGGCTTTAGATGTTGGAGTTCTTAGAGCTGCCTCACAAGGCTTCCCAAAACCTAAGGATCCCGTCAACCTTCAAGGCGATGAGGTTAACTACGAGAAGTGGAATGCAAAGGCTAGAAACACCCTCTTTAGAGGCCTTTGTAAGGATATTTTTAACCATGTGCGGAACCACAAAGACACACATGCACTATGGTTGGACATTTGTGCGCTCCATGAGGGAACCAAGAGTGAGCGTGAGGAATGCTACCACCTTATGATGAAAAAGCTTAATTCATTTGAGATGCTTCCTAGAGAAAGTGCCAATGAGATGTATTCATGCTTGAATGTTCTTCTAGAGGAAGTCAATGGGCTTAGACTCACACAAATGCAACCCTCCGATATTGTGAGAAAGATCTTGAGTGTCCTCCCCATTGACAAATATGGGCATATTGTGATGGTGCTTCATCAAGGTGATCTTTCCACCGCTAGACCAACTCAAATATTAGGGAAGATCAATGCACATGAGATGTACATGCACATCACTCCACAAGATAGCTCTTCTTTCATCAAGAAGAAAGATTTGGCATTCAAGGCTAGCCAAGAGAAGAGGGGCAAAGCAAGAGTTGATCATGATAGCTCAAGTGATGATGAGATTGATGATACAAGTCTTGCTCTTATGGTGAGAAGAACTACCAAGATGCTCAAGAAGCTAAACAAGAATGGTGTCAAGTTTGATGGCAAGAAGAAGAAATTCTTTACTAGTAATAGAAGGAAGCCTATCTCCGAAATGGATTGCTATAATTGTGGAGAACTTGGTCATCTAGCTCATCAATGCCCTAAACCCAAGAAAGACAAGTACAAGAAGAAGTACAAGGGCAAGAAAGATGACTCAAGTGATGAAAATTATGATGAGAAGAAGAATAAGTCATATAAGAAGAAGGATGACAAGAAGAAGGATGACAAGAAGAAGGAATCTCATAAGAAGAAGAAGAATGGCAAGGCATATATTGTTGGTGATTGACTCACGGACATTGAATCATCAAGTGGCATATCTGATGATGAAAGTGAGAATGAGAAGGAGAAGGTGGCCGCTCTTGTGATTGATTCTTCACTATCTTCACCGACACCGCCGCCGTCATCCTCTACACACCTATGCCTTATGGCCAAGGGTGAACGAAAGGTACAAAATGATGATGATAGTAGTGGTGATGATAATGCTAGCAATGATGAAAGTGGTAGTGGTAGTGATGAAGAATTTGAATCACCTTCTTATGATGATCTTGTCAAGTTGCTAAACCAATATACTAAAACCATTAGAAAGACAAGAGTAAAAAATGAAAAGCTAGAACTTAAGAAGGACTCACTCTTAGCAAAGTATGACATAGCCGAAAAGCAAGTGTTGAGCTTAGAGAAGAAAATAAAATTGTGTCATCCAAACTCAAGGAGCTCAAATCCTCTAAAAAGGAGCTTAGAGAAAAACATGATAAACTTGAGGGGATACATAATGAGCTCACCACTAGATACAATGTGCTAAAAGAAGAGTACACCAATCTCAAGATTAATCATGACAATCTTGTTCTTTCTCATGAGTTATTATTCAAAGAGCCACATGATGCTACTAACAATGTTGTTAAGATTGATATAGCTATATCATGGTATGACTTAATTGTTGAAAGTATTGAGCAAGGTTCTAGTAGCAAAGGCAAGAAAGTGGTTGAGTCCAATAACTATGATGATTATGTCAAGCTCAAGAATGAGAATGAAAAGCTCAAGAAAGATCTTGAAAAGCTATCAACCACCAACACAATTGTGATAGAGAATCTTGACAATGATTATGATATAGCTCTTGAGAATGAGATGCTTAAAGAAGAGAACAAGAGACTCAAGATGGAGAAAAATCGTGAACTTAGAGAAGAAAACAAGAAGCTCAAGTTGGAGAAAGAACATCTCAAGACCGATTTGAGCAAGTTCACAAGAGGCCAATATCTCCAAAGTGAGCTACTCATGAACACCGTGATGAAGATGGATAGAAGTGGTATTGGGTACTTGGCAAATCAAGAGAAGAAAGCTCAAGCTCAACATCAACAACAATACAAGTCAAAGCCTAAGTCAAAGAGATGTTTTGAGTGTGGACAAAAAGGTCACTTTGCTCATGAGTATCAAACTCCACCACCACAACCCTTGCCCAAGCATGCTAGACCATTTGCCTTCAATGCTCACTACATGCTTAGAAAGGATTCTAGTGGAAAAATGAAAGTCATGTTCTTAGGTCCACCCAACAAGAATAGGCCTAAGTAAATTTAGGTTGCAAAGTCACTAGTTGAGAAAGTCAATGGCCCTCATCAAGTTTGGGTCCCTAAACAACAAGCTTGATCTCTTGTGTGTAGGTGAACTACAAGACCGGTGGAAGTTATTGGGTTATTGATAGTGGTTGCACTCAACATATGACCGGTGATCCTCATATGTTCACCTCACTAAATAAAGAAGTAGATGGTCAAGAAAGGATTACATTTGGTGATAATTCAAAGGGCAAAGTTTAGGGATTGGGCAAAGTTGCAATATCAAATGATCATTCAATATCAAATGTGCTATATGGTCCTTCATTGAGTTTCAACTTGCTATCCGTTGGTCAATTGTATGATCTTGGCTTTCAATGTTTGTTTACCGAGAAGGAGGTGGTTGTATCAAAGAAAGATGATGATCAAGTTATATTCAAGGGTTTTAGATACAACAACCTATATCTAGTGGATTTCACTTCCAAAGATGCAAACTTGAAGACATGCTTATTCACCAAAACATCACTTGGGTGATTATGGCATAGAAGACTTGCACATGTTGGGATGAGCTCACTCAAGAAGCTAATGAAGAATGAATTGGTGAGAGGTTTGAAGGATGTGAAATTTGAGAAAGACAAGCTTTGTAGTGCATGTCAAGCCGGCAAGCAAGTTGCAAACACTCATCCAACAAAAGCTTATATGCCAACAACAAGAGTGCTAGAGCTTCTTCACATGGATCTATTTGGACCAACAACTTACAAGAGTTTGGAAGGAAATCTCTATTGTCTTGTGATAGTTGATGACTACTCTAGATATACTTGGGTGTTCTTCCTTCATGACAAGACCAAAGTGGCCACATTTTTCAAGAAGTTTGCCAAGAGAGCACAAAATGAATTTGAAGTGAAGCTCAAGAATTTAAGAAGTGACAATGTAAAAGAATTTGACAACACAAACATTGAAGCATATTGTGATGAAGTAGGGATCAAGCATGAGGTCTCCGCAACATACACTCCTCAACAAAATGGTGTAATAGAGAGAAAGAACCAGACACTTATCTCCCTTGCAAGAACAATGCTTGATGAGTGCAATACACCTAGAGCTCTATGGGCGGAAGCTATCAACACCGCATGTTATGCATCAAATCGCCTATTTCTTCAAAAATTTCTTGACAAGACCCCTTATGAGTTGCTCAATGGGAAGAAGCCGGACGTATCATTCTTCCAGGTGTTTGGTTGCAAATGCTACATCTACAAGAAGCGGCAACACCTAGGGAAGTTCCAAATACATTGTGATATTGGTTTTCCTGTTGGTTACTCATCAAAGTCCAAAGCATATCGAGTATTTAATCAAGCCACCGGCTTGGTTGAAGAAACATATGATATGGAATTTGATGAATCTAATGGCTCCTAAGGAGCACATGAGAATCTTGATGATGTAGATGATGAACCATTGAGGGAGTGTCGGCACGAAAATTCATCTTGTGCCGGGCACACGAGCAAGCCGGAAGGGTCTGCTCGATAGAGCTGGAGATCCGCCTAGCTTCAACGTAGGGATGATTGATCCTGCGTACTCCCCCCGAGATGTGCCAGTCAATTTGACCCTGCAACTAACAAGGAGATAAAGCTAATCAGTAATTTAAGGCGAAACATGTCGGTGTTGCCAGATAGTTCCGAATATGTGGCTCTGAGTGCCGATGTGGAGGGAGATCGACTAAATAGCCGATTCCAGCATACTCATAAGAAACAAATTAGTTAAAGCTCATGGAATTATGGAAGAAAAATCGGTTATCATTCGGGATGAATATAGTTATTTAGATAAATATTAGTCAATGGCAATAGGATGTCAACACTAATCAGTTTATGCTAAGCCAATGACTGCAAGTAACCGAATCCCTTTTTATATAAAAGATTCAGAAACAGCTCATCATCATTTAACCATTTAATAGAGATAAATTTAATGAATATATTAGATCCCATCTATTGCTATGACTAGTGGGGCTTGAGGCAGAATCATGCAGGCTGTGGAAACAACAATAGATTCGACGACCCTAACTTATTACTAATATCAGTGGAGCATGAGACAGAATCATGCAGGCTGTAATACAATAATAAGATCATAAGGCTAACATATCTTTCAACCTACCCTTACTTCAACGGTCTTGTGGCGTGAACTGTATATGCGAAAGCACTCGATATCGGCTAAAACAACCGATTCATGCATAGCGCACAATTAAGGTCATGCCCTATCAGAAACAGATCTACCAAATAACGGTCCCCGCTCCACGGTGCTAACAGTGGGGTGTGACGCAGAATCACACAGGCCGTGATAACGAGCCATGGAACGGTTTTCATTAGCCGATAGATCTATTCAAGACCCGGCATGCCTTAACCGCACACTATGCACGATCAAGATTGACATAAAACAACTGATAAAACATAACTCGTCGTTTAAGGTGCATATTAGATCAGTTTAGATTAATAAACGATGGGTTAAACAGGATATAAAGCCGATCTAGATCAATCCCAATCGGGCAAAGTGATATTGCTGTAATTAAATAAATAATGAAAGCAATAAGCAATATTGGTAACTTAATGAATCTACCCAAAGAACGCCACCATTAGATAGAGCCGATAACTTGACCTTAATCTAGTTTGAGCAGTGGAGGTCGACCGGATCGATGCAGCCGTACTTTAACTAGACAAGAGTTGATAACTAGCCTATACTAGAGTCGCAGTGAAGGTCAACCGGATCGATGCAGCCGTACGAACAGAAGTATAAGTCATGACGGTACTTACAGATAAGCCGGAGGTCGACCGGACCGATGCAGCCCTGCTCACTGAAGAACTCATCGAGATCTACTCTACTCCTACTCCTAAGGGGTGGCCGGACCCGAAAAAAAGTAAATGACTTGTATTTGATTGATTGTGTCCTTTACAATAGCCAGGGTCCAATATTTATACCCGGAGCCTAAACATGAATCCTATTCGAATACGACTCATTACAATCTTTGGTATAAAAGAGAACATTCCTAATCTTAAGATAACTTGGACCCTAATCTTTTCCTTTTTGTAGAGTCTGATATGCATCTCTCGACGCCAACCATAGCCCATTATCGTTACTTGCTGACGTCATTCAACGAGAGCCGATTTCAGTGTCTCCTCTGAATCAGCTGATATCAATCTTCATGCAATCGAGTCCTTGATCGACACAATTTTGGAAGCTTCAAGTTCCCACGTTCTTCTCTCTAAATTTTGGTGTAAACACATGCCCCCCAATTTAGGGATAAAAATAATTTTATTCCAAAATTCCTATTTATCTGTTTACCATGCGGCAACCGTTTTGCTCTGAGATATACGCGCGACTCCTGACTTCCCGGGCTGAGTCTTATATAATGTCCCAATAGTATCTTTTCCGACTCACTCGGCCTATTTGCTTTCCCCGTCATTCTTGAGCAAATCTTAACAGCCAACGCCGTCATCGTCAAAGCCTCAACCCTAGCAAATCTTCCGCCCCGTCAAGCTTTTATTGAAGTGGTCTTCATCAGACTCAAATATACTTCGGCTTCAATGGCAACCAGCTATCACATACCAGAGGTATGCTTTCAATTTCCTGTTCTCAAAGCACCAGTCGCTACCCTGTATTTCCTCTGCTCTCAAATTTATTTCATCTGATTTCTAAGAAATGAGGAACGAAATCTTGATTCCATCAGCTGTTGCTTCCAATGTCTATTTTCTTAGACCTATGGGTGGCCCTGATCCATCTGATTTCATCCCTCAAGAAACCAACCAAATCCTCTTCGAACAGTCTGTAGTGGATTCGTCCTCCTGGAATATCAAAACTCCCTTTAGAAACTGGCCTAAAATGCCCAAAGGGTGGAGAGATTGGTTTCGTAGGGTATCCGAGAAAAAGGCTAGAGATTGGGAGGTGTATGATTTGAATCAATGTTTGGCACTCTCGTTGTCTGGGATGGAGAGGAATGATTCACTCTTGATTTTCGCATCTTATTTCTGGTCCAATGCCCTGAACGCTTTCATTTTTGGTCATGGCCCGATGACCATTACCCTAGCCGATGTTTACATGTTGACCGGCCTTAGAATAACTGGACCAATGTAGCCTTATGAATACTTGAGTGCTGGTTCCAAGAAATTAGCCAAAACATCAGATTGCACAGGATGGGCAAGTTATATTCTGAACCATATTGGAGACGAATCAACTGTCAGTGAGAGGGAATATGTGGCCTTTCTAAATATTTGGTTCGAGAGATTCATCTTCTATGGGTCATCTTGTGGTCCGACTTACAATCATAAGCTTATGGCAGAGCAACTGGAAGTAGGCAAGGATATCCCTCTTAGAAAGTATCTGCTAGGGGCTGCTTATCATCTGATGTACCAGGTAGCTGCCCAATTACTGAAGAACGAACCAGTGCATACTATCAGTGGCCCTTGGTGGTTGATACAACTGTGGCTCAACCTATACATGCACAAGATTGTAAGGCCTGATCTCAGAAGTCCGAGTTTTCCTTCTTCCAACTTTGATGAGGAATATAGAGGCGAGGAAGGAAGAACCCGTCAGTGCATGAGCTATGGGGAGGCTGCATCGGCCATAACAATTGATATCGACATTGGCTATTTCTTCAAAAAGTTTTATAGAGGGTTTGATGCACACATCCTAACTTGGCTACCATACGATGAAGATGAGAACAATGAGCTGATCTTTTCATTCAAATTTTGATTTGAATCAGGCTGTTCGGACAAGACGACGGCTGCAAATTTTAACTCCTTCATCAAGCCCTACGTTCTTCTAGCCGAATTTCATCATGGTCGTGGCAAAATGGCTATAGGCTCCTTCCTTCCAGGCAACCTCCCAACTTATGAGTTCTACAATCCATCCTTCGTAGGCCGCCAGTTTGGTTTTGGTCTGCTCCCCCCTCAATTGTTCTTCAAAAACACATAGAAGCCATGAGAAGATATCAATGAGGTGATGGAAGCCTCCAGAGTCTTTCAATTGGGATCAGATCTTCCTTTCCTTTGCGTGCACGACTGGATCAGAGTTAGCCTCTCTTCCACTCTCTTTGACTCCTGGTGGCAAGAATGGCACTCCCATCTTTTCTGTGGATTGGTCCATCCTTTGTGCATAGCTCTGGATGAGGAATTTGCTTCTGACAGAGAGGTAACTTACCATCTCTTTCTCAGGAAATTATTCGATGAATTTTCTTGCTAACTGTTCTAGCTGATCTTTTTAGGATGCTGAATTCAATCCTCTGGGCTTGGATAGGAAGGGGCACTCTATAAGTTATCAGCCACCATGCCTAGTCTCGAGAATAGGATCGGCCGCACCTTCATTGATGAAATTGATGAAAACTCATGCTGCCCCCATGATTGTGACTTATCAATCTTCAAAATACAAGGCGGTCCAAGGGACGACCCAGAAGGCCATTACTGGAAAAAGACTCCGTAGGATGAGACCATCAGCTGCTCAAGTAAACAATCCATATTCTTTTTGAACTGATATTCAACTTCTAATCCCATTCCTTCATAGTTATCGAGCATTGCGTCCTAATCTGCTCTGGGTGCGGAGTTGCTATCTCAGACGTTTGATTCAGCACCAATTGAACCCTCATCAGCTGATCCTCAAAAGGAGCTGATTTCGGTTGAAATAATCGATGCTTCCACAATAGCAGAAAATGTGAGTTTTATCCTTGATGCTCGTCGGAGTATTTTCTTTAACTTCTTGAATTATTAGTTTTTTATCCTTCACCTAACTTCTTACCATGTCAGATACTTCCTGAGGAAGCACCTATGCGAGAGCAGGAGCCTGACAATTCACTTAATGATCCTATCAGCGTTGAGGGCGATCCTATTGTCGTCGACACTCAAACTATCGATTCCCCAGTTCGGCACACAACTGATGGTAAGGAAGTTATGTTCTTTTTATCCTTCTGCTATAATCATGAACTAAAAATTTTCCTTGGTATTGCAGATACCAATGTTGAAAGCTCAGAGCCGATTCAACCAGATGTTACTGGCGCATCATTGGCTGTTCCTCCTCTTCAGATGGAGGCTACTACAGAGAAAGTACTGTATCTTTTCACCATCTATTTTGCTATAAACTGATTCAAATCTCCTAATCAAGATTTTCTTATACACAGGCACCCAATCCTCCAGCCCTGAGCTACTCTTTCGATCTTGAGGAGTATTTTGATGAGGATAAAATCAGATCATCAGCCACCTCCTCCAAGGAAGCTTTGTCAGAAGAGACCAAAAATCAGCTAAGAGATGTTTTGCCAATGTTTAAGAAGAATATAGCCGATTTGGTCCAAGACACTGATTCAATGCATAGAGTCTTCTTGGCCATTAAGGGTAATCCATCCCTAGCTCTCTCCAGAGTCTTGTCTCCTTTATCTATTTTTGAAGATCAGGTCCTGAATGTGAAACAGGCTCAGAGGAATCTGTCCGATCGTGAAACTTTATTGGCCAAAGGGAACTCCAACAGGCAAGAGGCCAAAGAGCTGACACAACTGATTGATCATTTGAAGAATTCCTCCCTCAGGATCGACCCAGAGTTGTCTCAACTGGAAGTCAAGCGTGCAAAACTCGAGAGGGAGCTAGAAAACATGAAGACTGCCATTGATCGTCATAAGTCCACCCTAGCTCAAATATCCGATGCCATCAAACAAAAGAAATAGGAACTGCTGGTCAAAGTCAGAGAAGGTAGGGCCATCCGGAGTAGCCTCGAGAACATTCCTGGATCAGCCGAAGAAGATAAACAACAGATTACAGAAGTTGATGCTATTCGGCTAGAAGTGTTGAAAGAAATCCAGGATGGTCTAGACTTGTATTTCATGTATCAACATATGCCTTGTGTAGAACCAATGACAACCATACTTTCTGTTGCCTCGCTGTATTTCTTGTTTCGGCTAAAGAGCCGATTTGAAGATAGCCGATTCTAGATTCCCGATCTTAATCCAACCAGGTCTGAAAACACGGCCTTTATTAAGAGAGCCCCTCGATCTTCTATCCTTAGTCATCCGACACTTTATTCTCTTTGGTATTAGTGAGGTGACGCTTCGCCTTCTATTAATTGTGGTTGCCTTTTGCATGTCCCGAGGCATCCACCTCTTCGCTCCATGGCTTCAAATACTAGCCGAGGGCTCCAGCTTCGAACCCACCTACACTTGCAACCGTTCCTTTTCCTTTGCACCTCTCCACCCTCACAGACTCTATAGCAGTTTTCTCCCCTCTTCTCATAGACCCAAACAAACCCTATGGTCGGTGAGGACAACCGCGGCAAACGTGCGGCGGAGGAGATTTCAGAGGAAGCCATGCTGGTGAACCAGCGCCTACGACGCATGAGGTGAGATTGATATCTTCTATTGGTGACGATGAACTATTTTAATTTGTCTATAGATTCATTTTGAATGACAGTCTTCGTCCTCTTCCTAGGGCCGACGGGCCCTCTGATGCTGCATCTTCTGCGCTGGCCTCATCGTCGAATTCTTCTGACTCCTACAACGGCGATGACGCCCGGCGTTTTCTCTAAGAGTGGAGGGTGGCTCAGAACCGCTATTATGAGGCAACTTGGGAAAATGGCTAGCTCGAGATCCGCCTCGGTGTCTCTTAGGCTACCCTTCATGCGGCCAAGGAGGAGGCCAGTGCCATTTGAGTGCGGCTGGCTGAGTCTGACGCCATGGCGGCGGGTAAGACGAACCTCATGAACGCCTCTATTCTGATTTCCACTGTCTCTATCTTGATAGTTCTTCTGTTTTCTGTGATCGTCAGCCCTGACAGTGCATCGAACATGTCCGCGGATGCCGTTAATGCTAGGGGCCCCCCTCATCAACGTTCGCCTCAACGACATTCCAGCCCACGTTTAGGAAATCGCCCTCCACGGCGTTCGTCATGGCGCGTCGATGGCGCTGACCACGGTGCAAGTCTAGACCGGGTACGAGCTCCACGCCATGGAGACTGGCTTCACGATGGGTGATGGCCCCGAGGAGCATGAGGATCTGCTTGAAGAGTTTGTCGTCGCGGCGGAGGCCATTGTGGACATCACGTCCGCTCAAGATGTGGTGAACAAGGTCTTCGATTAGCTTGTATCTAGGGCAAATTAATGAATGAAACCTTCTGTTCTTTCATGAACGTGTCTCAGTGCAATGCCCTTGTATATGTCATGATTGTCTTTGTTTTTGTTTTTGCTCTATAGGCAATACATATTGTATCGGCTTTCACATCTTCAGGCTTATTTTTTGAACTAGAGGTGATACCCTTCTGGTACTGGCCATTAGAGTCGATGACTAAATGAATCAGCTGTCAGGTATTGATCGAACACTAGGGTAACATCCCTTCAAATATTTTTCCATCGATCGCTATTGATAGGTTGCACCAGAACTTTTCAGACCAAAGGTTAAACGATTGATCGATCTAGGCCAAGCATCTCATTAAGCGAAACAAAACTTCCTTTAATAGATCTATCCACTCTGAATTGCACTGATGATTCCACTTAGTGCTCACATACGTCGGCCTAAGCCTATCCCTAGGACCAATGCTTATTCTTCCTCAATCCAATGGCCGATGCGAAGCTATGACTATCCACTAAAACAAACTCTCAGAGCTGATTGTTTGGATCGGCTGTTGGCCTTCATTACTGATCTTAATGAAGCCTCCTTCCCACAGTTTGCCAGAAAAACACTCGAAGTCTTCTAGCTCCCAATACACTGGATCGGCTGTTGCGATACTCACGGACTCATTAGCGCGAACCAACTCGACATCATCTCCATGCCATTGAATCAAACACTGATCCATGGTTGATGGCACACAACAGCTTACATGAATCCAATTGCGACCAAGGAGTAAACTGTATGAACTTTTTCCATCGGTGAGGAAGAACGTGGTGAGCAAAGTCTTACTCCTGATTGTTAGTTTGACGTTCATTACCCCCCGGATCTTAGACGTATTACCCCCAAAGTCCTTAAGCATCATGTCGGTTTCAATCAAATCTCCTGGTCCCTTGCCAAGTTTATGAAAAGTGGTGTAAGGCATGAGATTGATAGAAGCACATCCGTCCACCAACATCTTGTTCATTGGCTTCCCATCAACAAAATATTTTACATATAAAGCCTTTAAGTGCCGATGCTTGACTGGTTTATCAAATATTGCCTGCTGTATAACTATCAACTTGGCAACTATCTCCTCATATTTTGATTCATCAAAATCTGAATAAACTTCTTGATCTGCTAGAGCTCTGAACTCTGATCGCAACATAAAAGCCATTTGAATATTAGCCGATGGTTGCCTTCTATCGGCTGTTTGCTTAGCATGCCATACTTTAGGTTTACTGGATGCCTGAGCCTGTTCCAACTCTCTATTCCTTAGGCGTTGCACCCTTCTCTTCTAGCTTCTTGTCAAACCTCCCGGACACCATTGGCCTTCCTGCCAACCACATCCTTCTTCATTACTTTCTACTTCATAATCAGCCTAGTTTTGATCAACAACTCGCTTTCCAAGCTGATTATGAACACTTCTATTTTTTAGGCGCCGATCCATGTTATTATGATGATACTCATCTCAAGTATGGACACACCGGCGGTTGGCTTGAGATTGCCTGAACTCCCAATATTGCTCGCTGCACTGCGGACAGTTATTTCTGGTAGGCAATTTTAAGCCTTTGTTTCAGCAATGTCTAAAGAAAGGACAATTCCAATGTGATTCAGCTTGTCTTCTTTCATACCTCTCTTTTTCCTGTTGACGCTCGTATTCTTGCTCTTCTAACCAACGCTGATAATCCTTTTCCTTCTGTCGCTGCCATTTATGAAACAAAATTTGAGATGTAACCCATGGCTTTGTCAACCCATCTTTTAACGTTTCTCCCTGCTCATATCGACTCTTTTGCTTGTCGCGATGTCTTTTAATT
Organism: Miscanthus lutarioriparius; assembly: GCA_904845875.1. Classification (NCBI taxonomy): domain Eukaryota; kingdom Viridiplantae; phylum Streptophyta; class Magnoliopsida; order Poales; family Poaceae; genus Miscanthus; species Miscanthus lutarioriparius. The sequence continues at coordinate 40,661,496 of CAJGYO010000014.1, read as the reverse complement.
TCTCTGTATTCGTCAGCCAATATTTGCATCTCAGGATCAACTATTCCAATTTCTCTTGATTTGGTTGATGTCAGGACCTTAGTCTTTCCTTTGAGCAGCCTAGCATCGACCACGTTCTGATCTCCTGGGAAAGGATTATCTTCAACTTTCATCTTTCGAGGCGTATCAAATTTGAGCCTCCCTTATTGAATAGCCCTCTGTATATGCTGCCAGAAAACTCTGCATTCATTAGTGAAATGAGAAGTAGCGTTATGGAACTTACAGAACCTCTTATTCTTCAACTGATCAGGGGGCAACATAACATGATTATCGAGCAACTTGATCTGTCCCTTCTCAAGCAAGAAATCAAAGAGCTTCCCTGATTTTGTGATGACAAAGTCATAGCTCTCCTCGACTCCTCTTCCCCAAGGATTTGGCACCATTACTGTCTTTTTGCCCTAATTCCATTCAGCCGCGGCAACCTCTTCTTCTTCATCTTCATAACTGTCATCGACTGAATATGGATTATAAGCTTCAGCCATTGTGGTACTTTTTCTGGAATCAGGTATCTCTACGCATACTCTGGAATTGGCTATTGAGCGCTGCTACTCGTTGAGCCAATTGACCCAAGTTATCAAACTCTTGTCCTAGTAGCTTCTCTTTCCACGTTGCCAACATTCCTTGAACGGCCAAAGCAGCTAGCTGATCATCAGTCAAGTTTAATGAGAAGCACAAATTTCTAGTCTCTCGGAACCTCTGAAGAAACTCAGTGCCCGATTCATTAGTTTTCTGCCTTATAGTTGTCAAATCGGTAATCTTCTTTTCTCTAGTCCCAGTATAAAAATATGTATGAAATTTCTTTTCTAGGTCAGATCAATTGGCAATGAAGTTGACTTGTAGTGATGAAAACCAAGTGAAGGCTGGCCCTGACAGTGATAGAGAGAAGAAACGAACTCGATGGGCCTCTTCAACGGATGCTTCGCCCAATTGTGTAAGATACCGACTAACATATTCTATTGTGCTTGTGCTGTCTTGGCTAGTGAACTAGGCAAACTCTAGGAGCCTGTAATTTGTAGGAAGAGCGACCAAATCGTACCATTCTGGATATGGGCATTTATACGAGAAGGTCAGCCCTTTTGGTTTCAGACCGAACTGATTCTTCATCATCTCAGTCACTCTTAGCAACAACTCATCAGCATTTGAATTTGAATTTCTCTGCACCTGCTGATCTATTTATGGATTAAAATTCTGGGTACCTTGGAACCCTAGATTCAGAATCATGTGAAGGGTATTGTAATCTGTGCCATAATGATACCCCTGTGGAATCTCTATCTGTTGGGTCCTCTACTGGTTTGCTGCTTGAAGTCTCTGGTTATAGACATTAGGATCTATATCTCTATGGATCCTTTGAATTGATGGTGCTATTTTTTGAGCCGATGACGGTATGTGGCCTGATGTGCCAAAATTAATCATCTGGTTTTGACCTTGCCCCACCGGTTATTGCACATGCTGCACTGACGATCCAAGATTATACTATATCTGATTCATAGTAGCACATTGAGCTTGCTCGGATGAACTCTGAACTGCCTGGACTTCATCATTACTAGCTGGTGCTGCTTCTTGATAGCTGGTACCAGCTTGATTAGTCTCTTGAGTCAATGGATGTGGAATGTTGTAATAAGCCAGTCCAACCTGATCAACTAGAAACCCATGAAACACCTCTTTCATGGTGTTGTGGAACGTGTTCAAGAAGATTTCATTATGGTTTGATATGGCATCATGAACAGATTTATTTACAGCTTCCACGAAGAAACACCTGTCTTCTGCTTCATCTGCATCTGTTTGCCTATGCAATAGAACTCTTGGTAGTGGATATTTCTAAACAATTATATTGTCACGTGTTTTGGTGTAGGACAACAAACACTTGTTCTGAAATTCTTCTATAGCTTTGCTGATGAAATCTTTATCTCCATCAAGTAGGTCTTCATAAGGTACCATAAGGATGTCGTTGTTGTTGTGAGTCACCATGACGATTGTGGGGTCCCACTAGGCGTGCCAGAACGTGTGTCGGCATGAAAATTCATCTTGTGCCGGGCACACGAGCAAGCCGGAAGGGTCTGCTCGATGGAGCTAGAGATCCGCCTGGCTTCAACGCAGGGATGATCGATCATGCGTACTCCTCCCGAGACGTGCCAGTCAATTTGACCCTACAACTGACAAGGAGAGAAATCTAATCAGAAATTTAAGGCGGAACATGTCGGTGTTGCCAGACAGTTTTAAATATGCGGCTCTAAGAGCCGATGTGGAGGGAGATCGACTAAATAGCCGATTCCAGCATACTCATAAGAAACAAATCAGTTAAAGCTAATGGAATTATGGAAGAAAAATCGGTTATCATTCAGGATGAATATCATTATTTAAATAAATATTAGTCAATGGCAATAGGATATCAACACTAAGTAGTTTATGCTAAGCCAATGACTGCAAGTAACTGAATCCATTTTTATATAAAAGATTTGGAAACAACTCATCATCTTTTAACCATTTAATAGAGATAAATCTAATGAATATATTAGATCTCATCTATCGCTATGACTAGTGGGGCATAAGGTAGAATCATGCAGGCTGTGGAAACAACAATAGATTTGACGACCCTAACTTATTACTAATATCAGTGGGGCATGAGGCAGAATCATGTAGGCCATAATACAATAATAAGATCATAGGGCTAACATATCTTTCAACCTACCGTTACTTCAACGGTCTCGTGGCGTGAACTGTATATGTGAAAGCACTCGATATCGGCTAAAACAGCTGATTCAGGCATAGCGCACAATTAAGGTCATGCCCTATTAGGAACAGATCTACCAAATAACGGTCCCTGCTCCACGGTGCTAACAATGGGGTATGAGACAGAATCACACAGGCCGTGATAACGGGCCATGAAATGGTTTTCATTAGCCGATAGACCTATTCAAGACCCAGCCTGCCTTAACCGCATACTATGCACGATCAAGATTGATATAAAACAACCGATAAAACATAACTCATCGTTTAAGGTGCAGATTAAATCGGTTTAGATTAATAAACGATGGGTTAAACAGGATATAAAGCCGATCTAGATCAATCCCAATCGGGCAAAGTGATATTGCTGTAATTAAATAAATAATAAAAGCAATAAGCAATATCAGTAACTTAATGAATCTACCCAAAGAAGGCCACCCTTAGGTAGAGCCGATAACTTGACCTTATTCTAGTTCGAGCAGTGGAGGTCGACCAGATCGATACAGCCGTACTTGAACTAGACAAGAGTCGATAACTAGCCTATACTAGAGTCGCAGTGGAGGTCGACCGGATCGATGCAGCCGTACGAACAGAAGTATAAGTCATGACGGTACTTACAGACAAGCCAAAGGTCGGCAGGACCGATGCAGCCTGCTCGCTGAAGAACTCGCCGAGATCTACTCTACTCCTACTCCTAAGGGGTGGCCGGACCCAAAAAAAGTAAATGACTTTTATTTGATTAATTGTGTCCTTTACAATAGCCAGGGTCTAATATTTATACCCGGAGCCTAAACATGAATCCTATTCGAGTATGACTCATTACAGTCTTTGATATAAAAGAGAACATTTCTAATCTTAAGATAACTTGGACCATAATATTTCCCTTTTTGTAGAGTTCGATGTGCATCTCCCGACGCCAACCATAGCCCATTATCGTTACTTGCTGACGTCATTCAACGAGAGCCGATTCCAGTGTCTCCTCTGAATCAGCTGATATCAATCTTCATGCAATCGAGTCCTTGATCGACACAATTTTGGAAGCTTTGAGTTCCCGCGTTCTTCTCTCCAAATTTTGGTGTAAACAGGGAGGCCATGAAGAACATTTCGGTTGGAGACAGCAAGCCCAAAGATGGTGAAGATGATGTACAAGTGATTAATCCACCCTCTTCATCAAATGTGCCACAAGATGATAATAAAGATGGGAGAGTAGAAAATGAAGATACTCATGTCTCCTATGATCAAATGGTGGCACAACCTCAAGATGTTTATGCTCCACAACCTCTCTCTCAAGTGGTTGATAGAAGAAATTCACCCCTACTACAAGCACATCCACAAGATCTCATCATAGGGAGTCCTTCAAATAGTGTAATGACTCCCTCTCAAAAACTTGCTTTTTTTATTGAACATTACTCGTTTGTTTCTTGCATTGAGCCTAAAAATGTAGAAGAAGCTCTTCAAGATCTGAATTGGATAAATGCCACGCATGAAGAGTTGAACAACTTCACCCAAAATAAAGTTTGCACACTTGAAGAGCGACCACAAGATGCAAGAGTCATTGGAACAAAGTGGGTGTTCCACAACAAACAAGATGATCAAGGCATCGTTATGAGGAACAAGGCAAGGCTAGTTGCAAAGGGGTTCTCCCAAGTTGAAGGGTTGGATTTTGGAAAGACCTTTGCACCGGTTGCAATACGTGAAGCCATTCGTATCCTTCTTGCATATGCATCCCATCATGAAATGAAATTATATCAAATGAATGTTAAAAGTGCATTTTAAATGGTTTCATAAATGAACTAGTCTATGTTGATCAACCTCCCGAGTTTGAAGACCCTAGATATCCTAATCATGTCTATAGGTTGTCGAAGGCGCTATATGGGCTTAAGCAAGCCCCAAGAGCGTGGTATGAGCACCTTTGGGATTTCCTCATTGAGAAGGGCTTCACCATTGGGAAGGTTGATATCACACTATTCACCAAGAAGCTTGATGGAGAGATCTTCATTTGTCAAAGTATATGTTGATGATATCATATTTGGCTCATCAAATGAAGACTATTACAAAGAGTTTGGTGAATTGATGTCAAAGGAGTTTGAGATGTCTATGATTGGAGAGCTTACATTCTTGGTTTTCAAGTCAAGCAAATGAGATAGGGCATTTTTCATCTCTCAAGAAAAAAAATACCAAGGACCTTCTCAAGAGGTTCAGAATAGATGAATGTAAGTCAATCAAGACACCAATGCCATCTAATGGACATCTCGACCTAGATGAGGGAGGTAAATCGATTGATCAAACTCTCTACCGTTCTATGATTGGTAGTTTATTATATTTGACCGCATCTAGGCCTGACATCATATTTAGTGTGTGTATATGTGCTAGATTTCAAGCTAATCCTAAGGAAGCTCACATGGTTGCTGTTAAAAGAATCCTTAGGTATCTTAAACACACACCAAGCATTGGTCTTTAGTATCCCAAAGGAGCTAGATTTCAACTAGTTGGCTATTTCGATTTGGATTATGTCGGTTGCAAAATTGATAGAAAAAGCACATCCGGAGGGTGCCATTTTCTTAGTAGATTACTAGTGTCTTAGACCTCCAAGAAGCAAAATAACGTGGCATTGTCCACTGCCGAGGCGGAGTACATTGCCGTGGGTGCTTGTTGTGCACAAATTCTTTACATGAAGCAAACTCTTCTGGACTATGATGTAGTTCTAGAAAAGGTACCTCTCTTGTGTGACAATGAGAGCGCAGTAAAGCTTGCTAATAATCTGGTTCAACACTCTCGCACCAAGCACATAGATATCCGCCATCATTTTCTTAGAGATCATGTTGCTAAAAATAATATATCACTAGAAGGTGTAAGGGCCGAGGATCAATTGGCGGATATCTTCACTAAACCACTAGATGAGGCTACATTTTGTCGGTTGAGGAATGAGCTAAATGTGCTTGACTTTAGTAACTTCACTAAAAAATAAGCTTGTGTTGTCCCTTGCATTACATTGTAATATAAAACATGTTTAATTTTTAGTAATGCACTTAGGGCTGGTCTAACATGGTTAAGATAACCACCAAAAAGCGTGTGAAGAAGCTTAACCTTGGATCAAACTTGACAAGCAACTAGACTTACTTTCAAGTATTGCTTTGCATGTGCATGTGTGTTGCTTTGTTGTTTCTTTTCGGTTATCTTTTGAGCACCTGCTATGTTTATCCACAAATAGGGAGAGCATTTGAAGCTCCTATTGGTCATAAAACCCTCTTGTGTGGTCACATGGTGCTCCTCGCCCCTTTTATTTCCTATTTTCTTAAAAAGAATTATAGCCAAAGGCAAATTATTTAGAAAAACTTGAGGGTTTGAGAGAGGTATCTCATATCAGTCCCAATTGGTGCTTATTTGGGTCTTATTGAAGTTTGGGACTTGATTGGGAGAAAGCGTCATGAAGAAAGGAGGTGTATCTGCAGTTGAAGAGAGACCGAACGCAGAGACTGGACTCACCAGTTGCAGCGTCCGGTCAGTACATCAGGAGGAGATACAGTTACTGAAGAAAGACCGAAAGATGAACAGTATTTCATGCACGCCAGGTGTGAAGTTGAATCTGCGTCCGGTCAACACGAGGAAGTTAACAGAAAAGGATCGGACTCAGAGCTGCGTCCGGTCATAGTGCATCGGACGCGTCCGATCACCATTTTGGCATTCTTGGACCTCTCTGTACCCGACCGGACTCTGGTTTTCTGCGTCCAGTTGTTTTCACCGGCGCGTCCGGTCGCTTCAACTCTTGTGGATTAGATCCTTTTCTTCTATTAATATCACGGGGGGCCGTCATTTATTTCACCACACCGCCTTGCCCTCACGGCGCCTGCATCTCTGCCGCCATGCCTGCGCCTGCACCTCCACTCACCGTGCCGTGACGCTGCTCGCCGTGCCCATGCTCGGCTCATCACTGCCGTCGGACTTCTTCTCCGCACCGACTCACCGTCGTCACCACTCTCTCCTGCGCTCCCGCCCTGGCCTTGCTCGTCCTCTAGTGTAGCTGCTCCGGCAAATTCATTGGCCGGCAGTGCCTTTCCCTTGTATCCTTGCCGTGACCTCATGGTGTCCCGTTGTGCTCAATATACTCATCTTTTCACATGAGTTTTTCTAGGTAGCAAGACGTTCTTCTATCTCTTACCCAATTGCTTGCTCCAATAGGATTACTCTCTTATCTCTAGTTACATAATGTTCTTATTTATATCCATCTATTCCATCTATGCAGTGAGTCAGTGTGCTTGAGGTTGCTTGGTAGTGGTATGACAGTGGCGGCTTTACTCGGGGCCAAGCCCTCGAGTACAGATTGAGGCCAAGCCTCACGAGTGTCAGTTGGTAGTTGTTTCTTGTTAGTGGCAGTAATTCTTGTTAGCTTTAGAGATGGCATGTTGCAAGAATGTCGGGGGTAGTCCCGGCGATGAGGATCCAACACCTCCGCCTCGCCTGACTGCTCAGCAAAAAGGAAAGGCAAAAAAGACTACAAAGAAGAAGCGTAAGAGAGATGATGTTGAGGCAGAGAGAGCAGCAGCAGTGGCAGCCGCCGCAGAGCGAGCTGAGATAGGTGGATCTGGCAGTGGCATTTGCATAGGCGATCAGTTGTCACCGGCTCAGAGGGCCACCGTCGAGAGGATTGAGGCTAGTCTTGGTAGTCCACCCAAGACCATCATGCTTGGAGGACGGCGTGTCTCTTTAGAGGAGAGTCAGACTCAGGGGGTGACTGAGCAGCAGACATAGTCGATAGAGCAGACAGAGGATGCTCAGCAGGGAGAGAAGGTTGAGGAGGCAGAGCAGGCAGCACAGCCACAACTTTGACGCTCCAGTCGCACACGCACTCAGATGTCATCGAGGCATCAGACACAGAGGCGGGGCTCTTGTCCACCTCCCAGACCATAGGGTCCACCTTCGGTTGTTCACCTTGACCTAAGGGCAGCCATAGCCAGACAGGTGGTGCAACTATGGTTCATACAGTTTGAGGATTGGTTTCCGCCGAGGCGGGATGATCATGCCTCAGAGCACTTCTACACTGTGTTGTAGGAGAACTTCTATAGTGCATATCTCAACAGCGGTGTTGCCTTTAGATCTCAGCGGGTCTACTCCTTAGAGTCTAAAGTTGCAGTTGCAGGCGAGCAGATCCATCCTCACCTCACTTATCTGCCAGGCTTGTCAGATCTCCTTGGACAGACTGGTTGGTATGTTCCATCTTGGGTCCGTGAGTTCTACTCCTCCTTGTGGATTGATTCAAGACATAGGTTTATTCATTTTGCTTTCTGAGGGCATGACTACAGGCTCCAGAGCTCAAGGGTTAGAGAGATACTGATGATTCCAGAGTCACCTATTCGTCTTCATGAGGCATGCTATGGACAGACAGAGCCTCCGAGACACCCTCACGGCGGACTTGTGCCACCTACAGATCTTGTCAGACCGTGCTTCACAGAGCCGTTTAGCGAGAGGTCGAGCAAGACACCACATGACCTTACACCTATAGCTTGGCTCCTTGATGCTATTATGAGGAGGACTCTGCTTCCGAGGATGGGCTACTGTAAGGGCTTGACTCGAATTCAACTGTGGCTGGTGCATTACCTGGTGTCTCAGACTGTCTTTGATATTTAGGATGTGATGCTTTTAGGGATGGAGGACACACTAGCAGAGGGCTTCAGAGGTCACCGTTAGCTGCCTTATGCTCATTGGATCACTTTCTTACTCTAAAAGGCAGTTCCACATAAGTCCCCAGAGACAATGGCAAAGTGGACATGTGCTACTACTGAGTTTCCATAGTATGACATGAGACAGATGCTACGTCATAGTCGTGTGAGGACACCTCGCCAGCTGAGTTGTCGCCCAGAGGTACTAGAGACAACAACTCAGCAGGATGAGATCATCAGGGGCATCGATGAGACAGAGAAGGTGCAGCTTGATGCACAGCAGGAAGATGAGGTCGAGAGCGACCCAAGTGATAGCTCAGACGATGACTATCAGCCGATTCCACAGATGGCACCTTGTCCACATGATAGAGAGGCTAGTGGCTCCAACTCAGCTCCACCACAGCCACCGCAGACAGACCCGGCACTCCTAGCTATACTTGAGTGGATGAGACAGGACCAGGCACGCTAGGCACAGGAGACCTCAGCCGCACTTGCTCAGGTTCAGGCATGACAGGATGACTTTCAGCGGCAACAGCAGGCCATGCAGTAGCAGCAGCTTATGATTCAGTAGCAGTTACTCGGCTTCATGCAGCATGTATTCACTGCTATTGGGGTTGATCCTTAGCAGTCTACATTTTAGATAGGCTAGCCTGCCACCACCACTCTAGTGACTCTAGCTATACATCCCAGTGGGCTTTCGAGTTAGAGATAGCTAGTTCTCAGTTTGCCTCACCTACAGAGCAAGTGTCTCAGTGGTTTGCTTCACCAGAGATAGCTCAGGGTCCGCACTTTACTCCTATTGTTATGGGCTTCACTCTGACTCAAACTTCTTCGGCGTTAGTGATGGACACCCCAGTCTCTAGAAGTCTCGACGCTACCTTCAGTGAGCTTACAGGGCAGTCTACACCTCTAATGTTCTGAGTCTTTATCCCTACCACAACTGCTCTAGTTACCAGGACTACCGAAACGATTCCGTCGTCTGTTGCATCATCCAAGCCACCTCAAACAGTCACTCCTACACTTGAGGCTTCAGTAACAGCGACAACGGTAGATGTGGCTCCCCTTCCTACAGTGACACCTGCAGAGTTATAGGCCACGCCAGTTATTGACCAGACCCAGACCGCTTCACCTTCACTTCCAGCTATAGAGGGTCAGACCCCTCAGAGTTCAAGGTCAGAGGATGATGCATCTCAGTTCCAGGTCTCTCACCGTACCTCAGCGCCCGACTCGACGGCTCCTGTCCCGCCGTCCGACCTTTAGGTTTTGGTGCTTGACGCTAAAGGGGGAGAGGGACCGAGTATGTTAGGGACCGAGTATGTTAAATTTAGGGGGAGCGTGTGAGATGGACTCGATTCTTTTGGTCTTTCGTGTGTGATACTTCGTGCATTCACGTTTACTTACATGCATTGTATTATATACATGTGATGGTGAGACTTATGTGACATGTGTGCTCTCTACATTGTTTTATATATGTCATGTCACTTGGTTATGCTCATTGGCTTTGCTTCCGCGTTTTACTTCGATTCAAATGAGCTTTACTTCATGTACTCATACTTAATTCATATCTTTTGAGTACACCATGTTGGCTTGGGTCATATAAGCATGCCTAATCCCTTTGTTCTTATTGTCAAAAGCTTATATGAACCAAGCATGTTGAAAACCTCACTCATCTCTTTTACATACTCGATGTTGTGTTATCATCAATCACCAAAACTGAGGAGATTGAAAGCATCTAAGCCCCCAGTTGGGTTACGGTGATTAATAATGACACAAGATTACTATGACTAACGTGTGTTTTATAGAGGCAATTTGAGTTATGTCATGGTAATGGAAATTGATTGGGAAATCATGGTTGTCATACCCCTATCGATGAAAATCATTTCGGTTTTCAAAGGATGGATGACAAGGTTAAGGACGGACTAGTTCTAAGTGTCGTTTTGTGTTGGAGAGACACTTAGAGTAGTTTATGACTTTGTTTTTCCTTCGGCTATACTATTAAGGGGGGTATGGACTAGTAGCTTAACCTAGGTGAGTCTAATGAATTAGGTGCGGTGCATACTTGTCAAACTTAGCACTAGATAGCTCAGGAATAACCCTAAGATCGATAGAAGTCAACTTTATTCACAAAGAATTTTGAATTGGAAGTAAATAGAGAGTCAAATGACTGACCGAACGCTAGTTTGGTTGTGATCGGACGCAGCTTGGAGAGTCTAGTCAGTTCATTTGATCGGCAGCAGCAGTCATAGTGCGACCGGACGCTGGACACCAGTGCTCACCGGACGCGACGCTAGCCGTATCTGTAGCAGCATGGATAGGCTGTTGACCACAGACCAGACGCTGAACAGAGAAATGACCGGACTCTGGGTTCCAGTGTTCGGTCAACAACAGTAAGGTTCCAGAGAGGGTTTTTGATGACCGGACGCGTTCGGTGGGTGCTGACCGGACACAGGCCAGAGTCCAGTCAGAGCAAACGGCTCTTTATGACATGCTGACGTATTACACTGACCGGTGCGTCCGGTCACCTTGACCGGAGCGTCCGGTCATTCCGATACTTGCTGAGTTGGACCTCAACCGTTATGTTTTGAATGGGGCGTATAAATACATATCCCACTCGTCCATTTGAGGTCTCTTGCTCATTTGTTCAGTTGTGAAACACCTTTGGAGTGCAAGGGAAATCAAGAGCCTAGTGGGGTGATTGAGATTTGATAATCCAAGATTAAGGACCTCATTAGTACATAGGAAGTAGCAAGTGTGCATCCACCTTTCTCATTAGGCTTGTTTTGGTCAAGTGAGAGTTTGTGCTTGTTACTCTTGGTGATCGCCATCACCTAGACGGCTTGGTGGTTGGGAGCTTGGTGATCATCCGGTGGAGCTTGTGGATGACCCAAGTCATGTTGTGAGCGGTTGTGGATGATTCATCATGACAGAGTGTCAAAGAATCAGTCCATAGAGAGCACTCGATCTTTGCATGGATCAAGGGGGAGCTACACCCTTACGCGGGTACTCCAACGAGGACTAGTGGGGAGTTACGACTCTCCGATATATCGGAAAAACATTGTCGTGTTTCTTTTCCTCTCTTTATTTTGAGCATTTACATTTGAGTAACTCATTTCATGTCTTTACATTCCTAGAATTGCCATGCTAGAGTAGGATTGTAACCTAGAGTGCAAAACTTTTGTACGGGAGAATAATAGAAATACATTCTAGACACAAGGGGTGAAATAGGCTAAGTGTAGGACTTAATTATTAAAAAAATTTAGATCTAGCCTAATTCACCCTCCTCTTGGACATCTTGATCCTTTCACCGACGATGCCGCCGGCTCAAGGAGAAGTGCTGGGCCTTGGTGCGGTAGCCCTCCGGCCTCGTCTCCTGCTACGGCTGCGGCGCCCCGATGCAGATGGCGGAAGAGGCTGCACCAGGATATGATGCATGTTGTAAGTATTCATTTGAAATATTTCTGATGCTTTAGAGGTATGTTTCAATTATTTTACCCGGATGTTACAAAAGTAGATAGGGATGTTGCATCTGTTGCAACTGTTGTACACGTACGTTGCAAGCTTGTCTTATGTCCCCAATGTTTTATATGTTTTTTTTCAGATGGATGTTGCAAATGTGTTTATCTGGATATTGCATATGTTTCACGCATATGTTGCTAGTGTTTTATCTGGATGTTTGCAATGGTTTTTAATTGTTTTTGCAAGTATTTCATCTGCATGTTTTAAATGTTGCATCTGTTCTTTTTATATGTTGTAAGTGTTGCATCTAAATGTTTTAAAAGTAGATCGGGTGTTGCATATGTGATGTGCGTGGGAAGTGGGAGGAGGCACGAGCAATCCCCGCGCGGATGACTTTCGGGCAGCGTGGGCCCCCGCGTGGGTGCAGGTGACGTATGCGTGGTCTAGCGAAATCCGAATGACACGGAATGACACGGACCCACACGTGGACGCGTGAAACGGAGAGAAAACCGACTACAGCTGCGGACATCCGGCGCCAGCCGTGCCTAAATATTTGCTCCACTCATATAAATATTGGATAATATAATAATGATGATGAGGACATAGCCAACGACGACGAAAGCATATACCCACTGAGTTAGAATACTCTCGCCGTGTCGACAACGTTCTCTTCCGATCCAGAAGCAGAAGTTAACTCTCGAGTGTCGAGTGGCACATTGTCAAAGCACGTGCCGCCTTAATTCTTGCATTTTCTTTTCATCATGGTTGAGCTCTAGGCACTACACTATCTACCATACAGAGGATCGGGACACTCCCTAAAGTCCAACAACCGTGAGGAAATACAGGAAAACCGTCAGGAATCCTGGTCCCGTTGGGGCTGATAGAAACACGTCGTTTAACCACGAACGAGAAACTTTTGATCGATATTTTATTTATAATATACTTAAATGGATATTGGAAGCACGTACAGTGTACATATCCTAACGTAGTTACCTGCATCCTGCTTGAAAAGGAGGTCACTATACATGTATTGTTGTAGCTTTTTATGTTCTTCTTAATAAAACACATGTACAAAAGAGAGAAATAATAGACGCTGGAACCAATGACTTGAATGTACTAGTACTACAACTACGGCGCCGTTCAGCCGGCTGATCCCCTCAAAAGCTACTATTCATCAACCAGCTGTTACAGTGTTTTTCTCTTATAAAATCAGCCAATTTCAGTCAAGTTTCAGACCAGCGAACGGAGCCCGCAATTAACCACCCCAGACATTCTATCTCCACTCTACCAAACGACTTTTTCCCATTTTGAGTTGTGACGTCGAGCTCAATCAGAAAAGGTCAGTCAGCCACTTACTGCAGTAGCGGGGTGTGTTGTACGTTTCTGGTTTCCCCCTTTGGACGTATCTCGAGAGTCGAGATGTAGACACAGGATCGAGTAATTAAATTGTAAAACAGAATATATATATACACACGAAAAATGTCCTGCGCTTCAAATTGCTTCCTGCGAGCCCTTCGTTTTCTTTTTTTTTTGAGAGGAACGAGCCTTTCATTTTCGTGGCCCCGTCAGTGTGAAGTTGGGCCGTATTGACGTGGCCTGGACTGGGCTCATCACACAATTCTACTGGGCTCTCTCACAGTCCTACATCCGTGGAATGATAATGAGTCACTAGGATTATGTTCTGCTAAAAAAACTAGGATTACCAATAAAAAAACTAGGATTATGCCCCTACGTTGTAACGAAAAAAAGGACAAGGTATTTGAGATTTGAATATGTCGTGTAGTACTACAAAAAATGATAGACAATCAGACAAGTCACCTATAATAAGATAAGCGGAAACGCTTCGCCACGCACGTCCGTCAGTTCGGACGCAGCTCCCAGTCTTGCGCAGCAGAGCGGCCTCTCAAAAAAAATTATTCCCCACTCCGTTTATCTGCTCGCCGTGTCGTGACTAAGCATTTTCAGACTGCCCATCCCTCGCCGCGGCATCACGCCCCCTTCCCCACCGCGCCGCACCCCATCCCTGGTTGCGCCACGCCCCATCGACGGCCGGGCCGCGAGCAGGCGTTGGAGAATCACAGGAGGGCCGCGCCGCTACCGACCTCCGCGCTAGCGTTGAGTTCCGCAACGACGAGTGTCCATTCGTCCAAGCAGCAAGGTGTCATTATGCTGAAAGCGCATGTTGCTAGCATATGTTTCAAGTGTTTCATATATATTCATCTGGATGTTGCAGTTGTTTAATCTGGATGTTGCAAAAGTATATCAGAATGTTACACATGTTGCATATGTTGTAAGTGTTTCAAAGGTATATTGCAATCGTCTGTTCTTAATGTTTCATCTGTTTTAGACATATGTTGCAAGCGTTTTTATGTGGATGTTACATATGTTTTCACACATATGTTGCAAGTGTTTTATGTGTATATGTTGCGTATGTTTGCAATGGTTTCTAAATGTTTTCAGGTATTTTTGTAAGTGTTTCAAACACATGTTTTATGTGTTTCATCTGTCATCTTTTGTATGTTGCAAATGTTGCATATAGATGTTGTAAAAATAGATCAGGTGTTGTACATGAGATGCGCGTGGAAATCGGGAGGGGCACGTGGCGCAGGCCCCTGCGTGGGCATGTAAACGAGGGCTGTGTGAGCGACGTTCAGGTGGCACAGGACCAGCGTGGACACATAAAAGGGGGGGGCTGAAGAACTGCAGCCGTGAGCGCTAGCAGTGCTGTAAGGCAAGTCACCGATTCCAAATGCTCGACAATATTTCTTTAAATCATTATTGGGAGTGCCAGCCAGATGCTCAAAAGTTAAATGGCAATGGGGGAACAGGTCATCAACCCCTGCAATAGGCGTCTTTATTTTTTTAAAATAAAATGTGATTGGTCCCACATATAGAAACTGGGAGGACATGAACAAATACAGCAGGAAAGCTTGGCTTTCAAGCATCACTCACTCTAATGAAAAAAAATCAAACACAAAGGCCTTCTTTGCTTACATAAGTTACTTTATATGCCAGCTTATAGAGCTATAGTTCTTTACAATCATACAGACCCAAACCCAATTAGGCACTCACTCTCAGGTAGGAGAGAAATGATCAATAGTCAAAGAAGAAAAACCAAAACCATATGTGTCCAGGCTGTGTTTATTTCCTCCTCCAAAATTTTAGTCTCTGTCACATTAAATATTTAGACACATACATAGAGTATTAAATATAGACTAATTATGAAACTAAATGCACAGATTAAGACTAATTTGCGAGACGAATTTTTTAATCCTAATTAGTCCATGATTTGATAACGTGGTGCTACAGTAAACATGTGCTAATGATGAATTAATTAGGCTTAATAATTATCCGAGCACTCGATGTGACACCCACGTGTAACCCCTGATGTGATATCCCTAATCTTTAGCCCCTGTCCACGCTGGCATGACCCAACGTCTGCTACAGCCAACCAATCAGCGATAGGTTGCATCCGGCGAGCCAAGATGGTGACGCGCGTACAGGCAACCAATTGCCCCCTAAGGCTAAGCTTGTGATTGTTTCGGAAGGCTACTAAAGCCATTGAGGTTGAATATTCAGATAGACCATTTCTCCTATTTGAAACTACCTCTCAAATCTATTCTTATCAGCTTGGTTTTTCATTCTTTATTGTGCTCTCTTCTTTGCTGCTGAATCAGCTTTGTCAACAGTTGTCTCTCTGTCAACCATACCGCTAGATCCGTAATAGTGGCAGCCTGAGGGTCAGTAATACCCAATTGACATCCTGATTTGTAACCTAGGTTGCTGCTAGTTTCGTCAAAATATAAAACACAATCTTTGTAACTGCTCTCATGGGCCGTTTTGGGGCCACATATATAATACACCAGGTGGGGAGCAATCCCCCCGTAGACATTCAAAAAAAGTAATACCCAATTGTCTTTTGTGAGTGTCCATACAACACCTCAAATGGTGTAGTGTCGAGAGATGGCTGCTATGCAGTACTGTACTAGAATTAAGCTAATGGCAACATTTATTCCACTTTTTGGGACATGAATGCATTGCACAACGCAAGAAAGCCTCCAAACACCGATTAATCGTTTCTGTTTGACCATTACTCTGAGGATGGTAAGAAGTCATCAGGAGTTGAGTATCAGAGGGACTGAATAGTTCCTTCCACAAAGAGCTGGTGCTCGCTGTCTGAAATAATAGCACTAGATAGGCCATGCAATTTGTATATGTGAGTGAAGTACCGCTGAGCCACTTGCAATGCAGTATAAGGATGAGACAAGGTTAAGAAATGTTCATACTTAGTTAATTTGTCCACCACAGCCAAAATGGTATCCCATTTCCCTTACGTTGGAGGGACTTCTATGAAATCCAATCTTATAGTGCTTCAGGCTAGATCTGGTAATTTTAGCTGTTAACATACTGACTGACACATGCCATGTTTGTTTATTATATCATCGGCCTTAGATGAAAATTGGCTAATAATAAATTGACCTTGTTTATAATAGAATATTTTTTTGTCATAATAACCAAAAGATAAGAGTTTGGGCCTTGAGGATAGTTAGGCTTAATGTATTGGTTCATATATGATCATCTGCCTATTGACGGAAATTTCTTAGATTACCATTCCGGCCGGCGAATCAAGACACCACTTTTTGCACCAGGAACAATCACGCAGAACAGGGCTGTGGTGGGTCCTTGATGAGGTCTGGCCTGGGATATATATGCCAATACTTAAAAAACCAAACACACCATAAATCTCTCTCTTTGCCTGGCTCTTCTCTCTCAGGTACGTTTGGACGGAGAATGTTGAGCATGCAATTTGGACATTCCTTCCTTCCGGCATTTGGTTCCCTCTTCCTCTTACCTCTTTGGAATGGGCTACTAGGTGATTCTCAATGTTCCCCATGTTGTTCGGTTCCTTATCCTGTGCTCCCACACTCCTATCCATATGGGCCACCATGCCTGTGATATGTGGATGTTTTTGGTTGCGTTCCACGTATGCTACACAAGAATCTCCCTTTTTGCTAATCATAAGTAATAGTGGAGAATCATTACTCCTAATCTGTCTTCTCCGAAAGCTCTCGTTGGATTCCTCATGTGACTTTTAGTGTTCTGTATTTGAATTCTTATTTTTTATTACACAAATGCAGCTTAGTACGATTTTTTTACATTCAATAATCAATCACATAAGGAGTGTATTGTTTGAAATCACCTCATCCTAATCCTAAATGAGGTAGTCCATCATCATGAATTCACTCCCTAAATTTTGATGACATGGCTTCAGTAGTATTACGACACACCACCGAAGCAACTATGTTAATCCTCGTGAGTTGTGACATGTTAGAAAAAAAAGATGAATCTAAGAAATTCTAAAAAAAAGGAGTCATTAAATTGGTAGACTTTATAATCATGATTGGTAATAATAGCCAACAGATCTATTTTGTTTAGTAAAAAAATTAGGCATTCTACCGATACAGAAAACAATATAAAATAACTCCTTATTTTGCATCTAAATTACTCAACCATAATCCATAATCTAAGGTACCCTTCCAAATTTATATTTAAATTACCTACCTGCTCTATATTTTTAAGAAGATTACCTCTGCTTGTACTGAAAGCCATACGAGTTTTACAAATACGCGGTTAATTGGGGTTGCTAAAACAAAAAAGCCAAGTGTTTCCATCCACCTCAATTCAGCATATTGTGGATGAGGAATTGCATCATTTTGCTCCTCCTTCAGCAACATGGCCGGCTCTATAGATTTTATGGCCTTGGGCAAGGAAGGTAAGGGCCCATTAGACTAGAATTAGACAACCCTAACATTCTTACTACTGGTATTAAGTAGATCAGAAATTAGAGATAGATTGTAAGACTAAGACATATAGAATTATCTGAATATGATAGTGTCGAGGATCGCCGTGCGCCGCATGCTACGATCGATTGGTGATTTGCAATGAGCCACTGGCGGCCACATGCAGTGGCGCGGTGCCACGGCGAGTGCAATTGTGCAAGGGGCAGAGCCACAGAGGGCGATAAGCGGAGAAGGTGAGAATGTGAAGACCCTGGCTACGACGGCGTGACGTTTCAGCTCCTCATATTCCAATCACGTTCCTTTTCTCCATGGGCTCGGCCCTGTTCAGCAACACCATTCACTTCTGCAAAAAAAGATAGGGGGATTTCTATTTATCTCTCGGTTGTAATTGTGTTTCTTAAACAATCAGTTTTTTATGGCGGTGATTTTGTTGAGATCCGTGCTATTCTGAGTGTGTGTATTTGTTTTTTGGTCGCTTCCCTGCGTAACGGGTCGTTTTTTGGTTTTACATAGGCCCGTTTCAGTCCATCTTTCATCGTTCATTTTTTTATTCTCCTGCTCGATACAGACACTCGACGGAGGAGAGACAGTGCGCTTGTCCTCTAAAAAAAGCAACTAGTAACACCTCAATTTTTTCTCCATAGATAGTATTCATCCTCCTCTTTTCTCTTCCTCCTTAGCACAAATCATAAATTACAAGTAACAAATCATAAATCATAAGTAACAAATCAAAAAGTAACAATTTTTTTTCTATGAAAGGACAGAAACAAATTTGATGGTGACGTCGGAGTTGGGGAAAAAGCTCGCCGGACTTGAGGAAGATGCCCGGGGCGGCGGCGCGGGGACGAGCGAGCACGACGGCAGCAGCGAGGGGACGGGAGGGCGCAGGCACGGCGGCGCAGGCGCGGCGGATGTGCGGTTCCACGGCAAAAAAAATTCATGTGCCACCGGGTAATAAAACACCCGGTTGTTGCTACTACACAACCATGTGTTTTACGTAGTTTCAGCACATGATTTTTTTTGCACCATAGGATTAAAATCCAATAGCCTCCACCCTTCGTCTACCTCCAGCCTCCGCAGATCACAATTTTTTTTTTCTATGGAAGGACAAATCACAGATCCGTCACCGCCGCTGCCACTGCCATGCCCGACTCGGGCGCGGGCGCTGGGGCGAGCTCGCCGATCGCCGTCGCCGGTGCCGGTGGTCACCGGTGAGAAAGAGAGAGATAAAAAAAATCTATATGTTTTTTTAAAACACATGTGTGTTGTATGGGTGTTAAAAAAAAGAGAGCGTGTTTGTTGCTCGCCGGAGGCGGAGGCTTAGGTGCCGACGCCAGCGCCGGCTCAGGCGTCGCTGGAGGCGGAGGCAGAGGCGGGGGTGGCGGCGGTGGACACGGACGCAGAGGCGGCTGCGGCTGCGGCTGCAGAGCCGAACACGGAGGTGCTGACGCCAGCTCCGGCTCTTGCGTCACCGTTGTGCGAAGGACTGTGCTTCTTGGTAGATTGATCTCTAATCCTAAACTGGGTCCAATAGCCCAGTTGAGCCTTTGATCCACGCCCTGATCGGGGGCGCCCAGCCCACTATGGTTGGAGGGACCCTGTCACACTGCGCAATAAATAGAGGTGGGGGTCGGCGGCTCTGTACACGAGGTTCGTTTGAGACGAGCTCCCCACCAAAACCTAAACCCTAATCTGATCAGAGAGGGGCGCAGCCAGTGACAGGAAGCCACCAGCCTCGCCGCCTCGCTCCACCGACGTCGACGACTTCATCGACCTCTTCCCCGAACGTCGCTGCACGTGCGTAGACTTCACCGACGAACGTGATGGCGGCTTCTGGATCATCCCCCTACGGTGTCAGGTTCGACACGTTCTTCCTCTATCCTCTCTCTGTGTCTGTCTCTCTGTCTAGAACGTGTTCTAGGTCTTTGATTCATCCAGTAATTGTTGAACACCCCGGATCTACTCCTAGATGATCCTACAAGTGTTAACATTGGTATCGGAGCTCGATTTGCTAGGGGTAGATCTCGGCAGGGGCTAGAAACGATTAGAAAAGGAAAGAATGAATTAGATCCTTTCGGATCTGAGTAGACCGAAGGGGTTCCCTAACCCTAACCCTAACTGGGTGAAGGAAAGAACAAAAGAAAAGGGATCCGGCCTAGAAGAGAATCAAAGCCGAACCCTAAACCCGTGAAAGACCCTCTGGGGAAGAAGAACAGTGGGTCGGATTCCGAACCCTAAACCTAGATCTAAACCCTAATCCCCAAACCGGTTCGGATAAGAGAAGTAGAATTCAAATCCAAAAGAAGAAGGGGACGGGGAAGAAGAGGAAAGGGACCTACCTCGCCGTGCGCCGGGCTGACCCTTTGCCGGCGCGGGAGAAGAAGGCCGAGACGGTGGAGCTGTTTCGCTCGGGCTCGGCCAAGGAGGCGCCGCGGCCAAGCTGCTCGATGGCATCGCGCTCACCCGCTAGGGAGCGCGCACGCCGGCGAGGGGGCCGGCGACGGCGCCATGGCTGCCCGCTCCACCACTTCGCTCGCTCGGTGTGCCGCGCGGCTGAGAGAGAAAGGCAGAGGAGAAAGGGGAATGGGGCTAGGGCTTCCGGCCGACGCTGCCGAGTGGGTTTTTGATCCCGCGAAACCTGCGCTCGACCGTCGGATGAGATCCGACGGTGAGGTTTCAACGGGCTGGTCTCGGCCCAGGCGGGCGAGCACGTCGGGCTGCTTTGTCGGCCCAGGCCCAGGTTGCGCCCTGGGTCAGCACAACGCACGCGCGCGTGAGTGAAAGGGCAGAGCTGGGCTGGGCCACTGTGCGAGTTCCGGCCCAAGATCAGTTTTTTCTTTTTTATTTTCCAGTAATTGCTTATTTCTGGAAAATAAAAAATAGCTCAAAAAATAGAAAAAGTAAATTTTCCCTGTGGGTAAAATTCAAGAAATTGAGTATACGTTTTCCGCTGCTAAAGAAATTGTTTATTCTCCAGTTATTTTGAACCAACGTGATATTTAATTAGAGAAAAAGAGATTTTGACATGATTATGATGTTGTTATTTTCTGACCAATGTTGTTAATAACAATATCGTAATTTTAATGATTTTATGCATTATTTTTAATTCTGTCCAACGGTAATGTAGATTTAATGTATAAACAGATGTATGTTTTAATTTTGACCAACGTTGGAATTAAGGCATGCAACTGTTGTTATTATTTATGTTCTCACTCTATATGAATTGTGTTTTTAGGTGGATACAACTTGATAGGTTGTATCAAAGAGATCCCCACTCTCAAAGGTGATAATTACACGGAGTGGAAGAAAAAGATTGATCTAGCCTTCATCTTGGCTGAGGTGGACTGGGTAGTCACCTTACAGTGTCCCACTGAGCCTGTGGCACCGGTGAGGGAGACAAACGAGGCTGATGCCGCTTGGACAACTAGAGAGAGGGATTTTGAATCCCAAAAGATGTCCTATCACCTTGAGCATAGGAAGTGGGTCACTGCCAACAAGAAATGTATGGCTGTGATAAAAGAACACGATTGAACCTGTAATTGTGGGCTCAATCCCAGAGTGTGACACCGTCACTGAGTACCTCGATAGAATAAAGAGTCAGTTCACTGGCTCTTCAAAGACATATGCTACCCAGCTGATAAAGCAGCTAGTGACAAAGAGGTACTCTAGAAATGGTGGCATAAGAGAGCACATACTAAGGATGAGCAATTTAGCATCCAAGCTAAAACCAATGGATCTGGCTCTCAAGGAAGAGTTCCTTATCCATCTGATTTTTACCTCCTTGCCAAAGGAATTTGACACTTTTGTTGTCAACTACAACATACAGCCCGAGAAGTGGGACTTAGAGATGCTCATGGCTATGTGTGTGCAAGAGGAGAGAATGAAAGCTGCCAATGGTGGCATTATAAATTATATCAAAGACAACAAGAAAAAGAATAATAATGCTAACTCCTCCTCAAAGCCAAAGGAAAAGGGTCCCATGCTGCATCAGTCTCAGCAGAACAAGTTCACAGTAGATAAAGACCAGTGTCTGTATTGCAAGAAGATGGGACATTATAAGAAAGATTGTCCCGATTACTTAAAGATGATCATGGCAAAAAAAAGTGAGAACATTATTACGTTCATAAATGAATTCCTGTATGTACAATATTCGAAATCTACTTGGTGGATTGACTCAGGCGCAACTGTTCATGTTACTAATTCTTTACAGGGATTCCGTTCGACGAGAACTACGCAAAGAAGCGAAAGACACGTTAAAGTTGCAAATAGAGTCCGAACAGATGTCGAAGCCATTGGTGATCTTTCTCTAGAGCTTGCTGATGGCTTCACACTTTTACTTAGAGATGTACTTTATGTTCCCTCTTTACAGAGAAACTTGATTAGTGTTTTAAGCTTGGACAATGATGGATATGATTGCCATTTTGGAAATGGCAAATGTAAGATAACATTTAATAATGCATGTGTTGGTCATGCTATCTTACAAAATGAGCTTTATTTGTTATCACTACGTGATGATGTGAATGTTGTATGCGATGATAGGAACGTTGCGTGCGACAATGAGAATGTATCCTCGTCTGCGGATGTAAACAGAAAACGAAAGAGAGCTCACGATGCGTCGTCGAAATTATGGCACTGTCGTTTAGGCCATATTTCGATGGGGAGAATAGAAAGACTAGTTAAAAATGATATTCTTCCTCCATTAGAGTTTTCATATTTAGAACAATGCAGAGAATGCATAAAAGGAAAGTATGTAAAGAAAATTAAGAAAGATGCCAAACGAAGCGCAGGAATTTTACAGATTATTCACACAGACATCTATGGTTCATTTCTTGTAAAGAGTGTGGATGGTTATGATTCGTTCATAACATTCATAGATGATTACTCCCGTTATGGCTACATTTATCCAATCAAAGAAACAACATAAGCATTGGATAAATTTAAGATATTTAAGGTAGAAGTTGAAAACTAACACAATTTAAAGATTAAGATAGTCAGGTCCGACCGTGGGGGGGAGTACTACGGTCGGCATACCCTATATGGCTAAGTTCCTGGACCTTTTGCAAGATTCTTACAGGAGAATGGCATAGTAGCCCAGTATTCTACACCGGGCGAACCTCAGCAGAATGGAGTAGCTGAAAGACGCAATCGTACCCTGATGGATATGGTGCGCAGTATGATAAGTTACTCCACCTTACCGTTGAGCCTATGGATGGAGGCGTTAAAAACCGCCATTCATATTCTCAATAGAGTACCAAGTAAGTCGGTGCCCAAAATACCGTATGAGTTGTGGACAGGAAGAGTACCCTCACTAAACCACTTACGTGTGTGGTGGAGTCCTGCTGAGGTTAAAGTATTTAACCCAAACATTGAGAAGCTAGATCCTAAAACAGTAAGTTGCCATTTCATTGGCTACCCAGAAAAGTCAAAAGGTTTTCGTTTCTACTGTTCAGACAGACATACAAAGTTTATGGAAACGAGACACGCTGTCTTCCTAGAGGATGAAATGATGAGGGGGAGCATGGTAGCTCGAGAAATTGACCTTGAAGAGAAGCGGGTGTATGTGCCCACTCCGATGATTTATGAGCCATTTTTCTCACTACCTGCTGTCGCTGCACCGACAGTGCAAGATACTGTGGTGCCAGCACCTGTTGTTATTCCGCCTATGGCAACAATGAATGATGATCAGGAACCTGTTCTTCAGGATCCTGTAGAACCTATTGCCACACATAAGGGGGAGCAACAACAGCCTCAAACAGAAGATGTGCCAAATATGGAGGCTCCTAGAAGGTCTTAAAGAGTTAAAAAATCAGCTATTCCTGCTGATTATGAAGTATACAACACTGAAAAATTTTAAATAGAGGATGATCCCACCTCATTTGAAGAAGCCATGAGAAGTGATCATTCATCAAAGTGGCTTGAGGCCATGGAAAATGAAATAAAATCTATGAATGTCAATAAAGTTTGGGACTTGGAAATAATTCCTAAAGGAGCAAAAACAGTAGGCTGTAAATGGGTCTACAAAACAAAACTTGACTCTCAAGGAAATATAGAGCGATATAAAGCGCGACTTGTGGCAAAAGGCTTTACGCAAAGAGAAATGATTGATTACAATGAGACATTTTTCTCCAGTCTCATGTAAGGATTCCTTCAGAATCATAATGGCATTAGTGACACATTACGATTTAGAATTATATCAGATGGATGTAAAGACGACATTTCTCAACGGGGACTTGGAGGAAAATGTTTACATGGCACAACCAAAAGGTTTTGTCATGAAAAGAAAAGAATGAATGTGATGCCGCCTAAAGAAATCTATTTATGGATTAAAACAAGCTTCAAGACAGTGGTACTTGAAGTTTGATCAGACAATAAGGAATTTTAGGTTTAAAAAGAATATTGAGGACAATTGTGTCTATGCAAAGTTTAAGAATGAAAAGTTTATCTTCCTTGTCCTATATGTGGACGATATCTTACTTGTTAGTAGTGATGTCAGTCTACTACTGGAGAAAAGAAGTTTTTGTAAGATCTTGGTGAAGCTTCGTTCGTTCTAGGGATCGAGATTCACCGAGATAGAAGTAAAGGGGTATTAGGACTATCACAAAAAGCATACATAGAAAGGATTTTAAAGAAATTCAGTATGCACAAATATAGTCCCTCACCTGCTCCTATAGTCAAGGACGATAGATATGGAGATTTTCAATGCCCCAGGAACCAATATGAGATCGATCAAATGAAAGCGGTTCCATACGCTTCAGCTGTCGGAAGCTTGCAATATGCTTAAGTATGTACGCGCCCTGACTTGGCATTTGTTACCGAGTTACTTGGCAGATTCTAGAGCAATCCTGGAATAGAACACTGAAAATTAGTAAAGAAAGTCTTGCGTTATTTACAAGGATCAAAAAGCCTCATGATGACGTATAGAAGATCTGATTCACTCCATATAGTGGGATATTCAGATTCTGATTATGCGGGAAATGATAGAAAATCCACGTCTGGATATGTATTCACTCTCGTAGGGGGAGCTATTTCATGGAAAAGCTCAAAGCAAACCGTCACTACATCGTACACAATGTATGCCGAGTTTGTAGCGTGTTATAAGGCAACGGGGCAGATGAACTGGCTAAAGAAATTCATACCCGGTTTGAAGGTGGTTGACGACATCTATAGACCACTTAAGTTATACTGCGATAATAATCCGACAGTACAGTATGCTCACAACAATAAGTCAAGTGATGCTGCCAAACACATTGACATAAAGTATTATGTTGTGAAAGATAAAGTCTGGGATCATGTCATAAGTCTTGAGCATATAAGTACCGAAAAGATGCTCGCAGATACGCTTACAAAAGGCTTACCACCCAACATGTTTAGAGAACATATAGCCGGCATGGGTTTAAGGGAAAGCCTATAATTCCTGGACAAAAGAAGGCCCAAAGCTAAATATCTATTTCAGAACAAAGTGGTGTGTTTTAGATGTTAAATCTATCGGTAATTGACCGTGACGATGAAACATGCTCTATGCGCTAATGTATAATGGAATGAATAAAAGTAAATGATATGAAATTGAAAGATGGTAGGAGATCAAGGGGGAGATTGTTAGATTGATCTCTAATCTCAAACTGGGCCCAACGGCCCAGTTGGGCCTTTGATCCGCGCCCTGATTGGGGGCGCCCAGCCCACTATGGCTGGAGGGCCCCTGTCACACTGCGCAATAAATAGAGGTGGGGGCCGGCGGCTCTGTACAAGAGGTTCGTCTGAGCCGAGCTCTCCACCAAAACCTAAACCCTAATCCGATCAGAGAGGGGCGTAGCCAGTGACGGGAAGCCACTAGCCGCGCCGCTTCGCTCCACCGACGTCGACGACTTCATCGACCTCTTCCCCGAACGTCGCTGCCCGTGCGCAGACTTCACCGACGAACGTGATGGCGGCTTCTGGATCATCCCCCTGCGGTGTCAGGTTTGACACGTTCTTCCTCTATCCTCTCTCTGTCTCTGTCTAGAACGTGTTCTAGGTCTTTGATTCATCCAGTAAATGTTTAACACCCCGGATCTACTCCTAGATGATCCTACAAGTGTTAACACTTCTCTCGTCGTCTCGTCTTCTCGTTGGAGGCGGAGTCCGAAGGTGCGTGCTGTCATTTGTGTCTTCCAGATGATTTTGGATTTCATTAAATTTGGTTCATGAACATTTTGGTGTGCGTGGACGCACGGGGGGTCAAAAGGTGTACCAACGGAAGGTGGATGAGTTGGATTTGGTGGCCACGAATTTTCGGCATAAGGAGAGGAGGAGGGTTGTTTGGTGTAGGATCTTCCTGAATTTGTTTGGTTCGGCAGTTGAGCTTGTACCCACAGAGCTGTTACGTATGATGTATTCTGGGTTTTCATTGCTAATTGGTTTATTAGTGGACATTCCAAAGCTCTGCTATAGTTTTTTTCCATGTTCCCATGTGTGCTTCTGTCAGTTCAGTGTAACTAATTAGTTCTGCATTCTGTCAGAGGGGGACTCAAAATCAAGGTCATACACATATACGTCGTCAAAGGGGGATTTGTACCTGAGTACCTCACTTGTTTTAGACTAACTTATTCATATTTTTGAAATAAAAAATCATGGTCCATTATTTGCCCGATTAGTAAACATATGTGGTCAACAATCTGTGTATGAGTTTTGCTGATATGTGTGTCTTGGTGACCCAATTATTAGCTAACCTCATGTACAGCCACTGCTGCTATGATACTTCCTTATTGTCTTCTTTTTCTTTCTTGGTGATTTTAGGCAATCAGGGTGTATATACCATGGTATAATTGTCTGAAGTAGTTGATCAAGATGCCTGATATCCTAGTTGAGTTTGTGGTAAAAGCAAGAAATGACTCCAGTTATTGATACACATAATATCGAGTAGGCGGTAAAACAGATTATAGAAGAGGCCATATTGTAATTCTGTGTTTTTAAATCTGTGAATTTATCATATCCATAATCCAGCGCACAATGCCTCTTGGTTAGTTTTTTTTGTGACATCACTAACTGATAATTGGCATTGATCTGATAAAACCGATCTTAAGTGATTTTGCTTAATTAATATCTGTTTCATTCTGGAAAGTAATTTGTTGTTTGTAATTATGATCACGGTCATTGGCCTATTGTTTATTTATTTGGTTTTTGATTGTTTTGATCACGGACATTGGCCTGGAACACCAGTAGGCTCTGGGCATTGTCATGGACGTAGCATGGCATGTGTGGGTGTAATATTACATTCCAGGGGTCGCAATGAAGTGCATGATACAGTTTTGATTGATGGTCATCTAATTGCCTGTGCTGGTTCTTTACTTTTGAGGTCTATATGTAGGGATGTTGTGCATTGTTCTATTTTTGCTTTTGAGCTGTGGTTAGGGGCTTAACTCCAAGTGTTGGATGATACCATATGTGCTTCATTTTCTTAGTTTAGTTTCAAGTTTAGGATTGTTATTAGTTCAATTTTTAATTAACTCTAGTTTTGTATTAGTTTATTTTTTCAGCTTTAGTAACTCACCTCCATCGTGATTCAAGTATTCAGTTACTAAGGTTCATTATATTCGTGCAGCAGCAGTTCAGTATATTCGCTGTTGTGTTTTTAGTTTTTGTGATTTAGCAGTCAGGGATGCTTGCTTGTTTGTAGCAAACCATCAAAGGTTTTTTTTTTTTCTGTTGCCATGAAAACTGATTTTTCGTTCACATGTTACTGCAATATTTTCTTGATTGTTAGTCTACTCAGATTATATTTGCTCATGTAGCAATTTGAAGATTACCATGTTGCAATGGTGGTCTGATTTCAATTTGGGAGCTGGATGATAATTGGTCTGTCCATTCTATATAATAATATTAGGTCATTAGTTCTCTATAGGATTTTACATTGGTTTCAGATTTGGATTAGATTAATTTCAGGTTTCCGAAGCTGTATACGTTAGTTTCAGGTTCAGTTATGTTATTAGTTTAGTATTGTGTACTTTCAGTTTAAGTATTTCAGTCGCATTTTATAAGTGTTAATTGACTCCTTAGTTTTTTTGTTGGCATGGAGTTTCTGTAATCCAGCCTGGTGCATGTTTTTTATTTATTTTTCATTATTATTTAGTTTCAGTTGTAGATATTTTAGTCCCATTGTGATTCAGGTACTAAATCTAAGTTTCTAGTCTGTCAGTTTCAGTCTTAGGTATGTTTCACATTGGTTATGATGTTTACTGAATCTAGTTCAGTTCGCTGTACATTTTCAGTTGAGTTTCAGTTAACTGAATCTAGTTCAGTTCAGGTTTAGTGTTTTTTTCATACATCTTTCAGTGCTTTTATTCATACATGACGTAGTGAGTTTTCAGTGTCTCTTTTCATACATGTTTCAGTTTTTTTTTTCGTACATGACACAGAGTTTTCAGTGTCTTTTTTCATACATGTTTCAACGTTTTTTTTTACATGATGTAGTGAGTTTTCAGTGTCTTTTTTCATACATGTTTCAGTGCTGTTCCATAAAGAGGAAGGTACACAGGGAGCAGCAAGCTAGCGCAATGACATCCTCTTCTTCTTCGCCGCATAAATCCGGCGCCCAGTTCACACCACGAACAAGCTTCTCTTCAAAAGGCGATTCCTTCTGATCCTCTTCTTCGTCGCATTTTATAAGTTTTAATTGACTCCTTAGTTTTTTTGTTGGCGTGGAATTTCTGAAATCTAGCCTAGTGCATGTTTGTTTTTTCATTATTATTTAGTTTCAGTTTTAGTATTTCAGTCCCATTGTGATTCACGTATTAAATCTCAGTTTCTAGTCTTCTCAATTATATTGCAAGTCTTCCATAAAGCCCAAGACATCCTTGCAGATCCAATGTGGAGCTTTACACTTGTCGTAAAGTCATCTTCTTCCCTGAAAATGAGCCCGTGAGATGGGAAGGACTCCTAACAAAGAATGACAGGTATACAACCGTACCCTAAATGTATTTCGCAGGATGACAAGTAAAGAATATGTGGTCAATTGTTTCCACATTCTCACACAGAAGACATTTAATAACGCCACCATTTGAACCCCTGTGCTGTAAAATAGATGCAGCAGGAAAGCTTTTGATGATGCATCTACCAAAGAAAATTTTTGATTTTTAAGGGTATCATCTTGTTCTTCCAAATGTGTTCACTATCTTTGTAAAAAACACCCCCTTGTGTTTAAAATATATGTTGTGATTTGGTAGTAAAATCATTTAAGTTTGGTGTGGACTTCAGTGGACTTTGGCCTGAGGTGCCACTGGCTTGTCAGTATAGCAAGTCGAGCTGGATTTATTGTGCACTCTAACAAGTTGTATTAGAGCCCATGGTTGAAAAACCTGGAACATCTTAGCAGCACATGGTGACGGGGAAGCCCATGAACATCTCCACAGGGTGACATGGGTTGTATGTGATATAAAGAGTCAGACTTAGAGCCTAGGATGACGTATTCCGGAGATCACACAGGGTGCATGTGATGAGACAAAAGAGTTGGGCTTGATGCATGATGAGGAGATTGTTAGGTTTAGTCACATTAAAAATTGATGGTGGTGGAGCACATATAAGGAAGGGAAACCTTCAACCTTTCAGTCTTTCAGACTAGTCTTTTAGGTTTAATTTTTTGTGCTTCATATTTTATTTTATTTATTTGCATTAATATAACTAAATTATTCCAGACCTGTGTTGTTTAATTTTTGGCCTTCATATTTTATTTTATATATGTCTTATGATTCTGGCATTCATTATCAAATGAGGTGCTGATGTGCGGGAACTGACCTTGTGTAATTTGCGACGTTGCACTGTTGGCAGGTCTGAAGCCTTCTCAACATTCTTCAGTTCATATATCACAGAAAGAATGTCCTCTCTTCTTTCTCCTGAGTTGTAATGCAAAGCCAGCTCGTATCTTCTGTTAATATATGCGGTGAAAGTTCAATTACTTTGGCATGGCTTAATGCCCTGACGTGCTGATGCACTTTGTCTTTAGACTTCCCGTGTAAAAGAAATCGATTTGGCTAAACTTTAATTAATGAACTATATGGTGTGTTTAGATGCTTAAGCTTTAATTAATTAACACATGCATTAGCTGGCTTATGTGCAAAAATAATTTTAAATACAATGTTTCCTATTTGTTTTAAATACACAAGGTGACGTTGTCAGGTTGTGCGAAAAATGTCGTTGTTTGGTTGCTTTCAAGTACAACCCTGTAATGAAGCCATGACGTTAGCACGGGCACTATACTAATAGTCCTTAAGGCATTGGTTGGTTGTGGGCTCCGGTTAACCTAGGCCTAGTGTGGCGTTGACTCATGGGTATAGTGAGCTGTGCTAGATCTGCTGTGCACTAGAGACCCATAGAAAAAGGTGGTTGACCCAGATGCCTCAACAAATGAAATATACTAGTCTGATAACTGTTGTTGTAGTAGTGCTATTTGAGGAAAAGAAAAAAAAATATTGTTCCTTACTCTGTACATCATATATGTATAGGGCCTGTGCGGCTGGTATTAAAGCCAGCTGATAAGCCGGTTGAAGCTGTTTTGTTGTGAAAAAATACTGTAGATTCTAGCTGATAATCCGGCTGATAAGTTCAAGCGAACAGACCCGTAGGCTTAGCAAGGATATTCTCAATCATTACACACACACTCTCTCTCTTGGCTTGGTTCCTAATTCCCACTCCAAAAAGGATTAGGGTATCAAGCACAATTTAGATTTCGTGCCAAAACACCTTCACCGTCAAGATGCTCATCGGTGTGGACAAAGGTAGTGCTATCGCACAGATGCTGGTGTCCCCTCTTCGTCCTAGGCACGTTTTCACCCTCTTCACCCTCCCAGAGCGCAGAGGCCAGCTTCCCCACACATATACCTCGGCTACTCAATCACCAACCTCCTTGCAACTACCGTGATCGCCATCGCGTTTTTGCAGGTGGCAGGGTAGAGTAAGCCTGGCATGCCAAACACTTTATAAGAACATATTGGATGCACATGCATGAAACTAGTTAACATCTTCAAATATCTATATTATCCATGAGCAATTTGAATGAAAGATGCCCAAGTGAACTAAGAGTACTCCACATTTTCTTGGTTTGAAGATCCAAACCAATCCAACCAAGGAGATAACCTAGAGGATCAAGTACGGCAGTCATACAAATTCTTCAAATATGGGCAGCATAGATGAGCAATTTGCGAGAAAAATAAATATCCTCTAGTAGCAGTCCAAATCATAATTATTTGAAAATCCAAAACAATCTAACCAAGGAAATAAACTAAGATTTCAATGGTTTTCTAGTTAGGAACTTCTAAAGGGTAATGCAAATTCTTCAAATATTGGTGGCATCCAAGAATAATTTGGTGAAGATTGGCCTCTAAAATAAACAAACGAGCCTCTCCATTTCATTGATTTGGAGATCCAAGATGATGAAGCTAAGGAAAGAAGCTAATAACAATTTTAAATGGATGGTTGATTACCAACCTTATTGTAAGAGAGTCATGTGATTTGAATGGCCCCAACAATTGACTGAAAAATAGGAAAGATGCTTTCTTTTGATCGGCATGGTTGACAAAGTAGAGGGAGGTCGGTCCCAAAATAAGTCAACTTTTCGTGTTATCCCATGTCAAAAGATCAAATTTATAAAAACAAATGACACCAATGTTTGTTATGGTATAACATTAGTATGTTTAGAAACACCATTATAGATATATTTTTAGATCATTGATGTTGGCATTCTTTTCTATAGAGATGGCGAAAGTTAAGCGGGTTTGACTTAGGACAACTTTAAAAATTGATTTATTTAGGAACAGGATATACAATTATTTAGCTGGCAGTGATGGCCGACGACAGTGATCGGCAATTCGGTCATATAGGCCTGCTATTTTAGAGCTGCAAGTAGTGCAGTCGAGTCAGACTCCACATCATTCTTGCTCTGAAACAGTTTGCAGCCGGGCGGGCGGCCAAACACGCTTCGATCGGCTTCAGAACAGACCACGTCTGTACTGAATGCAACCTTCCAGCTCCTGCCACCAGGCCATTATCAGTTACCTTCATGATATTATTAGTTTGAGCTGACCATTCAAGGGGCCACCATTATGTTTAGCACACCGAAAAACTATTGCCATCCATACTCGAGTGTCATATTGAATTTCGGTGGTCTGCACAAAATATCTCTACGTACGTAGACTACGTTGGCTAGCTGTGCGCCATTCGAGGGGGAAAAAGAGAAATATTCCTCTCTCTCTCTCTCTCTCGTTTAGATGAAGTACCTACTCTCTCTCTCTATGTAGTCTATATATATCTACTACTCCGTACTAGATAGAGAAACTAAACGAGGGAGAGCGTTGTTCGTTCATCTCTGAATCACTAGCATCTTTCCCTCCTGGCTTGGTTCCTCACTCCGGCCCTCTCCAAAACCAAAAGGGTAGTAGTACGATATGCTCATCGTTGAGGACAAAGGGGCCGCCATCGCGCTGATGCTGGCGTCCCTCTTCGTCCTAGGCACCTTCCCCGCCCTGCTGACGCTGCTGGAGCGCAGAGGCCGGCTGCCGCAGCACACGTACCTCGACTACTCCATCACTAACCTCCTCGGTGCCGTTGTCATCGCCGTCGCTTTTGGGCAGGCAGGAGAGAGTAAGCCTGGCATGCCAAACTTCTTCACTCAGAGCTCACCCAGGTTAGCTAGCTAGTGTTCTTCATTCATTCATTCCGGTTGATCTCCGAGCCAGCTTCTTTGCTTGAACTGAATTTTTGTGATGGCAGATACAGGATAACTGGCCTTCAGTCCTTATTGCAATGGCCGGTGGAGTCACGCTCGGCCTCGGGAACCTCATCTCGCAGTATGCATGGGCGTTTGCCGGCCTGTCAGTGTCCATAATCATCTGCTCATGCATGGCTGTTGTTATAGGTACATATATATATGCATCCAACATTTATGAACATTGCTGTGGTAGAAATTAATTTACAGAAGGTTACAGGAACGACCACGAACTATTTTCTGGATGGGCGGATAAATCGAGCTGAGATCCTTTTCCCTGGTGTGGCCTGCTTCCTCGTCGCAGTCTTCCTCGGTACAGCTGTCCACTGTTCAAATGCCAGGGATAATCAGGAGAAACTAAGAACGTCAGGAAACATCCATGCATGCATGATCCATGTGATGTGTGCAGCATTATTTTCCTTAATTTGGTCAGCAATTAGAACAACTTGTTTTGTTTGTTGCAGGGTGGAGAACAGAGGTACTGAGCTTAGCAGCAATGCCACCGACACTGGTAGTGTTCCATTACCATTTTTTTTAGTAAAATATGAACTGTTCACGTGACACAGTCAAGAGATTAGTAGGGAAGATGAATAAAATTGTTCTCCAGGGAAGGTGCTGCAGGTGGCAGATCCTGAAACAGGTAAAAACGTCGACGGCACAGATCACAATGTTGTCAGTTATCAGGCGCGAAACCGGGCATTGCAGAGTTCATAATACAAATCGAGCAGAGACGATCAATCAAGGTCTCGTACTGTAAAAATACTTGAAGTTTTAAATCCAAACAAACATCAGTGCTCCATAGTGACCGATTGGGCAATGCTAAGGTACATCCTTTACCTCCAAAGAGGTAATATCTCAAATAAATCTGAGCCTTTGATTTTTAGATTTTTTTAAATCAATTAATTAACCTAAGAAAAGGAAAAAGAAAAAGAAAATATCTTCAAATCCCCTCACGCACGGGACAGACAGAAGCGGCGGCCGGCCGCGCGGCCCTTCCTTGTTGATTGCGGAGCCTTCCTTTCAGTATATTACATATATAAAAAATATCAACATGTAATAATTGAGTAATACATCATAATGCAGGTTCTGGACTCCCACAAGCTGCTGGGCCTGGGCTTGATCTTCCTTGCCGGCACCTGCTTCGGCACCTTCCTGCCGGCGATAAACCTGGCCACCGACGACCAGTGCCACGTCCTGCGGGACAGCGTGCCGCACCTGCTGGTCTATACCGCCTTCTTCTACTTCTCGCTCTCGTGCCTCACGCTCGGTGTCTGCCTCAACATCTGGTTCCTGTACCGGCCGATGGCCGGCGTGCCGGCGTCGACCGTCGGAGCCTACCTGAGGGACTGGAACGGCCGGCACTGGGTCCTTTTGTCAGGGACTCAGGGTTGCTCTGCGACTTTGGGAACGGTTTTCAGTTCATGGGCGGCCAGGGCTGCTGGCTACACGACCGCTGATGCGGTTCAGGTACTCTTGGTCTTGGCCACCACCTTCCTGTAATCCTGTAAGATCACCGGCCTCTGCAGGCTGGTGTTGTGTGTGGCTGTGTGCCGTGTGCGGGTGCGTTTCTGACACAACGCAACTTGTTGGCATTTCATGATCAGGTGCTGCCGCTTGTTAGCACGTTCTGGGGAGTCGTCCTCTTTGGCGAGTACCGGAGATCGTCCAGGAGAACGTACATGTTGGCATGTTGCTTGCCGGCATGCTGTCCATGTTCGTCGTCGCAGTTGCGGTTCTCATTGCTTCGGCAGGGCATAGGAAGACATCACCTCCATCGTCAGATGCTAAACTCATTGTTCAACGTCGTCAAGCTCTATGAAGAACATCGTGGATGCGACTAGCAGAATTTAATTTGGAGCAATTTGAAATATTCAGCTCTTTGTATATTTACCATTCCTTAGTATCCAGCAGGGATATTTTTGTTGCCTTGGTTTGATAGCACGTGATTTGGCTGATGGAGCAACTTATCCGTGTGGTATCTAGTTCAGATGCTTATAATAAGGTCCAACAGGCAACAGGCAACAGCACAAAGCTGTTCACCAACAACTAGGTCTTGGTGAGAACGGAGCCATGGCTTTGTGCTACTTTTGTCGGGCCTGGGCCAATTTTCCCATTTAGCTTTACTAATCGATCCTACTCACAATGTTCAAAGACTTGAAATCACAGTTGTCGGTTATATTCTTTGCAGCCGGGACTCTAAACTCACGAATCTTAGGCTTGGTTCACACGATTTTTCATGTCTCATGCACATGCAGTGGGAATCGCAATCGGTATTAATTAAAAGCAATGTAACTTGTCTATTGAAAGGACGAGATGGACGAAGAGGCGGTGAACCTTGTTTCATCTGAAGCCTATGCCCAGCGTCAGCAAGTTCAGACCCTCATTCAGAACACTCAGTTGCCACAAGAACTGGATAAATAATGGTCTTATTTACAGGGATCTGCAATCTTCTGTTCAAGTAAAGCCTATATAGAGCTAAGATTGGACACAGGGCAGTGCATAACGCATATCAGTGGCTTTGGAAATCCTCATGCCAAAATAAAAGAAAAAAATTCTTTTGGTGGGTTTTAAAAGACAGATTAGAGAGCTTCTTCAGAGCAGGAACATGTCTCTTCCAAATTACAATTCTGTGCTCTGTTCCCATGAGGCCATGACTACAAAATCTCTCCTTCACTTGCTTCTCGGTTGCCCGTTTGCTTTGGCGTGTTGGAACACGCTTAATCTTGCTGTGCCAGCCACTACTGATCTACTCCAGGTTGTGGCCAGTTTCAGGAATCAACTAAGTTTGCCATTTTTTATGGAGATTATCGTCACTGTGTGTTGGGCTATTTGGGCTGTTAGAAATAATGTCATCTTCAGGAGTATCCCTGCTTCAGTACAGAGATGCAGATCAATCTTCAAGTCTAAGTTTGCCCTAGTTATAATACGGGCCAATAGCAAGTATCCCCCTTCAATTGACTTATGGTTAGAACGAAGGTCATGTGTAGTTCTTATCTTCTTTGTAACTTTTTTTTCGTGATTGTCGTTGTAAAACCTTTTTTTTCCAGCAATAAAGCACAGTAAGGGCTCAAGCCCCTCCTGTTTTTGATCAAAACAAAGAGGCGGTGAACTGGTCTATAAAAATTATAAGCAACAAATCTCAACTTAAAAATAATACTTTGGTCTAATTTCCATATCTTGTGATGGGGACAAGGTTCCCGATCTTCCGTCATGTGCTGATAACTCTCGTTTTGGTTGGAGCACCGAACTCTGCAACCTTAGCACTACAACTCATCTGGTTATCAACCGTGTTACAAATCTAGTTGATCTCGCCAAGGAGGCTAATCTCTGCCTGCAAAACGAAGAACACAAGCAAGAACTCAAAACAAGACAATGGAGTGACAATTGCAGATGTATTACTAAGTTCACGAAAGTGGAGTTTCATAACGGATGACGGCGACTGTTCAATGACAGATTAATCTAAAACAAAACCCAAACACTAATGGTCGTCACAAACCCTGGACGCGCCACCTACGAGCTCTAAGACGATACACGACCCAACAGACCAAAAGACAGGGACTCAACACCCTGATAGATTTTAGACGCTGACTTTCGACAATTCCCATTGACTCCGGTGGATTTTGGACATCAACCAAAGCCATTGGTTAGCTTATAAAATTATCTTTCCATGCATATGTGGATTATCAAAAAACGGAGTCCAATATGCGTCCTGGGCATCTGTTTTACTGCAGGCTAGTCGTGAAGGCCGAGGTAGATTCGAACTCGAGTTGGACTGGACCTTTAGCTTGTCTTGGACGTTCTTTCTGGTCTTCTCCACCTCCACACCTCTCTCCAACTACTTCATGACCCTCTTCAATTAAAAGCCCTAGTTTGGTTTTAGATAATTGATGAAACCTATGAACTAATCCTTGAGCTAAATGTGTAGACAAGAAAGGATGGTCCAAAGCCAAGTGGTGGAGCTAGATGATGCTCATGGTGATGGTGGTGACCAAAAGAGATGATCAAATGCTCCAACTTGAAAAATAAGAAAGAGAAAAACAAAAACCAAGTGTTGATCAAGGTAAAGGTATCAAATAGGTTTTTGTTTTGGCATTCAAGAGACCATAGAGGGTGTGAGTGTGTTTAGAATCGATAACCGTACTATAAAGAGAAGAAATCTTTGGCTAAGTGGTTGTCGAGTGCCACTAGGTGATGTGATTCATGCATATGCATTTAGGTACCTAGTGTGCTAACAATTAACCCTTAAAAAATAGTTACAAAAATTCTAACACACATGCACATGAGTTATACACTTTGTGGTTAGCAGCTTCGAAGTAAGGGTGAAGTGTTTGAGGAGATAGAAAAAGAAAAGTAGATGATCTAGGTGACCGAACTCTGGGTCTCGGTGTGACCGGACCCACAAACCCTGGGTCTCGGCTAGCATCGATGTCTTGACCGGACGATGGACCAGACCCGCACGCAGCGTCCGGTCATGTGCAGCAGAGACTGCGCTGCTCGAGCAGTCGATCAGACGTAGGAGGCAACACACGACCGGACGCTAGGTGAACACTATTCATGCGTCTGGTCACGGTGATGTGGCACGCGTAGTGAATAGAAGAAGAGGACCGGCCGCCGGTCGCATCCGGTCAGAGAAAAACCTGTCTGTGTGGTTTCTAGAGCCGACCGGACTCTAGGTGTCCGTGCGTCCGATCGTGGCACAGGCACGTCCGATCCTTGGCTAGCGCGCGCAAAGGTGCCAACGACTCGATTTGAAATAAGGGCGACGTGGCAGGCACTGGGCGGCTCGGGGGTGTGACCGGACCCACCTGACCGGACGCTGGTGCGAGTCTTGTCAGTGCGTCCGGTACCCCTTCGATGGACCAATGGCTCTATTTCATTTGGCCGCCTATTTAAACTTTGTGGCTAGCCTTGGGGTCTCTCTCTTGGCCATTTGACATACTTGACATCCCTTTGAGCTAAGAAGCACCTCTCCCACTCATCTCCATCATTGATTTATCATCACAGTGAGATTGGGAGTGATTCTTAGTGCATTTGCTTGAGTGATTGCATTTAGTGGCACTTGGGAATCGTTGTGGCTGCGGATTTCTTGTTACTCTTGGTGGTTGCCACCACCTAGGCGGCTTGGAGCAGCTGAGGAGCATAGGCACGAATCGGTGATTATTCGTGGCCATCTCCCAGCGATTGTGAGGGGTCTTGTACCTTCCCCCGCGGAGAGCCAAAAGGTAACTCTAGTGGATTGCTCGTGTTATTGAGTTACCTCACTTGTGGGTAGGTTCTTGCGGTGCCCAAGTGTTGGGCTAGGTTTGTGAAACACCTATTAGGCGTCGAACCACCAAGTGTTCACTACTATAGATTGATTTATCACTGTCGCCATTTTCACAGCCATAGCTATAGAAGCGACGGTGTCATACTTCCACCGCGGTTGGACCGATAGGGAGGCCTCGTAGGGAAGGAAACTGGCCGTTGAAACTTCTACCACCCACGGGTTAACAATGGATGTGGCATTGGTATTTTCTCCATCGCATGAAAAGCCGACCCGACTAGGATAGGCGTTCTGGCTGCCGGCCCTACACGACCGTTTGGTTTACCGACTGTAGAAAATTTAGCATGAGTTATTTCCCCATTTCCCGACTACCCACAACACAGTTGCATCACCAATATTACTCCGTACTACTTCCACCTCTCCCTCTTCAAGGTTGGCGCATTGTTCCTCTCTCCCAGTTTATGTGAACATTGCTCGCCGCACCGCCGCCACCTCCCGCACGGTCGGTGCATTGTTCCTCTCACAATTTGTGTGAATCATTGCACACCTCGCGCAGCGCCGCCGCCAGATCCAAAGGCAAGGGTATGCTTTCGCACTTCACTGATGGATCTTTGTTGGATTATTTTCCTCTTTAATGATCTCATTACTAAGGAAGCTCTCATCCTACTGCACAATGACGATCGTAGGCTCTTCGAAATGGAGGCGGTCCCCAACAACAATAATGCATTGGCTAGCCTCATAGAGGATGTTGTTCTAGAGATCCTCTGCTGCCTCCTCGCCCACCCCTTGTTCTCCTACAAATGTGTCTATCACTCCTGGAAGTGCCTCATCTCCGACAACCGTCAGGTGCTGCCCCAGACTGTGGCCGGCTTCTTCTATGATTGTGAGAACGACAATCGAAACTTCACCAGCATCTCTGGTGTATGCCCCCTCCTTCGAATTCTTGCCCTTCAACCCTGACAATATAGATGTCTTAAATTGCTGCAACGGTCTCATCCTATGCTGGTGCCTTGTGGCTGATGGATACCGCTATGTCGTCTGCAATCTAATGACCCAGAAGTTTAATATACTGCCGCCTAGCACCCATGATGTTGGCCATTCTATTGGTGAGGCTCGCTTGGGGTTCAATCCAATAGCCTCCTCGCACTTCCATGTGATTGAGTATGTGGATGTCGACTGTTTCTACGTAGGTGTGGAGATCTACTCATCTAAAACTACAGCATGGATCTATAAAGAATCTGAATGGGGCAAGAATACTGATGTGACATTTTACAGACAACCAAGTGTGCTTCTTAACGGTTGTCTACACATTATGGGGCACTCTGTTATACTTGCTGTGGATATGGAGGGAAACACATCGAGGAAAATTGATAGGCCTAGTGGACTTCAACATTCCATGCATCAAGCTCAGGGTCACTTGTGTGTATGTACTGTTGCTGGTCCCAATGATTCCAAGCTTTCAATCTGGATCATTGAAGATTATGGTACTAATAATTGGACATTGAAGTATATGGTCAGCACGCAGATCTTGTTTGGAAGGATTAATATTAGATTTGGTTTCGTGGATTGGGTTGTCGAGTACACAGTGATTACAGTTCACCCAGAATGGAATATGATTTTCTTTGCTGGGGAGGATGGAACAATCATCGCATATAACATGAACCGCATAAAAGTTTATGTCATCCCTGCCTGTGTCTTTCGGTATGTTAGACGTAGCATTAAAAAAGAGTTCATCTGCAGACCATTCTATCCTCCTTATGTTCCCTTGTTCTTGGATTCATTAGCAGAACAGTAAATAAAGTTGAATTTGATGTATCTCTCTATCATGCATTTTAAATGGACCAATATTGTTTGCTTATCTATGGACAAGCTAATTTCCTCAATGATGGATGTTGTCATTATTTCAGCTAAACTAGTGTGCCATCTTTGTTTTGTTTGTAAATTGAATTATGTATTTGGTGCACACATGCTTAACATTTCAACACCAATGGCTCCTCTGCTTGGCTTTTAATAGAGGGACCTGGTCACGTGTACTGTCTTCTGCTTGGCTTTTAATTTAATTCCTTACAAAAAATGTGACGCGAGACTTGATCGGATGAACTCTATTATGCGATGAATCTAGAATTAGACATCAATTCTCGGTGGTGTGACAGCTCCCGTCGCCGTTTCATACGGTGATTCAGCATTAGTATCGCGAAGAGTACTATAGTAGAACACTTATATTAAATTATGGAGTAGTTTCCTAACTAATTCATGGTAGAACACTTATATTGAATTACGGAGTACTGTAGTAGAACACTTATATTGAAGAAAGTGCCATCATGGAGTCTTCGCGAGTTGCTGCAGCACGCCAATGGGAAGTCTCGTTGAGGCGAGGGGATCTCTGGGCCAGAGCATAGTGCTTTGGCCAAGTATATCCTAAGCAATGACGCCATGGCTCGTGACCGCGAGCTTGGTGGAGTTGGGGACTACAGTGGTAATCAGGCGGTGAAGGCTCGCAGGGACAAGCGCCACGCGGCCAATAGGGCTGACAAGGAAGCGCGCAAGGAGAAGGTACTGAAGAAATAACTCTGTGTGATCATGTCTTTTGTGATCAACCTTCTTTCAAATTTTTAAGTTACTATGAAGTTCCTGTCACCCACTGAAACTAACTATATTTTAATTAACACAACAGATCGAGTGCCGCATGGGAAAGGGCCCCTATTACATGCCTGGCAGAAGGCCCGACGGAGGGTCATCCGCATCTCGCTTAAGCTAGTTTTGTAGTAGGATTTTTATTTTATGTACTAAATTTTTAGCATAAAATATGTATGTTTTATTTAGATGAAA
Source organism: Miscanthus lutarioriparius (assembly GCA_904845875.1). Classification (NCBI taxonomy): domain Eukaryota; kingdom Viridiplantae; phylum Streptophyta; class Magnoliopsida; order Poales; family Poaceae; genus Miscanthus; species Miscanthus lutarioriparius. The sequence continues at coordinate 40,620,996 of CAJGYO010000014.1, read as the reverse complement.
TATGAAATGTTCTTAACTTATTTATTTTTCAAGATCTTCCTTATCTTTGCTGCGATGTTTATTTTATGTGATGGGGAAGCTGTCTTCTACGATCGGTAGTGTGATGGTAGCCCCTGAGCACCTTAGATTTCACGACCGTATGTCACGTCCGTCGTTAGGTGATATTCGTAACACGCAACCACCACCGCCGGCAGCCTTCACCCCTGCTTCCAGACGGTTAGGAACTCAGGATGGCACCGCTATCGTCAATTTCCATGACCACCCAAGTCTCCTGCGCATATTTACAAAGTTTCGCTCAATTTTGCATTCCCACGGCTCCTACTTTAGCTTACAAAGACCGCCGCTTCCCCCACCCTGTCTGCCTCCTCCTCAGTACTACGATTCCCCATCACTCACCGCCAACAATCTAGTGCTCCATGCCGTGGCACCGGTACGCCTCACCACTGCGCACAGATCCACCGGTGACCAAGGTGGTACTCACCGCCGTGCCCACTTGAGCTCACTGCTGCAAGATCCAAACGCAAGGGTAATGCTTTCACACTTCCCTTATCCATGTTTCTTGGATTTTTATTCCCCTTTTCACTCATGTAAGTATAAGTAGGAAGCAAGCTTCCATCTGATTAGTGTGTGTCTGCTGCTCCAACAGATCCTTGTCAAGATGGAGGAGGTCCCCAACAAGATGAAGGGAGTGGGCATCCTCACAGACCATGTCTTGGTCCTCATCCTCAGCCGCCTCACCGCCCGCTCCTTGTGCAGCTGCAAGTGTGTCTGCCGCTCTTGGAACCACCCCATCTTGGATGCCGAGTACCGAAAGGAGCTGCCCTAGATTGCTGCCCGATTCTTCTATCACACCTGGAAAGGCAAACGTCACTTCATCAGCATCATCGGTGAACACCCCTCCTTGTCCTTCTTGCCCTTCCCCATTCATGATGTCATCGTCTCAGATTGTTGCAGCGGCCTCATCCTCAGCTGGTGTTTTGGGTGTTGCTATGTTGTCTGCAATCCAGCGGCTAACAAATGGTTGCTACTGCTGGATAACCTCTGTTCTTGTGGCGAGGCTCACTTGGGGTTCGATTCGACAGTCTCCCCACACTTCCATGTGTTTGAATATGGGAAGATGAGGGAGGGTGAGTCCGTAGGTGTGAGTATCTACTCATCTAAGAGTGCAGCTTGGATCTTTAAAGAATATGAATGGGGTGACGGTATTATAGTATCCACATATGCGACAAGTGTGTTTCTTAATAGTTTTGTGCACTGGCTCGAGTTCTCCCAGATCGTTGCTGTTGATATGGAGGAAAGACATGGACAAAAATACAGAAGTCACGTGGTGATGCAATCTCCATACATGAAGCCCAGGGTCAGTTGTGTTTATGTATTGCTGATATTTACACTATGACTTAGCTTTTAATCTGGATCCTTAAAGACTATGGTAGTAATAGATGGACACTGAAGCATACGTTGACCACGAGTGATTGCAGTTCACCTTGAATGGAATTTGATTTTCCTTGTTGGCGAGGACAGAACACTGCTTACATATGACATGAACCATAGAAAAGTTCATGTCCTCCCTACATTGGTCATCCACTGTCCTAGACCTACCTAGACTCTATGTATCAATGGACCTCACTATCTTCCTTATGTTCCCTTATTCATGGAGTCATTAGCAGAGTAGTAAAGGTGCATTTGCTGTCTTTTGTCTGTTCGGGTAGGTAGTTGTTTTGATTCTATATATAGGCCAATTTGGGCTTGGTAACTAAAGGAATGGTGTGTTCAGTATGATTAATTCTGCTACTTTATGCAGGTTGAGTTTGAGTGCTTTGGAATTTGTGACATTGGGCCTAGTTTGGAATTTGGCCCATAGTGACCCATGTGCATGTTAATGAGATATTGTAGAGAGTTTAGTCCCACCTTGGTTGTTAAAGGTGGGATAGATCAATATATAAGGCTTCTAGAGTCCATCTCACCATCCTCAGGTTAATCCATTTACGCGAAGCGAGGACGAAAGCGTAAGTGGGATGGTGGTAGTGTGGTTCGCTCAGCGTGCAAAAGTGGATCTAAGCTATTTGGACTCTAGGGCGTTACAACATCCGTACGTGGCAAAGCCCGTGCGTCAACGCCCAGCACCGCTCCACCTTGGTGCCAACAAAGGTAAACGGTGACATGATGAGACCTTGGGACCCCACGGCGCTCCTTTTCTCTCCTCTTCTCCCCTCTCCTCCCTCACTATGAACTCATCGATGCCATGGTCGCCTCTGCGCCGACCCACCGGAGTAGCCACCAAGGCACTTCGCCGTGCGCACGGGCAAGCGGCCACTGTGGCGAACCGACCTGACAAGGTCAACCACGAGCGCGTGTGGTGGATAAGAGCGGCCATGAGAAATATCTCACCGCTGGGAACCTACATAGCTGGCCTATAAATTGGCCCGTCCGGCGACGCCCTCGCCTCGCCCTGTCCACCATCAGCTCTACTGAGGGTAGGAACACACCATCTCTACCTCCATTTCCCCTCTCCCCTCCTCCTTTCCACCTTCTTCCAATTTTCCCCAATTCAGGATTCGCCGGCACCATTGGTGCCGCCTCCCTCTCTTCTCCTTTCCCTGCTGTGCCCTTGGCCGATTGGAGTGACCGGTGAGTTCTAGAGCCCCTCCTCTATCTCCTTTGCTAGCTAGTAGGTAGTAATCCTCTCTATGTTGTGTTGCCACCATGCACCCTGCTCCGCCGACCCGCCATGGCCGTTGGCCATCACCAGCGAGGCCACCTAGGGCACTACACCACTCCTACTACACTCACCACTCACTCGCACTCACGCACACGCTATGTGTTGTTACGGTTGGGGCTTGTAAGGCTGAGTTCACGACATAGCACCGCTGTGTCCCCTCCGATGAGCTGCCACTGCCACCGCGGGCACCCATTGCCGATGGCAACCCCGCCATCGGCTGCAGCATGACTCCGCGATCACAGTCCACCCATCATGAGTCACCATCGAGGATCGATGTCGTTGGTGTAACCAACTCCAGCGAGCTTGGGCCTCCATCCCCTGTTTCAGCGTCATGGTGGCCACCTCCATTCGTCGTTATCTCCCTTCCCCCCCCTTCTCTGTCTCTGCCATGCGAGACTAGACATGGAACGACATTGCCGTTCCCTCCCTCTCTCTCTCCCTTTTCCACTAATATAGGGGCCCATGGCCATAACATCGCCGCCGCCGTCTTTGCTGACATGGCAGGATGGCCCACCTGTCACCCGCACACACACACACACCACACACAACACGGGGTACATGATGGAAAATGCTGGGTACACCCGGCTAGTGTACACGGAGAGAGCTAAAAATACATCTTCCAAGCTTAGAAAACTTCCTAGAAAATTTGTAAATCAACTAGACGCATTAAGGAATTTAATCATGTAGTCTGCACACATTTTCATGCACCAAGAAATGCATATAAATTTCTACCTAGTTAAATTGCTATAGAATAAACTTCTAAAATATATAACTTTTGCACCCTAACTCCTTTTCACATGAAACCACCTCTAAAATTCATCTAAAATCTAGCTATATCAATTGCACCTAGTGCCACCATATTGTTCTATGTTTGCTTTTGCCCTTTTCTTTTATGATTGCGGGTAGTCTTATTTCAATCAATACGCCCGGCAGACGACGGTGACTGTCAAGAGGATGAGGACCCATATTTCGTAGGCGTGCCAGAAGGTGAAAACGATGAAGGCAAGTCCTAGCTCCCCTCTCTACCATCATGCTTTAATTCACTGAAATGTTTAAACCATGATTAATGGATTATTACCCTAGGATATAAGCTCGGTTATTGTGATATGATTATTGTTGAATTAAGATAAATGGTTATCTTGTTAATTTATGAGCTCCACGATATGAATAAACTTAGGGATAATAATGGAACTTCAAATTGGTAAACCTAAAACTAAACCCCGACATGGGGCGAGTGGTGGTAATCTATGGAGGTAGTTTACCATGACAGGGATGCCTTGAGAGGATTCATGTGGGAGATACTCACCTCAGTCACATAATGACCGGTTCGTAGTCCCTCTCGCCTAGTGAGATATTACATACAACCACATGTCTATATGGGTAGGCTTGATCTGACACCCCATTAGATAGAAATATAATTTCTACTAGGAGGCCGGTGTAGGCAGCGGAATATTAGGAGCAGAGATGGGGGATATGTTTTCTTTCATGGTTCGGTTGGCGTGGATGCTATGTGATCTTCCACGTTAAGCTTTTGAGATTTTGTCCACGTTCAAGCTCGTGATTATTGTTTTGGCCGTGTTCGAGACATGTTGTTATTTATTGTGATGATTAGGTATCATCATGTTGGGATGATTAGGTATCATCCCGGAGTTGTGTGTTTCCAACCCCTGAGAAGCCATAGTAGAGTTATATGGACATCTAAGCTCGCGTACATTCGGGTATGGGGTTTCGTTAGGTCTATTTCATCCACTAATCATGGATGAGGTTGCACCTATCATGTGGGGAAATTTGTACACCTCTGCAGAGTTAAGGAAACCTATTCGAATAGCCACGTCCTTGGAATGGGCAAATGCTAGGATGGGATACTATGATTAGATTTACTTTTATGTGTAATGAGACTGGTAATGAAATTGATGTTAACCCGGGAACTAGTGGGAATGGTAACGCTCCGCTAGGACCCAACCCTTAATTATAAACACCACTACACTTCTGTTTCCACCCTATGGTCAGGGCTTGCTGAGTACGTATGTACTCCCCCGTTGTTGACTCATAGACTTCGGCACGAAAAGAAGAAGACTATGACTTCGACGAGGAGACGTACCACGAGGATTAGGAGTCACGCAAGGAAATACGTTTGTAGGAGTATGGCATCGAGGCTAGGGTTTCGACCGCGCTCAAGTTGCCTATGGAATAGGACATCACTATGCTGTATAATATTACTGTACTAGAGACTACCATGAATAATGCCATTTCACGGCAGTAGTATTTCGCTAGATATGTAAGCCTATGACCATGCCCCTTTGAGCAATTATTGTAAGACAGAACCTTTTGCTATATAATTGTGTACCATTCTTGTGATTCTGTGCATACTTGTGCTTGATCCTAGCGCAAGTACAGATGCACCTAGGACCCTCAAATTGAGGGCCTGACAGAGTGGTATCAGAGCCGAGCTTGAGCGGAGGACGAAGCCCTAGGATTGGAACACGTTAAATAATTATTATAGCGATAGTAATAATCATAAACCTAATAATAATATAATTGATGAACTTTTCTCGTTGTCGGTTCTCATTTGTGTCGCAAAAATGTTTCTAACCCCTGTGGTGATTTTTTTGCAGCAAATGAACGATGATTGGGTTAAGTTGGACGGCCTGCAAGCCAAAGGATTCCCATCGCTCCTGAGGGAGACGCACCAGCGACTTGGCTACACCGAGACACCAATGTACTATGGATGTGAGTACATCGAGGATGGTGCACCCAAGTGTGAGATTCGTGTGCAAATTTTAGAACATCCATCATGCCCAACATTTTAGACTCGATACCTCACAGTGTATGGAAGAGGATTACATGACACATGTCAGAAAGGAGCATGCCAAGCTCTTGCAGAGTACTGTCAGATTTTTGAAGAAGACATTGAGAGCACCCCTGCCAGATTCTTCCCTATGCCTAATCAGACCACCCCCACGTGGTGTGAGAAGGTACGAGCCATGGAGAAGGTCAACCCGTCAGACACCGGAGTATACCGCAGTGTCCACTGTCAAATATCTGCATGCACTTGACTCTCTCTATGAAGACTAGTAGCAGGAATTGTCAAGATGGATTACCAAGGCAAAGGAGATTGGAGACGAGTTACACAACACCAACTTAGAGCTATTTCTAGTAAGACAAGAGAGAACAATTCTGAAAAACAAGTTAGACTCCTGCCACCAGGAGTTGAAGGAAGCCCTACAACAGTCACATGCCAGGAAGCATGCGAAGAGGATGAAGAAAGGAAGAAGGACCATGACCATGCGCCCCATAACAGCAGCCACACGAGATGGAGTACCAACATCTGACCCATAGAACCCACACTTCGATCTGAATGGATACTTTTCAAGGGAGTCATTTTCTAATCGAGAGACAGTTGAGACTGAGGAGTCCATGGCAGACAATTTCACGAAGGCCGAGCCATCACAAGTCGTTTTCAGGCAGGATGATGATGCATATGCACAAGAGCTTTACACGATGCGAGACGAGCAGTTGGCCTAGGAAAAGGGTAATGTTGCACACCGGGGCCTTCGCAAGATGCAGTTCAAGTAAAAAATAAGTTAGACTTGTAGCATATAGTTCATGTAAAATAAATAATATGAGCTGTAGTAGTGTCTAGTATCCTGAGTAGTAGTAGTACGCCTAGTGTCGCTTTGATGTCATTAGAAGTGCAAGTTGTCACGCAGTAATCACCCTAGTAGTTGTTGTAGATGCACCCTTGTATCATATATGTATGACTGTTCATGTGATGTATATAATGTGTGCTTGTTTATGCATGTGTGTCTTTACTTGCTTGTTATTTTATTTTCTTTCGCCCAAATCCTAGAGGATGTCTTCTCATCCTTGCTGCTCCATAGCAACAGATGGAAAGGAGGTCCAATAGGATTCGAGATCACTGTGAAAGGGCCACCGAAAGGCAGGTTCATGAAGAAGAGGAACCAATTACACCACAACCTAAAAGCTAGCATAACAGAGGCAATCACGAACATTGTAACTATAGGCATGGGCATGAGCAGCCACAGGAAGATAATATCCCAATTGTAGAAGAAGTACATGAAGGAGGTGAAGAAGTTGAGCAAAATGTTGGAAATGACCCAGTACAAGGGGAGGAACCCCCGCCACCCCCACCAACACTGGCAGAAGTAATGGATTGATAGACACGATTATTGGAAAATCTTGCAAGAAGACAGGATAATGGAAATGGACAAGAAAAAATGGCAACATTCATGAGGCTTCACCCACCAACATTCAATAGTGCAGAAGATGATCCATTGTTAGCAGATGATTGGTTACATACCATCACCAAGAAATTAAATGTAGTACGAGCCACCGAGGAAGAAAAGGTTATTTTAGCCACCCACCAACTGGTCGGAGCCGCTGGTGAATGGTGAGAAAACTACCAAGATGCAGCTAATGAGCTAGAAGCTATCACATGGCAAGAATTTGTGGAGGAATTTCGTGAATATCACATCCCGAAGGAATCATGGAGATAAAAGTAGAAGAATTTCGCTCCCTGAGACAGGGCCCAATGACAGTGAATCAGTACATTAGGAAGTTTATGAAGCTGGCATGCTATGCACTAGAGGATGTTAATTCCAACAAGAAGAAGCAGAGATGTTTTAGGAGAGGACTTAGTGCATCCCTAAGAGAATAAATGGTCACTCACATCTACCCTGATTTCAACATGCTAATAAACCACACTATCTTACTGGAAGAAGAATGTGTCAGAGGTGAAGGAGAACGAATGCATAAGTTCCTAATACAACGTGCTCGCCAACAAGAAAGGACACAACGATTTTGCATCAACAACACCGCACCCACAAGGTATCAGCTGACCATGTAGTATAGGACATCCGGACCTAGCACTTCGCAGACCACATCCTACTACAAGAACAACAACAACAACAATAGCAATAACAATAATCAGCCCAAGAGTACCAACAATACAGTAGTGGAGACTTGTTTTGGATGCCGACAGCCAAGACTCTGCCCCTACTCAGTCTGTAGCTAGCAATAAGATAGCCACCTCAGGAGTCGGACGCACAGCACCTCAGAACTCTGGACCACCAAGAAGGAATGCCCCAAACTTTGGGCAAGGCTGTATGAACCACGTGAACGCAGAGGAAGTATAGGCAGCACCTGATGTCGTGTACGGTGAGTTTTTAGTAAACTCCACTTCTGTAACCATGTTGTTTGATTCCGGCGCCTTGCATTCATTTGTTTCTTCTTGTTTTGTACTTAAAAATAGTTTAATAACAGTGTTACTCCCCACCCCTCTCTTGATTCGAACCCCTTGAGCTATCCTCAAATGCACCCTCAAATGCCCTCAAGTGAAGATAATGATAGATGGAGTAGAATTTCAAGTAGATTTGGTAGTACTGAAGACCGAAGGTTTGGACATAATACTAGGAATGGATTGGTTAAAGACACACCATGGCACTATATTATGCAGCGATAGAGCCGTAACCCTGGTAAATCATAATGGAATAAAGGTAGAATGTCACCCCCAAGGTCCCAATGCAAAACCAATGGTTTGCAACATACAGGCAGCAAGCATTGAAGAAGTACCAGTCGTATGTGAGTACCCCGATGTGTTCCCTGAAGAGTTACCCGGAATGCCACCTAATAGAGACTTGGAGTTTATTATTGACCTAATACCCAAAACTGCACCAATTGCAAAGAGGCCCTACCGAATGGCAACCAATGAGTTGGAAGAATTGAAGAAGCAACTACGAGAGTAACAAGAGAAATGATACATTAGACCAAGCTCATCACCTTGGGGATCACCAATTTTGTTCGTAAGGTAGAAAGATGGCAACCTCCGAATGTGTATTGATTATCGGTCTTTAAATGAAGTCACCATCAAGAATATGTACCCTCTACCCAGAATTGATGACCTATTTGATCAACTAAAAGGTGCCAAGTATTTCTCCAAGATAGATATGAGGTCAGGCTACTATCAACTAAAGATTTGGCTCAGCGATGTACCAAAGACCGTGTTTGTGACCCGCTATGGACAGTATGAGTTCACCGTAATGCCATTTGGAGTAACCAATGCCCCAACATATTTCATGAATCTAATGAATAAAGTCTTTATGGAGGAATTGGATAAATTCATAGTAGTATTCATCGACGACATTCTTATCTATTCAAGAAGTGCTAAAGAACATGAGCAACATTTGAGAGTAATATTGAACAAGTTACGAGCACATGAGCTATACGCTAAGTTCAGCAAATGTGAATTTTGGCTACAAGAAGTCGCCTTCCTAGGACACATTATCACCGTAGAAGGAGTAAAGGTAGACCCAGAGAAAGTTAAGGCCATATCCGAATGGAAGCAACCAACAAATGTGACAGAGATTCGTAGTTTTCTCGGACTAGTAGGCTACTACAGAAGATTTATTGAAGGATTTTTAAAGATCGCAAGACCCATAATCACCCTGACATAGAAAGGAAATGAATTCAAGTGGACAGAAGCATGCGTGAAGAGTTTCCAAGAGTTGAAGACCTAGTTAACCACAGCCCAATACTCACACTACCAGACATGCACAGGAGCTTTATAATATACTATGATGCCTCTTGACATGGATTAGGGTGTGTCCGAATGCAAGATGATAAAGTGGTCGCATACGCCTCCCGACAATTGAAGAAACTTGAAGAAAATTATCCAACACACAATTTGGAACTAGCAGCCATGGTGCATGCACTGAAGATATGGAGACACTATCTCATTGGAAACAAATGTCAGATATTTATGGACCACAAGAGTTTGAAGTACATTTTCACTCAGCCCAATTTGAACCTACGACAAAGGAGATGATTGGAACGGATCAAGGACTACGATCTAAGCATACAATACCACCCGGAAAAAGCCAATGTAGTTGTAGACGCATTAAGTAGGAATGCATATTATCACTACATGATGACTCTAAACCGAAGACCAGAGTTAGCACAAGAAATCTGCCTACTGAATTTGCAAATTATACCGCAAGGCACCCTAAATGTTTTGCATATATGACCAACCTCGGAAGATCGGATAAAGGAAACCCAAGACAAGGATGAAGAAATACAATATTTCAATGGGCAAAGTAGTAAGAAGGAACTCCCAGAATTCAAGGTCGATGAACAAGGGAAATTATGGTATGAAGACTGGATATGCGTACCAAAGGATGAAGTACTCTAAAGGTTAATATTGAATGAAGCACACCATTCAGTCTACTCTATCCACCTAGGATCAACCAAGATTTACATGAACCTTAAACAAAAATACTTGTGGACCAGAATGAAAGGATATATTGCAAAATATGTCGCCGGATGCGATACGTGTCGACGAGTCAAGGCAAGAACATCAACAACCAGCGGGACTACTTCAGCCATTGCACATACCAGTATGGAAATGGGACAAAATTAGCATGGACTTCATAGTTGGACTGCCCAAGACACCAAATGGACATGACTCAATATGGCTTACAGTAGATCGATTGATGATGGTGGCACACTTTATTCCAGTAAGGACTGATTACAAGGGTAACAAGTTGGCATAGTTATACATCGACAACATCCTTAGATTACATGGGGTACCAAGCCAAATAGTTTCAGATAGAGGAACACAATTCATCGCCCAATTCTGGAAGAGCTTACATAAAGCTCTGGGAACACGCCTATATTATAACTCAGCTTATCATCCACAAACCGACGGATAGACAGAACGAGTAAACCAGATATTGGAAGACATGTTGCGAGCCTGCATACTCACCTATGGAATAGACTAGGAAAAGAGTCTGTCATTCATAGAATTCTCTTACAACAATAGTTACCAAGCAAGCTTGAAGATGGCACCATTCGAAGCCTTGTATGGAAGGAAATGCCAAACACCATTAATGTGGTCTGAGGTCAGAGAAAGAAGCCTATTTGACCCTGACATGATCAAGGAAGCCGAAGAGCAAGTTGCCAAAGTCCGAGAGAACTTGAAGGCTTCACAAAGTAGATAGAAGAGCTATGCAGATACCCAATGAAGACCGCTAGAATTCCAACCTGGAGAATTCACCTATATAAAAGTATAACCCATCAGGGGCACCCAAAGATTTCAAGTCAGAGGAAAGTTAGCACCACGGTATATTGGGCCATATCAGATCATTGAAAAGATTGGAGTGGTAGCCTATTGTTGATGGTCACTAAACACCTAATTTGACCATCAACATTCCACCCAAACCAAGGTAAAACAACATCACAAGTGCCATATTTTGTTTATAATTCACCTAGTTGCACTTGTACTTGGAAAAATTGTTTGTATGCAGGAAAAATCATAAAATGGACAAATAAGGAGAAAATGAGGCAAGTGGACATGTCAGGGGGCCATGGGCCCACTGTGCCACATCGACCGATGCCTAGGGGAGTCGCCCGACGGCCACCTATCCCCTGCCACATCACTGATCCATGGGATGGCCTCCTCACTGCTTCTCGAGCATTGATCCATGGCGGTTTGATCTAAAGGTGCACGTTGAGCTGCCTTGGATCCACTGACCCACTGTCATACACTTGGAGGGGGCTAAACCGACCTCCAAACTACCTCACCAGCTAGGAAACCGACTTACCTGCCATGCAACCACCCCTTGCCATCACCCCAAACCGCCTCGACACCTACAAGTACCCCCATGCCCTCTACACGCTATAAAAGGGGTTGTGGTGCTCGGTGGAGATAATCACTCAGCAGCTCTCAAGCATTCCAAGTGTTTTGAGCTCTCAGAAGCTCTCTAAGAGTAGTAGCTTAGAAGTAGTAGCTAGCTAGTAGTGATAAGAGTAGAGCGGAGCTCACCTTGGAGTCCAGAAGAGTCTTCTGGTCTGGTATAGCTCCTCTTGTAATCTTTCTTTTAACACTTACTTTATTTATTACTTTACTTTGTCAAGTACTTTATTCAGTAATATAGTTTTGCTTAGTTCAAGTCCTGTCTTGCTCTTGTATATCACTAGTGAGCCTAGGTACTTGTCCTTTGGCATCTACATCATTATTATCTTAGCGTTTAGTTCGTTCATCATTAGTACTTGTTCTACCGTCTAGTTAGGGTGTTTTGATCTTATTTCACCGGAGCTCAGATTGAAACAACGAGTTTATAGATTAAGCGTGGTGCTTAGGCTATATCTTGCCTATAGGTATGGCTAGATCCCCGAATAGATTGTGGTAGTGGCAGGTGGTGACAACCCTGTCTTTTCTCTGTATTCCACCTTGTTGGGTATGGTTATTAAAACATAGGGCTCGTTGTGCTTCATGTTCGGTTAAATCCAACGCAAGTACGCCCCTCGTACTAAGGACGATCTCACTACGACAAACATTTCTTGCGCTGTTGCTAGGGACATAAACCTAGTAACGATGTTAAGAAGTGTCAACAAGCTTCTGGCGCCATTGCTGGGGAAGGCAACTGGTGCGTGTTACCAATCTGTTGTTAGGTTCTGCTAGCTAGGTCTTCGTCTTAGCAACCTTCTTTTCCTTTTTCCTTTTCCTTTTATTTACCTTCTTTTCTTCCTAGCATGGTCATGGACAATAGGATGATACGTAAGTTTTCTACCCCTTCGGCTGCTAATGTAGCTACTATCCCTGACATCATCAATGCGGACAGTCACTTTGAGCTTAAGCCCGCATTGATCACAATGGTGCAAGCTAGTCCTTTCTGTGGTAAAGCCCACAAAGATGCTAATGCGTATCTCCAACATTTTTTGGAGATCTGTAGTACTTTTACCATTAAGGGAGTGACCCAAGAGGCCATACGTCTTCATCTTTTTCCCTTCTCTTTGTTGGGAAAAGCGAAACAATGGTTCTACTCAAACCGGAACGCTATAGATACATGGGATAAGTGTTCCAACGCTTTCCTAGTTAAGTTCTTTCTGATGGGTAAGACCAATGCTCTTTGCAACAAAATCTCTAGCTTTCAACAGCAAGCTGATGAGTCAATTCCCAAAGCTTGGGAACGAATGCAAGAGTATGTCGCGGCATGCCCACACCATGGCATGGAAGACTGGCTTTTGATCTAGAACTTCTACCATGGCTTAGTTCCATTGGATAGGAGCCGTTTAGATGCTGCCGTAGGAGGAGCATTCTTTTCGCTTAATGTCACAGATACCAAGGCATTGATCGAGAAGATGGTTTCCAACCAAGGATGGAGCGATGAACAACTACAGCCCCGCAAACGAGGTATGCATTCTCTTAAAGAAGCTGACATGCTTGCAGCCAAGGTAGATCTGCTCGCAAAGAGACTAGAAAATTGTGAGAAAATGAGTGCCCAAGAAACTGTACAAGCCATGGACACCCACATGACTTGTGAAGTTTGTGGAGAGACCGGACATTCAGGCAATTTCTGCCCCGAGACCCATGAAGACCTCAACTTTGTCAATAATGACAACGGTTTTTGTCCTCAAAATCAAGGATGGAATTAGCTCTCCAACAACCAAGGAGGTAATAATTACAATAATTATTCGCAACGTCCGAGTAATCAAGGTAAAAGTTATCCTTTCCTAAAGGATCTTGTCTATAGTCAAGGTAGAATGACTGATAGTATAAATAAGAAACTCCATGCTAATGACAAGATGTTGGAAAACATAAATGCTAAATTGGATGATTTTTCTTCCGCTATAAAGAATCAACTTAGCTTTAATAAGATGCTAGAAACCCAATTAGCACAATTAGTAGCTGCTATCCCATCTTTTGAGAACGGAAGAATTCCTGGCAAGCTTGAAGAATTCATGTAGACCGCCAACCTCGTCACATCAAGGTATGATTTTGGTTTAGATGGTTGGGGTGTTCCTATTAAGAAAGGTGATCCTAGAAGTCCTGTTGTTACTTGCTCTATTGGTCCTCATACTTTTGAAAATGCAATTTGTGATCTTGGATCTAGTGTAAACATAACGTCTAAAGAAACTTATGAAAACTTGTTCTACACTGAATTAGCTCCAACTTCTATCTATTTGCAACTAGCTGACCAGTTAGTGTGCTATGTGGAAGTAATAGCTCTAGACCTTCTGGTCAGGATTAGAGATGCTTACGTTCCCACTGATTTTGTAGTATTAAATATGGGAATTAGCAAGGATGCACCCCTCATCCTTGGCCGTCCTTTCCTTAATACCGCCAATGCTTGTATATATGTGGTATCTGGATGAATTCAATTCCACTTAGATGGAAAGAAAGAAATATTTGCTTTTGCCTCTGGAAAGCCTGTCTTTTATGAGAAACAGGAATGGAAGAAGCAACCAAAGAAGAGAAGAACTAGAAAGCCTAAGCCAATTGAGGAGAAGGAAGAGCCCGGCAAGAATGAGCCAATGCCAAGAGGGACATGGCATAAGAAGGAAACATCGTCTACATCATTGTCGCATGATCCTATGAACATCTCTGAAGAAAGTAAGGAGGAAGAATTCCTGTACAAGGAAGAAGAACCTCCGCGCAAGAAGGAAGAACAGCCGTGAGCCGGTACTAGAAGGTACGCTTTTACTGCATTTCCATTACATTTAGTATAGGTTGCATTTGCATATTTCCCTTTTCAACTTTGCATTACATGTTAGGTTATTAGTTGCATTGCATGTTTACATTTTCAATAAAGGTACTTATGAAGTACTAACATTCATAATAATATAAAAAAAAAAAAAATATTTCAATAAAATAAATCTCTTAATAAATTGTCTTAGTAATAAATTATCATAGTAGTAGTAATAAATAAGGAAAGATTCAAGAAGAGCCACTCGAGAAGAAGAATCCAACCTCCGCAAAAGGCAAGCTTGGGGGAGAACCTCTCCCGCTCAGGTATGAAGTTATTCACACCTTCTCTTTTAACTGCATTAATTCTTTGTATTGAAAATAATGCATGATATATACAATAATAATAGTAGCATAACAATGACAATAGAATATGAATACAACTATGCTATTATAACCATTGTAGAGGAGAATCATTAAAGCTGCCTTAAACACTCTTGCTCTGAAAATTGATGTTAAAATACCTTTTGGAAATGATGAATAATTGCTCTGTGATACTTTGCAAAAGCTTGTTATACAACCCTTTACTTTTCAAGTTTTGAGCATGCAAAATTAGAGTTCATCTTATGTTGACTACTTTTGTGGGTTGCAAATGCTAGAACCAAGTATAGGCTTTTGTGAGCCACGTTGTGGCAAAGATTAGAGTAAACCTTTTAGCTTGTCTAAGGAATAGTTGAGACAACTTGGAGTTTGTTCTTACAAAAAGATAAAACCCTTGCTAGAAGTTCCTCAATGGTGAAAAAATCCTACTAGAGCCAAATATATGATTTCTGATATGATAAGCCTACACAAAAAGTTGCTTGTTTGTATTGAGCTTTGTCAAGCCTTGTTGATCTGAGTAGAGAAGCTTGTCATACATTTTGATCAAGATCACGTACACTCCATGTTGATAGATATGCTACTTCTACACTGGAAGTATGCAACTACCATTCCATATTTATGCACCCCTTGCTCCATAAGAGAAATATGTTGAAACCCCCTCTAGCTATCCATCATTATAAAGAGAGGCATGGGCTACCGAGAGAGAGAGAGAGAGAGAGAGAGAGAGAGAGAGAGAAGAGCAAATGCACTATAGTTCAAAAAAAGGAGAAGAAAAAGAGAAACAGAGAAAGAATATGGTAGCCATGCCCTCTAAAAAAAGGAAGCTAGAGGAAGGGAAGTTCTCAAAAGGAGTACCACTTCCACCAAATACCACACACTTGAACATCTTGATCATTTTGTATGACTTGTTGCTCCTTGTGATCCAAGTGTTTGACTTAGCAATAAATTCAATTCAAGTAAGCCACGCTTTTTATTCCCTACCTATGAACTCCATCTAAGCCTTAGAGTAGGAAAAAGGCTCAGATATTTTGGCCTTGGAGAGGATTTAAACATCATTGAGTGATTGAGTGTACCATTTGAGGAACTTAGGCAAGTTTCCTTTCAAAAATCTTGAAAATCTCTAGGAAGTCTTAGCTAAACCAAAGCAGGGAATAAAGTTTCTATCTATGCTATGCTATCTTGCAACTACTTATGGCAAGGCGAAAGCTATAAGCCCCATATGGCTAAGACTGACGGTGAATTTCTAGCACTAACTAGCTCAACTCAAGTGGTAGTATTGGTTTGTATATGTGTTTTTGCAGGGCATCACATTGAAGCAATTCCTGATCCAACATGCTAAACACGCATCTTTGCTCGGGACGAGCAAAGGGGTAGCTTGGGGGAGCTTGTTGCTGGTCACTAAATACCTAATTCGACCATCAACATTCCACCCAAACCAAGGTAAAACAACATCACATATGCCATATTTTGTTTATAATTCACCTAGTTGCACTTGTACTTGGAAAAATTATTTGTATGCAGGAAAAATCATAAAAATGGACAAATAAGGAGCAAAGGAGGCAAGTGGATGTGGCAGGGGGCCATGGCCCATAGTGCCACATTGTATGATGCCTAGGGGCATCGCCCGATGTCCACCAGGCCCCTGCCACATCACTAATCTATGGGATGGCCTCCTCACTGCTTGTCCAGCGTTGATCCATGGTGGTTTGATCCAAAGGTGCACATTGAGCTGCCTTGGATCTACGGGCCTGCTGTCATACACTTGGAGGGGGAGGGGACCAAATCGACCTCCAAACTGCCTCACCAGCTGGGAAACCGACTTACCTACCATGCAACCGCCATCCAGAGGCCATCCATCATCGTTGGATGGCAAGGCGGTGGGATGGATGGTCGCCCTACGCCCCTTGATGTCGCCAGACGGCCAAGTCATCCCAAATCGCGTCATCTTCGCTTACAAGTACCCCAATGCCCTCTACACACTATAAAAGGGTCTGTGGTGCTTCATGGAGATCATCACTCAGCACCTCTCAAGCATTCCAAGTGTTCCAAGCTCTCAGAAGCTCTCCAAGAGTAGTAGCTTAGAAGTAGTAGCTAGCTAGTAGTGATAAGAGTAGAGCGGAGCTCGCCTCAGAGTCCAGAAGAGTATTTTGGTCTAGTATAGCTAAGCTTGTAATATTTCTTTTAGCATTTACTTTATTTAGTACTTTGTCAAGTACTTTATTCAATAATATAGCTTTGCTTAGTTCAAGTCCTGTCTTGCTCTTGTATATCATTAGTGAGCCTAGGTGCTTGTCGTTTGGCATCTGCATCATTATTATCTTAGTGTTTAGTTTGTTCATCGTTAGTACTTGTTCTACCATCTAGTTAGGGTGTTTTGATCTTATTTCACTGGAGCTCAGATCGAAACAACGAGTTTATAGATTAAGCATGGTGCTTAGGCTATATCTTGCCTGTAGGTACGGCTAGATCCTCAAATAGATTGTGGTAGTGGCAGGTGGTGACAACCCTGTCTTTCCTCTGTATTCCACCACGTTGGGTCTAGTTATTAAAACGTAGGGCTCGTTGTGCTTCATGTTCGGTTAAATCCAATGCAAGTACGCCCCTCGTACTAAGGACGATCTCACTATGATTAAGTTACTTTTGTTGCTTTAAGATTAGATACTCTACTTCTTACACTTAGCTACACTACACTTCTAGTTAATTCTGTCTGTGTGATCAAAAACCCTTTTTATCTTTTTCCGTCCATCATCCATACTACCCTCATCACCCCCGTGTTGCTAAGCCTACCTACCTAGTCTACCTAACCATAGTTCCCAACACGTCCTCCCGCCTTCCTTTGGGAAAATATAAATTCGACACTTGGTACTCACCAAGCGAAGTGGTACATGATAGTTTTGTGCGTTTGTGGAATCCCCTTTCCTATATACACATATACAAACCATCGACAAACATTCCTAGCACCGTTGCTTAGGACATAAACCTAGTAGCAACATTAAGAAATGTCAACACCTATCGCTTAGAATTACCTCTGGAAATATCGGATATACATGATGTGTTTCATGTGTCACAACTAAAGAAATGCCTAAGGGTACGTGATGAGCAAGCACCTATGGAAGCCATGGATTTGCAACCAAATTTATAGTCAGGAAAGACTGATCAAGATATTAGATATTATCACCCGACAAACCAGGAGGACAGCAGTAAGATTTTGTCGGGTATAATAGAGTAATCATACAGAGGCAGAAGCCACATGGGAAAGAGGACGATCTTAAAAAGGAATTTCCCTACCTATTTGAGGATCAGTTCTAATCTCAAGGACAAGATTCTTTTTAAGGGGGGTAGGTTGGTAACACCCTGAAATTTGACCTAGTTTAAAAAATCACTAAAATTTTGAACTTTTTAAAACTTTTCATAGGAACTAGAATATATAACTAACCAAGGTGATATTTATAGTATAAATAGACCAACGTAGGAAATAAAACATTATGTGTGAAACCATGTGTGTGAATGTTTGCTTGGCTTGCTGGACATATGGTGGTACTCACTGCATATTTGCATTTCAAATTTGAATTCAATAACTAATTCAAACAATGCATATGAAGGCTGAGAAAAGAAAAGGAAATATAAATAAATAAAAACCTCACGGGCTCATTCTCTTCCCCTCTCCCCTTTCGGCCTGCAGCAGCCCTCCACTTGTCCCCTTCCCCTTCCCTTCTCCCATGTGGGCCGGCCCAACGAGCGTAGCAGCAGCCGCGGCCCATCGCCCTCCCTTCTCTCCCTCTCTCATCGATGCCTGGGCCCCACCTATCATCTCCTTCGCCTACCTCTCGACCGGCAGCCGTACGCGGCACAACCTACGCATCAACGCCCAGCACCGCTCCACCTTCATGCCAGCAAAGGTAAACGGTGACACGATGAGACCTCAGGACCCCACGGTGCTCCTTTTCTCTCCTCTTCTCCCCTCTCCTCCCTTACTATGAACTCATCAATGTCGACGCCATGGTCACCTCCGCGCCAAGCCACCAAAGTAGCCGGCAAGGCACTTCTCCACGCGCATGGCCAAGTGCCCACTATGGCGAACTGACCTGACAAGGTCAACCACGAGTGCGCGTGGTGGATAAGAGCAGCCATGAGAAATATCTCGCCGCTGGGAACTGACCTAGCTGACCTATAAATAGGCTCGGTCGGTGATGCCCTCGCCTCGCCCTCTCCACCATGAGCTCTGCCGAGGATGGGAACACACCATCTCCCCCTCCGTTTCCCCTCTCCCCTCCTCCTTTGCACCTTCTTCCAATTTCCCCCAATTTGGGATTCACTAGCGCCATTGGTGCTGCCTCCCCCTCTTCTCCTTTCCCCGCTGCGTCCTTGGACGATTGGAGTGACCAGTGAGTTCCAGAGCGCCTCCTCTATCTCCTTTGCTAGCTAGTAGGTAGTAATCCTCTCTGTGTTGCGCTGCCATTGTGCGCCCAGCTCCACCGAGCCGCCATGGCCGTCGGCCATCACCGGCGAGGCCCCCTAGGGCACTACACCACTCCCACTACACTCACCACTCACCCACGCTCACGCACATGCTATCGGTTTCAACAGTTGGGGCTCGTAAGGCCGAGTTCGTGATGCAGCGCCACCACGTCCCCTCCTATGAGCCACCACCACCACCGCGGGCACCCGTTGCCGACAGCAACCCCGCCATCGGCTATGCCATGACTCTGCGAGCATAGTCCACCATCACCATTCACCACCGAGGACCGACGTCGCCGGCGTAACCAGCTCCAACAAGCTCAGGGCTCCTTCCCCTGTTCTGGCATCACGATGGCCACCTCCATCCATCGCTATCTCCCCTCCTCCTTCTGTCTCTGCCATGTGGGACCAGACACGAAACAACGTTGCTATTACCATCAACCCCATTCGTCTCCCTCCCTCTCTCCCTATTCCGCTGACATGTGGGCCCATGGTCATAACGCCGCTACCGCCGTCTCCGCTGACGTGGCAGGATGGCCCACCTATCACCCGCGCACACACACCACACACACAACGTGGAGTACATGATGGAAAATGCTGAGTACACCCGGCTAGTGTACACAGAGAGCTAAAAATACATCTTCCAAGCTTAGATAAATAAACTAGATGCATTAAGGAATTTAATCATGTAGTTTGCACACATTTTTATGCACCAGGAAATGCATATAAATTTCTACCTAGTTAAATAGCTATAGAATAAACTACCAGGAAAGCTTGGTTATTGTGATATGATTGTTGTTTAATTAAGATAAATGGTTATTTTATTAATTTATGAGCTCCATGATATGAATAAACTTAGGGATAATAATGGAACTTAATATTGGTAAACCTGAAACTAAACCCTGATAGGGGGCAAGTGGCGGTAATCTAGGGAGGTAGTTTACCATGACAGGGATACCTAGAGAGGATTCCTGTGGGAGATACTCGCCTCGGTTACATAAGGACCGGTTCATAGTCCCTCTCGCTTAGTGAGATATTATGTACAACAACATGTCTATATGGGTAGGCTTGATCTCACACCCCATTAGATAGAAATATAATTTGTACTAGGAGGTCGGTGTAGGCAACGGAATATCAGGAGTAGACATGGGGGATAGGTTTTCTTCTGTGGTCCAGTTGGCATGGATGCTATGTGATCTTTAACGTTAAACTTTTGAGATTTTGGCCGCGTTCGAGCCCATGATTATTGTTTTGCCCGTGTTCAAGCCATGTTGTTATTTATTGTGATGATTAGGTATCATCATGTTGGGACGATTAGGTATCCTCCTAGGATTGTGTGTTTCCAACCCATGAGAAGCTGTAGTAGAGTTATATGGACATCTAAGGTCACGTACATTTGGGTACGGGGCCTCGTTAGGTCTATTTCATCCACTGCTCATGGATGAGGTTGCACCTATCATGTGGGGAAATTTGTACACCTCTGCAGAGTTAAGGAAACCTATTCGAATAGCCATGTCCTTAGAATAGGCAAATGTTAGGATGGGATACTATGATTAGATTTACTTTTATGTATAATGAGACTGGTAATGGAATTGTTGTTAACCCAAGAACTAGTGGGAATTAATAATGCTCCGCTAGGACCCAACCCTTAATTATAAACACCACTACACTTCTATTTCCACCCTATGTCTAGGGTTTGCTGAGTACATATGTACTCACCCATTGTTGACTCATAGACTTTGGCACGAAAGAAGACTATGACTTTGACGAGGAGACATACCACAAGGATTAGGAGTCACGCAACAAGGAAATATGTTCGTAGGAGTATGACATCGAGACTAGGGTTTTGACCACGCTCAAGTTGCTTGTGGAATAGGACACCACTTCACTGTATAATATTACCGTACTAGAAGCTACCATGAATAGTGCCATTTCATGGCAGTAGTACTTCGCTAGATATGTAAGCTTATGACCATGCCCCTTTGGGCCACAATTGTAAGACCCTATTTTTAGATATCAATAAAGCTCGGAACCTTTTGCTATATAATTGTGTACCATTCCTGTGATTCTATGCATACTTGTACATGATCCTAACGCAAGTACAGATGCACCTAGGACTCTCAAATTGAGGGGCCGACAGATGGTGACCATGCCCTATGACTAGACGGTTCATACACTAAAGCGACGATGATGTTCGCCTCGACACAGGCGGGTCACGCTCCATTGCGATGGAATAAGGATCTGATCATGGACGGATTATAAGCCATGCGGCCATGTTAGTGCATACCCACATAGGCGGGTCATGCTCCAATGCGATGAAAGTAAGGACCTTAGCATGGATGGATCATAATGCAATGCGGCGGTGTTAGTGTACACCGCAAACGGTCTCAGATAGCAATGGTGAGGGCTATGATCATCACTGCCGATAGCTTACTGACGAGGCCGAAGTTGGACAGAGATGAGGTTATGACATGGCTATGAAAGGTTCGAGTGTAGTAGACTAGCATGCCGGAAAGCATGTGAAGCTTGCCGGAAGACATGGCTATGAAAGCATTGTGATTGGACTTCTCCCAGTGATTCACTTGGTATTCATTGATTGGTTCATTGCCTCTTGCCACAACGGTATAATCACTACACTCACTCTCTTGTATTTACTTTGATATTTTGATGTGTAGCTTGTCTAGTGAAGCTCTTTAGTGTAGTTAATTTGAGGGTTCATTAGTCAGAGAGTAGTGACATAGCCAATGATTGATCTAGAGATATTTCTAAACTAGAATTGTTGGAATAGGTGACTTGCAACCCTTGTAGAGCTAGAGCAAAATTGCATTTCGCCATTTAGGTTACTAACCCTTTGCTCTAGTGATTTTGTAGAGAATTTTTATAGGCTATTCACCCCATCTAGCCATTTAGGACCATTCAAGTGGTATCAGAGCCGTAGTCACCATTTAATTTAGGCTTAACAACCTTCGGTGTCAAAAGATGGCTCAAGTTGTGTTCAACCATGTGGGGGGGCAAACCACCATTCTTTGATGGCACATGTTATGACTATTGGAAGAGAAAGATGAAGATGTATCTTGGTTCAATTAATGATCAAGTGTGGGATGTGACTGAGTGACTATGTTATTCTTGATCCCACCAATCTCACCAACCAAGACAAGGCAAACAAGTAATGCAATGCAATAGCTCTTAACACCATCTATAATGCCATTGATTCAAAGGTGTTTGAGCAAATCAAAGATTGTGAAAGAGCTAGTGAAGTGTGGAAGAGATTGGAGGAAACATATGAGGGCACACCGGCGGTCAAGAGTGCCAAGTTGTACATTCTCAAGGATAAGTTGACAAGCTTCAAGATGAAGGATGATGAGAGCATTCCGGAGATGTTCCATAGATTGCAAGTGATCATCAATGACTTGAAGGCTTTGGGTGAGAAGATAAATGATGATGATGTCTCTCATGTGTTCTTGATGTGCTTACCTCCAAGATTTGAGACATTAAGATTGATCATCATAAGAGGAGGATTGAAGGACCTAACCCCTAACCAAGTACTAGGTGATGCCATGACACAAGAGACATACTATGTGGAAAGGGAGGGGGTTGACCAAGATGATAAGAAGGATGAAGAAAAGAAGAAGAAAAGTGTAGCATTCAAGGCTAGTACCTCATCCAAGAGCAAGGGCAAAGCTAAGAAAGAAGAATCAAGTGAAGAGGAGGAAGCTAGTGACTTTGATGATGAAGCTATGGCTCTTGTTGTGCACAAGATGGGAAATTCATGAAGAAGGGCTATGGCATAAGAAAGAGAAGAGATCACAATAAGGAGAGTATGTGAGGAGATACTACAAGTGCAAGAGCAAGGATCATGTTGTAGCAGATTATCCCTACAATAGTGACAATGATGAAGATGAGAAGAAGAAAGAAAAGAAGGAGAAGAAGAAAAAGAAAGAGAAGAAGGTGACATTCAAGAAGAAGGGTGGCGGCTATGTGGTCACTTGGGATAGTGATGTCTCTTTGTATGATGATGACTCTAGTGATGATGACAAGAAATCCATCAAGAAGGCACTAGCAAGCATCGCCATCAACAACAAGCCTTCTCTCTTTGACACTTCATCAACATGCTTCATGCTAAGTCCACCAAGGTAAAATATGATGTGAGTGATGGGGAAAAAAGTGAGAGTGATGATGTTGATGAGCCCTCCTCGGAGGAACTCATGGACATGTTGGAACAAACTCATACTTGTCTTGAGGCAAAGAGGAAGGAGTGCAAAGAGTTGAGGAAGGAGCTTAATGCTCTCAAGCAATCCTTTGATGTGCTCAATGCTTCTCATGAGAGTGTAAAGGAAGGCCATGAGAAGCTTGGCAAAGCTCACACCAAGCTTGAAAAAGCTCATTGCTCTCACCTTGAACAAGGCAAGGATGAGGTTGGTGTAACATGTGACATAGGTTCAACATGTGATCTAATTAATGAATCTTTCTATGAACCTATCATTGTTGCTCCCACTAACCCTTCTTGTAGCACTTTCACTCCTACCTCATTTACTAGTGATGGTTTC
Organism: Miscanthus lutarioriparius; assembly: GCA_904845875.1. Classification (NCBI taxonomy): domain Eukaryota; kingdom Viridiplantae; phylum Streptophyta; class Magnoliopsida; order Poales; family Poaceae; genus Miscanthus; species Miscanthus lutarioriparius. The sequence goes on along the minus strand of CAJGYO010000014.1, from coordinate 40,597,409 downwards.
ACTTGTGATACCTTACTAATGGTTGAGAATGAGGCCCTCAAGAAGGAGGTCAATGAGCTCACTCGTGCCTTAGGAAAAGCCTATGGTGGTGAGTACCGCTTGCTTGTGTGCTTGGGTAGCCAAAGAGCATCTCAATACAAAGAGGAATTGGGCTATACCCCTAAGAAAGGCAAGGTGCCTTTGCTTCTCACAAGACTATTTTTGTGAAAAATAATGGTCGGTTTTGCACTAATTGCAAGTAAGTTGGTCACATAGAGGAATATTGCAAGAACAAGAATGCTAATGTATCCTCAATTAAGTTTGATTCTTGTTATTTACTTACCAAGGGTGCCAATGGTGTGAAGGCTAAGTTTGTTGGTACATCCATGTTCATGTTGGGACCAAAGAATAAGGCCATTTGGGTACTAAATAGCTTAGTGACTAACCTTGAAGGACCCAAGCAAGTTTGGGTATCTAAAAAGAATTGATCTTCTTTTGTAGGATAATTATAAAGCTAGAGGAAGGCATTGGGTGCTTGATAGTGGGTGCGGTGCACACAATACATGACTGGTGACGCAAGAATGTTCAATTCAATCAACACCAATGATAGCAATGGTTATGATAGTATCACATTTGGTGACAATGGCAAAGGCAAGGTCAAATGACTTGGTAAGATTGCTATATCTAATGATATGAGCATTTTCAATGTGCTACTAGTAGAGAGCTTGAACTTCAACCTATTGTCGATAGCTCAATTGTGTGATCTTGGTTTCAAGTGCATATTTGGTGTGGATGATGTAGAGATCATAAGTGTAGATGGCTCTAACTTGATATTCAAAGGATTTAGATATGAGAATCTATACTTGGTTGATTTCAATGCTAGTGAAACTCAATTGTTAACATGTTTGTTCACTAAGTCTAGCATGGGTTGGTGATGGCATAGAAGGCTTGGTCATGTTGGAATGAAACAATTGAATATATTGATAAAGCATGATCTAGCTAAAGGCTTGAAAGATGTCACATTTGAAAAGGATAAGCCATGTAGTGCATATCAAGTCAGAAAGCAAGTTGGTAACACACATCCTAAGAAGAGCATCATGAGCACATCTAAGGCATTTGAGTTATTGCATATGGATTTGTTTGGGCCAACAACATACACTAGCATTGGTGGAAACAAATATGGCTTTGTGATAGTGGATGACTTTACAAGATATACATGTGTAGTCTTTCTTGTTGACAAAAGTAATGTGTTTGCTACATTCAAGTTTTTTATTAGAGAGTTCACAATGAGTTTGAAACTACAATCAAGAAAGTTAGAAGTGATAATGGTAGTGAATTTAAGAATACAAGAATTGATGAATTATGTGATGAGTTTGACATTAGGCATCAATTCTTGGCTAAGTATACTCCACAATCAAATGGCCTTGTTGAGAGGAAGAATAGAACTTTGATTGCCATGGCAAGATCAATGCTTAGTGAGTACAATGTTAGTCAATCATTTTGGGCCAAAGCAATCAACACAGCTTGCTATTATAGCAACTGGCTCTATTGTCATCCAATGTTGGAGAAGACCCCATATGAGATATTGAATGGTTGAAAGCCCAATATTGCATACTTTAGGCTTTTTAGTTTCAAATGCTACATCTTAAAGAAAGGCACTAGATTGAGCAAGTTTGAGAAGAAATGTGATGAAGGTTTCTTGCTTGGTTACTCCACTACTAGCAAAGCTTATAGAGTTTGGAATTTGGCTAGTGGTACTCTTGAGGAGGTTCATGATGTGGAATTTGATGAAACAAATAGTTCCTAAGAGGAAGATGAGAATCTAGATGATGTGAGAGGCACTCAATTGGCAAGTGCAATGAAGAAGATTAGATATTGGTGATATAAGGCCTAGAGAAGTGATTGAAGTTGAAGATGACAAATATCAAGTGCTCACTAACTCAAGTGTGCAAGCTAGTGGTTCTCAAGATCAAAATCAAGCTAGTACAAGTGGTGCTTAAGTGCAAGATCAACAACAAGTGGCTAGTTCATCATCTCAACCAAATGACCAATCAAGTGCAAGCAATCAAGTTTAAGTACTCCAACCAACCAACATTGCAAGAGATCATCCATTGGATACTATTATTAGAGATATTTCAAGAGGTGTAAAAACTAGATCAAGATTGGCTTCTTTTTGTGAGCATTTTTCACTTGTGTCATCCATCAAACCAAAGAAGATAGATGAAGATTTGAAATATGTTGATTGGGTCAATGTCATGCATGAAGAGCTAAACAACTTCACAAGAAATCAAGTATGCGAGTTAGTTGAGGGGGCAAAGGGACACAATGTGATTGAAACCAAATGGGTCTTTCGCAACAAGCAAGATCAAGATAGGATAGTTGTAAGGAACAAAGCAAGATTAGTGGCTCAAGAATACACTCAAGTTGAAGGTCTTGACTTTGGTGAAACATATGCCCCAGTTGCAAGATTGGAAGCAATTAGGATCTTGTTAGCCTATGCTTGTGACCACAACATCAACCTCTATCAAATGGATGTGAAGAGTGCATTCTTGAATGACTACATCAACGAAGAAGTCTATGTTGAGAAACCACCCGGTTTTGAAGATGACAAGAAGCCCAACCATATGTACAAGTTGAAGAAGGCATTGTATGGCTTGAGGTCAAGCACCTAGAGCATGGTATGAGAGGTTGAGGGATTTCCTACTCTCTAAAGGGTTCATTATGGGCAAGGTTGACACCACTCTCTTCACCAAGAAGATTGGCAAGGACTTGTTTGTGTTGCAAATCTTTGAGGATGACATCATATTTGGATCAACCAATCAAGATTTTTGTGAAGAGTTTGAAAAGATGATGGCTAATAAGTTTGAGATGTCCATGATTGGGAACTTAGTTACTTCCTCGGTCTTCAAATCAAGCAATTGGAGAATGGCACATCTGTGACTCAAGGAAAGTACATCAAAGACATGCTTAAGAAGTTTGGAATGGATGATGCCAAAACTATTAGTACACCTATGGGGACAAATGGAAACTTGAATAGTGATGTTAGTGGCAACATGGTGGATCAAAAGATGTATCGGTCAATGATTGGAAGCCTACTCTATGGGACCGCATCAAGGCCGGATGTGATGTTTAGTGTGTGCATGTGTGCAATATTTCAAGCGTCTCCAAGAGAAAGTCATTTGAAGGCAACAAAGAGAATATTGAGGTATTTGAAGCATACACAAAATTTTGGATTGTGGCAGCCCAAAGGAGCAAAATTTGAGTTGATTGGATATTTGGATTTCGATTATGCGGGATGCAAAGTTGAGAGAAAGAGCACATCGGGCACATGTCAATTCTTGGGAAGATCACTTATGTCTTGGTCATCAAAGAAGCAAAATAGCGTAGCACTTTCAACCGCTGAAGCGGAGTATATTTCGGCCAGTTGTTGTAGTACTCAATTACTTTGGATGAAGGCCATCTTGAGTGACTTTAAAATCAAGTTCAAACAAGTGCCATTGCTATGTGACAATGAGTGCTGTGCAGCTCACCAAAAACCTGGTTCAACATTCAAGAACAAAGCATATAGATGTCCGTCATGATTTCATAAGAGATCATCAACAAAAAGAGGACATTTGCTTTGAGAGTGTGAGCACCGATGATCAACTTGCCGATATTTTCTCCAAGCCACTTGATGAGAAAAGGTTTTGTAAGCTAAGGAATGAATTGAACATCCTTGACTTCTCAAATATGTGTTGATGCACCCCCATTATATGACATGCCTCTCCTTCGAGGAAAGCAAGGTAAAATTGGTCGACATGTCATTCATACTTTGCTAAAGACTTGGTTAGTGCATCTAGTCATTCCTCACATGTCCAAGGCTCATTCATGAAAATCAAATGGATTTGATGCTTGTATGGTACCACTATTGTTTCTATGGTTGAAATGATCTAGTGGTAGCATATGACATGTTTGTGGGCTTGTGAACCTAGTGTTTAATCTAGAAAATGAGCTATAAGTGTTTAACTCAACATTGTGAAGATAACCCTTGCAATGAGGTGTGAAGAAGCTTGCCATTGGATCAAACTGAGTTAAATATCTTTTGCATGTAATCTAGATTGAAACAAATTTGGGAAAATGATCCTCACATAACATGGTTTCACCTCAACATATCTAAAATTTGAGCTCACCTTTGTGGTACTTAATGACAAAGGGGGAGAGAATTTCCCAAAGATAATGAAAATGGAGAGAATTACAAACATAGATAGGGGATTGACAAAGGAAGGGGATCAACTAAAACAACTAAAATTTGAAGCACACAAGTAGGGGGAGCAAGCTCATAAACTTGTTTGTTGCATTTGGATGTGCATGACATATGCTTGCTTGCATGGCACAAGTCTTAGATTTGATATCCATGCTTGTGTGGTGTATGCTAGTTGTTGACCATGATTGATGAAATGAAAAAACTAGTATGCATAGGATAGCTAGACACTTGAATTGTTTTATAAGTGGTACTAGAGCCTTGCTTCTAATGTTGATCTCACGAAGTATCTAGTGTATGTTGTTTCAAGTGGTATCTAGCAAACCATGGTGCTAAGGATGGTGTTCAAATAGCAACTCCGATTGGTATCACGTTTCAAAGGTCCATTCTTTACACCTTAGCATCATTTGGTAGTCATTACTCTCCCACATTTCCTATCTATGCATATGTGCAAGCATTCAAATCCAAACTCTTAGCACATATGTAGGGGGAGCTAATGCTACCAATTCAGGTTTATGAAACTTGTCCATATCATTTACACATGACAAAATGCTTGGGCAAGCAACATGAATCCAAAAAATATTTTATTGAATATCTTTGTGAAAAGGTTGTCATCAATTACCAAAAAGGGGAAGATTGAAAGCCCTAGTTTGGTTTTGGATAATTGATGAAACCTATGGACTAAACCTTGAGCTAAGTGTGTAGACAAGAAATTATAGGATGGTCCAAAGCCAAGTGGTGGAGCTAGATGATGCTCATGGTGATGGTGGTGACCAAAAGTGATGATCAAGTACGTGCTCCAACTTGGAAAATAAGAAAGAGAAAAAAACCAAGTGCTGATCAAGGCAAAGGTATCAAATAGGTTTTTGTTTTGGCACTCAAGACACCATAGAGGGTGTGAGTGTGTTTAAGATCGATAGCCACACTATAAAGAGGGGAAATCTTTGGCTAAGCGGTTATCAAGTGCCACTAGGTGATGCGATTCATGCATTTGCATTTAGGGACCTAGTGTGCTAACAATTAACCATTGAAAAATGCTTGGAAAATTCTAACACACGTGCACATGAGTTATACACTTTGTGGTTAGCAACTTGAAAGCAAGGGTGAAGTATTTGAGGAGACAGAAAAAGAAAAGGAGATGATCTAGGTGACCGGACTCTGGATCTCGGTGTGACCGGACCCTGAGGGGCCGAGTCCGGTCATAAACCCTAGGTCTCAGCCAGCCTCGATGGCTTGATTGGACGCTGGACCAGACCCGTGCACAGTGTCCGGTCATGCGCAGCAGAGAGGGCACTACTCGGGTGGTCGATCGGACACAGGAGGCGACGCGCGACTGGACACTAGGTGAACACTGTTCATGTGTCTGGTCACGGCGGTGTGGCGCACGCAGTGCGGAGAAGAAGAGGACCGGACACCGGGCGCGTCAGGTCATCATTGACTAGACATGTCCGGTCAGAGAAAAATTTCTCTGTGTAGTTTCTGGAGCCGACCGGACTCTGGGTGTCCGTGCATCCGGTCGTGGCACATGCGTGTCCGATCCAGGGCTGGCACGCGCGCGAAGGCGCCAACGGCTTGATTTGAAATAAGGGAGACGTGGTAGGCACTGAGCAGCTCGGGGGTGTGATTGGACCCGTCTGACCTGATGCTGGCACGAGTCCAGTCAGTACATCCGGTACCCCTTCGAGCGATCAATGGCTCTATTTCGTGTGGCCGCCTATTTAAGTTTTGTGGCTGGCCTTGGGGTGTCTCTCTTGGCCATTTGACGTACTTGACATCCCTTTGAGCTAAGAAACACCTCTCCTACTCATCTCCATCATTGATTCATCATCATTGTGAGATTAAGAGTGATTCCTAGTGCATTTGCTTGAGTGATTGCATCTAGTGCACTTGGGGATCATTGTGGCTGCGTGTTTCTTGTTACTCTTGCTGGTTGCCACCACCTAGATGGCTTAGAGCACCGGAGGGGCATTGGCACAAATTGGTGATTGTTCATGGCCATCTCCCGGTGATTGTGAGGGGTCTTGTTCCTTCCCCGACGGAGAGCCAAAAGGTAACTTTAGTGGATTACTCGTGTCGAGTTACCTCACTTGTGGATAGGTTCTTGCGGCACCCAAGTATTGGACTAGGTTTGTGAAACACTTATTTGCCGCCGAACCACCAAGTGTTGGTCGACACAACGGGGACTAGCGTGCCGGCAAGCATGTGAACCTCAGGAGAAAATTTTTGTGTCAGTTGTGATTGGACTTCTCCCGGTGGTTCACTTGGTATTCATTGATTGGTTCATTGTCTCTTGCCACAATGGTACAATCACTTCACCCAGTCTCTTGTATTTACTTTGATATTTTGATGTGTAGCTTGTCTAGTGAAGCTCTTTAGTGTAGTTAATTTGAGGGCTCAGTAGTCAGAGAGTAGTGACATAACCATTGATTGATCTAGAGACATTTCTAAACTAGAATTGTTGGAATAGGTGGCTTGCAACTCTTGTAGAGCTAGAGCAAAATTGTATTTCGCCATTTAGGTTACTAACCCTTTGCTCTAATGATTTTGTAGAGAATTTTGATAGGCTATTCACCCCCTCTAGCCATTTAGGACCTATGACCAATGCTCCTAAAAAAGACAACATCATTAGGTAGCAATATATTTTCAAAACTATGAAAATGATCGTTTAAGAATGAGCTCACATCTAGATCTAATTGTCGCATTCGAGCTGGGGTCATTGGACCTTGCATAACGGTTAGACGATTAGTGGGTGCATCCGGAGGAGTGATGTCCTCATCATCCTCCCTCTCTTGAAGTGGAGTCATCATCGACTCAAGCTCATCTTTTTCTCCCAAGTATGGCTTCAAATCTTGAGAGGAGGTGTGAATTAGGCAACTTAAAATCTACTTCAGAAAACTATTGCCTCCATTTTCCACCTAGTCAAAACCTATGCAACAATTAATCTAGCTATTTAGATGTGCAACTAAAGTTTTGCTAGGTGTGTTGCTATCCCTACTACAAAAGAGTTAAACAACCTAGGTTCCAATCCTATATCAACTAGCCTATGAAACTAATCTAGTAAGGTAAATCAATCAACCTAAGTACACAATATAAATGCGAAAGCTTATGGATGGTAGAGATGCAAACTCCCGTCAATGACTTGCTATTTTTACAAGGATGCCCTCACAAGGATCAAGCTCCTGGTTGGGTTACTCTGTGGATAGCCCCCGGGTCTTCCCCACGTGCAAGTGGGTCTCTGAGATAGACTCCTCCAGATCGCTCCCCACCATCTTCACTATCAAGCTTCCGGCCAAAATGTCACGGGCCTTGTTCCCTCTATTACAAGGTGGTGGCTACACCACAAATTCGGTTGGTGTGGTCTCACAAGACTACAAGCCCCACTGATGTACAACAATGGTGCATGCAAGCACCAAGCGGAAATAGGTATGCAAAACTCACTAAACACTACATCTAAACCTAGGGCTAGCAAAATTAAGTGGGTCTAACTAGCCTAAGCACTTTGAAAATAACCTAATCTTATTTTATACACTTGTGGTGGCTAGAGCACTTGGAGAAGTGTCTCAACACTTGTATATCTTCATCATACTCCAATAACCTCCAAGGGGGCAGCTATGGGGGGTATAAATAGGGTCCCCAAAGAAACTACCCATATGGTCGATTTTCCTTACAAATATTATTGTTACTATTTCAAATATTGCCTATAAATGTTTATAGAGTACTATATGCCCTGTTATAGAATCTACATGTCAAATTTTCCCCATTCACCCTATGATTACTTGAAATTATCTCTCAATACCCGCAGCAATGCGTGGGGCACTCACCTAGTTACCATACCCAACAAAACCATAATGAGCCATATCCAGGGTCTAATGAGCAAAGCAAGCTAACTTAATCACATAGCAGATGGAAAGTGTTGATGCCTATTTCAAACTACATCTCACCAGTCTTCTTGTGGCACCATTCGTACCTATGCTCACATGAAAATTGTTTCAACATTTATGTCTGTTGTTTCAATACTTTGAATATACTATTGAACATAATTGATCTTCTTTGTCAGAAATTTGAATCAACAATTTCAACAATTTGGGTGCCCTATTTCAACAATTTGAATTTTATGTTTTAACATTTTGCACTGGGTGCGTTTTAAACATTTGGAGTCACTATTTCAATACCTTTTGTTGCATCTTTCCAGCATTTTGAATTTACTATTTCAAAATAAGACGGTTGGTTGCATCAGTTGTTTTAACAGTGTCTATATAAAATGTTGAAGCTTACATATCAATATTTTTAAATGGGTTTGAATAATTGTTGAAATAAATATTTTAAATATATTAAATTGTGAACTACAGTAAGGCAGTGCATTTAATAATATAATGACTAGGAAAAGAAATTAAAATCTATCTAATAAAAAAGAAAGGGCAAAGGAATAATCTAGCATGAACCTCGTGTGTGCCTCTCTGTTGCTTGGCTGTGTTGGTCCAAAGGCGTTACTAATATGGACGATAGATGGAAAGTAGCTCTCTTTCTTTCTCTCCCCTCCCCTCTTCGCCCGGTTCTCCATTGTAACGAAGAAATCTCAGAGTTTTAAGGTAAGTCATTATCTCCCCTTCTCCCAACCTTCCTAGCTCCCTCCTTCCTTTGCCCGCTGGTTTTTTCAATCGAAGAATTTTTAATATTTTTATGTAATTCAATACTTTTTGGCCCCTTTGGAATGGAGGTGAAACACAGGAAAAACATAGGATTCAGATTCCTTAGGATTGAAGTATTGTAGCAGCGTTTGGTTCATAGAAAAGCTCCATAGGAAAGATAGAGGAAAATTTCCTACATGGCTGATTCTATAGGGGAAACAAAAGAAACTTTCCACCCAGTTTAACCTCATTTTTTTCTACCCCTACTCATAGGATCGAGAGGCAAACAACTCTATCATCTTTGCAGGTGATCCCCTACGTAGGATGGGTCCGGCTCCCAAATGATAGATTGATAGGCAGGGCCCAGGTTGCTTGATCCTTGCAGATAATTGATTAAAAACAGAAGTGATCTACCACTGACTTCACTTGTATCTAGAAACCCTGTGTTTTCCTGTTGGCCATCCAAACAACTATACTCACTAAATTCCTCTATTTTTCAATCCTATGTTTCACATATACATTCCTATCCTATTACTATATTTTTCCTGTTCCTTTGTTTTTTGAATCCTGTGTTCCAAAGGGGCCCTTAAAGTAAATCTTTTTCTCAATATTATCTCTTTTATTGTGCTCGCCTAGTTTTACATGAAATGTTTAATTAAGTTTTTGGATCTGATTGTGCGGAGGCTAGGTAAAAATTTCTTTTAGTATTTTTCGTTTCTAGACCCATTGTCAGAACCAATGAGAGGGAGTTGGAGATAAAGAGAATAGGTGTCAACTGAACACGCCCTACGATGAGGTAGAGGGTGTGGGGAAGTGGAGGGAGGTGGGGGGAGAGTGTGTGAAAGGTAGTGTTGTGTCCATAGTATTTAATAGTAACTTGGGTAGAAGTAAAGAGGAATTGGACTAAAATAGTATGGATTGTTGTGCAAGGACGACATCCAGTTCTGATAGTTGGGCCATGGGACACATTTGAGCTTGTAACATTGTTTCCACCCCTATTTGCAATTAGCTCCTCCTCAATATGCTAGGTGTGAGCTGTCAAAACTGATAGGTGGAGGTCAGCTCATCACATTTCTTGCCGATCATGTATAGTTTCATTTTGCCGTCATCTCGGTTTTGCCTCCAGGATCATGACTCTGCATGCACATTGTCTCCTAGAAGAGTAGTGAGCTCCATAGGCCTTGTCAGTGCTAATGATGGTCTTTTGAACTAAAGTAAAAATGCTCTCTGTTTATGCACATATACAATTTACCTTAGCCACGAGACATGATTTCATCATAGAGATTACCAAATTTTGTTTCTTTTACTAGTGACATTATCCTTTATTAAGCCTGTGATCACTACATTCATATTTTGCTAAAAGCTTCAGAAGAACATTTTGGATGAGCAGGGCCGTGTAGCTGAAACTAGTTTACATCTTGTAGTTCGTCAGATTAATAACTGAAGAAAAGTTCAGATGAAGACATCACTTTGCAAGGAGTGGGCCAGGGCTGATGCAATCAAAGGAGGATCTTCAGAAAGTGCTGTGAACCAGTCACACAGGTATAGTTGAACAAAATAATTGTTCTACTTAAGCATGCAAGTATAAGCATTTTGATCTTGTGTTAACTCCTCATCAGTTTACTTCCTGACTACCTTTTACAATGTGCGAAATTTTTTGCTTGTGTATTCATAGACAACCATGCCTTCACGTTTTCCAGTGACAAATCGAACTTCTACTACCTATTACCTTATTAGCACCTGAAAGGCTCATGTGCTATCAACAATGCATGAAAGGCTCATGTGCTGCCTTGCCTAGTCAGTACAGAAAAGTTATTTTTTCTGTTATAAGAATTGTGGCTAGGTGTTTGGCGGCACCATCCTGTCTACCTACTCTAGGTACCTTGCCCTACCTCATTGCCATTCACCAACAATATAATATGTTCAGAAAATTGTCTGTCACCATCAAAAAGTGTGATGAAATTTTTAGACTTGCATTGGGATGGATATTCAGGATACTCGCATGCATAAAAAATGGGTAGACCTTATGTTGAGTGACCTGGTAACCATACCCATGGGGAACCAAGCCAGAGAGGAGGGGCTCGTAAGCTAAGACTTGTGCATGCGTGTATTGAAGTACGCTGCCTTATTTGATACAGCTTAATAAAACATGGCATGACTAATGCTCACTATATTCATGGCATATATGAATTATGATACAAGCAACTAATAAATTACAACATAGATTATATTTTTATGTGTACTGTAGAGAGTCTATTATTTTAAATATTATTTTTCTGTATGTCAGACATCTGTTTAATAGATCTTCAAAGCTTTTACAGTGATCCAAACGTAATATAGCATAATTAGTTTTAAAATGTTTGTGCTTACAGAGATCTGGAACCGAACAATGGCAAGGCTCCTGTCACCGTCCATTCAGTATCAAAGCAATCAACCCGGCGTAGCCGGGATCCAAGGCTAGCTGCATCTCTACATACTCGACCCATGCAGCAAGAAACATCCATGATCCAACCAGCGCTTTCACCTCACCGGCGGGTCACTATATTAAAGATAATAATCGATCCTCGTGATGGCCTCCCTTTACTCTTGTCCCACTCGGTTGAGCTTACTAGTCATGATCCAGCAAATCAACCTGTCCCAGCCATGATCTCTTTTCCTTCTGGAGTACCGATTCATACGTTCAGGGTAAACCACTCTGTAATATTGTCTCACACAGTTGAAGTAACTGACCATCACCATGCTCCCAACTCTGTGGTTGATCCTTCAAGTAGTACCAAAGGGCAACCCAGTCATAGTGGTGTGAAGGACAGAGAAGCTCATGATGATAATCAGACCATGGTGCGAATGATGTTTAAAACTGCACTAAAAGAGTTTGTGACTAAACAAATTGAGAAAACAAGGGACCAAGGCCACACAGCAAAAGAGTTCAGTGATTTCATTGTGCAGAAGACTGTGGACAATATTTTGCGGTTGGAAAAAAATATCCCCAGCACAGAAGAGAGGATTGGAAAGTACTTGAGCCTCTGCAAGGGAAAAATCAAAAAACTTATACAGGTCGTGCACATTATCCAACCCATTCACTCTTTTTTAATGTCACTGAGAAATCGTTAAAGTATATTTATGGTTTTTTGTGTTCTCACTAAGCCATGTTGCATGCAGGAATACTTTCACAAGTACAAGGGAAAATCTCTTCAGTGAAATTTGTTGAGCCAAAAAGATTAATATGGGTGCTCAAGTTGTATTTGGATTGAACAATTTATTTTCAGAGGGTTACTGTGCTTGTTTATTTTGAGGCAAAATCTCTTCAGTGAAACTTGTCTAGTGGAAAAGATAATATGTGGGCTTGTTTTTATATGTTGGGATTGAACAATTTATTTTCTTTATCTCAGTTGCAGTGGCTTATTACTGTGCTTGTTTATTTTGTTGCCTGACTGCTGATGTACTACCTACCAAATGGAACGTTGGGTTTTGTCTGGTCAGATGACACAAGTATTTACTGGGCCCTGTTTGCTCGATGCGACACACAACCTCAGGGCATTATACCCATGACTGCAGTAAACAGGACCTGCATGTTACTCTTCACAGGCTGATGTATTTTTGCTCCTACTTGCACAAAGTAAAATTCATGTAGATATATAGTTTACCGAAATAACGCATAATATTCAGGGCCAACCGAAGTAAAATGCAAATATCGAGCTACAGTCATTCCAAGCAGGTGTAGTAGTGAAATGCCTGTGCAAAATATAAGGTTTGTTGGCAGCTCGGATTCATTGTTTGCGTTTTAGTCTACATACCAACTGGCACTACATTCTTTATTATTTACTTTGTGGCTTTGTGTGTGCCATTGCCAAGAGAGAGGTTAGCCCGTCCTTTGCACCATCCCTATGGTCCTTTTTTTTTTTTTTGAGGAAACAGGAGCGGCCGAAGTCCCTACTGAAATTTTATTGAGAGACAAGCAAAAACAGAGTACAAAAAAGCAGAACAGAGGGGGTCACTCAAGAAACAAAGAAAGAAATAAAGAAAATGAGGTCAACTACAAATTGCGCTCTAGCCATGTTTCAATATTTGGGAGGTACTTCTTCTTTATGCGCAGGATAACCAGGCGAAAGACATTCTTGAAAATGAACTTGCATTGATCTCTTGAGGGTTCTTCTGCTCTGAAAATATAGTTATTTCCTACATCCATAGGTTCCAGCAGAGAGGGATGATGATCTCCATGAAGAAAGGGACATTCAGCTGAGCCTTGAAGTGTTCCATAATCTGAAAAGGATCCAGAGAGGAGGGAACTACCAGCCCAAGGAGGCTCCAGCAGGATTTTGCAAGTTCACAATGGAGAAAGAGATGCTCATCCGTTTCTTCAACTGAAAGATTACACAAAACACAATTGTAGAACTGAAGGAACATATTTTTTCTTCAGAGGATATTTCGAGTACTGAGTCTGTCATGAGCCAAAAGCCAGAAGAAAACTTTATGTTTGTGTTGACATGAAGATCTCCAAATCCACTTAAAGGTGGGGTGCACCCAACAAGAACCTGCCAACTGCTTGTACGCCTTGCTGTCCAAAAATCATTATCAATCGAGGGCTGAAAATTCTGGACAGACTCTTCCAGGTTGATGAATTGCTCATAAGCTTCTACTGTGAGGGGAAGATTAAAAGTAGAGATGAAAGAAGGGGTGGTCCCAACTTTCCTGTCAATAACAAGAAATGTTTGAAATGTAGACTAAATACAATCGTATAACTAGCTACGCTTGTCTTTTTACAACCCTTGCAGTATTCAGTTTAATTTGATGATAAGATGGTAGTCATTCCGTTGACAACAAAATTTGCACGACTTCAACCAAACACTCAGCTTCTCCTCAGCTCATGCTATAGCCATTCATAGCGCAGGAGGTCGCACAGTTTCTTCTCAGCTCAACATCATATTCCCTAGCATTCTCGTGTAAACTAATTGTAGCTTAGGAATGGCCCCACTTCGCCTTGGTCAGGTGGCAGTCTCTTACGAACCAGCACGGCGGTGTCAATTCTGCATACATATCTACCTGGAGGGCAGCTACTATTCTTCAAGCCTCTCTAACACATGCCACGACATGGAGCTTTGCCTCATTCCCAGCATCATCAATCACAAGTCTGCTGGTGCCTCCCATTCTTAATAAGCACTATATGCTAATTTCTTAGAGAAAAATTACAATGGTTGGAAAAAATATAAACCATTCATAAGGTAAGATCAAACGGTACAAAAATATGAGGTACCTATGTGAAAGTACTCGAAAGTACTAAATAGATGATGAAGCTACCAAAAATAGGTGGGACCGGTACCAAAATAGGTGGACCAATTCTGCATATTTCTATATTTATATTTTATTTGACAAGGCTAAATCAGTAATTAGCATCTTCATTGGACACGCACTTGCGGCACCCAGCCCGTGCACACAGTGCCGTGCCTAAACCCGACAACCTGTCCAGCAACGGCGGCGACGTCGACGCGAAGGTGCCAGTGGCGGAGCCGCTCGGCAGGTACAGAGCCCACAAGAAGCGCACTCAGGACAGCTCGAGGCCCAGGGCAAGATCGTGCACGCCACGCTCTCCGCCGTCACCGGGGCCTCACTGCCAAGCGCGACGCAGGACGCTCCCTGAATCCCTGATGGCTGCTCGTCGAGCCACTGTAAGGCGCCTCAGCCATTGTCATGCTCACCTCCGTCACGGTGATCGTCCAGCAGCAGGAGGCTAGAGGGCAGGACAAGCTTTCGGTAGAGCTCTGCGAGCAGCGGAAAACACCCGGCCGGGCTCCACCTGACCACCTCCGTCCTCCGGTCAGCTGCACGTACCTAGAGGACGCTGCAATGCTGCACTGCTGCGCTTGGTCCGCCACAAGCGCTCGGAGTCTGCGATGCCGGGCGCGTTGATCTAGGAGGCAAGTCCTCGAGACCTTGACGGTAACACGGGGTGGTTGACCTTCTCCAGACGTGATTCGAACTACGCGAGCATGGTGGCCGTAACGATTTGGAACGTCGCTCAAGCGACGAGCAGGCTGCAGGCGGGAGTTCAGGGCGGCGACATTTTAGCCCGGGCCAATCCGAAAAGAAACCTCACGTGAGAGGCTTAAGGCCATAATCTCAATTACAAATACACCCCCTATAATAAATATTCCATTCTATAAATAATCTTTCTCTAGCTAGAAAATGGAAAAAACAAAAGTACCTGAGGTACCATTGGTACTTTCCCAACCATGGTAAAACAGCTCAATTTCTTACTGTGTGCGTTTGTAATATGCAAAGAGGTGCAACGCAATACCAGAGTATAGAGAGTAAGGACCCTATTGCTCATGGCAGGGATCGAGCTATATATCCTACTGTTGGTTAGGTTGGTGGCTTGAGAAGGCGTATATATGGTGGTTAAGTAGCAAAAAGGAATCAAGATAGTTAGAAATGTAGTGCCCGAGCTGGAAGTAATGTAGTGCTACAGCATTGTTGTGAAAGTGTGGGTGGTAACTAATGGAGAAGATTGGTGGTGACTGGTGATAGAGCAGCAGTTGTTGCCATCTTGCAAAAGTGACTTGCATTGATAGCTCCTTGTGATTTGCTTTTGGACATCGTCACTCTTGAGCCATGTGTGCCGTGCACATCGTGATCTGTTTAGGCGACACTGGTTTTCACAAAAAAAGAGAGGAAGATATGGGCAACATATTAAAGTATCGAGTAAAGAAGGGCTAGGTCTCTGGTTCATTTCAATACTTACTGGAGTAGTTGATTCCTTTCTTCTACAGACATGCACAGGTATTTGCGTAGTATCAACACATAATTAATGCAGTTTCCATTCTTGACGCAATATACAATATCTTCAAAGTGCTCCGTTTGAAATTTTCCTATATTATTTTTTTCGAATGGATGGCAAGAGAATTGCCGTGATTTTCATTGAGAAAAAAAGGGGATTCCAACAAAAAGAAAGCAAGAAATGACACCACCAAACAGCCCAACCACGACTCCCAGCGAACCAAATATCCAACCGAAAACAGCCACAAACACTACCAAAATAAATAAAAAACAACCAACAACAACAAAACTAAAAACAGCTACAAACACTAACCAAATATCCAACCCGAAAACAGCTTCTGACCGCATTGCGAATTTGAATTGTTTTTTTTTTAATAAGGGAACCAAGTTCCACACTAGTACACCAGAGATTTGTACTGGCGGTGGAAAACTGATTTCTACTGGCGTTTTTACGCACCGCCACTGTGAAAGGACAGTACAAATAACATATTTCTACTGACGTTAAAATAAAATCCGCCAGTATAGTTCTATTTCCAGTGACGGCAACGTTATATAAGCAGCCTGTAAAAATTGATTTGTACCGGCGGTTAAATTATGTCAGCCGCCTGTAATACAGTATTTGCACTGGTCGTCTGTTATGACATCCGCCTGTGCTAATTGTTTGAAAAATAAAAAAAATAGCGGCTGTCGCTGGATGTCGACAGCCATGCGCTACCCATGCTGCTGCTGCTCGACAGAATACAGGATAGATAACATTCAGTACCTATGTTCATCATTCATAATGTCTCTAAAAATCCAAAGAACACCATTTCTTCACCAAAAGTGCACTTAATTATCATATAAAAAAACTCAAAAAACAACAAACAATAAATGACGAATGGAGGACGACGAAAAGAGCCATGAGACCGTCGGCCGCCACGCATTTCCAGCACCGCGTGGCCAACTTGCCGGGCCTCCATCGCCGCTGCGCCGGAGCAGAGGACGAAAAAGAGAGCCATGCGAGCGTTTGCCACCGTGCCTTGCCAGCACCGCGCGGTAGCCTTGCCAGGCCTCCATCATTGCCGAGCTAGAGGGGAGGTCGAAGAAGAGACCCATGACTCCATGAGACCATTGGCCGCCGCGCCTTGCCAGCACTGCGCGGCCGCCTTGGTGGGCCTCCATCGCCGCCGCGCCTTGTCGGCATCGCGCATCATGCTGTGGCCGTGAGTCAAGGTCGCACATTGGGGCTGCGCCGACCTTGGCACGCGACGAGGCCGTGACATCGCCGGCCTGCTTGATGTGCTGCTGTGGTCTGTTGACGGTCCTCAACTCCAACTTCTAACCGCCAACCTTCACATAAAATATGCTCAAATAAACACCAAACTTAGAACTAGGTCTTATAAACTAACAAAGTTTCACAAGTTTTGGTGATTCATCAATTACAGGAGGACATTCATGGAAATACACAAAAGGCTAAGAATGTGCAAAAGAACAAAGCGTAAATACCATCCTATGCAAGCCGAAGGGGAGAAGGCCCACTACTACGCAAAACCAGGGCCCAAAGATGAGACGAATAAGGCCAAAACCGAAGCAAACCATCCTCACTCAGCACCAAACACCCATGGGCCAAGTCCAGACAACCAGAGGCTTTCCAGATGAAGGCAGAGCCAGGCCGGCCCAGCAAGGGGTGCGCCCACACCCCTAGTACGGCCGTGTCCCCACCTAGCCCATTTGGCCGAAGCTTTGGTCGGTTGACACTTACCGCCTTGCCCAACGTCGGTGCTGAGGAATGATCCAGGTTCATTGCACCTAAACATCGGTTTGCCCACATTAATGAGAGGATCAAGCATATTCCAAGGAATCATTCTTCCTCTCCACCTATAAAAGGAGGCCACCCCCTCCTCATTCAAGACCACACGGAGCAAGAGCACCTCACTTGAGCATCACTCCAAGGGCAGAGGCCCTAGATAGCTAGTAAAGTTAGTAGGGAGAGATGTGAGGGAGAGTACGGGGGAAGCGCCGGACCTATCGGCAGTCTCGCCGAGCTTGTACCTCGGTGAACACATGCACCTCAACGGAGCTTTCCGCTAAGTGAGTATTTGTGTTTCTTATGGAATTAAGTCTTTAGTATAGCTAAGCTTTACTCTTATTTGCTTGCGGGTTCCTCGTCCGTTCTCATAGCGACTACTCTAGTAGAGGGCCCTGACAAAGACGGATAACCCTGCGCAATGCTAGAGTAGTAGTCGATAGCATAGACGTGATGTCTAGGCTAGAGGCTACCTTCGTTTACCTCATTCCCCACGGTTGAGGGGTAGGCGGAAGGTGGTGACAGCCCTGTCCATCCCTTGTAATCCCCACATTCGGGTTCAGCGTAGAGCTACAGGCCACGTTCACTTGGCAGACCAGGTGCTACCCGGTGCCCGAAGTAAGCGAGTGAAAGTAGAGTTTATCTGTCCTTAGACTCTAAAGCCATAGGAATCCATCTCTACCCTATCCAACTTGACCCTTGTGTTATCCTTGGACAAATTAGCTAGAAGAAATACCTCCGTTCCCTATGGAAAATACGATACCCTGAATACTTCTGGGTGAAGGCTCCAACGGTAATTCCATGTGCTCGCGGATTCTCTCTGTTTGCGTTAAGAAATACCAACAAACTTTCTGGCACCGTTGCCGGGGAACGGTTGCTGTATTTTCTTCTAACCAAGTTCGTCCTCGTATTTGTATCTTTTCTTTTTATAAAAAACAAAATATTTTCATTTACCCTTTTTACCTTGAAGCCAACTCAAACTTCTAACCTTTCTACTTGGAACGGGGAGTTTCCTAAGCCACCTTCAAAGCCAAACCTTTTATCTGGCTATGAACTCTGTCCCGGCTTAATAGCCATGTTTCGGGCACAACCCTTCTCAGGGCACGATAATGAAAACCCTTGCCAACACCTGTACGAGTTCGAGGAGGTGTGTTTGTGCCTAAGCATCTCAGGCATGACATAGGAAACACTAAGGTGAAAACTGTTTCCCTTTCTCACGGGGAAGGCGAAGCAACGGTACACTCAAGCCATAGAAAGCACGAATGGGGATTGGGAACAACTTAAAGATAAATTTTACCTTGCATTCTTTCCTATGTCCCATATCGTCTCTCTACCAAGGGCAATCCTCGATTTTGAGCAATATGAGGAGGAGTCTATAGGTGTAGCCTAGGCTAGGTTTTCAACGTTAATACATGTTGGCCTAGACTTGTCTTTATTCGATGGCGTATTGCTGCGTCTCTTTTGTTCAGGTCTTGACATAGATGCTGACCTATGCCTAGACGTGTCTGTCGGAGGTTGTTTTACGCACAAACCTATGACAGAACAAGTGAAATTCCTCAAAAACTTCCTAGAAAGTCACACTTCTTCCATCATGAAAACTAGAACCCTCCAGGCAAAAGTCATGTCGAGTGTTGAGGAGTCCTCACCAGTCGAATCCAAACCTGTAGCATCCTTAGATTCGACTCATGAACCCTCACCCGAACCACAAACACCGAAGGAAAGATTAATTCATCCTTTGGAGTTCTCTATCAAATTCGAGGATTATGGCACTACCTCGAAACACTCTTAGCATGAAAAGCACACAAATGAAGTTTCCCCCAAAGTGCAACCATCAAAGGAATGGTTGATGGAAGTGAAACGCTCTTCCAAAGCAATTCAGATTCTTTCACCTTCCGCTACCATACCTTTTTCATTAAGGGAACTTTCGTAGATGCCCTGCACAACCCCACAGTCAGGACTAGTATCATGTCATAATTCCTTGCGAAAATTCTTTCGGACAACATGCCGCTAGTCCTAACCAACAAACTTTTCAAAAGTCCCTCAAGACCCATTTTTTAATGTAGTGGGATTGTCAAGGCCACACCAATTGAAATTGACAGCACCAAGGTTCACTTAGACTTCCACATCTATGCTATCCTTGATTTTGACCTTCTTATAGGCTACCCTTCTAAAATGCTTTTTCAAGAAAAACCATCCCATTGGAGCCTTAATGAAGGGTTTGGGAAAACTGCTTCCGCCACTCACCCAGATATCCCAATGGCAAAGCATCATCCCAGCTATGACCCATTCAAGGAGGTGAAGTTCGTATCCCTATTCATTTCACCTGAGCTTTCTTGTGAAACTAAACATCCACCATCACGCTCACTCGAACCCAAGCCATGTCCCTCTGGCCATCCAAACGTTGTTCTCGATGGTGGTCGAGATTCAACGTTGATCGTGCATGATATATCTTTTGAGAACAAAAACTTCTGTGCCAAGGACATCTTGCTTAGTACCACATGCTTCCACAAGGATCTCAGCCATCTTTCAATCCCCGTTAGCAAACTCTTTAGGAGAATGGTTGTGGATGCATTCATTTATCATAAATACTGCAAATCCTGTAGTTGCACTGTGGCTATAACCTTATAGCTTGAACAATAACGTTAAATGCTTGGTGGTGAAACTGGGAACTACACCACCATTGATAGTTGTAGGATGAAGTTCCCATTGTCAAGCTTATGACCATAAACTAAGCACTGTCGGGAGATACCCCGGATTATCATAAAAAACTTTCTTGTCAATAAAAGCAAGAACATGCTATCAAGTTAGTATGCACCTTCGGGTATTCTTGGTTACTATCCTTTTCAGGATAAGATCAAGAAGAACAAGGGTACATACCATGCTAGAGAACATGGGAGCTACATCAACCATACACCTCGATGCTCTTTGGTTATGGAACACACTCAAGAGGAGGCCTTGACTCTGCACACTTGACTTTTATACAAAAGTCCAAGTGCACAGGAGGATGGTGAAAGTATCACCACAAGTTCCATACACACGAAAGGTCATCTTGGTTAAAAAATGATGATAGCTCTATCTTGCTGAAAAAAAGAAAAAAAGAGAGAAAAAATGTATCTGATATATATAAAGAGGAGAGAGAGAGAGAGAAAGAGGATTCTCCTCTCCTAGACCTTTGCTACCACTAAGGCCCATGGTCCATACACACTAGTTGTGTGTGTGGCCTAGCCTTGTGGTTCGCTTGAGTTGGACCACAGGCGATCAAGCCACCGCTGCAGCAGCCTCAAGCTCGCATCCACTTATGCTACCGGCAAGTATGCAAAGGTAATTGAATGTTCACTAACTCCTTTACTTATATTTGTCTCCATGAAAATATAAAATCATGCTTCTTTTGTTTATGTCGTACACTCTGGTTTGGATGTATTTGCAAGAGGTACATTCATAGGCATTTTAAATTAAGCACGGTGCTTAGGTTAAAATAGCCTTCTTTAATCAAAACTTGACATGGTGTTAAATTTTGGTTAATGAACTTAGAGTATTACTTTCATAAACAATGGAGGTAATCAATAATGGAGATGAATCAAGGCTAGGATTATTTTACAAACTTTACTTTAGCCTTGCTTAAGTTATGCTAAAAGATAAAAAGTTGGGTGAACAAATAAAATAAAATAAAATAAAATAATAAACAAATAATAATAATAATAATAGTAGTAGTAGTAATAATAATAATAAGATCTAGGCCCCCTAGTATTTTGTTCAGTTGGGCCCTTATTTGTTTCCACATTTTTTTTTTTTGTTTGAATAAAACATGTACAAAAATAAGTGTGGGGGAGATCTCTCAGACACGATATGCACACATTTGAGATCTCCCACCAACACGTTGCACAACATCGAATGATCCAACGAGCAGAAGGATGGAATAGATGGCTCCAGAGAGGATTGGCTGAACCTCTGGTTTAGCCAAACCATCTCTGATTCCCTGTAGCTCCTTCATCTTCAACGATGGTTTGTGCAACACTACCCTCAACTCTCCCAAAATTTGATGTTTAAAACTGAACAAATTAAAAATACAAAAACAATTAACACTCGGTCCCCATGCTATCCTATGATTAAATTTGCATACTCTTTATTCCTAGCCAACATTCCTATAACTTGTGAACAATTCATCATAGGGACCCCATATTATCTAAGTAATTGAAATATGTGATATAGTAGGATGAAAATGAACCTTGCTCTCTTATGCAAAGAACTTGGGATTTATTTTGTAAAATAAAAATTCAAATAGCATCCTCCTCAATGATATTCAAATTCCTACCAAAGCCATATCTAGTGATTAGAGCTTAAAACCTCCAAACTTATGCTACTTATTCTTGCATTGAGTTTTGCCAAGTCTTGTTGACCCTTGTTGAGAAAGTTATCATGCCTCCAAGATCAAGATCACGTACACCCACATATAAAAATCTATTCCTACACTAGGAATACGCTAAAACATGCTTCCATCCACCAAAATACTCTACTCCTACACTAGGGGTAGACAAAAACATGTCTTGAAATAAATACTCCATGTTCTACAAGAGAGTGATCTGTCTCAATATGAGGTTTAAGAGACATGATGTCAGGATCAACGCCCTCTTAAGTAAGTACTCAAGATGATAATCCACAGGGGATTATTAAGTTGGACACATCTCTTAACAGGTCATCCTGGTACATCCCCCATGAGATGTACGTGAGCCAGCCTCATCCAGGATCAGTTCAAGGGAGAGAATACATCACAACCATGCTTAGGTTACATCACAAGTTCAAAGCATTAAGGTTTACAAGTCTTGGTTCACACACTTAGTTCATAACACGATCACACATCACAGTCTACATCAAAGTCTAGTGGAAGTCTTTCAACATAACATAGTTCATGATAACTGATATACAGGTGTGCTAGATCCATGTATCTATGGAACACAGAATCATTTACCACTCCTGATTCGACGAGGGGTCTGGAGCGTAGAAGAATACGTGAACAAGGGCTACAATACCTGCAAAGCTTAAGATCATAAAGGGTGAGTACTTGAGTGTACTCTATAGGACTTACCCAATATAGTAAATAAGGATTATGCAATTGGGATAGTAGCAAGGAATGTGTATCATTTGCATAAAGGCATTTATACCAGAAAGTAAAGGTGATCTATGACATAGTAGTAGCAAGCGTAGCATAGGTAATCAAGTGTAAGTGATTAGCCAATTGGAGCTCGATCTTCCATGAGTCCTGATTTCCAAACCCAACTCTAGTTCGCATCTAGAAGTTAGAACTTGTTGCTTTCAAAAGAAAACTCTACAGAGGGGTACAAGTTAACCCCACTCAAAACAAGGAATATCGCCCATGAGACCCATTGGTACAAAAGGGATACCTTGATGTTCCAACCTTTCCCTAACCCGGCCAAGATGTTCGACGAAAGGTTCGGCTAGTCCCCAGTCAATGTCTCGAACTTGAACATTCCCGACCAGTGCAACCTCCTTGCTAGTTTCATGAACAAAGCAGTCATAATCAGTTACTTGGCTTGTCACCCCTAGTGGCGACAAGTGGTTTGTATAGTTTTTTGTTCTTACTCACTACCACGGATGCACGGTCCTTAATCGGTAAGCAAGCTATGTCATTCAAGAATCCCCCTCCTTGCCTTGACCATACCCCTTGCCGACTAATGAGATCCTAACATATGGGTATGTTAAGCCTCGGGATCAAATGTTCTCGGCAGAAGAGACCCCCCAAACAACCCCTCCAGGATCACCTAGGGGCTTGTGGGCTATACCCATCGGGTACGCTCATGCGCACCCTCCGATGAAAAAACCTGTACGAGCCTGGGCATGGCGCAGCCCCCGCACAGGTCTTAGGGGATCGCCTAGGCCTCAGGCTCCCGATCGACAACACGCTCGAGCTTGGGTCTTGGCTCCTGCCTAGCTTGCGACGCCAGCCAAGGCCTAGGTTCAAGAAGACAAGCCCCGAGGCCACCACCCGCCACCCACCTCTCCCACTTGGCAACCTACCCCTTTGTGGCCGCCACCTGCCTCCGCGCCTTACCCACTCTGGGTGCCATCAGCGGGCGGCAACGCACCTTAAGCATCAGCGGCCGAAGTGGCACCACTGCACTGCCCGAAGCCCCTGTGGCAGAACCTCCTAAGAAATCGGGCCCACGTGCACCTATCGATGTCTCAACAGACCTCAGATAGCGTACACAAGTTCCCAACAACTTAACAGGTCTGTCGGGTGTCCTCGGGAAACCCGAATCATCCACGTTTCAAACAGGATTCCAATCACAGTCATTGCAGATTACAACATTTTTCAATATACATACCAGAGGTAATAAAGCGGAAGACTTAAGTTTAATATTATAAAACCAGTTGTTTCAAACTTACATAACCATAAGTGTCATATAACCATAGTAGCGAGATAATATTACATTAACATTATTTATTTCACACAAACTAGTGCCTTGTCCAAAGGCCATTCATCATTCCTCATCGTCATCGACTTCATACACTGACATGCAGCAGGGACCAAAACAAGCATGCGCATGCGTCTCCCCTGCAACAAGGGTTAACAAACCCTGAGTACAAAAGTACTCAACAAGACTGACCTGACCAAAAAGGGCGAAGGTCTTAGGGATGCTGGTGTTGGGTCAAGGTAAGGATGTAGAAAGATTCAAAAATTCTTTGCCAAAAGCTTACTATTCTTGATCCTAGTTTCAAGTTTTACCCCTAAGAACTTTAGTTCATTATTTCCAACCAAGTGTTCATATCCCATGTTCCAATCCTTCTCATTCCATTCTTTTTCTCATGTTTTAGTAATTCACCAGTCCTTCATTGCTTCTATAATGAATCGAGTCTCCATGTCCGCGGAGCACCGGCAATTCGAATTGATTCAAGTCCCAGCTGGGGATTCCTTATCACACGACATATGTAGAACTTAATCTTGCATATATCAACCTCGCTACCGGATCCTCCCGTACTAAGCCGTCTCCACGCCACCCGAGAGCACAGCACACCTCAAATCCGGCCACATTCAAGCCACGAGGGTACACGCTACTCCCGCCATCTCACCACTCCCAGTGCGTGGGCATTCGTCTTAGTATCGGATTAGCTGAAGTAGGCTTACCGGAGTATGTGACTAGTACTACAAAGTGTCTCATTCAGAAGATCCACAATGAGTGGCCTTTAAGCGACATAGTCGGCAACATTACCCAACATTCAAGATAAGTCACCCGACTAGTCTCTAGTTCATTCTATCTTCTTTCTTTCTTTGGCCAGAATGCCATCTTTGATTGTATCAAAACTTTTACTTTGAAAGCCTACCATAAAGCATACTAAGCATTCTACGCCTTTGTAAATGAAATCATCTTCAAGGATGGTAAACAATTAACAAGGTAGGCAATGCATCAAGTAGGTAACATTTGAATTAATCAACTTAATGCAATAGGTAACATAGGTGATAAACTTTTCAAAGTAAACAAGGTAATGGTTTAATGCCTAAACCGAGGCTTGCCTTCGTTGACGATCTCGGTTTCTGGATCAACACCACGAATATCGAATCCTGCGACAACCGGGGATTCTCCCACCACTTGTTCAACTAGAATCGGTTCACTCTCGGATTCTACACGATATAATAACATATGCTTCAACATGATGATAATGTAAACATGATGCTTTCATGGTACATGAAATGTAACAACACCCCGCAAATGATTTTATTTCACGGTACCGTTGCAAGCCAACAAAACCACTTCCAATTCTACCATTAAGGACAACATAACATGTTACTAAGAGACCCTACATCCTTCTAAAAGAACTTCCTTAAGGTTTCATTTCTAGTCCTACTCTTAATGGATGAACTCATCCATTAAGTAAACCTTAATCACACTTTACTGACCTAGGGCTTGTGACCTAAGTGACTCAACTAAATTGATCTTGACACCCCACTGGTCACAAAACACGACCCAAATCAAGATCAAACCCTAAACCTACACTTAGGGTTTACCTTTATTTATTTTTGAATTAATGTAGAATTAAGCTCAAAATGAACTTGCTCCAAATGATCTCAAAAATTTACACAAGCATCCTTATGATAAATTAGTGTACCAAAATAAATTCTATAATTTTTGGAGTTATACAGTGGCCTACAAAAATCATGGAAATTGCATTTATTAATTAATTGACTGCATTTTTGAACATTAAAAATTCATCCAAATTTCAAGTTTCATATTTTTAAACCATAGTAGAACATATATAGAAGCTACCCACAAATTTTCAAAATTTTTAGATCTGTAAATAAATTCCTACAAAATTGCAAAATTGCTGCACTATTCAAAATTCAGAAATTAGAAAAAGCTCACTGTTCTCTCTCTCTCTCTGACAGGTCGACCCCGCGTGTCAGCGTCACAGAGACAGGGCGCGGCGGCGCTGCCGACTCCGACCGGCAAAACGCGCCGTTGGCGAGGCTCCGGCGAGGGGACTGGTACCAACATGATCACCACCTCACGGCGGACCTATCCCGACCCTTGACAAGCAGCAGGCACACCGGAGATGACACTACGACGGCCATGGCGGCCACGGCGGTGATAAACGCGGCGGCACACGGCGTATCACCGGCAACAACACAGTAGAGTCTAAAGCGAAGGGTGAAACACGATCAGGGACTCACCATGAACACGTTGATGTGCTCGGTGGAGTCGGAGACACTCTGGAATGTCCTGGCCACGGCGAGCTTGACGGTGGCGGAGCTCCGGCCGGGCTCGGGGAAGAAGCAGTTGCGCCGGGCGACTCCGGCCAACCCAAGTGGCGTAGGCAAGCCGCAGAGAGGCGCAAGACCGAGGCAATCACATAGGCGTAGCTGGGCATGACGGATGCTGCTCGACGGAGGCTACGGCGAGCGGCGGAGCAAGCTGGCGGCGGAGCGGAGCAGAAGGGGAAATGGGAGGAACGACGGTGGCAATGAGGCTATTTATAGCCGGGATGAGCTCGCCCGGCTGCGACAGCGCATGATGGAGGCACCACGGCGACGGTGACGTGCCTGCGCGTGGGAAAGCGGCGAGGACTGATCGGCGGCGGCAAGCAGGAGGTGTAAAGCTGTTCCGGTGGAATTTCAATTTATTTACAGTTTTGCCACTGAGTTCATTTAGCAAATTACTCTCAAACTTTCTATAGAAATTGAAAATCTCCAAAAATAAAAGTTGCTCAACTTTTCAAGTACTACAACTTTGGTTTAAGAAACATTTTCAAATTCTGCCTCCATTTCGAAATTCAAATTGGGGGTACATTTAAAGATTTGAATCATTTCAAAATTACTCCAAATTTTATATGTAAACTTGAAAAACTTTGAATACCAAAGTTGATCCTTATAAAATAAGCTCCAACTTTTCTTTTTGTCAAAACTCCAAATTCCAAATGGATTTTGAAATATCCAAAAGGGGCAAAATGGACTTTTATAATTTAAATTTGAATTCAAATTTGATTTGTCTTTCTTTTGCTTTAACTTTGATTTTTGACCAGTAACATGGCCCATTAGGGTTGTTTGAGTCAAATGACACATGGTCTCACATGATCACATGAAATTTGACCCTTGTGGTCATGATCTTTGTTTAACGTTTTGAATCACATTGCATCACATAAAATAACAACTTATAAAACAAATCCTATTTAGTGAATGCATTCCGAATTTTCTTCTTTATGAATGCTTTGCAATGCATATGATGACATGCCAAGTTTTAGTTCTAGGTCCAAACACCAGAGGTGTTACAACCCTTCCCCCTTAAAGAAATCTCATCCCGAGATTTAAAACTTAAGACTAAGTAATGGAAAAGGAAATGTGTCAAGCTAACACATCATAACTTTATTCAAAAGACTAGTGAGGGGGTTTTCCATTCTTTTAACAAAAATAAACAAGTTACAGTATAGACGAGGTATTGCAACTAGAGAGAAACAATGAAGTCAGGAAAGTTTTCTTCTAAGTAATCCTCAGACTCCCAAGTAGCTTCTTCTTCAGTGTGCTGGTTCCATTGTACTTTGTAGAACTTGATTGTACGCCTTCGAGTGACTCGATCTTTCTGATCTAAGACTCTAATGGGGTACTCGGCATAAGTCAAATCAGGTTCTAATTCTACATCACCAACGTCGATTACTTGGTCAGGTACTTGAAGACACTTCTTCAACTGGGATACATGGAAGATATCATGCACAGCTGACATGTGATCTGGTAGCTTAACACGATAGGCGACTGGTCCACATCTTTGTTTGATTTGAAATGGACCGACATAACAGGGCGCCAACTTTCCCCAAATCCCAAAACGATGAACTCCTTTCATTGGCGATACCTTGAGGTAGACATGATCTCCCACTATGAATTCTAGAGGTCGCCTCCTCTTATCAGCATAGCTTTTCTATCGGGATTGAGCTACCTTCATATTAGCTTGTATGAGTTTAACCTTCTCTTCTGCTTCCTTGACCACATCCGGTCCAAAGAACCAACGTTCTCCAACATCTGACCAATGTAAAGGTGTTTGGCATCTACGACCATACAATGCTTCAAATGGTGCCATTTTAATGCTCTCTTGATAGCTATTGTTATATGAGAATTCAGCTAAGGGAAGGCATTCATCCCATATAGCACCATAAGAGAGAACACATGCTCTTAACATATCTTCAAGAATTTGATTTACCCTTTCCGTCTGTCCATCGGTTTGCGGATGATAAGCAGAACTACGGATAAGTTTAGTTCCCAAAGACTCATGTAGACTTTTCCAAAACTTGGTTATAAACAATGACCCTCTGTCAGAGACAATGGTCTTGGGTGCCCCATGCAGACTGAAGATTCTATTCAGATAAAGCTTTGCATACTGCTCCGCTCGATATTTATCTCTGACTGGTAAGAAATGAGCTATCTTGGTTAGTCGATCAACAATAACCCATATTGAATTGTAGCCTGTAGATGTCCTAGGCAACCCTACTATTAAGTCCATACAGATATCTTCCCACTTCCAAGATGGAACTGGTAAGGAATGTAATGGACCCACCGTCTTCATGTGAATCGCTTTGACTCTCTGACAAGTATCACATTTGGCCACATATTGAGCTATTTCTATTTTCATTTTGGTCCACCAATATCTCATTCTCAGATCATGATACATTTTGTTGCTACCTGGATGAATGGAGTATCTTGTAGAATGAGCTTCATCAAGAATCTGCTTTCGTAGCTTCGGATGTTTGGGTACTACCAATCTATCTTTGAACCATACGACATCGGATTCATCAAACTTGAAACATGTTGATCTTCCAGATCTGACTTTATCCTTGATATGGACTATGCCCTTACTTTTCTGTTGAGCAGCAATGATCTGATCTTTGATAGTGGACTCAACTGCAATATTGAACAGGGAACCTTGTTCTATGATTTGTAAATTCAGATGCTCCATCTCTTGACACAATGTTCGTTGCATAGGTTTCATAGTCAGACAATGGCAATGACTCTTGCGACTCAGGGCATCGGCAACCACATTCGCCTTGCCCGAATGATAATGCACTTCTAAGTCATAATCTTTGATAAGTTCTAACCATCTTCTTTGCCTCATATTCAACTCTGACTGAGTAAAGATATATTTCAAACTTTTGTGATCCGTATAGATATGACATATATTGCCCAATAAATAATTCGCGCCAAATCTTGAGTGCATGAACAACAAATGACTAATTCAAGATCATGGGTGGGATAATGTTCTTCATGCTTCTTGAGTTATGCGGAAGCATATGCTATGACTCTGCCTTGTTGCATAAGAACGCAGCCAATACCAATTCCAGATGCATCACAATAGATATCAAATGGCCGCTCGATATCAGGTTGTGCTAATACTGGTGCAGTTGTCAGCAACTTCTTAAATGTCTGAAAGGCCTCTTCACATCCTATTGACCATACAAACTTAGTTTGATTTTTCATTGATCCAAGAATTGGCTTCGCATTACGGAGAAGTCGAGGATGAACCGGCGGTAATACCCCGCCAACCCTGTGAAACTACGAACTTGATGTACAGTTGTAGGTGCTTTCCAATTAAGGACTTCTTCTACCTTGCTCGGATCAACAGCTATACCTTCAAAGCGAGATAACACATGACCCGAAATTGTACTTCCTCTAACCAAAATGCACATTTCTTTGAATTTGGCATATATAGTTGGTGATCTCTTAATCTTTGTAGAACAATACGGAGATGTTCCGCATGTTCCACTTTGCTCTTTGAATAGATCGTAATGTCGTCAATGAACACCACTACAAACTTATCCAACTCGGGCATGAAAACCGAGTTCATCAGTACATGAAGTGAGCGGGCATTGGTCAACCCAAAAGACATGACTAGATACTCATATAGACCATATCGAGTAGTGAGCGCTGTCTTTGGCACATCTTCTCTCGTCGATCTTAATCGGTGGTAGCACGATCTCAAGTCTATCTTCGAGAATACCTTAGCTCCCGCAAGTTGATCAAAAAGCAAATCAATTCGGGGTAAGGGTATTTGTTCTTGATGGTGACTTCATTTAATGGCCGATAGTCAACACATAACCTTAAGGTTTGATCCTTCTTCTTCACGAAAATAGGGGGCATCCCCATGGTGATGAAGCTGGGTTGAATGAAACCCTTGTCTAACAACTCTTGTAGTTGCATTTTTAATTCTGCTAGTTCTTTGGGTGGCATCCTATATGCTCTTCCGGATCTTTGGTCTTTGTTCACGGTTTGAGATCAATTCTGAATTCTACGTCTCGATGCGGTGGCAAACCCAGCGAGATCATCGGGAAAGACATCAAGTAAACTCACATACCACTTTGAAATTTTCTCGGCTTCTTCAACAATAGTTGCATGATTGTTTCCATTGTACTTTTAGGAAAGGGAAGTTGGATGAGAAGTTGGGTTTCTTTGCCAGTGCATTTACCCTTATGGTTCTACTCAAGACATCTATGATAGCCCCATGTTGGGTTAACTAGTTCATACCAAGGATCACATCTATATCTTGATCCTTTAATATCAAGCATATTGGTAGGGAACTCATAACCTCCCAAATCAATAGGTACATCTTTGAACTACCTCCCTTGTGCTGATTCGTCCCCCAGGCATTTGTATATGATAGGGCTCTTTTGTTTCCCCAATAGCTATCCCATGCTTCACAACAAAATGTACGATTGATGAATGTATGGGATGCACGAGAATCAAATAAGGTAATTGCAGGATGCTTAGCAATGGTAAACATACCCATCATTTTTGGTTCTCCTTCCGGAATAGCTTCCACTTGAGTATAGAAGACCCTTCAGTTTTTCTTCTCGGCGTGTCCCTTTTGATTGTTACGAGCATTGCCCTTGTACCGATTACGAGCTGGAGTATGAGGACTTTGGGTGCATCAGATTGTTCTTCCTAGGATATGGGCATTCTCGGGAAAAGTGTCGGGTTTACCACAATTATAGCATGGATAATTGTGATTACGGGGAGTAGCATTGCGGTTTGCATTATTTGTATTGTTTTCTTGCCATGGGCGCTTGATGAGTGAGTATAAGGCGTATTAGTTGCGGTGGCGAATAAAGATTTGTCTTTGCGCTTTGGCTTTGTTGTGGGCGGAATGGTGCACGGCCATGATTACGAGGATGGTAGATCACCTTTTGGCGCTTTCCACTTGATGATCCAAAGCAAAGGACCTCTTTTTCTTCGCCTCCCGTGTCAGGTCGTGGTAATTCTCCTCTAAAGCGATAGCAATGTTGATGGTCTCATGATAAGTTGCGTTGCCACAAGTTGCCATCATGTTCTGAAGTTTGGTGTTTAGACCTCTCATGAAATGATTCTTCTTTTTCCTATCAGTATTCACATACTCTATAGCGTACTGCGACAGGTGATTGAAACGCCCGACATAGTGCATCATCGGGTGCTCCCCTTGCTTAAGAGACAAGAACTCTTCCAACTTCATGGTCATCACACCGTCTGGAATATAATGTGCCCTGAAGGCATCCTTGAACTCCCTCCAGTTGATTTGGTGACCAGCGGGCTGTACTGCTACCAAATTTACCCACCAGGCACCAGTAGCTCCTCGGAGTTGCTGTGCCACAAACCTTGGTTTTTGAACCTCGGTACAGTGAATCAGCTCAAACTTTTGCTCTATTGTCCTAAGCCAATCGTTAGCTTCTAAAGGTTCGTCTGCTTTAGAGAACACAGGTGGACGTGTGTCAGTAAAATCCACATAGGTTGACTCATCATTTCCATTACGACGACCATGATTAGGGTATGGTGCCCTGCTGGTTCCGCGCCAATTCCCTTAACAGCCTAGCATTCTCCGCCGTTGCGTTGACGAGTGCGGCTATGGCATCTGCCATAGTCGAAGGCATTGGTGGAGGATTTGGGCACTCATCATCGTCATGTGAGCCACTAGCACCAGTTCGGGTGATAGGACGAGGCATCTATTAGAGAACACGTTTACTTACATTATTCTTTATTAAAAGCATTTAAAAGGTTTCATGCTACAAAGGGTTACTTATTTAAATTACATGTCTTGTATCCCACAAGACAACCCTGGTTTACTAAGAAAGCAGTAAAGGAACTATTACTACTCCAAGCTCTCAGTCATCAGCATCCATGCCCATATCGGACGAAACCTCACTTTCATCCGAGAAGTACACTAACTCCTCAGGATCCTCCTCCTCTTCTTCATTCTCTACTTCTCCTGGAGCTATAATCATTTCTTCATCTGTACTTCACCATCCCCATGAGGTGGATGAAGTTGAGCGTACAGTAGGTGGACATTCTCATGAAGAATGGCATTGTCCATCTCCAGGTCTTCTACGTAGAACTCCAACTCATGGACGCGTTCATTGGTTGCATCCTCTCGTGTCTAGGCTTCATTCCTCAACTCGGTATTCTTGGTGACGTCCCTTTCCATTTCCGCCAGCTTCTCTTGATCTATGGCATGAGCTCGACGAAGAGTGTTGAGCTCCTTGGTAATGTTCTCCATGTTGGCGGAATTGCTTGAAGATCCTTCATCTCCTAAGATCTTGGAACTTCCTTCACCAAGCTCACGGTTACGCGGTGCCAACTGGTGACGAGGGACTCCGTGAGGTCCAGTGGACTTGCGTGCAGTTATCTTGGTCTTTGCCATAGCCTGTAGAATTTAGGATGGGACTATAAGGATAGCTTGAGGATAATGGAGGTTAGCAAGAATGGGATTGACATTACTTACCCAACCACTTTTAAGGGGAATTATTATGCAAGGTGTTCAAGCATGATGCATGAATCGATCTTACGAATCCGAGTACAAAAGATTTATACAATCAAAAGTACTAGATTTTTAATACATAGGACAAACCTAAGCATATTATCCGCCACAAACTTTCAAATAAGATAGGATTGAGGCTAGATTAGAGGAAAGAAGAAAGAAATTTGAACTTTTAAAATATCAAGTTTATTTTCTTTGATCCAAATCAATTTGAAGGTTTTCCAAAGTAACCTACAATGATCTTAGATAGGACCTTCTCTGATACCAGCTATGGTAGAACCTCCTAAGAAATCAGGCCCATGTGCACCTATCGATGTCTCAACAGACCTCAGATAGCGTACACAAGTTCCCAACAACTTAACAGGTCTGTCGGGTGTCCTCGGGAAACCTGAATCATCCACGTTTCAAATAGGATTCCAATCACAGTCATTGCAGATTACAACATTTTTCAATATACATACCAGAGGTAATAAAGCGAAAGACTTAAGTTTAATATTACAAAACCAGTTGTTTCAAACTTACATAACCATAAGTGTCATATAACCATAGTAGCGAGATAATATTACATTAACTTTATTTATTTCACACAAACTAGTGCCTTGTCCAAAGGCCATTCATCATTCCTCATCGTCATCGACTTCATACACTGACATGCAGCAAGGACCAAAACAAGCCTGCGCATGCGTCTCCCCTGCAACAAGGGTTAACAAACCCTGAGTACAAAAGTACTCAACAAGACTGACCCGACCAAAAAGGGCAAAGGTCTTAGGGATGCTGGTGTTGGGTCAAGGTAAGGATGTAGAAAGATTCAAAAATTCTTTGCCAAAAGCTTACTATTCTTGATCCTAGTTTCAAGTTTTACCCCTAAGTACTTTAGTTCATTATTTCCAACCAAGTGTTCATATCCCATGTTCCAATCCTTCTCATTCCATTCTTTTTCTCATGTTTTAGTAATTCACCAGTCCTTCATTGCTTCTATAATGAATCGAGTCTCCATGTCCGCGGAGCACCGGCAATTCGAATTGATTCAAGTCCCAGCTGGGGATTCCTTATCACACGACATATGTAGAACTTAATCTTGCATATATCAACCTCGCTACCGGATCCTCCCGTACTAAGCCGTCTCCACGCCACCCGAGAGCACATCACACCTCAAATCCGGCCACATTCAAGCCACGAGGGTACACGCTACTCCCGCCATCTCACCACTCCCAGTGCGTGGGCATTCGTCTTAGTATCGGATTAGCCGAAGTAGGCTTACCGGAGTATGTGACTAGTACTACAAAGTGTCTCGTTCAGAAGATCCACAATGAGTGGCCTTTAAGCGACATAGTCGGCAACATTACCCAACATTCAAGATAAGTCACCCGACTAGTCTCTAGTTCATTCTATCTTCTTTCTTTCTTTGGCCAGAATGCCATCTTTGATTGTATCAAAACTTTTACTTTGAAAGCCTACCATAAAGCATACTAAGCATTCTACGCCTTTGTAAACGAAATCATCTTCAAGGATGGTAAACAATTAACAAGGTAGGCAATGCATCAAGTAGGTAACATTTGAATTAATCAACTTAATGCAATAGGTAACATAGGTGATAAACTTTTCAAAGTAAACAAGGTAATGGTTTAATGCATAAACCGGGGCATGCCTTCGTTGACGATCTCGATTTCTGGATCAACACCACGAATATCGAATCCCGCGACAATCGGGGATTCTCCCACCACTTGTTCAACTAGAATCGGTTCACTCTCGGATTCTACACGATATAATAACATATGCTTCAACATGATGATAATGTAAACATGATGCTTTCATGGTAGATGAAATGTAACAACACCCCGCAAATGATTTTATTTCACGGTACTGTTGCAAGCCAACAAAACCACTTCCAATTCTACCATTAAGGACAACATAACATGTTACTAAGAGACCCTACATCCTTCTAAAAGAACTTCCTTAAGGTTTCATTTCTAGTCCTACTCTTAATGGATGAACTCATCCATTAAGTAAACCTTAATCACACTTTACTGACCTAGGGCTTGTGACCTAAGTGACTCAACTAAATTGATCTTGACACCCCACTGGTCACAAAACACGACCCAAATCAAGATCAAACCCTAAACCTACACTTAGGGTTTATCTTTATTTATTTTTGAATTAATGTAGAATTAAGCTCAAAATGAACTTGCTCCAAATGATCTCAAAAATTTACACAAGCATCCTTATGATAAATTAGTGTACCAAAATAAATTTCATAATTTTTGGAGTTATACAGTGGCCTACAAAAATCATGGAAATTGCATTTATTAATTAATTGACTGAATTTTTGAACATTAAAAATTCATCCAAATTTCAAGTTTCATATTTTTAAACCATAGTAGAACATATATATAAGCTACCCACAAATTTTCAAAATTTTTAGATCTGTAAATAAATTCCTACAAAATTGCAAAATTACTGCACTATTCAAAATTCAGAAATTAGAAAAAGCTCACTGTTCTCTCTCTCTCTCTCTGACAGGTCGACCGCGCGTGTCAGCGTCACAGAGACAGGGCGCGGCGGCGCTGCCGACTCCGACCGACAAAACGCGCCGTCGGCGAGGCTCCGGCGAGGGGACTGGTACCAACATGATCACCACCTCACGGCGGACCTATCCCGACCCTTGGACAAGCAGCAGGCACACCGGAGATGACACTACGACGGCCATGGCGGCCACAGCGGAGATAAACGCGGCGGCACACGGCGTATCATCGGCAACAACACAGTAGAGTCTAAAGCGAAGGGTGAAACATGATCAGGGACTCACCACGAACACGTTGATGTGCTCGGTGGAGTCGGAGACACTCTGGAACGTCCTGGCCACAGCGAGCTTGACGGTGGCGGAGCTCCGGCCGGGCTCGGGGAAGAAGAAGTTGCGCCGGGCGACTCAGGCCAACCCAAGTGGCGTAGGCAAGCCGCAGAGAGGCGCAAGACCGAGGCGATCACGTAGGCGTAGCTGGGCACGACGGATGCTGCTCGACAGAGGCTACGGCGAGTGGCGGAGCAAGCTGGCGGCGGAGCAGAGCAGAAGGGGAAATAGGAGGAACGACGGTGGCAATGAGGCTATTTATAGCCGGGATGAGCTCGCCCGGCTGCGACAGCGCACGATGGAGGCGCCACGGCGACGGTGACGTGCCTGCGCGCGGGAAAGCGGCGAGGACTGATCGGCGGCGGCAAGCAGGAGGTGTAAAGTTGTTCCGGTGGAATTTCAATTTATTTACAGTTTTGCCACTGAGTTCATTTAGCAAATTACTCTCAAACTTTCTGTAGAAGTTGAAAATCTCCAAAAATAAAAGTTGCTCAACTTTTCAAGTACTACAACTTTGGTTTAAGAAACATTTTCAAATTCTGCCTCCATTTTGAAATTCAAATTGGGGGTACATTTAAAGATTTGAATCATTTCAAAATTACTCCAAATTGTATATGTAAACTTGAAAAACTTTGAATACCAAAGTTGATCCTTATAAAATAAGCTCCAACTTTGCTTTTTATCAAAACTCCAAATTCCAAATGGATTTTGAAATATCCAAAAGGGGCAAAACGGACTTTTATAATTTAAATTTGAATTCAAATTTGATTTGTCTTTCTTTTGCTTTAACTTTGATTTTTGACCAGTAACATGGCCCATTAGGGTTGTTTGAGTCAAATGACACATGGTCTCACATGATCACATGAAATTTGACCCTTGTGGTCATGATCTTTGTTTAACGTTTTGAATCACATTGCATCACATAAAATAACAACTTATAAAACAAATCCTATTTAGTGAATGCATTCCGAATTTTCTTCTTTATGAATGCTTTGCAATGCATATGATGACATGCCAAGTTTTAGTTCTAGGTCCAAACACCAGAGGTGTTACAGCCCCCGCCAAAGAAGACTCCCAGCAGTCAACATCAGCACCATCAAGCAATGAACATGTGGTCTTCAAATGGTGACAACTCGATCGACAAAGATTCTCACCTGCCGCTTGCTGGAAGCCTTAGGGCAGAGCACCTCTTTCGTGAAGGCGCCTTTGCCCAGGGGAGCTCGAATAGGGGTGCTTCCCGGTAGCCTAGGCGGAGGGCGACTCCCCCAAGGATAGGTTGGGGGACGTGCCTCCTAGAGGCAGGGAAGAACCCCCAGGGGTGACCTCTGCCCCCAATCTCCCAGGGCTGGGGGAATGGAGACTGCCCCCTAGTATGGGAGGTCATCGGCCCTTAACTCAAACACCGAGAACGGGGGTGGCCCGCTGTCGACTGCTGGTTCCCTCCATGCAAAGCCAAGCACCATCCACGCCACCCCGGTTACGGACTCCTCCAAGAGGTGCCCGTCCACCACCATGGACTAAACCCCAGGGCTGATGTACTCCCACATCGGGGCTAGCCTCGCCTTCAGCGGGAGGAACCGGTAGAACAAAAACACCCGGAGCACCGTCCGAC
Organism: Miscanthus lutarioriparius; assembly: GCA_904845875.1. Classification (NCBI taxonomy): domain Eukaryota; kingdom Viridiplantae; phylum Streptophyta; class Magnoliopsida; order Poales; family Poaceae; genus Miscanthus; species Miscanthus lutarioriparius. The sequence goes on along the minus strand of CAJGYO010000014.1, from coordinate 40,560,273 downwards.
CGGTTAGTCCGGTGTCCTTCAGGGCGGTGATCGGGCTCAACAGACCCTCGGCGACTTCGAGGGCGGGCCCCTCTGACATCCTCTTCCAAGACGGTGACATCACTAGCCACAGACGATCGAGGGAGTAGGCCGGAAGAGATCCTGAGGGATCGAAGAGGGAACCATTCCTAGTGCCGCTCCTTCTCCAAGGTGGGAAAGGAAAGCTCTAGGTACCACAACTTTAGATTATTGCACAGTAGGATGGCGGCGACGCTGACCCACTGTACAGATCTGTCGCCGTCCTTGTTCAGGTTCAACCGAAAGATCCTTCACCACAAATTGAAATGGGGCTCAATTCCCAGATAACACTCGCAGATCATGAAGACACAGCCCGAAGTAGTAGAGGAACCTCCCCACGAATGAATGCATGGGGACCGTAAACCCGGTGAGGTGGAAAGGGATGAAGGAGATGACCTGTGACTCCCCGAGCGTAGGCTCCGACACCTCCAGATCTGGCAGGTCCCATCCAGAGAAAGGAAGGATCAGCCATGCTCGGGCCACCTCCACCATCTCACCTTCAGCCCTCGAAGTGTCCCACTTTGCCATGGCAGATCAACCAGGGGCAGGCGCAAGCAAGCTTGGCAACACTCGGGTGGAAGGGCAATCGAGGAAGCAGAAATGAAAGGTGCGACCTCTCCACCCTATCTAACCCTTTTTCTATAACCCGAGCACGTAGGAGTGAATGCAAGCCCTAGCACGATCGTGCCGCCAACTCCGCGCAAGCCGCCTCATGGGACTTGAGGGGATCCAACTCACCTCAGGCCCACCAGTCACCATCAATAGCCCGGATCCACGCACACCAATTGCCACGGCTCCTCCTCCGCCAAATCTGTTCCACATGGCCCTAACGTCCCATCTCTCAGATGAAGTTGGACGACATGGGAGCACACGCCTTAACTCCTCCATCAGGCATGATGGTCCAGATGCCATCAAACTACCTGCATAGAGCGTCAGCGAATGGGACATGCCCAGAAGCCGCCATGACCACTGACAAGGAGGCCCCACGATGGCCTCGGGGGCTGCGTCGGCTTCCCAGACAGAGCAACTCGACCCCCAGATCGATAGGCACTTGAGCGACGCACCCCCAAAACCAACCAACTTCCTAGAGTTGGGTTAGGAGCCACTTAGCGATGGACCTATCGAGGGTCCCCCGCCCAAGCCCAGTGCGCTCCCCGTGCCCCGACCTATGTCTTGGGAAAGTTGGCCCTAGAAGGCCATCCCAAGAGGATCAGAGCCTGCTATTGAAGCCCCTAGAAGGGCGTGGCGCACCGAGTGATCAGGTGGCCCCTAGCCAAGGCCTAGACGCTCTCGACCACCTGACCCACAGCAGGTCCTAGCCAAAAGGAAGGGTGCCCTGGGCCTAAAGTCGATAACTCCTAGACAAGTTCACCAATCCCTCATTCAGGTCACAGACCTATGCGACAAAGGAGCAGAGAAGGGGTCAACACCGCTACCACTTGGCCCCGATAGCCAAGCACCCCTATCACACCAAGGGAAATGGACCCACGTAGATAAACACACTCTCGTTAGCAGAAACCGTCCCCGCCATGGCTAGTTCGGTCACCAGAAGATCGAATTTAGCCCTTCGTCACCATCACAAATCAGGCCAAGTGAGGCCACACAGGGCTTCGGGGCTCCTGACGAGATCCTAAAATATGGGTATGTTAAGCCTCGAGATCAACAATTTCCGACCGTAGGGATCCCCTGACCGACCCCTTCAGGATCGCCCGGGGGCTCGGGGGCTATACCCATCGGGTACGCTCACGCGCACCCTCCATTGAAGAAACCTGATCGAGCCTAGGCATGGTGCCACCCCCGCACAAGGCTCGGGGGCTCACCTAGGCCTCGGGCTTCTGATCGACAACACGCTCGAGCTTGGGCCATGGCTCCTGCCTGGCTTGTGATGCCAGCCATGGCCTAGGTGTAAGAAGACAAGCCCAGGCCATCGAGGCTTGGGGGCTCCTAGACACCGCGCTCTCGGTGTGGCCTTGCTAGCCAGTTCTGGGGCAGGGTCATGCATGGGGCATGACATAAGAAGACAAGCTTCCCACAGCCTCTAGGGGCTGGGTGGCACTCGGGCCCACACGTCAGCCCCTAGAGCCAACCTCCTTTGCCACCAAGAAGACTCTAGAAGGTCCACCTGGGGGAGGATGGTCCAAGCTGACATAGCCTGACACATAGTGTCAGAATAGAGCAGCCGAACAACGCTCAAGGCTTCTTCGGCTCCATGACACTGCCACGGTCCACAGAGTGCCGCTACAAGACCCTCTTGGACTCTGGCGCATGTAGACCATAAACTCATCTCCCCAAACCACCATGTACCCAATCTATCTCATTATATAATGGATAAGGTCAGACCTAGAAGGGGGAGGGGGATCAATCCAAGACAAATCATTCCTTTCCATTTGCTCTTGCTCAACACAGAGAGCAGAGTAACCCAGAGAGGGGCACCGAGAGCTCCTCCACCGCATCCTGTCCTCTTCCTCCTCTCCGATGAGGGGAAGACTCCACAGGCGGCGAGGCAACCTTAGGATTAGCACCGAGCTAACCCCCTACCAAATCTCTCTCTACACTCTATTGTAACCCCCCAATTTTGGGTGCTTTTAAGTATAAGGATCATCAACTACTAGGCGTAGGGCATCGATTGGCCTGAACCTAGATAAACCGTTGTGTCCTCTCTATGATTCTTGTGTTCTTGAGTCCACCCAAGCCACCGGAGACCCATACTTTGACACCGACTCGAACAACTATGCTTGCTACGGTTCTGACCCCACGACACCAACCATTATCATTCGCGTTCCCAAATGGAACAATTGTTGATCCCTCCCCAAAAGTGTTGCTTGGTGGGTGAACAACCTATCATCGCGCGAGTAATGAGAAACCCATCATTAACTCGACTCTATGATCTAAGCATACTAAGCAAGATGATTAATATGGACACACGTGCATGCTTGGTATGGCTATATATGGATACGGCTTGGAATAGGTGAAACCCTCCCGGTTCACTAGTCATATGGTAATGTAACGATACAATAAATAACCATAGTTCATTATGCATTTAAAAAGCATAGGGATGCATAGGGGCCTGTCTTGGACGTATGTTGGTATATTTTAATGCACATAGATAAATCCACAAGAACGCAGATACCACTGTAGCTTTCACCTAGAAATATTCCATGTATCATATCCATAGGGAAACATGCGAGACTAACAACGGTCTAACTTAACTAAGGGTAGCAACAAGGTTAGGATAAATAGGAGCATAGAGAAGAAAACTAAGGTTCTCTAATTCTGACTTGGGTAAGCTATGTCTTCTACTATTCAACTAGGGACATTACTAGGGAACGACACTAGCAGAGGATGCTTTCCTTCGCAACCGCATCCTATGTGCCCTTACAAATGGGAGGTCAACAATAGAGGATTCAATGAGGCTGTAAGAGTCACCCTCGCGAGCTACCACCGATCTGGAATGCAGGATGCATCTATGATTAACCTAAGTCTAAGCACCATGCTTACACTTATGATTAATACTTTACTCCCCTAGGAAGAGAATAAAGCACTCAAAAGAGTCACAAACCTGATGAACAATATAAACAAGATGCTTACTTGGATCAGAAGTTGATTACTAGAGAAATCTTAGAGGCAAGCTCAGATAGAACTTGGATCCACCAAGGTACAAGCCATAGAGAGAGCATCGATAGGATGGCACCTCCTCCAAACTCTTCCCTCACTCTCTATCCCACTATTATTTATAAGGCTAGATCCTAAAGAGGACTAATCTTCTCTTGATAGATGACTCTGATCCTAATAAGGAGAATAAGAATTAGGGTTTTAGGATGGCTTCAGGGAGGGCGGTAGGGGCTGGTATATATAGGCCATAGCATCAATTCTGGACCCTCAAATCAAACTGACTTGAAAGAATGGCGTAGCTGCAATTTAGGAGGCGGTGGGAAACCAACGTACGAAGGAGGGGCTGATTGTTGGGACCAACAGGCTAGCCAGCCTATAGGTGGGGCCGTCCAGCCCCCCATGTCAGCCTCTCGCGGTCATCTTTGGTGGAGAGTCTCCTAGAGTCTTCTAGAGTCTTCCCACACTATTTACACGGTGGAATTCCATGATTTTCTTTGATGAATAAGTCCTCCTTGACGGTTTTCTGATTAAATCCTGCTGAAAACATAGATTCACCAAAACTCGTGAAATTTATTAGTTTAAACCCCTAGACCAATGTTGGTGATCCTTTTTATGCATTTATAAAAGTTATGTTGATGGTTTATAAAGCATGTTAACGATCGTCAACAAGCTCCCCCACACTTAACCTTTGCTAGCCCCTGAGCAAAGCTTAAACTCAGCAATGGATCAGGAGTTGCTACAATGCTTTCACTCCTCAAAAGTACACATGCGTTCAATAAAAAATTCTCCTTCGGATTAGAATAAACTGATTCGACTTTCAAACTTATCCATATTATCTTCAACCATTGGGCTTCTTAGCCTTCACTTGGGTCTTCAACAATTGAAAGATAGAACGATCAAGTCAAACACTATGTCTCAAGTTCTTTGTTCAACCATTGTTCTAGAGTTTTTATAAATTTTGAAAATAAAACTCAGAGATTCCATTGTATGACACTCTCAAGTCTCTCAATATATATGGTACTTGTGGATCCTCACCAAGGCAATAAAGATGTTATGCCCTTTTTTTCTTCCTACAACTAAAGCTTATGTGGAGCTCATAGGTAGGAAGAAAGCTAGGACATACTTGCAATGCATATATTGTAAAGTCAAACCTCGGATGCAAAGAGAGTTGAGTCATACAATCAAATTCATCTCTTTTTTTTCAGGCAGGCATCTAAGTGCCCATTGTTTTAGATATCTTGGACACTTGTCCATTTTTTCTCAACTTTTTTTCTTTATCTTCCTTTTTTTTATGAATAACTTTTGCATAGCCCCATGCCTCTTTTCTGCAACAAAACTTTAGAGAGATAGCAACAAGAACTTGAAGCATTTATTTGGTGGATGAAAAACCTATCAAGCATGTTTTTGTGTTCACTCCCAGTGTAGGAGTAAAACATTTTTGGGTGGATCTAAATGAAACGGCATGTTTTTGCGCCTACCCCCAGTGTAGGAGTAGTGCATAAGTGGGTGGGGTGTACGTGATCTTGATTTTAAGAGTATGACAAATCTCTCATAAGGGTCAACAAAGCTTGACCAAACTCAATGCAAAACAAGTAGCATATATGAGTGAAAGTTTTCCTAGCCTAAATAACATGTATGGCTCTGATGAGAATTCAAGCTTTGTCATATATGAACTCATCATAGCATTTTTGTGTTTTTCAAAAGATAAATCTCCAGAACTTTAGTATCACTTGGAACAAGATAAACAGCAGCTCAGACCTTCTCATATCATATCCGTCAATTACCTAGACTTAGATCAAGCATATGCTACCCACGATTTTCAAGTTCATAGTAAATCCTTATATCCAAACAATTTTATCCAAAACTCGGGAGAATTCAAGGCTGAAAACTAGGTACTTGAAAGGAATTACAACAGAGCAACTATTCATTATTTCTATTTTAAGATATTATCTTTAGAGTCCCTTTTTATTTATTTAGTTCTTAAAAGAAATTAAACAAAACTAGACACACTCCTTTTTATTTTGTTTTCATTTTTACTATTACTAGGATAACTATTTATTTTTCCTTTTAGTTTTGCATTTTTTTATAAAGCAAACTAAATAAAACAAAGGAAGGGAAATACTTAGTTGGATACATGGGGGTGCCTCTCCCCCAAGCTGGTTTATGGTAAACCTGGCCGAGGATGAAGTGCAAGGCTAGCAGACCCAAGACAGGTCGGCCTACCTTTCTTATGGTTCTTTCATCATTTGTCGAGGCCATGCTTTGTTTGGGAGGGTTGCCTCCCCCATACTTGAATTCTTTTTGCTAGCATAAACAACATGTGGAGAAAAACACCAACCATAGACTAGAGACATCCTGACAATACTTTATTCGAATGTATAGATAGCTTAGCAGGTAAACATGTTTTTTTCTTCATAGAGTAAAGAAGAAGAGCTGAATTGAAAATGTTATTTAAATTCTATAAAGTTAATTATATCCAATTCTTCTTCTAGCAATTGTGTGTCATGGAAAACTTTTAAACGTTGACCATTTACCTTGAAAAGCGTACCTTCGTCATTTTGAAGTGTGACTACTCCATGAGATGGTGCGCTAATTACCTTGTAAGGTCCTTCCCATTTGCTTCGTAGTTTCCCATGACCGAACAACTTCACTCTAGAGTTGAAAAGCAACACCTTGTCACCTGATTTGAATTCTTCTTTTTTAGTCTTTTGTCATGCCACCTATTTATCCTCTCTTTGTAGAGTTTTGTATTATGATATGCCTTTTCTCACCATTCCTCTAACTTAGAGAGTTGCATTTTTCTTTTCTTCCCAGCTGCTTCAAAGTTCATGTTCCACCTTTTTATGGCCTAGTGTGCTTTGAATTCCAATTCGACAGGTAAGTGCCATTTCTTCACGTAGACAATTTGGTATGGTGACATTCCAAGGGGTGTTTTATAAGCGGTTCTGTAAGCCCATAGTGCTCTGGATAACTTATCTTTCCATGCTATCCCCATCTCACTAATAGTCTTCTGCAAAATGTTCTTGATTTGCTTGTTTGATGTTTCTGCTTGTCCACTAGTTTGAGGATGGTATGGTGTCACGATGTTATGATGGACCCCATGATCAGATAAGAAGCATCGGAACTTTCTATCAATGAAGTGAGGTCCTCCGCCACTAATTACCATGCATGGAACTCTGAAGCGTGGAAAGATGGTCTCTAAAAATATCCTCTTGGCATTATTAGAGTCTGCAGCTCGACATGGTGGAGTTTCAACCCATTTTGAAACATAGTCGACTACCACCAGGATGTATTCACACTATAAAAGATATGGGCTAGGGGTACCTACACCGCCCGTATATATGACAGCCACTAAGCTATCGGACCAGCAGCCATCAAGGGGGAGGCCCGTAAGGGCCGACGCGATCAACCAACATGGAGATCAAGGTAAACCAAGGTGGGCGTATCAGGACGATAGCGAGGATCAATCTATTGTAACAAACTAGGAAACAATCTTTTAGCCCAATCGCCCTCTCTGTAACCCTACCTCTCCTGCCTATATAAAGGAGGGTAGGGACCTCGGGATCAGGATCCAATCTTCCACCAATTCCATCTACCTCATAGCTAGGAGCAACAGCCCCTATAATTGAGCATACAAGTACGAGAGCTACCACACCACTGGAGTAGGGATTAGCGTGCACCATGCCCCAAATTGGTATAAATCTGTATGTCCCGTGTGCTACCATCCGATTCCGTCTACGCAATTACGTTGATGGATATTGTCGGAGCAAAACAATCCGACAGTTGACGTGCCACGTAGGGGCCTTTCATTTTTAAATTCATTTTTGTGCTTTGGATGGCTATTCTCTACAGGTCAAGTGAGGGTGTGATCAAGAGGTGGTCAAAGAAGGACGGGCATGGCGCCGCCAACTCCGCGCGATCGATTGTTCCACGACGTGGCAACCTCAAGACTCGTGCACCGGCTTCAAGATCATCATCCCCCGATTAGCTCTACCTCGCCAGGCTCAGGGACACGATCAATGTAGGACCGCTTTAGCTAGCATGTCATGTAAGTCACTATGCCGAGTCTACCTATTCTCAATTTGTCAGGAGTACCTCCTCGACACCGCACGCATGATCTGGTGGGAATCACACCATCCAGATGATGCACAACCATCCCCACTGTTGGATGTTGTTTTGCCTAGATTCTTTGATAGGCTCAAGAGCACCACGATGGCACATGCCTGGGAACTCTTCTCGACGCCCATGATCAGCCCTAACAGAGCTAGGTTATCCCAGATAACGAAGAGAAATTGCAGAACCAACTGGCTGAGCGTTAAGAGAAGCCAAAAACTGAGTTACCAGGTAAATCTTGGCTACGCCATGAACCTTCCATGCTAGAACCACGGATACTCGGTGGCTCATCTCACCAAAGATTGTAAGATGTGTCATACGACAACCGCTACGGTGACTTCCTTATGGAACACCCCTCGAGGGGACAATCAGCGGCGTAAGGGACACTTGAAACAAACCCTCAAATGAGTGATGACCATTCACGCCCATACTAGGACCCGGTCAGATTCAGGACATGCACCTGCTGTTCAGGAGGCTCACGCCGCGGCAATGACTTAGCTACCCTGGTCAGAGCACCCGATCCATTTTGACAAAAGTGATCAAACCGAACACTCGGTCGACATCGATATGTTCTGTAACACCCCTAGTGTTTAGCTTTCACATTTGCACTGCATTTCATGAACATGAGCATCATGCATCCCTTTGTGAACTTATAGCACATGGAACATAATTTCGAAACAGTGCAACATGTGCCACTCACTTAGTGAAACAAGATTAGTTAATACGATGCAACAAGATCATGAAATATGTGAAACATGACTATGAAACATTTGCAACATTTCTTGTGTTTTTCATCATTTTATTGTATACCTTGATCGATTCTTGTGTGACCAATGCAGGGTGTGGCTAGAAATGCTTGTCAGTAACTTAGTTACACTTAGAATGTCATTAGGAACAATGTTCATGTTGATCATTTTGCCTAATTAGGTTTCCAAGTCATGGTTGACCAATTTGGACCCCTAGAGCTCCTGGGTTTGACTGTTTAAAAAGGGTAGCTTAGGATGTTTGCATGTCTGAGCAACCTAAAGCAAAGTTGTAGAGGATTATATGTGGAACAAAAGTTATTTTGTGACCAACTCGTGAAAATGTGTACAACATGCCCAAAAAGGTCCCACAAGTCAGCTTTGAAGGTGGATTCAACACTTGAAATTATTTCTAAGTCCTAAGTGCAGTTTTAGTTTCATGTACCATAGTTGAGAGCCACATGATACGCAAACCAAGCCGAACCAGCTCGAGCTCCAATTGTGAAAGTTGTAGACCACATGTAGATCTCCAACTTTGTTAACTACAACTTACCTGGATCGCCACGGATTAAGAGATATATTGTCGACAAGTTTATTTGCTGTCATTCGGCTCGTGGGTTCTTCAAACGAAAAATTCAGCGCTTCGATTGCTCAGGCGATTCAGAACTTCGGTGGCGGCGTACGCGCATAGCGTCGACGGCCGACCGACCTCCCAGGCCACGCGCCGTGGCTGGCCTGAACCCGCTGCTGGTGTTCTCCACTTGAAGCCGCAGCGCACGCCGTGAGCCTTCCAGCGCCACCATTCCATTTCTTGCTCCTTCGCATGAGCAAGCAGCAACTTCGCCATTGCCCGCGGGAGCTCCATCGAGCCCAGCAAGCGCTCGCCGCCGCGTCTCACCTCGCTCCGTCTCTCGCCCACCGCTTCCCGACATCTACTCTACCTCCTCCACCTATTAGCGCGCCGTTTGGGTCTTCGGTAAGAAGCGCGATGCCGTTTTCCACCACCGCGCCGCCATGACGGCGTCCTCATGGGGGCCGAGGCCGCCGTGGTCGAGCTAGCTAGGAGCCATTTCATTCTCGATAGTGCTTCCTTGAGTTTCCCAGCGTGTCCGTGGAGCTCGTACCGAGCTGTGGATCCAGCCGTGGCTTGCCGTCGTCGGCGACTCACGCCGAGAACCTTGCCGTGCCGCCATCACGGCGGCAAGCTCCTCACGCTAGGTCGTAGCGCTAGCTAGTAGCACCAATCGAACCTCCTCAGCACGGAGGTCACGCCGGTGTCCTTGATTTCGCCGGAGGAGCCGCCGCCGGTGAGCTTCGCCGTGTGCCGCGCCGTCGTAGCGCCTCCTCTGTTCTTGGCTCACTGACCGGTGGGGTCGGCTGACATCGGGACCCGCACGTCAGTGGCTGTGCTGTCTTAGGGATAGTTCAAAAATACAGTTTTGAATGCCGATTTGTGATTTTTGTAACTCCCAATTGGTAGATTCAAATTGAGTACTTCCAATTTTGTTAGACTCACAGTTAGGTCTAGTATTTAAGAAAAATATATCTTGAGCACATTTTGTAGAAATTTTGGATGAATTAAATAGGAACTTAAAAAGTGTTTTTGAGTGCATGCAAACTTGTTTAAATCATATCTTGAGTTTCTGTGATCCAAAAATTGTGAAATTTTGTGGGTAAGCTAGTATTGCTTAGTAGAAGCTCTGGTTAAAATTTGAGAGTCATTGCATGTGTAGTTTTTAAGTTATAGATTTTCCTTTTATCATTGGATGATTCTTGTGGGAATTTTAGTAATTTATTTATGAATCCATTGACTATGAAATTTGTTGGAGAGTATCCCAGTACCTTAAGGATGCAAGGAAAAATATGAAATCTGTTGCTTGACACTTTTCACTAGGGTTTCCTAATTATGCCATTTTAAGCCATTCTGCCTTACCATTTTTGTGTAGGTTGTTATACTTACTCAAATGGTGTTGAAATTTTTATGGTAGTCTATTTAGAGCATGTAGTGTCTACTGTAATTTTTGTAGAATTAATGGGGCAGTTTTCATATATGTTTACTATTCCCCTAATTAATTAAATAAATTAAGAAAGGTATTAAAAGAAATGTTTTGGTGATGGACATCCTACTTTCTGGTGTTCTTGTGATATGTGTGATATGTCAGTAAAGTTGGTTTTGTCCAATTAAGCGTTTGTATCATAAGTTGACAATTATTTGTTGCATTATGTCCCTCTGGACAGATCTGGGGACTTTGGAAAGTTCCCCATGATAATGTGGTTTTCTGTGCTTGTGTTGAATACAAAAGTTGTAGATAACTTATGTATCTAGCTCCTGTCAAAATTTGAGGGCATTTGGCCCAGTAGTTTAGAAACTACAGCTGTTTAAAGTTAGGTTCCTGTTTTGCTTACTCTCTGCCTTTTAAGGACAGAGTTCATCGATTTATGAATTCGAGATGGTAAAGTGTCGAATCATGCTTTGAGGTCTAAAATGAATTGTAGACAATTTCATAAGATTTCCAGATTGTCTTGTTTCATGTCATTTGGAATTATACATCTCCAGTTATGGCTAGTTTAATGTACCGCTATATAGTCTTCATTTGCTGAAATACAAATGCTTGATTGAATGTGTTGCAATGTAATCGTTGATTGTTTGGGGTTAGTCTAACTTGAAAATATGCTTAGGTGCAGGTGCTAGGTCATTAACTGAAGATGAGCAATTATACATTAGGTTGTATAGACTTGGTAAGTAAAGTGTTTTGAATAGGGCTTAAGTTGGAATATGCAAACTACAGCGAACATGTGCATTCTCCGAGCATCCACGACGATCGTTCATGTGCATCCATGATATTTATCTTGCGCATTCATGCAATAGGTGTGCGGAGGGAGTGACGTTGTTGGAGTTCGAGGGAGCCAACCAGGAGGAGGAACCCGAGGTGCGAGGAAGTCGACGAAGCGATCGCCATGGAGGATCTGCCAGTGAGTGTCCACGACCACCAGCCTTCCTCGTTCTCGAAAAGGCAAGCCCGGAGCATATTAAGCCTCCCATGTTTTTGCAAATACTTTGAGTACCTTTTATTGTTGATGATGCATTAAGTATAGGAATTGGTTGGAACCAATTGCTGCATTATATATCCTTCCTTGTCCAGATATCGCCTTTGGAATCCTATTTAAGTTCGAGAACAGGTTATATGCTTAGCCGGGCTTAGTGCGGTAGAAGTCGGTGATTTCTGTCACTGCGAGCTTTAGGATGAGGTGGATCACGGTTGGCTATATTTGCTATCGTGGAAAAGAACCATGTGAATAATGAATTAAGACCGGGCGGGGTCTTGTGTAGGTTGAACATAGTGACTCCGTCGAGTCGTTTAAGGACCGATCTGTTCAGACGTCCTCATGTCATGTTGAACGTAGCCTAACACTTAGCTGGGCGGATAAGTCGTTCCGACCCATGAAGCCTAGTAGCTCGACTCGGTAGGGGGGACTTGAGCGATGGCGACATTCTAGAGGTAGTAAGGATGTGCGGAGAGCCATTGGCATAAGTCCAAGGCGGGTTAGAGTCCCGAACAACCTTGGCGAGTGGTTCTCACGAGAATGTCGATCCGATCGGACTCGCGACTCTGAATCGTACTAAAGGTGACTTGTTTTGCGACTCGACGGGAGAAGCGGGGTTTGTGTTTAGGAATACCCCTCCATTTGGATAGGAATCGATTGAATCGCCGTCTCTCCGGATAGTGAGAACTTGACCGAGCAAATGACAACGTAGATTCAATTAATTTAACGATATGGTTAAATGGATGATGATGATAAGATTGCCAATGAATACGATATGGTTATTAATGTTTGCACCCTAATAATATGATTGCTTAGTACAGGTGCTAATATAGTTGTCGAGTTAATGGCTAAAAAGTCTTTGCTAGTCCGGGCTAAGAGTTGATCATTATTACTTATGCTTTTTACGCAAAAAGAAAGTGTCAACCAGATCCACACAATAAGCTTTGCATAATCCTTGGTGTCATTTATTTTGGTTTACGGCGGGTAAGTCTAGTGAGTACATTCCCGTACTCGGGGTTTATTCCCTCTTGTTGCGAGATGACCTTCTATATCGGGGATTTCGTAGTATTGTCTCCACCCGGCGGGTGATGAAGACTAGATCATGGGCATGATCTCTGTTCCTTATCTGAATGCTTTTTTGCGGTCGTGATCAGCAAACCGGTATGTGTATTTGAACTCGAGTGTGTGAGTTAAACTATTTGCTTCCGCATGTTTTACAAGACTTGTTTTGTAATAACGTTGACTCTATGATGATGTAATCTATTTGCAAACGTCTGTGAAATGTTGTAACGTACGATATGTTATGTTGAATTACTGTGATCTTGGTTGTATGCAAGTTGGTTTGAAATCCTTCGAGATTTGAGTTGACTACCGGGTTTATATGGGCTCAAGTTCGAGAATTTGATCGTTTGGCGATTGTTTTTGTACTTGTGCTCTTATAAATTGGTCGGTTCCGTGACGGTGGCATCGAGCTAGATTCAACATTAAACATGTCTTACGGTTATTTAAAACAAAAGCTTTTGTTGTAAAACGGTTTTTCAACTTATAGTTATATATAAGTGTTCAAAATCAAAATTTTTATGGTATCTTTGGTGATCACATCCTTTATAGCCCACTTAAGGACTTCTAGGTGGCTTATATATAATTACTAACTTGGGGAAATGGTTGTTTCTATTTTCGTCGTCGTCCATGCGGCGTGATATTGCATGGGTGCCATTCGTTTGAATGGTAATGTATGGATCAATTGCCTCTCACGCTAAAGGTAAGTGTGAGTGTTGAGAGCATGACCGTCCAAGCTGTCGGTCTAGGGAGAGCTAGTTGTGGTTCTTGGAGTATTTACATGTTACATACATGTATATATGAAGGTACTTAATTGTGGGTACATTTGTCGGGTAGTTTGGATCTCAAGTATATATATCGGGGATGTATATATGGAGAGTATCTTAGTTCTTGCTTGTGTAATTAGCATTATATCTTGTTGGGTTGGGCTACAATGAAGTTTTGCGAGTACGCTAACAACGCACCGTGTAGATCGACTAGTTACCGCTAATTGAGAGAACGTATGTATGCCACCGTATATTCCGCTAAAGCTCAAATTTTACTAGGTTTGTGAGGACGCACGGAACGAGCATGCATCATATTCTCCTCTGTCATTCATATTGCATTACCCCTCCCTTATAATTGCTTATCCCAAGTGTAAAGTGCAATCTCTCGCAAAATAATCCTCTCACGTGAATTGCATCCCCTTTTGATCTGAGATGGCCGTGCCTGTGTGTTTCTTCTTGGTAGCAAAGCACCTTTCCGGACCAGTTCGATACTCCCACTTTGCTCGGAGGGTGCTTTCGATTCAGTTGGGTACCCGGAGGCACCCGATTACGTGGAGGCAAGGCGGTACCATTGGGAGATGTACCATGGTACGTCGTGACCTTCATCGTGCCGCAAAACCCCACAAGACCATTGTGGCATGGGTGGAGCATCGAGACTGATGGGCAAAGCCCATGGGAAGCCGCTTCGAGTTGTTTGCCCTGGATGTCTTGATGGATATAGCATGAGCTTCGGGATGAGTTAGTGGGTGGACTGCTTCATCCATTCCCCGAGTATCTCTCTCATCGAGGTGAGTGGACTCGGGACGTTGGTCGAGCCTTGGTTCGAGGCCGTGGCGAACGGGCAGCAGAGCGACAACGCTGGAATGAGTGCTATGATGGCAGTCCTGAAGCTTTGTCGAGTCGTGCAAAACACCCTTTCGAGTGTGCTTGATGAAGCGGCAAGGCAATGGAAGCTCAGCACAAGTTCAAAGTTGCGTGCCCATGCAAGTATTGTCGTAAAGGCGAATGCATGTGGGAGAGCTCAACGAGAAGTTGATGAGATTCGTGGGATTGCAAATTATAATGCCTGCAGCAGTGGGGTCAAACCGCGACGTGAGAGAGACGAGCTTCATGACCGGTGATGAACCTCACTATTGAGAGAGATGAGGCTGCACAAGAGTTGGATCGTGTGACACGTCACCGGAATGCAGCTTTAGAGTTAGCAGAAGAAAGACGTCGGGGTTGGATTTTGGCCAATCACAACGCCTTTCAGAGGGAGCAAGCACTGCAAGGACAGCTTGAAGAGCTTCAGGTTGAGCACCATCAACTGCACAACCATCTATTTCCTATTCCTCACCCCATACCAAGGTATCCAAATGTGGGTGGACCTCAAGTGATCGAGGCCGATGAGGAAGAAGAGGATGTGCAGATGGTTGACAATGCAATTTGAATCGAAGAAGAAGAAGAGGAAGACCGGAAGAAGTCCAAGGTGTCTCTGATGTGGACAGCGATCACTTCGACGCGTAGTTCGTTAGCAAGTCTCGCTAGTATAAGCTTTTGCAGTCATTGATGTAATGGACTTAAGTACGGTGACTGATTTGGGATGTACTTTTAATTCGAACTCGGCATGTATGTACTTTAATTCGCTCCCTTTGGGACGCGTGATCGTAATGGTTAAGTTTAAAAACTTGTCATGTTGGAATGCCTGCTGCGTATGGCGCTAGTAATCTACTTGATGATGTGGTGATTGGAGAATGAATTATTGCCTCTGTTATTGTATGAAGTTTTCATTCTCGTCAAGAAATTCAGTTTGGCATAATTACGTTGTTCCTCTCCAATGTCTGACGACATCATCAATAATTCTTGGTTGCGCATTGTGCGCAGATGCCTCGTACTCTGCTTCCGCGGGTGCGGGTAGTGATGATGATGATGATCTTCCACCGCCACCACCACCCACACCAACAGAATTGATAGCAATGCTTGCGGAAGGACAGCGCACTATGGTTTGAGGCCCTCCCGTCACGATTTGCGAATCGGGATGGTCGTGGTCCATGCCAAGGACCAGAACCAAATCAATCTGATGATTTCAAGGATTTCCTTAACACAAAACCCCGATCTTCAAGGAGGTGAGGAGCCTCTACAAGTCGATGAGTGGTTGAATACTCGAAGCGAAGTTCCGTCTGCTCCGCTTGACGGAGAGGTTTGAAGATCGAGTACGCATCTCACCAACTGCATGGGCCGGTGGCATTTGGTGGAGTCATCATCGGTCCACTATGCCCGCTAATGCCCAAATCACAGGATCGGATTCAAGTGCGCTTTGGGAAATTATATTCCTCCTGGTCTCATGGCGATCAAGCATACTGAGTTCATGAAAGTGACTCGGGGGAACAAGAGCTTGAATGAATACTGCGGGCTTTCAATAACCTTGCAAGGTATGCTCTACTGAGTTTGTTGACACCGACGCCAAAAAGATCATAGAAGTTTTAAGCGGGGACTTAGCCCCAAACTTATGAAGACCATGGGAAATTGCAAGTGTGCTCATTTTAATGAATTTGTGAGTGATGCTTTATCGCAAGAGAACAACAATCTTGTGTATCTTTGCTTCAAAAAGTCGTAAGAGAGCCTATGAGGCGGGTGCCTCACAATCCAAGGCTCCAAATCACGCAGAGGGCTCCATTCCGTCCCTCCGTCCACCGCTAAGTTTCGCCCCACCGCAGAAGAAGAATCCCACCAAGACCTGGGTTTCGCAAGGCATTTCTGATTGCTCTTCCCAAGGGCACTACCGGTCGAGGAAGTTCTGAGGCTCCTCCAAGCAACATGCCGTCTTTGGGCGCAACAAGATAGGCCCTTTGGGCAAGGGAATGCCCCTACCCTAAGAAGAATAACTACCAAGGTGGTCGTCGGGGGGACGGTGAACCACACTAATATTATTGAGATTCCTTCAGAGAGGTAGTGATTTCTTTGGTAAGTTTTCGATTGATCAACACCCTTGAGCTTGTACTATTTGATTCAGTGCTTCGCATTCCTTTATTAGTCCAACATTTGCATCCAAGTTTATGCGAGAAAACATATCTTTGTTGAGGGTGAGGGTTATTGTATTAGGGCTGCCGGTGGTGTTATCCCAACCAAGTTGGTAGTTGGGGAAGTACAATTTGAGATAGAGAGGCGAAGTTATCGAGTTGATCCGGTAGTTTTACCGAAATTTGGGTATCGATGTGATATTGGGAATGAATTGGATGAGCGAGCGCACGGGTGCTTATTGATACATCGACTAGAGTAGTTATGCTCAGAGATCCCGAGAATCGGGAAGGTTTTCGGTGCAACTACCAAGGACATCAATCTTTCTTGTGCAGCTAATGCGGTGCAAGCAAAGGCTATTGCGAGATATCCCTGTAGTGTGTGACTTTCCGGATGTTTTTCCTGATGATTTGCCTGGATTACCCCCGGATCGGGACGTGGAGTTCAAGATAGAGTTGCTTCCTGGTACAGCTCCTATCTCTAGAAGGCCATATAGAATGCCTCCCAATGAACTAGCTGAACTTAAGACCCAGTTGAATGAACTTCTAAAGAAAGGTCTTATCCGTCCCTAGTTCATCTCCTCCGGGGTGCTTGACTATCTTTGTGAAGAAGAAAGATCAATCCCTACGCATGTGTGTAGATTATAGACCCTTGAATTCAGTTACAATCAAGAATAAGTACCCTCTGCCACGTATAGATATCTTATTTGATCAGTTATCCAAGGCAAAAGTCTTTTCCAAGATCGATTTGAGATCTGGGTATCATCAAATCAAGATTCGGCCCGAGGATGTTCCAAAAACCGCATTCTCTACCAGATACGGTCTGTATGAGTATCTTGTTATGTCTTTTGGATTGACTAATGCCCCCGCACATTTTATGTATCTGATGAATTCAGTGTTTATGCCCGAGTTGGACAAATTTGTGGTGGTATTTATAGATGATATCCTAGTCTATTCAGAGATTGAAGAAGATCACGTTGAACATTTGCGGGTGGTTCTCACTAGATTGCGAGAACACCAGCTGTATGCAAAGTTCAGCAAATGTGAATTTTGGCTTCGCGAGGTACCTTTTCTAGGACACGTGTTGTCCGATGGAGGAATTATGGTTGATCCCACCAAGGTGCAAGAAGTATTGAACTGAAAGCTCCCATCTCGGTGCACGAGGTTCGGAGTTTTTACGGGGTTGGTAGCTATTATCGTCGCTTCATCCCGGATTTCTCTAAAATAGCCAAGCCTATGACTCGATTCTTTGCAAAAAGACATGAAGTTTGTCCGGACTCCACGAGTGTGATGTGGCTTTCCATACCTGCGAACTCTTCTAACATCGGCTCGGTTTTGGCACAACCGGATATCGAGAAACCTTTTGATGTGTTGTGATGCATCGGTATTGGGTTAGGAGGTGTTCTTATGCAAGAGGGTAGAGTCATTGCTTATACCTCTCGCCAACTTCGGAAGCATGAAGTGAATTATCCAACGCATGACTTAGAACTCATTGCGAGCTTGTTCATGCTCAAGGCACTGGAGACATTATTTACTTGGCAATGTGTGCAACATCTACACCGATCATAAAGTCTCAAGTACATCTTCACTCAACTTTGAGTTGAATATGCGCCGAGAGAAGATGGCTCGAGTTGATCAAGGATTATAACCTCCAAGTGCACTATCACCCTGGTAAGGCAAATGTCATAGCGGATGCCTTAAGCAAGAAGTCTCATTGCCACTCTTTGATTGAGAGTGATGCCCATTTGTCAAAGCTCCTTCATCCTGCCGTCCTTCACAACATCATCATCGATTTGTACTCTCTGAGTCGAATTATCGAGCTACTGTAAGACGGATGCGGTGTGTTTCACATCAAGCGCAAGATGAAAGAGCAAGAAACCAAACATTTTCGAGTTGATGAGGAAGGCGTGTTATGGTTCAAGGATAGGTTGGTAGTTAGAAGGATAGAGAGCTTAGAAATCAAATCATATCCAAGCTCATTCCTCTAAACTATCTATTCATCCCGGTAGTAGTAAAATGTATCATGATTTAAAGCCTCGATTTTGGTGGACCAAAATGAAGAAAGAGATCGCCGCTTATGTGGCTAGGTGTGACACTTGTTGTCGAGTCAAGGCAAAGTACACATGAAAAGTTGGATTACTTCACCACTCTCTATCCCAAAGTTGGAAATGGGAAGAGATAAGTATGGATTTTATAGTTGGACTCCCCACTACTCAAAGGAATTTCAACTCAATTTGGGTAATTGTGGACCGGTGACCAAATCAGCACACTTCATTCCGGTCCGCATAGACTTTCGTCCAACCGACTATATATGGAGTTGTACTTCAACCAGATAGTCCGACTTCATGGGATCCCTCGTACTATTGTCTCAGATAGAGGACCACAGTTCCTGCGCTTCGCTTTTGGGAGCACTTACACGGATTATTAGGGACTAAGCTCGTAAGAAGTTCTGCCTATCATCCACAAACCAATGGGCAAACTGAAAGCGAGTGAATCAAATCTTAGAAGATATGTTGAGAGCTTGTGTCATATCGGCTAAGGGCTCATGGGAAAAATGGTTACCCCTAGATGAATTCTCGTACAATAATAGTTATCAAGAGAGCATAAAGATGGCACCGTTTGAAGCTTTGTATGGCCGGAAGTGTAGAACCCCGTTGAACTGGGTAGAAGCCGGTGAAAGGAGATATTATGGAATTGATTTTGTTCAAGAAGCCAAAGAACAAGTCCGTACTATCCAAACTCACATGGCCGCAGCACAAGCTAGGCAGAAAAGTTATGTTGATCGACGTAGAAAACCTATTGAGTTCAAAGTTGGAGACTTCGTTTATCTAAAGGTTTCACCTATGAAAAGTGTCCAACGCTTTGGTGTGAAGCGAAAGCTTGCGCCAAGATATGTAGGTCCGTTTGAAATCATTGGACAAAGTGGTAAAGTGGCGTACAAGATTCAATTACCTCCTGAGATGAGTGCTATCTTCAATGTCTTTCATGTATCCCAATTGAAGAAATGTCTTGGCGCCCACGAAGAGAGAGTTCCATTGGGGATATCGAGTTAAAATCTGATTTGACCTTTGAAGAAAAGCCGGTTCGAGTGATTGACACTCGTGAGTGAGAGTGACTCGAGTCGGGTGGTCAAGTTCTACAAGGTTATGTGGAGTAATCAGGGTAGTGAACGCGATGCAACATGGGAAAGGGAAGATTATTTGAGGGATGGTTATAAGGAATTCTATCAACAATGGTACGCTTTTCAAATCTCGGGACGAGATTTTTATAAGGGGGGAGGGCTGTAACACCCCTGGTGTTTAGCTTTCACATTTGCACTGCATTTCATGAACATGAGCATCATGCATCCCTTTGTGAACTTATAGCACATGGAACATAATTTCGAAACAGTGCAACATGTGCCACTCACTTAGTGAAACAAGATTAGTTAATACGATGCAACAAGATCATGAAATATGTGAAACATGACTATGAAACATTTGCAACATTTCTTGTGTTTTTCATCGTTTCAGTGTATACCTTGATCGATTCTTGTGTGACCAATGCAGGGTGTGGCTAGAAATGCTTGTCAGTAACTTAGTTACACTTAGAATGTCATTAGGAACAATGTTCATGTTGATCATTTTGCCTAATTAGGTTTCCAAGTCATGGTTGACCAATTTGGACCCCTAGAGCTCCTGGGTTTGACTGTTTAAAAAGGGTAGCTTAGGATGTTTGCATGTCTGAGCAACCTAAAGCAAAGTTGTAGAGGATTATATGTGGAACAAAAGTTATTTTGTGACCAACTCGTGAAAATGTGTACAACATGCCCAAAAAGGTCCCACAAGTCAGCTTTGAAGGTGGATTCAACACTTGAAATTATTTCTAAGTCCTAAGTGCAGTTTTAGTTTCATGTACCATAGTTGAGAGCCCTGTAGTCTGCAAACCAAGCCGAACCAGCTCGAGCTCCAATTGTGAAAGTTGTAGACCACATGTAGATCTCCAACTTTGTTAACTACAACTTACCCTGGATCGCCACGGATTAAGAGATATATTGTCGACAAGTTTCGCTGTCAGTCGGCTCGTGGGTTACTGAAACGAAAAATTCAGGCGCTACAGTGCTCGGGCGATTCAGAACTCGGTGGCCGCGTGTACGCCGCGCGTCGACGGCCGACTGACCGCCCAGGCCACGCGCCGTGGCTGGCCTGAACCCGCTGCTGGTGTTCTCCACTTGAAGCCGCAGCGCACGCCGTGAGCCTTCCAGCGCCACCATTCCATTTCTTGCTCCTTCGCAACAGAGCAGCGCAGCTTCGCCATTGCCGCCGGGAGCTCCGTCGAGCCCCGCGCGCTCGCCGCCACGTCTCACCTCGCTCCGTCTCGCCCACCGCTTCCCCGACATCTACTCTACCTCCTCCACCTATTAGCCGCGCCGTTTGGGTCTCGGTAAGGGCGCAGTGCCGTTTTCCACCACCGCCGCCATGACAGCGTCCTCGCCGGAGCTGAGGCCGCCGTGGTCGGGCTAGCTAGGAGCCATTTCATTCTCGATAGTGCTTCCTTGAGTTTCCCCGCGTGTCCGTGGAGCTCGTACCGAGCTCTGTGGATCCAGCCGTGGCTTGCCGTCGTCGGCAGCTCACGCCGGAGCCTTGCCGTGCCGCCATCACCGGCGGCAAGCTCCTTACGCTAGGTCGTAGCGCTAGCTAGTAGCACCAATCGAACCTCCTCAGCACGGAGGTCACGCCGGTGTCCTTGATTTCGCCGGAGGAGCCGCCGCCGGCGAGCTTCGCCGTGTGCCGCGCCGTCGTAGCGCCTCCTCTGTTCTTGGCTCACTGACCGGTGGGGTCGGCTGACATCGGGACCCGCACGTCAGTGGCTGTGCTGTCTTAGGGATAGTTCAAAAATACAGTTTTGAATGCCGATTTGTGATTTTTGTAACTCCCAATTGGTAGATTCAAATTGAGTACTTCCAATTTTGTTAGACTCACAGTTAGGTCTAGTATTTAAGAAAAATATATCTTGAGCACATTTTGTAGAAATTTTGGATGAATTAAATAGGAACTTAAAAAGTGTTTTTGAGTGCATGCAAACTTGTTTAAATCATATCTTGAGTTTCTGTGATCCAAAAATTGTGAAATTTTGTGGGTAAGCTAGTATTGCTTAGTAGAAGCTCTGGTTAAAATTTGAGAGTCATTGCATGTGTAGTTTTTAAGTTATAGATTTTCCTTTTATCATTGGATGATTCTTGTGGGAATTTTAGTAATTTATTTATGAATCCATTGACTATGAAATTTGTTGGAGAGTATCCCAGTACCTTAAGGATGCAAGGAAAAATATGAAATCTGTTGCTTGACACTTTTCACTAGGGTTTCCTAATTATGCCATTTTAAGCCATTCTGCCTTACCATTTTTGTGTAGGTTGTTATACTTACTCAAATGGTGTGAAATTTTTATGGTAGTCTATTTAGAGCATGTAGTGTCTACTGTAATTTTTGTAGAATTAATGGGGCAGTTTTCATATATGTTTACTATTTCCCCTAATTAATTAAATAAATTAAGAAAGGTATTAAAAGAAATGTTTTGGTGATGGACATCCTACTTTCTGGTGTTCTTGTGATATGTGTGATATGTCAGTAAAGTTGGTTTTGTCCAATTAAGCGTTTGTATCATAAGTTGACAATTATTTGTTGCATTATGTCCCTCTGGACAGATCTGGGGACTTTGGAAAGTTCCCCATGATAATGTGGTTTTCTGTGCTTGTGTTGAATACAAAAGTTGTAGATAACTTATGTATCTAGCTCCTGTCAAAATTTGAGGGCATTTGGCCCAGTAGTTTAGAAACTACAGCTGTTTAAAGTTAGGTTCCTGTTTTGCTTACTCTCTGCCTTTTAAGGACAGAGTTCTGTCGATTTATGAATTCGAGATGGTAAAGTGTCGAATCATGCTTTGAGGTCTAAAAATGAATTGTAGACAATTTCATAAGATTTCCAGATTGTCTTGTTTCATGTCATTTGGAATTATACATCTCCAGTTATGGCTAGTTTAATGTACCGCTATATAGTCTTCATTTGCTGAAATACAAATGCTTGATTGAATGTGTTGCAATGTAATCGTTGATTGTTTGGGGGTTAGTCTAACTTGAAAATATGCTTAGGTGCAGGTGCTAGGTCATTAACTGAAGATGAGCAATTATACATTAGGTTGTATAGACTTGGTAAGTAAAGTGTTTTGAATAGGGCTTAAGTTGGAATATGCAAACTACAACGAACATGTGCATTCTCCGAGCATCCCTGACAGTCGTTCATGTGCATCCATGATATTTATCTTGCGCATTCATGCAATAGGTGTGCGGAGGGAGTAGCGTTGCTGGAGTTCGAGGGAGCCAACCAGGAGGAGGAACCCGAGGTGTAGGAAGCCGACGAAGCAGTCGCCGCGGAGGATCTGCCCGAGTGCCCTGACCACCAGCCTTCCTCGTTCCTGAAAGGCAAGCCCCGGAGCATATTAAGCCTCCCATGTTTTTGCAAATACTTTGAGTACCTTTTATTGTTGATGATGCATTAAGTATAGGAATTGGTTGGAACCAATTGCTGCATTATATATCCTTCCTTGTCCAGATATCGCACTGGAATCCTATTTAAGTTCAGGAACGGGTTATATGCTTAGCCGGGCTTAGTGCGGTAGAAGTCGGTGATTTCTGTCACTGCGAGCTTTAGGATGAGGTGGATCATGGTTGGCTATATTTGCTATCGTGGAAAAGAACCATGTGAATAATGAATTAAGACCGGGCGGGTCTTGTGTAGGTTGAACATAGTGACTCCGTTTGAGTCGTTTAAGGACCGTCTGTTCATGACGTCCTCATGTCATGTTGAACGTAGCCTAACACTTAGCTGGCCGGATAAGTCGTTCCGACCGCGAAGCCTAGTAGCTCGACTCAGGCCGGGGACGCGAGCAGTGGCGACATTCTAGAGGTAGTAAGGATGTGCGGAGAGCCATTGGCATAAGTCCAAGGCGGGTTAGAGTCCCGAACAACCTTGGCAGAGTGGTTCTCTGAGAATGTCGATCTGATCGGACTCGCGACTCCTGAATCGTACCAAAGGTGACTTGTTTGCGACTCGACGGAGAAGCAGGGGTTTGTGTTTAGGAATACCCCTCCAGCTGGATAGGAATCGATTCGAATCGCCGTCTCTCCCGGATAGTGAGAACTTGACTGAGCAGCGGCAACGTAGATTCAATTAATTTAACGATATGGTTAAATGGATGATGATGATAAGATTGCCAATGAATACCTGATATGGTTATTAATGTTTGCACCCTAATAATATGATTGCTTAGTACAGGTGCTAATATAGTTGTCAGGTTAATGGCTAAAAAGTCACTGCTAGTCCAGGCTAAGAGTTGATCATTATTACTTATGCTTTTCTGCAAAAAGAAAGTGTCAACCAGATCCACTACAATAAGCTTTGCATAATCCTTGGTGTCATTTATTTTGGTTTCTGGCGGGTAAGTCTAGCTGAGTACATTCCCGTACTCAGGGTTTATTTCCTCTTGTTGCGAGATGACCTTCTATATCGGGGATTACGTAAGTATTGTCTCCACCGGTGGTGATGAAGACTAGATCATGGGCATGATCTCTGTTCCCTTATCTGAATGCTTTTGCGGGCTGTGATCAGCAAACCAGTATGTGTATTTGAACTCGAGTGTGTGAGTTAAACTATTTGCTTCCGCATGTTTTACAAGACTTGTTTTGTAATAACGTTGACTCTGTGATGATGTAATCTATTTGCAAACGTCTGTGAAATGTTGTAACGTACGATATGTTATGTTGAATTACTGTGATCTTGGTTGTATGCAAGTTGGTTTGAAATCCTTCGAGATTTCAGTTGACTACCGGGTTTATATGGGCTCAAGTTCGAGAATTTGATCGTTTCGGCGATTGTTTTTGTACTTGTGCTCTTATAAATTGGTCGGTTCCGTGACATGTTCCCCCTGGTCGTTAGCGCAGTTCTCAAAACTATTTATGCCACTAAGATCTTCATGGATGGAGGAAGTTACTCCAATCTTATATATTGGGACACTTTCGAAAGACTAAAGATCGGCACAGACAAACTGCGCCCACCAAGGGGCCCGATCACCGGAATAGTACCAGCGAGACAGGTGATGGCTCTTGGCATCATAGATCTATGGGTTACGTTCGGTGAGGTGGCAAACTTTCACCAGGAGATACTCTCCTTTGAGGTTGTGGATTTCTAGGACACTTATCACGCTATCCTCGGCATAACGTGTTTTGTTAAATTCATGGCTGCACCCCACTATGCGTACCTAAAGATGAAGATGCCGGGTCCTAATGGTATCATCACAATCTCTAGAGATCTTCAGAACGCCTATCAATGTGAACTACTCGCTATTGAGAACATGGTCCAAAACTTGGATCCGGCGCAGTGCAAGCTCGACTATGTCCTCATGCAAGGACAAGACTCGGGGGCTCCGACGCTGGCGTCGCCGCATCTTGATTTCCAGTCTCCACCTCCCAAAAGAAGATAGGCTATCACTAGCTGAGTTCACAACCTTTCTTAGGTTACAACAACATCATACAAAGGTAGTGGAACCTCATTTTATATATTTACAAACATTTATTATTTATAAACCATTTAATAAGCATAGAACAAGTTAAATCAATAGGTCAACCAAACTACATCAAATGAAGCTGAAATTTTTACCAAAGCATACACATGACATCAAAAGACTACCATAAAAATTTCACACCATTTGGAGCACAGAAACTACAGATATGAATTTAACCTTAGAAAACATCAAATCACAAAGACAAATATGTGTAGTAAAAACTTTCTACTAAAACATATGATATTATGGAACTACTGCATAGATCTACTCACAAGGATTCCAAAACATGTTCATTTGCTATTTTACGATTTTTCTATAATTTACTACGAATTTCCAAAGTTTCAGCCGATTTATGCATAAAGGAAAAACGCTCTTGCATCGGGGACTCTAAACTTTCCACTAATTAACCTACAGCCGAAAGATACTGCTTGGTACTATTTAATAGAGTCACAGATTTCATAGATAGGTCCTTCCATTTCTTCAAATTCTTGCCCACGGTCCTTCTTCTTCTTCCCACAAACAGAGAGCAGGGGAGGCCGGCGGGCTGGCCGGTGGGGCGGTCTCTGACGGTGAGCGGCGGTGGCGGAGTGCCAAGGGAGTTGCCCGGACCTAACCGTGGCCGCGCCTGGCCCTGGCTCGGCCAGCTGCAGCCCAACCATGGCACCTACAGCCACAACGACGGCACACCGACGGAGCAGTGCGAAACCAGGACAGGGGCGGCGAGGTTGGCTGGTGCGAAGGCGGTGGTAGGGGAGCTGGTTGGGGCGAGGTGGCCTAGGGAAGCAAGGCCATAGCAGCATGGTGGTCAGCTCGTGCTCGACCTCCATGGCGAGCGAGAGCAAGAAAGAGAGCTGAGGAGAGGGAGAATGAGAGCGAGAGAGAAAGGAGGGCGCTCGGCTTTCCCTTTTATCGGACATGGGGGTGAGGTGGCGAGCATGCGAGGGTGCGAGGGAACCACGCGGCATACGCGACCTGAGCCTGGTAGGCCATGACGAGTTCTAACTCCATTAGGTCACGTTCAAAAGACCCCAAAAATACAACTGAAACTCCATTTTCTTCCCCCTCTAATTCTATAACCGGTTGACGATTTGATCAGCCAATTGATCCTTGCTGTAGTGCTACATGAGTACTACAACTTTTCTTAAAGAAGCTTCATTAAAATCAAATAGGTTCGAGAGATATAAATTCCCAAAGTTGGCTACATCAAAACTGGAAACTGAAAAATTTCAGTTCCAGACTTAGCCAAAATTTCGAGCTCCAAAACAGCAGTGGGTTCTGACTTTGGGCCACTATTTGGCAGTGCTAGGGGCTGAACTAGATCTCGATCCTTAACCAAATTTTCTGTACTAAAAAAGAACTACAACCTTTATTTAAGGTAAAACATCATGTAGACACTCTAAGCCACAGATCAAATCAGTTCAAAATAGCATCTTGTAAAAGGTTACTTCTAGTCAACCAACACTTAGAAACATTTTTAGACTAACCGATAAAGAAAAACCCTAGCTCATTTTTTACCCTAAGTGGTTCTAGGTTGGTTAGGTGAATAAACAACACCCACTTGCATTAACAACATGATCATCAAGCATACACATGATTAAACTTAAGCATTTCATAGGAGTAAACATAAACAAGTAAATGCATTGCCATATGCTCATACTTATGAATGAATGGATAATGCTCATGCTCAAGTAATGCAAGTGCAACATGCAAGCTTAACACCTCGGGTGTTACATCCTGGTACATCCCCCAAGAGATGTACGTGGGCCGGCCTCATCTAGGATCAGTTCAAGAGAGAGAGAATACATCACAACCATGCTTAGGTTACATCACAAGTTCAAAGAATTAAGGTTTACAATTCTTGGTTCACACACTTAGTTCATAACATGATCACACATCATAGTCTACATCGAAGTCTAGCGGAAGACTTTCAACATAACATAGTTCATGATAACTGATACACGGGTGTGCTAGATCCATGTATCTATGGAACACAAAATCATTTACCACTCCTGATTCGATGAGGGGTCTGGAGCATAGAAGAATACGTGAACAAGGGCTACAATACCTGCAAAGCTTAAGATCATAAAGGGTGAGTACTTGAGTGTACTCTGTAGGACTTATCCAATATAGTAAATAAGGATTATGCAATTGGGATAGTAGCAACAAATGTGTATCATTTGCATAAAGGCATTTATACCAGAAAGTAAAGGTGATCTATGACGTAGCAGTAGCAAGCGTAGCATAGGTAATCAAGTGTAAGTGATTAGCCAATTGGACCTCGATCTTCCATGAGTCCTGATTTCCAAACCCAACTCTAGTCCGCATCTAGAAGTTAGAACTTGTTGCTTTCAAAAGAAAACTCTACAGAGGGGTACAAGTTAACCCCACTCAAAACAAGGAATATCGCCCATGAGACCCATCGGTACAAAAGGGATACCTCGATGTTCCAACATTTCCCTAACCTGGCCAAGATGTTCAATGAAAGGTTCGACTAGTCCCTGGTCAATGTCTTGAACTCGGACATTCCCGACCAGCGCAACCCCCTTGCTAGTTTCACGAACAAAATAGTCGCAATTAGTTACTTGGCTTGTCACCCCTAGTGGCAACAAGTGGTCTGTACAATTTTATGTTCTTACTCACTACCACGGATGCACGGTCCTTAATTGTTAAGCAAGCTATGTCATTCAAGAATCCCCCTCCTTGCCATGACCATACCCTTTGCCAACCATTATCCTTCCCATTCCTAAATGGAACAATTGTTGATCCCTCCCCAAAAGTGTTGCTTGGTGGGTGAACAACCTATCCTCGCATGAGTAATGAGAAACCCATCATTAACTCGACTCTATGATCTAAGCATACTAAGCAAGGTGATTAATACGAACACACGTGGATGCTTGGTATGGCGATATATGGCTATGGTTTGGAATAGGTGAAATCCTCCGAGTTCGCTAGTCATATGGTAACATAGTGATGCAATAAATAACCATAGTTTATTGTGCATTTAAAAAGCATAGGGATGCATAGGGGCCTGCCTTGGACATCTTTGCTAAGCTCGGCGGCTTCTTCCTCTTGAGGCTCCTCCTCAAGCATGGGACCTTCGGGAATCGCATCACCTATACATGCATGATGCTTGATGAGTGAATTGCATAAAGTACAACATTCATGATATGAGATGTCATGCAATGATATTTAGTTGATTAAGTGTAACAACTCAGGTTTTTCCAATAACCAAAAATCCCAACTTCATTTTTTTTCTAACAAAACCCATGCATGGTGAGTGTGCATACTAGGAAACCACCATTGTAGTTGCACAAGTAGACCCCAAGTAGCATGTTTGTGCATTTGCATTTTAATCAACATGTGAGTGGTATCTTCATGATTTTTTGTGATGAAATAAAATCAAAAACATCTTTTAAATAACTTGTGTGTATTGCCAACCCATGGCTTGGACCCTAAAACCCTAGATGCCCTCTAGTGGACCCCACTAGGGTGTATATATGATGGCAACACATGTATACATGCATAGGAGCCCAAGGTATTGCATAGAAAAGGGAAAAAGAAATAGAAAAGGGATTAGAATTAAGGAGGAAATAGAAAAAAGGGAAAGCAACCCAGCAGCAGCAGCCGGCCCAGCCCTGCCAGCGCCGCTGCCCAGCACCCTGCTTGCAACCCTCTGCCGCAAGCCTAGGTTCGCAGCCCAGCCCCCTTCCGCAAGTGCTAGCGCCAGTGCGAATGCCAGCGCCCGCGCATGAGCGAGCTAGCCCAACAGGCGGCCCACACCACGCCCCGAGTCACGCCGCCGCCGCTGTCGCCTTCCCCATAGCTGCTGAC
Organism: Miscanthus lutarioriparius; assembly: GCA_904845875.1. Taxonomy (NCBI): domain Eukaryota; kingdom Viridiplantae; phylum Streptophyta; class Magnoliopsida; order Poales; family Poaceae; genus Miscanthus; species Miscanthus lutarioriparius. Next base: position 40,531,455 of record CAJGYO010000014.1, on the reverse strand, counting down.
AAGCGGGACCCGCTTGTCATCCCCTTCCCCTCATCCTCTACTTTTGCGCCGAGCAGAGCACGACGCTGGAGGGGAATCTACCCGTCAGCCATTTGTGCCTCAGGCCGTTGGCCATGGACGCTCGGATGTGCACCACGTCCGTGATCTACGACGCCCACACCCGCCTCCAGCTTGCACCCGCGCCATGTGACATTGCCGCCGTGGCCCAGCACCACTGACACCACCCCATCCATGCCTTAACCACCGGTGTTCAAATTTGGGAGCGCCAGCGGGCACGCAACCACCCCGTGCGCCCAAAAAACCCTAACTTGGAGCCCCAATCGTCATACACTTACCCCCTCCATCCCTTTCCACTGTCTGCCACACACCATGGCCGTGGCCTCCCTAAAAGAGGGCACACCCAGTGCCCTTGCCCTCCCTATCCACCCCACCACCACTGGTGGCTTCACCAACCACACACCAAGACCGGGAGAAAGGAAGGAGGAGGGAGGGAAGGAGCCGATCCCGCCAGAGTTGCCCGAGCTCACCGAATAAGAAGGCGGCGCCCCGATCATCTTCCTTACTGTAATGGTTCGGCATGGCACTGCTTCTCATTGACATGGCCCCGACTCATCACCGCACCAGCATCCTATCTACCCCACCACCATGGTGAGCTCATCCCCCCGCCTCTGTTCGGCGTCATGGGAGCACCATGAGCACCGCCGTATTCTCCCCCTTAGGAGGGCCAAAGGCCGGCCCTTTTGCCGTCATGATGCGCTCCACACGCGCACGAGCCAAGGCTTAGCCTTGCTGAGCCACATGGGCTCGGGAATGGTGGAGCCACCACGAGACGCCCACGTGCTCGCCATGGCTAGACCCCGCCATGGTGCAGCTTCGTTCTGGCCACCTTAGGTCGATAGAGGTAGAACAAGCACATCGGCAAGGTTTGCCTCACCAAGGGACGCATCACATGCTAGATGGGAGGAGAAGAGGAACCTCAGGGGCTGCTGGTTGTGTTCGCCTCATCGGGTTGCCACGGGCCCATCCCGCCGCCATGCCGGGGGTGTTTCGGCCAGCTCCGGCCGCCTCGTGTGATGAGATCTGGCTGTTGAGCTTCACTGTGACCCCACGCACCCCGCCGTGTAGCTGGTTGGACCAAAAGCCTACGCCTTGCCCTAGTTCGCTACAACCGTGAGCTCACTGGAGCTCTGCCGTGCACTTCATCATGATACGGACTCCGCTGTGCCTTTTTGTCACCACAAGTGAAGGAAAGGAGCCACCTTTTGCTCCAATTGAGTCTGTGGCCACCTCGCCACAGCCGCTGAGCCGTTACTACCATGGCTAGCCCCACCGGAGCCCTTAGGGTCATGCCTAGCCCCTTAGCTGCGTCCGTCAGAGCACCAAGAAGCCGTGGGAGCCCTGTTGGGGCTGTGCTGGTGTCCTAACTACCCTCGCCGTCGACCCACACCACCGTGAGTCGTTGCAACGCTTACGCCGGCCGCCTAGATCCCCACGCCACTACCTTTAGCCCACCGTTGAGTTCCCCGAGACCCCACGGTGCTGTAGACCTCCTTGGTAGCCATGCCGAGCCACCGCAGCGTGTAGACACACGAGCTCACTGTCGGTGAGAGCGCCACCGTGAGAGGAGAAGGAGGCGTCATGCCTGTAATAGAACCATCCAATTTATAAGAGCACAAGTACAATAGCAATCACCGAAGTGATCAAACCATCATACTTGAGCCCATATAAACCTAGTAGTCCGATGAAATCATAAAGGATCTCAAACCAACCAACATACAAACCAAGATCATACATGATTCAACATAACAAGTCACATGTTACATCATAGTTCACAAATAGTTCACAAGTATCTCACATACATCGGAGTTCACATAGTTATTACAAACCAAGTTCAAATAGCGGAAGCAAAGTAGTTTGACATCAACCTCACACTTAGTTCAAATACATGCTAGTACCACGATCGTTTCCAGCAAAAGCAGAATAGAGAGGATAACTTAGGAGTACCATGCCCCATGGTTTAGTCCTCATCCACAGTAGGATGAAGGTAGTTCTTATAGTACCCATGATACATTATATCATCTACAACAAGAGGGAATAAACCCCGAGTATGAGAATGTACTCAGCTAGACTTACCCGTCATAAACCAGAAATAATATGACACCAAGGAGTATGCAAGGCTTTATCATTGGAGCTAGCTTGACAATATTTTGCATAAAAGCTTAAGTAACATAACTTAGAGATTTAATATCTTTAACATCAAATTGAATACCTATTCAATTAAGCACCTCTAGATTAGCACCTGTACTAGAGCAATCACTTGATTAAGCTAACAAGCATTAGTAACCATATTCGGTGTAATAATTTGAGCATCATCATAACCATCAAGTTCCATCAATTAATGCTATGTTATCGCTGCTCAGTCAAGTTCTCACTATCCGGGAGAGATGGTGACTCGAATCGATTCCAACCAGCTAGGGATCTATTCCTAACACAAACCCATACTTCTCCATCGGGGTCGCGTTGGGTCACCTTTGGTACAATTCAGGTACAGTCGCGGGTCCGAGCAGCGCCGCACCCTCAGGGATTCTACCAGTCTGCCAGGAAGTTTAGGCCTGGCCTACCCTTGGAATCACACCATTAGCTCCCCGCACATCCTGATTGCCTCCAGTGTGCGCACTTTCACTTACCGAGTCCTGGCCTAAATTGAGCTACTCGGCTTCACGATCGGAACGAGTTATCCAACCAGTTAAGTGCTAGGCATGTGTTCAACATGACATGAGGACGTATAGCGAATTGATCCTTAACCGACACGGAGATAAATAGGCACCAAGACCTCCATGCCTTGTTGCTTCTCTATCTCAATCCCACCCAGACTCCTTTTTATTTATCAACACATGGTTATTTCCACGATAGCAATTATAGCCAAATCGTCACCAGATATCTACATATATCTCACAGGTGATAGGAAATCACCCGACTTCTATCGGACAAAGCATGGCTAAGCATATATTCGATCCTAGACATACATAGGATTCAAGATATATTGGTTCGGACAAGGAAAATATATGCAACAAGTATTTCTAATCAACTCCTATAACCTAATGCATTAGACATAAAGGACGCAAGTGATATTTGGAAAACATAGGAGGCTTATAATGCTCCGGGGCTTGCCTTTTAGAAATGAGAAAGGTTGGTGGTTAGGACACTTAGGAAGATCTTCCACATTGACTCATCCTTCCGCCTAAATGTCCTACTCTTGGGCTGCCTATTGCTCCTCCTGATGCTCGGGTTCGAACTCGAGTAGAGTCACTCCTTCCAGGGAACCTATTGCATGCATATGCACAAAAGAGTATCATGAATGCATAAGAGATGAGATGATATGATAAATTGAATATGCATGAGCATTGTTATCCACAAGATGTATGATAAGTTTAACATTAGTTGACCAAGTAGATGTATAACTTTCTTCTAGTTGATCTTTACTGAGTAGGTGCATATCTCTTCTATAGTATAAGAAACATACACTCACCAAGTTCTAGTAACCTAAGGTAAAGTTGTTCATCATCAGTAAAAGGCTTAGAACCTACAGCTAACAACTAATCTCAATTAGCCTAAGTATCTGCATAAGCATCACATAAGACAAACAATTACAATTGACTTAGTCATTTCCTGTTGTAAATAGTAGCTACTTATTTCGACCATATCTGGAGTTCTACTCAACAAAATACTATGATCTTAGACTTTCTATAAACTTATAAAACTTCCTACAACTTTCTTATAGTCATCTCAAGATGATTCAATGGCTATCAAGGTCAAACAAAGCAATTTCCCAAATCTGTCCAAAAATTCTAGAGAACAAGCATTTCTGGAGACCAACTTCCAACAGCTATAACTCTCAAACCATTAAGCCTATTGCCATGAAAATTTGACACAAGCAATATAAGTAAGTTATCTATAATTTTGTTATTGACAAGATTCACAACAAACATCATTTTACCCATGCAATTTACTTAACAACCGAAACTGTCCAAAACTAGAGCTATTAATATTTCACTTCATACAAGCAATCAAATTTGGGCATAAACAATGGTACCAACAGTTCATAGACATCATATATACTTTAGAAAACATAATGGTCAAACCCAAATAAATTATTTAAATGCTTTTATTAATTTATTTGACACTAAGATGAAATAAGGAAAATATATCAAAAGTGCATAGTAAATTCTAAGAAAATTACAGTAGCCTACATATGACCCCAAAAGTCTACTGTACAAATTTAATGCCATTTTGATAACTATAGAAATCTCTACAAAAATAACAAGTTGCATAGGCTTATTTTAGCAAAAATAGTTTAGCCTAGTGAAAAGTGTCAAACAACATATTTCCTATTTTTCTTACATTCATACTAGCACAATAACACTGTGTAAAATTTTTCATGATCATTAGTTATGTATTTTTGCCCCATTTATTTTTACTAGAAACTAGCAATTATTTAAGATTAAATAGGAAGACCATATTCCAAGTATGCTTACGGGAGGTTTAGTATTTTTCTTATCTAGAGAATATCAACACAAGATCAACAAAATTAGAATCACAATTTTATCATTTCCCTAGCTCAAGTTATGCATTCTACAAGATATAAACTATTTTAAAACCACTTATCTAGCTCAATTTAATTCTCCTAGAAAAATATTCCAAACAATAGGTTTCATATTTTCATCAAATACCACACTTCATGATGAATCCAAAAAAATTTGGTTCACTTAATTTGGACACTCCTAGATCCATATATGAATTTTTGAAACATGTATTCAAATATGTGAAAAATAAGAAAATCAAAGAACACATAGACTAACAGATGGGGCCCGCGGTGAATGGGGCCCACTCGTCAATGAAACAGAGGCAGGGGATAGAGATTGACCGGCGATAGCTCGCCGTCGATGAGGTCTTCGGTGAAACCCTAGGCACCATCATGTTCCTCATGTCAACCTGCACCTAGGGGTCCCCTAGGTTGGGTCGGTGGCTCACCGAAGCAAGCTCACCGGCGAGCATGGCAGACGACGATGGTTGCACGATGGCACGCCGGCCGTCTTCGGCCATGGCAGGCTCCAAAGAGGACAGTCCTACCTCTATGGTGACCTAGCATAGCTCTAGAGCAAGATCTGGCCACGGTGAAGCAGTGGGGAAGCCTGACCGCATGCATGGCAGCACGGCAGTGTGGCAGAACCTCCTAAGAAATCAGGCCCACATGCACCCATCGATGTCTCAACAGACCTCGGATAGCGTACACGAGTTCCCAACGACTTAACAGGTCTGTCGGATGTCCTCGGGAAACCCGAATCATCCACATTTCAAATAGGATCCCAATCACAGTCATTGCAGATTACAACAGTTTATTCAAATATATATACCAGAGTAAAAGATAGCGGAAGTCTTAAGATAACATAGTTATAAACCAGTTGTTTTCAAACTTACAATACCATAAGTGTCATACAACCATAGTAGCGGAATAATATTACATTAACATTATTTCTCAAACAAACCAGTGCCTTGTCCAAAGGCCATTCATCACTCCTCATCGTCATTGACTTCAAACACAGACATGCAGCAGGGACCAAAATAAGCCTACGCATGTGACTCACCTGCAACAAGGGTTAACAAACCCTGAGTACAAAGGTACTCAACAAGACTGACCCAACGAAAAAGGGTGAAGGTCTTAGGGATGCAGGTGTTGGGTCAAGGTAAGGATGTAGAAAAATTCAAAAGTTCTTTGCCAAAAGCTTACTATTCTTGATTCTAGTTTCAAGTTTTTACCCCTAAGTACTTTAGTTCAATATCTCCAACTAAGTGTTCATATCCCATGTTCCAATCCTTCTCATTCCATTCCTTTTCTCAAGTTTTAGTAATTCACCAGTCCTACATTGCTTCTGTAATGAATCGAGTCTCCATATCCGCGGAGCAACGGCAATTCAAATTGATTCAAGTCCCAGCTGGGGATTCCTTATCACACGACATATGTAGAACTTAATCTTGCATATATCAACATCGCTACCGGATCCTCCCGTACTAAGTCGTCTCCACGCCACCCGAGAGCACAGCACACCTCAAATCCGTCCACACTCAAGCCACGAGGGTACACGCTACTCCCGCCATCTCACCACTCCCAGTGCATGGGCATTCGTCCTAGTATCGGATTAGCCAAAGTAGGCTTACCAGAGTATGTGATCAGTACTACAAAGTGTCTCGTTCAGAAGATCCACAATGAGTGTCCTTTAAGCGACATAGTCGGCAACATTACCCAACATTCAAGATAAGCCACTCGACTAGTCTCTACTTCATTCTATCTTCTTTCTTTCTTTCTTTGGCCAGTTTGCCATCTTTGATTATACCCAAACTTTTACTTTGAAAGCCTACCACAAAGCATACTAAGCAATTCTACGCCTTTGTAAATAAAATCATCTTCAAGGATGGTAAACAAGTAACAAGGTAGGCAATGCATCAAGTAGGTAACATTTGAAGTAAATCAACTTAATGCAATAAGTAACATAGGTGATAAACTTTTCAAAGTAAACAAGGTAATGGTTTTAATGCATAAACCGGGGCTTGCCTTCGTTGACGATCTCAGGTTCCGGATCAGTACCACAATTATCGAATCCCGTGACAACCGGGGATTCTTCCAGAACTTGCTCAACTAGAATCGTTTCGTTCTCGGGTTCTACACGAAATGACAACATATGCTTTAACATGATGATAATGTAAACATGATGCTTTCACGGTACATGAAATGTAAAAACACCCCGCAAAGGATTTTATTTCACGGTACAGTTGCAAGCCAACAAAACCAACTTGCAATCCTACCATCAAGAACCACACATGTGACTTGCCCAAATGGATCTTGAAACCCTACTAGTCACAAAACATGACCAAAACAAGATCCAACACTAATCAAACACTTAGGGTTTGTCTTTATTTATTTTTGAATTAATTTGGAATTAAGCCCAAAAATAAACTTGTTCCAAATGACCTCAAAATTTTATGTAAGCTTCCTCATAACAAATTAGTGTACCAAAATAAATTTCAAAATTTTTGGAGCTATACAGTGGCCTACAAAAATCATGGAAATTGCATTTATTAATTAATGGACTGAATATTTGAACATTAAAAATTTATTCAAATTTCAAGTTTCAAATTTTTAAACCATACTAGAGCATGTACAGAAGCTACACAAAGTGTTTCAGAATTTTTGGATGTGTAAATAAATTCCTACAAAATTGAAAAAATGCTGCACTATTCAAAAATCAGAAAATACAAAATTGCACTGTTCTTCTTCCTCACTCGCACTGACAGCCAGACCCCACTGTCAGTGACTCAAAGCAAACGCACGGCGGTGTGGTCAGTTCCGGTCGGCAAAACGCTCTGGCGGTGATTCTCCGGTGAGATGGACTGCACCAACATGATTTACACCATGTCACGAATCTAACCCAACCCTCAGAACAGCAACAGGCACACCAGATGGAACCCTACACCGGCCATGGCGACTCGGACTCAACGGCGGTCGACGTAGCTATGGCTACGGTGGAGTAGAGTCAAAAGAAGAGCGAGCATCACGCTCAGGAACTCACCGTGATCACAAGGTTGTACTTGGTGCAGGCAGAGACATACTAAATCGCCCTGGCCACGGTGAGGTGGGTCGCGGCGGAGCTTCGGCCGGCTCCGAAGAAGACGACGTCGCGCGGTGGCGCTGATCGGCTAGAAGCGAGGCGAGCAGGTCGGGAATGAGCGGCAGGGTGAGGCAGAGCTGCTGGCCAACGCAATTGGCCTGAGGTGGTCCGACGAGGATGAATTTTACGAGTGCGGCAATGGCACCGGCGGCGAGCAGTCGACGGAAAACCGAGGAATGACGATGGCGTGCTCCTATTTATAGAAAGGAAGAAGACGTCTAGCGTCGACAGCACACGAATGAGCTTGCCACGGAGATGGCAGCGTGTCACCACGCGTGAAAGCGGTGAATAAGGTCGGCGGCAAGCAGCTCGGGGGCGGTGGCGTCCTGTTCCGGTTGGATTTTGAATTTTGAAATAATTACAGAACTGCCACTGCGTCCATTTTTCAAATTACTCACAAATTTTCTAAAGAAGTTGAAAATCTCCAAAAATGAAAGTTGTTCAATTTTTCAAACTCTACAACTTTGCTTCTAGAAACATTTTCAAATTCTGCCTCCATTTTGAAATTTAAATTTGGGGTGCATTAGAGCATTTGAATCATTTCAAAATTACTCCAAATTTCATATGTAAACTTGAAAAACTTTGAATACCAAAGTTGATCTACATAAAATAATCTCCAACTTTGCTTTTTGCCTCAACCCCAAATTCCACATGGATTTTGAATTTGCCAAAAGGGGCAAAAAGGACCTTTATAAATTGAATTTGAATTCAAATTTGATTTGTCTTCCTTTTACTTAAATTTTGATTTTTGACTAGTAACATGGCCCATTATGGTTATTTGAGTCAAAAGACACATGGCCTCACTTGATCACATGAAATTTGACCCTTGTGGTCATGATCTTTATTTAGGGTTTTCAATCGCATCACATGAAATAACAACATTATGAAATAAAGCTTATTAGTGAATGCATTCAAAATTTTCTACTTTATGAATGCTTTGCAATGCATATGATGACATGTCAAATTTTAGTGCTAGGTCAAAACACCAGAGGTGTTACAACCCTTCCCCCTTAAAGAAATCTCGTCCTAAGATTTAAAACTTAAGGCTAAGTAATGGAAAAGGAAATGTGTCAAGCTAACACATCATAACTTTGTTCAAAAGGCTAGTGAGGGGGTTTTCCATTCTGTTAACAACAAGACAGGTTACAATATAGACAAGGTATTGTAACTAGATAGAAGCGAAGAAGTCAGGAAAGTTTTCTTCTAAGTAATCCTCGGACTCCCAAGTAGCTTCATCTTCCGTATGTTGATTCCATTGTACTTTGTAGAACTTGATTGTACGTCTGCGAGTGACTTGATCTTTCTGATCTAAGACTCTAATGGGGTACTCGGCATAAGTCAAATTAGGCTCTAGTTCTACATCACCAAAGTCGATCTCTTGGTCAGGTACTTGAAGACACTTCTTTAACTGAGATACATGAAAGATATCATGCACCGCTGACATGTGATCTGGTAGCTTGACGCGATAGGCGACTGGTCCACATCGTTGTTGGATTTGAAAAGGACCTACATAACGGGGTGCCAACTTTCCCCGAATCCCAAAATGATGAACTCCTTTCATTGGTGATACCTTGAGGTAGACATAATCTCCCACTTTGAATTCTAGCGGTCGTCTCCTCTTATCAGCATAGCTTTTCTGTCGGGATTGAGCTACCTTCATATTGGCTTGTATGAGTTTAACTTTCTCTTCAGCTTCCTTGACCACATCCAGTCCAAAGAACCAACGTTCTCTAGCTTTTGACCAATTTAAAGGTGTTTGGCACCTACGGCCATACAATGCTTCGAATGGTGCCATTTTAATGCTCTCTTGATGGCTATTGTTATACGAGAATTCAGCTAAGGGAATGCATTCATCCCATTTAGCACCAAAGGAAAGGACACATGCTCTCAACATATCTTCAAGAATTTGATTTACCCTTTCAGTCTGTCCATCTGTTTGTGGATGATAAGCAGAACTACGGATAAGTTTAGTTCCCAAAGACTCATGTAGACTTTTCCAAAACTTGGATATGAACAATGACCCTCTGTCAGAGACAATGGTCTTGGGTGCCCCATGCAGACTGAAGATTCTATCAAGATAAAGCTTGGCATATTGTTCCGCTCGATATTTATCTCTGACTGGTAAGAAATGAGCTATCTTGGTTAGGTGATCAACAATAACCCATATTGAATTGTAGCCTGCAGATGTCCTGGGCAATCCCACGATGAAGTCCATACAAATATCTTCCCACTTCCAAGATGGAACTGGCAACGAATGTAATGGACCTGCAGTCTTCATATGAACTGCTTTGACTCTCTAAAAAATATCACACTTGGCTACATATTGAGCTATTTCTATTTTCATTTTAGTCCACCAATATTTCTTTCTCAGATCATGATATATTTTGTTGCTACCCGGATGAATGGAGTATCTTGTAGAATGAGCTTCATCAAGAATCTGCTTTCATAGCTCCGGATTTTTGGGTATTACCAATCTATCCTTGAACCATACGACACCTGATTCATCAATCTTGAAACATGTTGGTTTTCCAGATCTGACTTTGTCCTTGATATGGGCTATGCCCTTACTTTTCTGTTGAGCAACAATGATTTGATTTTTGATAGTGGACTCAACTATAATATTGGATAGGGAACCTTGTTCTATGATTTGTAAATCCAGATGCTCCATCTCTTGACACAATGTTCTCTGCATAGGTTCTACAATTAAGCAATGACAATGACTCTTGCGACTCAGGGCATCGGCAACCACATTAGCCTTGCCCGGATGATAGTGCACTTCTAAATCATAATCTTTAATAAGTTCCAACCATCTTCTTTGCCTCATATTCAATTCTGACTGGGTGAAGATGTATTTCAAACTTTTGTGATCTGTATAGATATGATATATATTGCCCAATAAATAATGTCGCCAAATCTTGAGTGAATGAACAACAGCAGCTAATTCAAGATCATGGGTGGGATAATGTTCTTCATGCTTCTTGAGTTGTCTGGAAGCGTATGCTATGACTCTGCCTTCTTGCATTAGAACACAGCCAATACCAATTCCAGATGCATCACAATAGATATCAAATGGCCTCTTGATATCAGGTTGTGCTAATACTGGTGCAGTTGTCAGCAACTTCTTCAATGTCTGAAAGGCCTCTTCACATTATGTTGACCATACAAACTTAGTTTGATTTTTCAACAACCCAGTAATTGGTTTTGCAATTCTAGAGAAGTCAGGGATAAACCGACGGTAATACCCTGCCAACCCTAGAAAACTACGAACTTGATGAACAGTTGTAGGTGCTTTCCAGTTAAGGACTTCTTCTACCTTGCTTGGATCAACCGCTATACCTTCAGCAGATTGCACATGACCCAGAAATTGTACTTCCTCCAATCAAAATACACATTTGCTAAATTTGGCATATAGTTGGTGATCTCTTAATCTTTGTAGAACAATACGGAGATGTTCCGCATGTTCCACTTTGCTCTTAGAATAGATAAGAATGTCATCAATGAATACCACTACAAACTTATCCAACTCAGGCATGAAAACTGAGTTCATCAGGTACATGAAGTGAGCCGGGGCATTGGTCAACCCAAAAGACATGACTAGATACTAATATAGACCATATCGAGTAGTGAACGCTGTCTTCGGCACATCTTCTCGTCTGATCTTAATCTGGTGATAGCCTGATCTAAAGTCTATCTTCGAGAACACCTTAGCCCCCGCGAGTTGATCAAAAAGCAAATCAATTCGGGGTAAGGGATATTTGTTCTTTATGGTGACTTCATTTAATGGCCGATAGTCAACACATAACCTTAAGGTTTGATCCTTCTTCACGAAAATAGCAGGGCATCCCCAAGGTGATGAACTGGGTTGAATGAAACCCTTTTCTAACAACTCTTGTAGTTGCATTTTTAATTCTGCTAGTTCTTTAGGTGGCATCCTATATGCTCTTCTGGATACTGGTGCTGTTCCTGGTTTCAGATCAATTCTGAATTCTACGTCTCGGTCTGGTGGCAAACCAGGCAGATCATCGGGAAAGACATCCGTAAACTCACATACCACTAAAATTTTCTCGGCTCCTTCAACAATAGTTACACAGACTGTTTTCACTGTACTTTTAGGAAAGGGAAGTTGGATGAGAAGTTGGGTTTTGCTGCGAGGTGCATTTACCCTTATGGTTCTACGCAAGACATCTATGATAGCCCCGTGTTGGGTTAACTAGTTCATACCAAGGATCACATCTATATCTTGATCCTTTAATATCAACATATTGGTAGGGAACTCATAACCTCCCAAATCAATAGGTACATGCTGAACTACCTCCCTTGTACAGATTCGTCCCCCGGGCGACTGTATATGATAGGGCTCTTTTGTTTCCCCAATAGCTATCCCATGCTTTACAACAAATGTACGATTGATGAATGTATGGGATGCACCAAAATCAAATAAGGTAATTGTAGGATGCTTAGCAATGGGAAACATACCCATCATTACTGGTTCTCCTTCTAGAATAGCTTCCACTTGAGTATAGAAGACCCTTCCAGTTTTCTTCTCAGCCTGTCCCTTCTGATTGTTCTAAGCATTGCCCTTGTACTGATTCTGAGCTTGAGTAACAGGGGCTTTGGGTGCATCAGGATTGTTCTTCCTAGGATACGGACATTCTCGGGAAAAGTGTCCGGGTTTACCACAATTATAACATGGAAAATTGTGATTCTAGGGAGTAGCATTGCGGTTTGCATTATTTGTATTATTGCTGCTGCGGTGCTTGATGAGCATTAGGCGTATTAGTTGCAGGGAGAATAAAGAACTACTGCCTGCCTTGGCTTTGTTGTGGGCGGAATGGTGTACGGCCATGATTCTGAGGATGGTATACTATCTTCTGACGCTTTCCACTCGATGATCCGGAAGCAAATATTTTCTTCTTCTTCGCCTCCTTGTGTCGGCGGTAATTCTCCTCTAAAGCGATAGCAATGTTGATTGTCTCATGATAAGATGCATTACCACAAGTTGCCATCATGGTCTGAAGTTTAGTGTTCAGGCCTCTAAGAAAATGATTCTTTTTCTTCCTGTCAGTATTCACATACTCAATAGCATACTGCGACAGGTGGTTGAAACGCCCAACATAATGCATCACCGGGTGCTCCCCTTGCTTAAGAGCTAGGAAATCTTCTAACTTCATGGTCATCACACCATCTGGAATATAGTGTGCCCTGAAGGCATCCTTGAACTCCCTCTAGTTGATTTGGTGACCAGTGGGCTATACTGCTACCAAATTTACCCACCAGGCACCAGCAGCTCCTCGGAGTTGCTATGCCACAAACCTTGGTTTCTAAACCTCGGTACAGTGAATCAGCTCGAACTTTTGCTCTATTGTCCTAAGCCAATCGTTAGCTTCTAAAGGTCCGTCTGCCTTAGAGAACACAGGTGGACGTGTGTCAGTAAAATCCACATAGGTTGACTCGTCATTTCCATTATGACGACCACAATTAGGGTATGGTGCCTACTGGTTCTGCGCCAATTCCCTTAATAGCCTAGCATTCTCTGCCGTTGCGTTGACGAGTGCGGCTATGGCATCTGCCATAGTCGAAGGCATTGGTGGAGGATTTGGGCACTCATCATCGTCATGTGAGCCACTAGCACCAGTTTGGGTGATATGACGAGGCATCTGTTAGAGAACACGTTTGCTTACATTATTCTTTATTAAAAGCATTTAAAAGGTTTCATGCTACAAAGGGTTACTTATTTAAATTACATGTCTTGTATCCCACAAGACAACCCTGGTTCACTAAGAAAGCAGTAAAGGAACTATTACTACTCCGAGCTCTCAGTCATCGGCATCCGTGCCCATATCGGACGAAACCTCACTTTCATCCGAGAAGTACACTAACTCCTCAGGATCCTCCTCCTCTTCTTCATTCTCGACTTCTCCTGGAGCTACAATCATTTCTTCATCTGTAACTTCACCATCCCCATGAGGTGGATGAAGTTGAGCGTACAGCAGGTGGACATTCTCATGAAGAATGGCATTGTCCATCTCCAGGTCTTCTACGTAGAACTCCAACTCATGGACGCGTTCATTGGCCGCATCCTCTCGTGTCCAGGCTTCATTCCTCAACTCGGTATTCTTGGTGATGTCCCTTTCCATTTCCGCTAGCTTCTCTTGATGTTTGGCATGAGCTCGACGAAGAGTGTTGAGCTCCTTGTTAAGGTTCTCGATGTTGGCGGGTTTGCTTGAAGATCCTTCATCTCCTAGGGTCTTGGCACTACCTTCACCAAGCTCGTGGTTTCTTGGCGCCAACTGGTGATGAGGGACTCCATGAGGTCCGGTGGACTTGCGTTCGGTTATCTTGGTCTTTGCCATAGCCTGTAGAATTTAGGATAGGACTATAAGGATAGCTTGAGGATAAAGGAGGTTAGCAAGAAGGGGATTGACATTACTTACCCAACCACTTTTAAGGGGAATTATTATGCAAGGTGCTCAAGCATGATGCATGAATCGATCTTACGAATCCGAGTACAAAAGATTTAAACAATCAAAAGTACTAGATTTTTAATACATCGAACAAACCTAATCATATTATCCGCCACAAACTTTCAAATAAGATAGGATTGAGGCTAGATTAGAGGAAAGAAGAAAGAAATTTGAACTCAAAATATCCAGTTTAATTTCTTTGATCCGAATCAGTTTGAAGGTTTTCAAAAGCAACCTACAATGATCTTAGATAGGACCTGCTCTGATACCAGCTATGGCAGAACCTCCTAAGAAATCAGGCCCACGTGCACCCATCGATGTCTCAACAGACCTCGGATAGCGTACACGAGTTCCCAATGACTTAATAGGTCTGTCGGGTGTCCTCGGGAAACCCGAATCATCCACATTTCAAACAGGATCCCAATCACAGTCATTGCAGATTACAACAGTTTATTCAAATATATATACCAGAGTAAAAGATAGCGGAAGTCTTAAGATAACATAGTTATAAACCAGTTGTTTTCAAACTTACAATACCATAAGTGTCATACAACCATAGTAGCGGAATAATATTACATTAACATTATTTATCAAACAAACTAGTGCCTTGTCCAAAGGCCATTCATCACTCCTCATCGTCATTGACTTCAAACACAGACATGCAGCAGGGACCAAAATAAGCCTGCGCATGTGACTCACCTGCAACAAGGGTTAACAAACCCTGAGTACAAAGGTACTCAACAAGCCTGACCCGACGAAAAAGGGCGAAGGTCTTAGGGATGCAGGTGTTGGGTCAAGGTAAGGATGTAGAAAAATTCAAAAGTTCTTTGCCAAAAGCTTACTATTCTTGATCCTAGTTTCAAGTTTTTACCCCTAAGTACTTTAGTTCAATATCTCCAACTAAGTGTTCATATCCCATATTCCAATCCTTCTCATTCCATTCCTTTTCTCAAGTTTTAGTAATTCACCAGTCCTACATTGCTTCTGTAATGAATCGAGTCTCCATATCCACGGAGCACCGGCAATTCGAATTGATTCAAGTCCCAGCTGGGGATTCCTTATCACACGACATATGTAGAACTTAATCTTGCATATATCAACCTCGCTACCGGATCCTCCCGTACTAAGCCGTCTCCATGCCACCCGAGAGCACAGCCACACCTCAAATCCAGCCACATTCAAGCCACGAGGGTACACGCTACTCCCGCCATCTCACCACTCCCAGTGCGTGGGCATTCGTCTTAGTATCGGATTAGCCGAAGTAGGCTTACCGGAGTATGTGATCAGTACTACAAAGTGTCTCATTCAGAAGATCCACAATGAGTGGCCTTTAAGCGACATAGTCGGCAACATTACCCAACATTCAAGATAAGCCACCCGACTAGTCTCTAGATCATTCTATCTTCTTTCTTTCTTTCTTTGGCCAGTTTGCCATCTTTGATTATACCCAAACTTTTACTTTGAAAGCCTACCACAAAGCATACTAAGCAATTCTACGCCTTTGTAAATAAAATCATCTTCAAGGATGGTAAACAAGTAACAAGGTAGGCAATGCATCAAGTAGGTAACATTTGAAGTAAATCAACTTAATGCAATAAGTAACATAGGTGATAAACTTTTCAAAGTAAACAAGGTAATGGTTTTAATGCATAAACCGGGGCTTGCCTTCGTTGACGATCTCAGGTTCCGGATCAGTACCACAATTATCGAATCCCGTGACAACCGGGGATTCTTCCAGAACTTGCTCAACTAGAATCGTTTCGTTCTCGGGTTCTACACGAAATGACAACATATGCTTTAACATGATGATAATGTAAACATGATGCTTTCACGGTACATGAAATGTAAAAACACCCCGCAAAGGATTTTATTTCACTGATGACAGATTTGCAAGCCAACAAAACCAACTTGCAATCCTACCATCAAGAACCACACATGTGACTTGCCCAAATGGATCTTGAAACCCTACTAGTCACAAAACATGACCAAAACAAGATCCAACACTAATCAAACACTTAGGGTTTGTCTTTATTTATTTTTGAATTAATTTGGAATTAAGCCCAAAAATAAACTTGTTCCAAATGACCTCAAAATTTTATGTAAGCTTCCTCATAACAAATTAGTGTACCAAAATAAATTTCAAAATTTTTGGAGCTATACAGTGGCCTACAAAAATCATGGAAATTGCATTTATTAATTAATGGACTGAATATTTGAACATTAAAAATTTATTCAAATTTCAAGTTTCAAATTTTTAAACCATACTAGAGCATGTACAGAAGCTACACAAAGTGTTTTAGAATTTTTGGATGTGTAAATAAATTCCTACAAAATTGAAAAAATGCTGCACTATTCAAAAATCAGAAAATACAAAATTGCCTTCGGTTCTTCTTCCTCACTGCACTTGACAGCCAGACCCCACTTGTCGGTGACTCAAAGCAACGCACGACAGCGGCGTGGTCGGGCAGTTCGGTCGGCAAAACGCTCCGGCAGTGATTCTCCGGTGAGGTGGACTGCACCAACGTGATCTACACCATGTCGTGAATCTAACCCAACCCTCAGAACAGCAACAGGCACACCAGATGGAACCCTACGCCGACCATGGCGACTCGAACTCGACGGCGGTCAACGTAGCTATGGCTACGGTGCAGTAGAGTCAAAAGAAGAGTGAGCATCACGCTCAGGAACTCACCGTGATCACGAGGGTGTACTTGGTGTAGGCGGAGACATACTGAATCGCCCTAGCCACGTGTGAGGTGGGTCGCAGGAGCTTCGCCGGCTCCAAAGAAGACGACGTCGCGGTGGCGCTGATCGGCTAGAAGCGAGGCAAGCAGGTCGGGAATGAGCGGACAGGGTGAGGCGGAGCTGCTGGCCAACGCAATTGGCCTGAGGTGGTCCGACGAGGATGAATTTTACGAAAAGTGCGGCAATGGCACCCCGTGGCGGCGAAAGCAGTCGACGGAAAACCGAGGAATGACGATGGCGTGCTCCTATTTATAGAAAGGAAGAAGACGTCTGGCGTCGACAAAGACATGAATAAGCTTGCCACGGAGATGGCAGCGTGTCACCATGCGTGAAAGCGGCGAAGAAGGTCGGCGGCAAGCAGCTGGGGGCGGTGGCGTCTGTTCGGTTGGATTTTGAATTTTGAAATAATTAGAACTGCCATCTGCGTCCATTTTTCAAATTACTCACAAATTTTCTAAAGAAGTTGAAAATCTCCAAAAATGAAAGTTGTTCAATTTTTCAAACTCTACAACTTTGCTTCTAGAAATATTTTCAAATTCTGCCTCCATTTTGAAATTTGAATTTGGGGTGCATTAGAGCATTTGAATCATTTCAAAATTACTCCAAATTTCATATGTAAACTTGAAAAACTTTGAATACCAAAGTTGATCTACATAAAATAATCTCCAACTTTGCTTTTTGCCTCAACCCCAAATTCCACATGGATTTTGAATTTGCCAAAAGGGGCAAAAAGGACCTTTATAAATTGAATTTGAATTCAAATTTGATTTGTCTTGCTTTTACTTAAATTTTGATTTTTGACTAGTAACATGGCCCATTAGGGTTATTTGAGTCAAAAGACACATGGCCTCACTTGATCACATGAAATTTGACCCTTGTGGTCATGATCTTTATTTAGGGTTTTGAATCGCATCACATGAAATAACAACATTATGAAATAAAGCTTATTAGTGAATGCATTCAAAATTTTCTACTTTATGAATGCTTTGCAATGCATATGATAACATGTCAAATTTTAGTGCTAGGTCAAAACACCAGAGGTGTTATAGGCGGTGCCTAGCGCACACGGCGGAGCTCTCCCTTCCGGCTAACGGACGGTGACAGGTGGGTCTCCATCTTCGCAGTAGGAGCTAGCATTCATGGCTATGCATAAACACCTTCGAGTAGGGGATGGTGAGACCTAGGGGCTGCTAGCCGTGGCGAGCTCGAGCTTGCGGCCATGGCAGGCACGGTGGGAGCGGTGGTGCATTCCCGCATGACGGTGCGGTAGCATCTACCCTACCTATCGCCTGAGTAGTAGTGACCTAAGGCAACTACAGACCGAATGATAGGAAGGCAGGTGATGTAGTGGAGCGGCATGGCCACGGTGAGCCAAGAGCGCGGCGGCGCTCCGGTGATGTCGCGGCGGTCGAAATGGCCGTAGGCCTTTACCTTGGGCTCGAACGGCAGCTCTACTGGGTCAAGGTGGTAGAGCAGATCAAGGTGAAGCTATTGGCGCGGGCAATTTGGAAATGGAGTGGTGACGGCTACGCACGAGCTCAGCGAAGCTCACGACGGCGATGGCGACGATGCTCGGTTTCACTTGTTGAGTGAGACAAAAACAGAGCGAGGGCAAGAGAGCGAGAAATGGAGGGAGCAGCGAAGGGCCGGTTCAGGCTATCTGACGAGCCAACTTTGCGCCTCCATCACTCCTAAACCATGCATAATTAGCAAAAACTGTATTAGTGAAAGTTGTAGAGTTATGTGAGATCTCCAACTTTCATTTAGGATTCATCATCTAATTCTCAATGGTTAGCCAGTTACAATGCTCCCAAGTGAGGCACATTGAAACTGTAAATGGCTTTATGACTTGGCAAATTTTCCAAGTCCAAAAACAATATTTCTTTGCTACTTTGGAGCTATTTTGGACTATGTTAAGCACTGAATTAGGTCTTGGCCCAAAAATGAAAGTTGTTACTCTAGTCAAGTAATACAACTTTGCTTAAGGGTGCACTGCCATGCAAACACTCTATGCTATAGTTCAACTTTGGTCAAAGTAGGATCATGAAAATTGGAGTTGCTAGAATAACTATGACTTGGAGGCTGTTTTGGTCCAAGTCATGAATACCAAACTTGTTCCATGTACCATCCTAAGTGTGCCTAAGGCATTTTAGTGATCAACATAAACCACTTGCATTAACAAGAATGACCATAAAGCATACACACGTTGCAACATAGAATAACAAAGGGTATGTTTCATATGAGTGTTTCATATGTTTATGCTCATATATGAATGAATGATGCTTATGCTCATGCAATGCAAGTGCAAAAGTGCAAGCCTAACACCTAGGGTGTTACAATGCCCCTTGCCTGAGCCCATGTATGCCTGGTTCATCGTGAGCCAAAGGGGGAAGAGAGAGATGGATGCGATCCACCATGGACCTTGCATGCGGTACATGGACCCGCGTGGCATAGTCCACAATGAGCCATGCCCATGGGCATGAGCCCATTAGCAGCCCGCTAGTGCCACGTGGCTGGTCTGGATGAGTGACACGTGTCCGAGACCAGCCTGAGCCTAGTCAACCATTGACCCGGTCCCACTTGTCAGTCTCTGCCGAGCCGCGAGCCAATCAGGAAGCGCCACATGTCAGGCTCTAGATTTTCCATTTCTTTTTCTTTTTTTTAGAAAATGATTTAAACTTAGAAAATGCATCCGACCTCAGAAAAATATGAAACCAGTGTCCAAATTTTTCTAAAAATGAGTTCTATGTCATAGGCTTATGTTTGAGTGGATTTGGATCTTTTGAATTTATGTTGCTTCTTTGTGATCATCTATAGGAGTCGCTTATCGTGGCTATATGTCTCGTTTGACAGACCCGGAGGAGCCATAGATTGAGGAGCATGACCCTGACTACACTAAGGAGCTTGGAGATGACCTACCAGGTGCCACGTCCCACCCAACCTCATAGAATCCTACTAGACATGCTATAATGTAGATGCTATCGCTTTACTTTTATGCAAATGATCTGTGATAGGTTGCATGGTAGAATTGCTTAGAAGCGTTTACCTTGCCGCAACCTATACCCTTGCACACCCGCTGTTAGGCTAGGTGCTCAATTACTTGCTACTGCTTCTACTATGCATTATATCTGTGATGTGATGCTTGGTGGAGGATTGTTTGTGAGTGGTTAAGGCACTTGGTGCCGATAATGTGGTAACAACTGTAACACCCTAGTTTTAAGCATTGCATTTGGCATTTGCATTTCATGAACACCAGCATCATCCAAGCATTCATTAGCATGAGCATATGAAGTTTCATTTCATTTACCTTCTCTTTATCACATGCGATGTTGCTCATATACTTAATTATGATTGTGATCATATGTGACCAATGCTTGAGATGGTTGTGAGGTCACCAAAATACCTTAGACACATCTAAAATGATATTTGGAACAATGTTTATATTCATGACTTAAGCCAATTTTGCTTCGAAGTGTTGGTTCACTTTGTAATGCCATTCTCCTGATGCTAGTTTGACCAGAGTTGAACAGTAGCTTAGAGTTTTGCATGGCTGTGTGGCCTAAACAAAAGTTGTAGTTCACATCATGGGTAACAAACTTTATTGAAGGGTCATGAGCTGATTCAGTGTCTAACATGGTCAAATAGAGCTCATAAGTATCAACAAAATGTTGTTTGGTGACTTAAGAATTTTCTTGTGTTGAAGTTGTTTTTAGTTTCAAAGTACCTTACTTTGGAGCAATGTAGTTTGACAACTAGTTCGAATTAGACCATGATCATTAAAGAAAAGTTGTAGTACTCACATAGCTCTACAATTTCTATTAAAGAAGTTTTTGCTAACGCAAACTGGATTAGGAGATATAGAGGCACTAAGTAGCGCTGTTAGTCAACTAAATCAGCACAGCCGATTTGAATCGGCTGGCCGTCGTGGTCGACCGCGCCAGGCCATGCACGCCGTGTGGCGATAGCATGCCGATATCGGCCTAGCTGGTCGGGCCAACAAGGGGAGAAAAGGGAGGCAAAGCCGCCGCGCTCACTCACTCTCGCTCTCTCACCCTCTGTCTGCTTCTCCTTCACCCGCTAGAGCAAGCTGAGCACTGCGCCGTCGCTGCCGCACCTCCGCCGAGCTCGCACGCCACTGCCACCGTTCCAATGTGTGATTGCTTGTGCACACTGGTCGGCCATCACGTGCTCCACCTTGCCGACCTGCCATTGCCTTAGCTCGAGCCAAGGTAAAGGTCTATGGGCCATCGCCGTCGCCACCATGGCCACAGAGCGTCGCCGAGCTCTGAGCTACCGTGGCCAGCCCTATCCACTGCTCCTCCCATCTCTCTCTCTCTCTTTATTCATCTTTGTCTTAGGTCCTAGAAGCAATAGTCATAGCTCATTGAGACGTTACAGCATCATCGGTGCTAGAATGTGAGCCGCACCGCCGTGTGCCAAGAGCACATTCGCCATGCACGTCACCATGGCCGCACTTGTTCGGTCGCCGTTCTCTCTCGCAGTCAGGCGTTAGGGTTTAGCCTTAGGACAGCGGAGCTCACAGGGAAGATGGATGCATGCTTGCATCACCTTTCCTGCCGGAACATCATCATGTCACCGCAGTGCTCGCGCCACCGTGCCACCATGCACACGACCAAGCTTTGTCGCCGCTCCACCTTGACCTAATTCACGCCGTAGAGCTTTGCTAGGGTTTGTAGATGCCGTAGCCACGGTCACCTGGCCATGCCGTCGCTAGGGATGGCCGGAGCACCACCGCGCACCGCCGCTGAGCCGCCATGCTCATCGACGAGCTAGCTCCGGTGATCCTCCGAGCAAACCAAGGGTATGTGTACGTGCGGAATAGGATGGGGAACACGTTGGTGCCGACCTCGTTGCCGGTGACCTCGCCGTCGGTGAGCTTTTTGCCGGTCAAGCTACGCCCCTGCTCTATGTATCGCTGACATGTGGGTCCCGTTGACCCACGGGTCCCAGCTGTCAGTCAGTATTTGAAATGTTTTTCTTGATTTATTTTCATAGATTTGTATGCAAACTTCAAAAATTTATAACTAGAGCTCAGAATGTCCAAATGGGGTGAACCAAATTTTGTTGGATTCACCTTGAAGTGTACTATTTGATAAAAATATGAAATATACTGTTTAGGGTATTTTTCTAGGAGAACTAAATTGAGCAAGATAAGTGCTTTTAAAGTAGTTTATATCTTGTAAAATGCATAACTTGAGCTAGGAAAGTGATAAAATTATGATTCTAATTTTGTTGATCTTGTGTTGACATGCTCTATCTAGGAAAAATATTAAACCTACAGTAAACATACATGAAATATGGTCTTCCTATTTAATCTTAATTAATTGCTAGTTTCTAATGAAATTAATTGGGGTAAAAATACATAACATATGATCATGCAAATTTTTACACAGTATTCTCATGCTAGGAGGAAAGTAAGAAAAATATTAAATCTGTTGCTTATCCAAATGACATAAAAAACTATTTTTAGTAGAGATGGCTATACTTATCCAAATGGCATGAAAATTATACAGTAGACTATTAGGGTCATATGTAGTCTACTATAATTTTCTCAGAATTTATTAAGCATTGAAAATATTTATCCTTTAAATCATCATGATATATTAAGAAATTAATAAATGAAAATAAATAAATTAGTTAGGCTTAGCCATGAGGTTTTTTGTGATGTTTGTGATGCATATAGCCTATTGATATTATCAGATAGGCTTAGGGATGATTGGTTGTAGACAACTAGCTAATTATTGTTTTATAATTCACTTAGATGGCTGCATGTGTAGTTTCTATTGTGGTAATAATTTCATGATGATAATGACCTTTTCTGTGAAACTTGTTAATAACAAAGTTGTAGATAACTTACTTATCTACCTTGTGTTAGATTTTCATAGTCATAGGCCTTATGGTTTAAGAATTATAGCTGTTAGAATTCTACTGTTAGAAATGCTTGGTCTCTGGACAGATCTAAAAGATTGAATTGTTTGACCTAGATAACTGCTGAATCCCATTAAAATGATTAAAATAAAGTTGTAGCAAATTTCATAACCTTTCCATAACCATATTATTTTGATGTGTAGAACTCCAGTTATGGTAAAAAAAGTGGATGTTGTCTTGTAGTCCAGAAAATAATTTACATAAGTGTTTGTTTAAGTTACTAGAGAAGAGATATGCACCTACTCAGTAAAAGAAAATGTAACTTGTTATCACCTTAATACAATGTTGATGGAAACACCTATGAGGATGCATTTTATCACACCATATCATATCATACATGTCATTATATATGCATCCATGACATCTTATTTCAAGCTCATGCATATAGGATCATCCGAAGGGATAACTCTTTTGGAGTTCAATGAAGAAGAAGAGGAGGAACAGTAGGAAACACCTCAGACCATAGCTCTAGAAGTAGAGGAGCAAACTCTTGAGGACCTCCCTGAGTGCCTAGATCATAGGCGAACCTCTTTCCTCAAAGGCAAGTCCCGGAGCATTTTAAGCCTCCCATGTTTTACAAAATATCACTTGAGTCCTTTATGTTTGATGTATTAGGTTATAAGAGTTGATTGGAAACACTTGATGCATAGAACTACCTTGTCCATATATATATATATACCTTTAACCCTATGTAGGTCCAGGATCGAATATATGCTTAGCTATGCTTAGACCGGTAGAAGTCAGGTGATTTCCTATCACCTACGAGATATAAGTGGATACCGTGGCACGGTTGGCTATATTTGCTATCGTGGAACAGAACCATGGGGTAATGTAACTAGAGGCCGGGAGGAGTCGATGCATAGATTGACGCATGTGATTCCGTCTGTGCCAGTTAAAGACCGTACCATTGTTGGCACTTCTGACAAGATTGAACGCATACCTCTCACTTAGCTGGCCAGATAACTCGTTCCAACCGTGAAGCCGAGTAGCTCAACTCAGGCTGGGCCCTGTTTTGTAAAAGTGCGCACTCTGGATGGTAGTAAGGATGTGCGGGGAGCTAGACATGAGCCCAAGGGTAGGCCGGGCTTGAACGTCCTGGCAGCTAGTTGTACCTGATTGTGCGGCACTGGGCGAACCCATGAAATGTGGACCTGAGTTGTACCAAAGGTGACCATTGATCTGTTCTGCCTGGTTTGTGTTAGAAATAAATTTCCAGCTGGTTGAAATCTATTCGAATCACCATCTCTCCCGGACAGTGAGAAACTTGGCTAGCTCCAACATCGTAGTAACTGTATTATGGAATGATGGTTATGATGAACATGGAATTATTATATTGGCTATGGTTACTATTGTATGCTACTAAATGATATACCACATGTTTGGCATAGGTTAGTTGCTAATCTAGAGATGAATAGCTATAATTAACTTGATGACCAAATTATAAAATGTATAGCAGAATTAGTAGCTTTCTATGCAAAATGTTGTCAAGCTAACTCCACTTATAAAGCCTTGCATAATCCTTGGAGTCACTTTATTTTTGGTTTATGATGGGTAAGTCTAGCTAAGTACCTTCTCGTACTTAGGGTTTTATTCCCATTGTTGCAGATGGTATCGTTTATCATGGCTATTGCAAGAACTGCTTATGTCCCACCGTGGATGAGGAGTAAGCCCTGGGTAGGCATCTATTATTAATCCCTCTCTTATGCTTTTGTGGAAGTGTAATCGTGAGCTGGCACTATATTTAAATAATGTTGCAGATGTTGGTTTTAAACTTTTAATTTGCTTCCGCTACTATCTTACCTGAACGTGGTTTGTAATAACTTTAATTCGTACTCTGATGGATGAACTGTATTTATGAACTTTATGTAACATATGACATGTATGTTGAATCATGTACGATCTTGGTGGTATGTTGGTTGAATCGAGACCCTTCGCGGTACTCGATGGACTACCGGGTTTATTTGGGCTCAAGTATGATAGTGCGACCGCTTATGGGCGGCCATTGTACTTGTGCTCTTATGAATTGGTCGGTTCTGCTATAGCAACTAGGGAGATCTTTGCATGTGTCTTGGGTGTGTGGTGAGGGTTGTGTTGACCGGGCAGGATCTTACGACGAGTCGTTGGATGAGTCTTGCTGGGGTGGTGTGACCTGGGCATTCCCGATGAGAGGTACCTATAGTGGGTGCATGTGAGATGATGTGATCATGGGGTGGAGTGTCTTTGTGGGATGAAGCCCTAGGATGAAGGTGTCATTGAGGCATGGGGTGTTGGTTATCCCCATGAGAAGATATCATGTCCGGTCCCCCAAATGACTGGTATGTCGAGAGAACTAGATCATAGGACCCTTCGTACACACCACTTGTCCCTGTTTGGGTGGGGGATGGATGTTGACCTGTTAGGACGGTGCCACTACTATTGGGTTGTTAGCGGATAGTGTAGGGAGGTACGGGCATGTGACCCACACCCTCCTAAGATAGTGTAGTGACCTTTGGGGCCCCGGTACTACGTCTCACAGTCTCGGCGTGCCGGTAGACTTCGGGGTGGCCCAGGGCTGAGTGGCAGGGTGGTATCACACTAGTTTGGAAGACAGCCCGATATTAGCCTAGGCGGTGCACGCGCCGATGATGGTGATCTTGTGGATTTCCAGGTATACACGCTCTATAGAGTTGATCTATGTAAACATATAGCTGCATCCTCAGATATGGACATTCCTATGACCTACGCTTCCCTTGATTAGGGAGTGGAGTCCTTTCTTCTCCCCATAGGTTTTGGTGTTGGTTTCTGACTTTGGCCGATGAGGCAAGGCACGAGAGGGAGTCGTCCTTGTTGACTAGAGAGTGTGCGAGTGGTGAGATATGTGTGATGGGATGGGAGAACACGTGGATGAGATGGATTAAAACTTGATGGTTTATTATTTAAAACTTGATATACTCGCATAGGAAAACTACAACCACAATTAGGTCTTTTGCTCTACCCTTGCATTCCACTACCATAAAGCAAACGCAAAGCATAGGGTGGGAGCCAGTGGCCAGTACAAATCATACTGATAATTGTTTGGTAGGTTCTGAGTCTGAGTACGACTACCAGGGAGATGGTTGGGAGGATTAGAGGTCTTGTTCCTGCACTCAAGTTTGGTTTGTCAAGATGGAGTCGATGCCCGCTGCTATTCTACTTGATGCTATTCTAGTTGCTACATGCTCTGAGTGATTCCACCAAGTGGCAATGTAATAATGAGTAAACCTTGCTATTGTACTCTCTTTAGGACAAGTATTAGATGTATGACTATGATATCGACTGTTATTTGATAATGTGATGGGATGATCGTCTAGGACTATCATGTTATACTTTGAATCTGTGGATTTCCCTTCATAGAAATCGGGATCATTTCAGTTGGTATCAGATCCATACTTGACCCTAGGACAAGACCCATAGGATTGGACGATAGAAATAGGAGTGGAACTTGTCTTTTTCGGTTATATGTACTGACCTTGCATCTTTTTATGCATGGCTCATCTCTTTTTCTAGTCTGTTGATCCCATTTTAGGGACTGATTTGCAGATGTCACTAGCAGTTGAGCTTCTCGTCGATGGTCTGAGCTACAGAGGTTTCGCTCATATGCTCTATGATGTCCTTGAGGAGCTTGGTGTTCCTACCAAGCAGATCGAGTACGTCTATCATGGCGAGCCAGGACCTGATGGATTGCAGGGCCACATCTTCATCCACCTCAGGGTTCCTACGAGTGAGACTCTACTAGAGCTGCATGCCTTCTAGGAGCTCGAGGTGGAGACCTCCATCGAGGCTTGTGTCCAGTCCATTTCATGTTCGGCCCTTCATCGCGTGATGCGTGACGCACACGAGCACCTCAGGGGAGGACCGTACCATCTACTTCCCCAAGCCTTGGACCTCACCCAGAGTACCAGGAGGTAGGTGATGGTCGCTGAGCAGACTATCTATGCCGAGGAGGGCCCTTGCTTTTAGGTGTCCAGATAGTACATCCTCTGCCAGGACAGGTACATCATGGAGGTCGAGTCGCAGAACCATCGTTACCGGGACATGCTGTTCCAGGCCGACGAGGCCTTCCTAGAGGAAGAGATGAAGAAGGAGGTACTCAAGGAGACCATCCGTGTGGAGCACCAGGACTATGACCATATGGAGGCCTACTACAAGGCGCGTGAGAGCAAGCTGAGGGAGGAGATTGCAGATCTGAGAGATAAGGATGGAGACTTTGAGCTCCGCAATGACTATCTAGACTGCAAGGTGTATGATCTTGAGGATGCCCTCGAGCGCAAGAAGGTGTCCCTAGGAGTCACATCGAGAAGAAGAAGAGGTACGGCTTCCGAAAGATGATGCTAGAGAGCCGCTGCAACATGTTGGAGAAGGACCTGGTATAGATGAGTGTCAATGCTTCCCACAACTTGTGTCACCTCATCGAGTACATGAAGTATACGGAGTATCTCAAGGACAAGGTAGACAGGATAAGCTAGGCATGGATTGACTCTGAAGCCAGGAGGGTCAAGGAGATCAAGGTGTAGAAGATCTTACCACCTGAGTCATGCAAGAGGCCGCATAAGGAGACCTTCAGTGTTGAGCCCACCAAGCTCAATCTGAAGGCTTGTCCGTCCGAGACCTACCCCAAGGCACTGAAGATCGTGGAGTTGGAGGAGGCCCTAGAGTACATCTCGAGGATACACCATACCAATGCAGAGCTCTAGGAGATGGATGCTAGCACTTCACCACCACCTAGTCAGTGTTAGCTTCCTAGTGATGCTCTAATAATGTAGTAGTTTTAGTGTTGATGATGAGCCCTGCATGGCTATGAGACATGACTTACTTTTAGGAGTAGAGTAGAATGTCCCTCTTTTGGAACTACCTGCATGTAGTGTGATTTCTTGCGAGTCTTCTAGTGTAGCTGCTGGAGACATCGCCATGTAATAACCTCATGTAATGAATGCTTGGATCTTAATGCTTCTTATGGTTGTTCTTGCTTCTTTGTTTGAGTGTATGGTTAGATTTAAAATTGCTAATAAATCAACTAACCACTTAACAACTCATGACCTAACATGTACAGCAAGATGTCTGTCACCGCTCTAAACATCTAAACCGTTGCTCCCCATCTCCCGTGCTCGCAGGCCATGGTCATGGTCATGGTCGTGGCCATGGAGAAGGACACGCTGCTACCCATGTTGCCCTCAACCTTGAGGAGGAGGCACCACCCGTTGGGGAGCATCACGTGGAGGAGCCCATCCTAGAGGATCTAGGTGCAGCTCAGCCTGGGGGCGAGGATGCTCCACCTAGGGGCGACAATGCTCCACCACCACCACTTCTGTCTGAGGTGATGGACCGCCAAACACATATCATGGAGACACTGGCTGAGGGGCTACTATGCCGTAATGGAGGTCCGCCCAATGACTTCTAGAGGAAGCTAGAGGGTTTCCTCAAGCTGAGGCCCCCTACCTTGACCGCTCTGACGATGACCCCATCACCGTTGAGGACTGGCTGTGTGAGATGGAGAAGAAGTTGGACCTAACCACTTGCTCCGATGAGGAGTGTGTTGGAGTCATAGCCCATCAGCTCACTAGCGCCGCACGCGCGTGGTGGGATAGCTACTGTGACACCCACGCTAACCCCGCGCACATCTCATGGGAGGAGTTCACTGAATCCTTCCGTGAGCATCACATGCCTGAGGGCATGATGGATGCCAAGGTGGAAGAGTTCCGCAACATTTCCCAGGGGTCCCAAAAGATTCAGGAGTACGTCAACCGCTTCACTCGCATGATGAGGTACGCTCCCAGTGAGATAGACTCTGAGAAGAAGAAGATGTACTTCTTCAAGAAGGGTCTGAACACGTGCCTCAAGGTGGCCCTCTCGGGTCAAACCTGCCACACCCTCTAGAGATGATCAACATGGTCCTAGAGATGGAGAGGGATCATCTGGAGGCCGATGCCCTATACAAGTAGAAGAAGCTCTAGTCCGAGAGCACCTCTCGTGCCCCGACATCTCAGAGGCGACATCCTCACATGCCCTCGCTGCCTCGCCCTCATGCCATCTAGGGTACTTACACCGCCAACTACCACCGCCCCGCTCAGAGCTGCCCTGCTTAGAGCCCTAGCACGTGGAAGACCATTGCGCCCACCGTTATAGGCGGCGTGCCTTTTACCTGTGGCCAGCCAGGCCACATGGTCGCCGACTGCCCCGTGAAGAATGCTACACCACCTGCTCCGGCCCTAGAGAGATAGGCTTTTGTTTAGGGTATGCCACACATGCCCACCGTGGGACCCACCCGCGGTCATCTCACCCACCTGACCATTGAGGACACCTAGGACGCCCCCGATGTGGTGTATGGTATGTTTTTAGTGCATGGATCCAAGGCTTTAGTATTATTTGATTCTGGTGCTACATGTTCATACATATCCACCAAATTTGCATGAGAGCATAACCTACCTGTAACTCCACGAAGAGTACCCATAGACACTAGTTCACCTTTGGGCAACATCAGATGCACCAAGAGATGTCAGGGAGTGAGTATCACCATTGAGGGTCACCCTTTTCTGGCCGATCTTACCTTGCTTCCCTCTGATGGACTAGATGTCATACTAGGGATGGATTGGCTGACTCAACATAAGGGGGTCATATCTTGCTCACCAGGATATGTGGGGATAACACATCTGAGTGGGCACGTAATCTGATGTGAGCCCAATCACGAGAAGACGGTTTCCATGTTGTGTGCCTTGGAGGCCCAGTCAGTGGAGGAGGTACCCCTAGTATGCGAATATCCTGATGTGTTTCCTAAAGAATTGCCAGGCATGCCACCTAATCAGGATGTGGAGTTTGTGATCGACCTTCTGCCTGGTATAGGACCTATTGCTAAGAGGCCCTACCGCATGTCAATTGATGAGCTAGAGGAGCTCAAGAAATAACTCAGGGAGTTGTCCGACAAGGGGTACATTAGGCCCAGTGCTTCACCATGGGGTTCCCCTATCTTGTTTGTGAAGAATAAGGATGGTTCCATGAGGATGTGCATTGACTACCGGAACTTGAATGTCGTGACTATCAAGAACAAGTACCCGCTTGAAAGCTCTAGTTTGGTTTTGGTGAATTGATGAAACCCTAAGTGCTAACCTAGTTTATCTAAGTGATTATGAGATAGGTGACACTATTCCAAGTGGTGGAGTAATGGTGAAGATCATGAAGATGGTGTGACCAAAGTGCTGATCATGTGCTTGGACTTGGAAAAGAAGAGAAAAACAAAAAGCTCAAGACAAAGGTGATATCCATAGGAGCTTTTTGGTTTGGTGATCGAGACACTTAGCGAGTGTGATCATATTTAGGATTGATAGCAGTACTATTAAGAGGGGTGAAACTCGTATCAAAATGTGGTTATCAAAGTGCCACTAGATGCTCTAACTCATTGCATATGCATTTAGATTCTAGTGAGTCCTAACACCCTTGAAAATGTTTGTGAAAATATGCTAACACACGTGCATATGGTGATACACTTGGTGGTTGGCACATTTGTTCAAGGATGATGAAGTTTGGGGTCAAAAGGAGAAGTCTCATAGTGACCGGACTCTGCCTTGGGCAGTGACTGGACTCTGACCCACGTCCGGTCAGTGGTGCGCTAAGAAGGCCACCTTCGGTCTCGTGATCGGACACTGAGAAGAAAGTGGAACCAGACACGTAGGGGGCATCCGGTCACCTGTGACGTATGCTGACGCAAGCATGGAGGTAAGAAAGGATCGAGCGGACGCAGGGGCACATCCGGTCATGCTTGACCTAACCCGTCCGGTCGCATTTTTGCCACTCAGGAACCTTACTAGAAGTAACTTGACACTGAGAAGTCGAGTGGAGCAGCACGTCCGATCATGCTATGGCCTTGGCGCACGCGCATGGGGCTTGACGCTGATCGGCGCGTCCGGTCATTACTTAACCGTGAGGGCGCTGAGAATCAACCATTGGGATTAGGCAGCTGACATTGAATCCAGGGGACACGTGGATGAAGATCCATAACTGGATGTTGGGGGCCTATGTCTGGTCGCCCCATTATTCAGTGGACTGAGGGGCCAATGGCTCTATTTCGATGGAGCCTCCATAAAAGGTGTTTGGCTGGCTTAAGCTCACTCTCTTGGCCATTTGCATTGTCATAGCAACCTTGTGAGCTTAGCCAAAGTCCTCCCACTCATCTCCATCATTGATTCATCATCTTTGTGAGATTGGGAGAGAATCCAAGTGCATTGCTTGAGTGATTGCATCTAGAGGTACTTGGTGTTCGTGTTTTGCTGTGGGATTCGCTTGTTACTCTGGTGGTTGCCATCACCTAGATGGCTTGGAGCAGCGAGGATCGTTGAGTGGGGGTTGGTGATTGTCTCCGGCTCCGATCGTGGTGATTGTGAGGGGTTCTTAACCTTTCCCCGGCTAAGAGTCAAAAGGTACGCTAGTAGATTTCTCATGGCTTGTGTGATCCTTATTTTGTGTTGGTTGTGTGGTACCCTATTGAGGGTTTGGCATGTGATGCCAATTAGCGCGTGAACCTCTAAGTGAGTGAATCGCCACAACGAGGACTAGTTTGTCGGCAAGCAAGTGAACCTCGGTAAAAAAATTATTGTGTCATCATTTGATTCTGAGGTGATTGGTCTTCATTGGTATCTATTCTTGTGATTGATTGGTTCATTCCTTGACTCGGCGGTATAACCATCTTGCTCTCTCTCTTTACATTACCTCAAACTAGTTGTCAAGCTCTTTAGTGTAGCTAGTCATGAGAGCTTGTTAGTTTGGTTAGTGTGGATCTTTAGTTAGCCTTTGATAGCACACTAACTTAGTGTAGTGACATAGCCATTGTGTGGATAGAGACTATAGAAACGAGAATTGTAGTAAGTGGCTTGTATTTTTAGTAGGCTAGCGCAACACTCGCTTCGTCTCATATTTGTCTAATCGGTTTGCTAAATGTTGTTATAGAAATTTTTAATAGGCTATTCACCCCCCTCTAGCCATTAGGACCTTTCACCGCTGCCAAGGATAGATGACCTACTAGACCAATTGAGAATGCCAAGTTCTTTTCCAAGATTGATCTTCGATCTGGGTACCATCAGATGAAGATCAGAACCGAGGACATTCCCAACATAGCCTTTGTCACTAGGTATGGGCAGTACGAGTTCACCATCATGTCCTTTGGACTCACCAATGCCCCAACCTACTTAATGAACATGATGAACAAGGTATTCATGGAAGATCTAGACAAGTTTGTAGTGGTGTTCATCGATGACATTCTTGTCTACTCAGCCACCACAGAAGAACATGAGCAGCATTTGAGAGTAGTGTTGGAGAAGCTAAGGTAGAATTAGCTATATGCCAAGTTCAGCAAATGCGAGTTCTAGCTCGAAGAAGTCACCTTCCTAGTCACATTCTCACTGCTGAGGGAGTAGCTATCGATCCCACCAAGATTGAGGCTATGAAAGAGTGGGAGCAACCTCGCAATGTGACTGATATCTAGAGTTTTCTTGGGTTGGCAGGATACTATCGCCGCTTCATTGAAAACTTCTCCAAGATAGCCAAGCCGATGACCAACCTACTGAAGAAGACCAATGAATTCGAGTGGATGCCAGAGTGCGAGCAATGCTTTCAGACCTTGAAGCAGAAGCTTACCACCACTCCTGTGTTAGCACTACCTGACATTTAGCAAGACTTCATGGTCTATTGCGATGCTTCTAGACAGGGACTTGGCTATGTCCTGACATAGAATGGGAGAGTCATAGCTTATGCATCCCACCAACTGAAGGACCATGAGCAATGCTACCCTACCCATGACCTTGAGCTTGCAGCTCGTGTGCATGCCCTGAGGATCTGGAGACACTATTTGATTGGGAACAAATGCGACATCTACACAGATCACAAGAGCCTGAAGTACTTCTTTACCCAAGAGGACCTAAACATGAGACAACACCGATGTCTAGAGCTGATTAAGGACTACAACCTGGAGATACATTACCACCCGAGAAAAGCTAATATAGTCGCAGATGCCCTAAGCCGCAAGAGTCACTGCCATAGTCTGATAACAGACACAATACCAGCAGAGCTCAGTCAAGAGATGGAGAGGTTACAGCTAGAAGTGGTACAGAAGGGTCAGCTCATCGAGCTTCGAGTGCAGTACAACCTCAGAGAGCATATATGAAAAGCCCATCAAGGATGCCCCAAGATCCATCTAATTCGAGAACTCATGGAGCAAGGCAAGTGTCCTGAATTTAGGATGGATAAACAAGGAGTGTGCTAGTACAAAGATAGAATATGTGTGCCTTCCGATGCAGCCCTATGAGAAGAGATCCTAGCTGAAGGACATGACTCCAAGTATTGCATCCACCCGGGAAGTACCAAGATGTATGCAGATCTGAAGAATCTATTCTGGTGGAAGAATATGAAGAGGGATATTGCGGGACATGTCGCATGATGCGACATCTGCAATAGGATCAAGGCTGAGCATTAGAGGCCTACCAAACTATTGAAGCCCTTGGATGTTCCAATGTGGAAGTGGGAAAGCATATCCATGGACTTCATAGTGAGTCTACCTCGGACCCCAAAAGGTCATGACTCGATTTGGGTGATTGTTGATAGATTGACTAAGGTAGCTCACTTTGTGGTAGTTAGGACTGACTATGGAGTTGAGAAGCTAGCCAATCTGTAGTGGACAATATTCTCAGACTCCACGGAGCTCTTGTTAGCATAGTATCTGATCGAGGGACACAATGGGTATCCAAATCCTAGAAGAGTCTGCATAAGGCTATCGAAACTCGACTGGATTACAGCACCGCTTACCACCCTCAGATAGATGGATAGACAGAGAGGGTGAACCAGATCTTGGAGGATATGCTCAGAGCTTGTGTGCTAAAGTACGGATCAGATTGGGAGAAGAGTTTGACTCACGCTGAGTTCTCTTACAACAACAGCTATCAGGCTAGCCTCAAGATGTCACCATTTGAAGCCTTGTATGGGAGAAAATTTAGGACCCCACTGATGTGGTCAAAAGTAGGAGAGAGATCGTTCTTTGGCCCTACCAAGATCAAGGATGCCGAAGACGGAGTCACCCAAGTGCGAGAGAATCTGAGAATTGCATAGAGCTGATAGAAGAGTTATGTCGATAATAGGCGGAGAGACCTTGAGTTCAAAGTCATGGACTATGTCTATCTCAAAGTCTTCCCACACCGAGGCACCATCAGGTTCCATGTGAAAGGGAAGTTGGCACCAAGGTATGTAGGACTGTTGAAGGTAATTAACAACCATTATAAGCCGTCAATAAAACATGTATAAGGGCACAATTGTGATCACCAACAAAGGTCTAGGGGTTTAAACTAATAAATTTCATTAGTTTTGGTGAATCTGTGTTTTCAGCGGGGTTTATCTAGAAAACCGTCAAGTGGGACCTATTCGTCAAAGGAAATTATAGAATTCCGATGCGTAAACAGCGTGGGAAGATTCTAGAAGATTCCAGGAGGCTCTCCACCAAAGCAGACCCCGAGGGGCTGCCATGTGGGTCTGGCCGGCCCCACCTACGGGCTGCTTGGTCCCTAGGCCCACCTATCAGCCTTTGCGTCGCACTATCAATTCTCCACCGCCTCCTAGGTTGCATCTACGTCGTTCTTTAAGTCGGTTTGATCCAAGGGCTCACGATGGATGCTCCGGCCTATATATATCAGCCCCTACCCCCTCCCTCAACAGATCCCTGAAACCCTAATTCATATCTTCAGGATAAGATCTAGCAATCAAGAGAAGATCAGTCCTCCATAGGATCTAGTCTTATAAATAGAATAGTGAGATAGAGAGTGAGGGAAGAGTTTGGAGGAGGTGCTGACCTGTTAGTTCTCACTCTACGGCTTGTACCTTGGTGGATCTAAGTTCTACTTGAGCTTGCTTCTGAGGATTCTCTGGTAATCAACTTCTAATTCAAGTAAGCATTGTGTTTATATTGCTCATCAGGTTCACAACTCTTTGAGTGCTTTAATCTATAGGACGCTCTAGGTTAAAGTAGTAATTATAGGTGTAAGCGTGGTGCTTAGACCAGGTTACTTATGGATGTACCCTATATTTTAGATCGGTGGTAGCTCGTGTGGGTGACTCTTATAGCCTCGTTGAATCATCTGTAGTCCACCTCCCATTTGTAGGTCTAGCAGGATTTAGTTACTATAGGAAACATACTCTGCTTGTACTTCCCTTAGTAATATCCCTAGTTGAACAATAAAAGACATAGCTTACCGAAGTTAGAACTAGAAGACCTTTGTGATCTCCTCTATACTCCTATTATCTTAAGTCTTGTTGCTACTCCGGGTTAAGTTAGATGTAGTTTCTCTCACATGTTTCCCTATGGATACGATACTTGCAATACTTCCAAGAGAAAGCTATAGCAGTATCCATGCGCTTGCGGATTTATCTGTGTGCATTAAAATATACCAACAAGGACCTTATCGGATTTGTCAGAGGATAGGCAAGCTGGCATACAAGTTGGAGCTGCCCGAGGAATTGACAGGAGTACACCCAGTGTTCCATGTGTCATAGCTACACAAATGCTTGAAGCTACCAGATAAGCAGGTACCGACAGAGGCTTTGGACCTACAAGACAATCTAGAGTACAAGGAACACCCGATACAGATACTTGACAGAGCTAACAAGGAGACTAGAAGCACCACTATACTCATGTGCAAGGTTCAGTGGAGCAACCACACTGAACGAGAATCCACTTGGGAGAAAGAGTCAGAGCTTCTGATGCTTTACCCCTACCTCTTTGAAAGGTATGTCACACCTTAAATCTTGGGATGAGATTCCTATGAGGGGGCAGGACTGTAACAGCCTAGGTTTTTCCAATAACCAAAAATCCCAACTTAAAATTTTTTCTAACAAAACCCATTCATGGTGAGTGTGCTTACTAGGAAACCACCCTTGTAGTCGCACAAGTAGACCCCAAGTAGCATGTTTGAGCATTTGCATTTTAATCAACATGTGAGTTGCATCTTCACGATTTTATGTGATGAAATAAAATCAAGAACAACTTTTAAATAACTTGTTATGTGTGTGTTGCCAACCCTTGGCTTGGACCCTAAAACCCTAGATGCCCTCTAGTGGACCCCACTAGGGTGTATATATGATAGCAACACATGTATAAATGCATAGGAGCCCAAGGTATAGCATCGAAAAGGGAAATAGAAATAGAAAAGGGATTAGAATTAAGGAGGAAATAGAAAAGGGAAAGCAGCCCAGCAGCAGCAGCTGGCCTAGCCCCCTAATGTCGTGGCCTAGCACCCCACCCATAACCCTCTGCCGTTGGCCTAGCTTCGTGGCCCAGCTCCCTTCCACACGTGCTCGCGCCCGCACATGACCAAGCCACCCAACAGGCGGCCCATGCCGCACCCCACGTCGCGAAGCCACCACTATCGCCTTCCCTATAGCTGCTGATGAGCGAGCCCTGCTAGTCATCCCCTTCCCCTCATCCTCTGCTTTTGCGCCAAGCAGACCACAACGTCGGAGGGGGCAATCTCCCCGTTAGCCATTTGTGCCTCGGGTCGTTGGACATGGATGCTCGGATGTGTGCCACGTCCACGATCCTTGATGTCGTGCCCGCCTCCAACTCGCACCCATGTGGCATGATGTCATCGCCATGGCCCCACACCATTGATGCCACCCCGTCCATACCTTGACCGCCGGTGCTCAAAATTGGGAGCGCCAGCGGGCGTGCAAAAATCCCGCGCGCCCCAAAAACCCTAGCTTGCAGCCCCAATCATCATACATGTACCCCCTCCATCCCTTTCCACCGTTCGCCGCTCGCCATAGTTGTGGCCTCCCTATAAGAGGGCACACCCGGTGCCTTAGCCCTCCCCTATCCACCCCCCGCCACTGGTGGCTTCACCAACCACATGCCGAGGTCGAGAGAAAGGAAGGGGAAGGAGGGAGGGAAGGAGTCGAGCCCACTAGAGTTGCCCGAGCTCGTCGGAGAAGAATACGGTGCCCCGATCATCTTCCTCGCCATAGCGGTTTGGCACGGCACGGCTTCCCGTCGACATGGCCCCGACTCATCACCGCAGCACCATCCTATCTACCCCACCACCACGGTGAGCTCATCCCCACCGCTTCTGTTCGCCACCGTGGGAGCGCCATGAGCGCCGCCGTGTTCTCCCCATTGGGAGGGCTAAAGGCTGGCCCTTTTATCGTCATGATGTGTAGCACATGGGCACGCATGCACATGAGCCAAGGCTTGGCCTTACTGAGCCACATGGCCTCAAGAATGCTGGAGCCACCACGACACGCCCGCCATGCTCACCATGGCCAGACCCCGCCATGGCGCAGCTTTGTTCTAGCCACCTCAGGCTGGTAGAGGTAGAACAAGCACCTCGACAAGCTTTGCCTCGCCGATGGACGCATCATGTGCTAGATGGGAGGAGAAGAGGAAACCCGAGGGCCACTGGTCATGTCTGCCACATTGAGCTACCGCGCGCCCATGCTGTCGCCGTGCCGGGGGTGTTCCAGCCTGCTCTGGCCGCTTCGCATGATGATATCTGGCCATCAAGCTTCACCGTGACCCCATGCACCCCACTATGTAGCTAGTTGGATGGAAAGCCTATGCCTTGCCCTGGTTCGCCGCAATCGTGAGCTCGTCGGAGCTCTAAAGCGCACCTCGCCGTGATACGGACTCTGTCGCGCCTTTTTGTCATTGTCAATGTGTCGTGAGCTGGTGGGTGCCCGGTTCACCGTGAGCCAAAGGGGGAAGAGGGAGAGATGGACGTGGTCTACCATGGACCCACGTGGCGTAGTCCACCATGAGCCGCGCCCATGGGCATGAGCCCGTTAGTAGCCCGCCAGTGCCACGTGGCTGGTCTGGATGAGTGATACGTGTCCGGGCCCAGCTCGACCTAGATCGGCCCAACCCGGCCCAATATCCGGCTCGCCAGGCCTAGCCCGAGCCTAGTCAACCATTGACCATTGACCTAGTCCCACTTGTCAGTCTCTGCTGAGCCACGAGCCAATCAAGAAGCGCCACATGTTAGCCTCTAGATTTTCCATTTCTTTTTCTTTTTCAGAAAATGATTTAAACTTAGAAAATTCATCTGACCTTCGAAAAATATGAAACCAGTGTCCAAATTTTTCTAAAAATGAGCTCTATGTCATAGGCTTATGTTTGAGTGCATTTGGATCTTTTGAATTTCTGTTGCTTCTTTGTGATCATCTATAGGAGTCGCTTATCGCGGCTATATGTCTTGTTTGACAGAACTGGAGGAGCCACATACTGAGGAGCATGACCCTGACTAAACTGAGGAGCTTGGAGACAACCTGCCAGGTGCCATGTCCCACCCAACCTCATAGAATCCTACTAGACATGCTATAATGTAGATGCTAGCGCTTTACTTTTATGCAAATGATCTATGATAGGTTGCATGGTAGAATTGCTTGGAAGCCTTAACCTTGTCACAACCTATGCCCTTGCACACCCGCTGTTAGGCTAGGCGCTCACTTACTTGCTACTTCTTCTACTATGCATTATATCTATGATGTGATGCTTGGTGGAGGATTGTTTTTGAGTGGTTAAGGCACTTGGTGCCGATAATGTGGTAACAACCGGGGAGATCTTGGCGTGCATCTTGGGTGTGTGGTGAGGGTTGTATCAATCAGGCAGGATCTTACGATGAGTCATTGGACGAGTCTTGTCGGGGGGGTGCGACCTAGGCATTCCCTATGAGAGGTACCTGTGGCGGGTGCATGTGAGATGAGGTGATCCCATGGTGGAGTGTCTTTTGGGA
Source organism: Miscanthus lutarioriparius (assembly GCA_904845875.1). Taxonomy (NCBI): domain Eukaryota; kingdom Viridiplantae; phylum Streptophyta; class Magnoliopsida; order Poales; family Poaceae; genus Miscanthus; species Miscanthus lutarioriparius. Next base: position 40,492,806 of record CAJGYO010000014.1, on the reverse strand, counting down.
TGAAGCCCCGAGATGAAGGTGCCGTCGAGGCACAGGGTGTTGGATATCCCCATGAGAAGATATCCTATTCGGTCCCCTAAGGACTGGTATGTCGAGAGAACTGGATCATAGGACCCTTCGTACACACCACTCATCCCTGTTTGGGTGGGGGACGGATGTTGACCTGCCAGGGCGGTGCCACTACTGTTGGGTTGTTAGCAGATATTGTAGGGAGGTACAGGCATGTGACCCACAACCTCCTAAGATAGTGTAGTGACCTTCGGGGACCGGTACTATGTCTCATAGTCTCAGCGTGCCGGTGGACTCTGGGGTGGCCTAGGGCTAAGTGGCAGGGTGGTATCGCACTAGTTTAGAAGACAACCCGGTATCAGCCTAGGCGGTGCATGTGCCGATGATGGTGATCTTGTGGATTTCTAGGTGTACACGCTCTGCAGAGTTGATCGATCTATACGTATAGTCACGTCCTCGGATATGGACATTCCTATGACCTACGCTTCCCTTGATTTGTGAGTGGAGTCCTTTCTTCTCTCCCCCCTAGGTTTTGGTGTTGGTTTCCAGCTTTGGCCGATGAGGCAGGACACGAGAGGGAGTCGTCCTTGTCGCCTAGAGATTGTGAGAGTGGTGAGATGTGTCTGATGGGATGGGAGAACGTGTGGATGAGATGGATTAAAACTTGATGGTTTATTATTTAAAACTTGACATACTCGCATAGGAAAACTATAGCCACAATTAGGTCTTTTGCTCTACCCTTGCATTCCACTACCACAAAGTAAACACAAAGCATAGGATGGGAGTTGATAATTGTACTGATAATTGTTTGGCAGGTTTCAAGTCTGAGCATGACTACCAGGGAGATGGTTGGGAGGATTAGAGATCTTGTTCCTGTGCTCAAGTTTGGTTTGTCAAGATAGAGTCGACGCCCACTGTCGTTCTACTTGATACTGTTCTACTTGCTGCATGCTCTGAGTGATACCGCCAAGTGGCGATGTAATAATGAGTAAACCTTGCTATTGTACTCTCTTTAAGACAGGTATTCGATGTATGACTGTGATATCGACTGTTATTTGATAATGTGGTGGGATGATCACCTGGGACTATCATGTTATACTTCGAATCTATGAAATTCCCTTCACAGAAATTGGGGTCGTTTCATTAAGCTTTAGTGTTACATGAGTGAGTGTGTAGGTATACACTATAGGCCTGCTGACTGGTGACTATTGGATAGTTCTTGGACTTTGTGGGAAATTGGCACTCTAGGATCATCGGACTCTCGGATATAGGATAGAACACTCCATTATTAGGTCAGTGCTCTCGGGAATCTCTCTATGTTTGATTTATAATTCAACGGATCATTTTGTCGTGGTGATGGACCATCCATCAGATTAGCTCTGTAGGGTTCTACTGGCTGCTAAGTGCTCAGGCTCTATCAGATACTCGGTGTGTGTGATGGATCATCCAGTGTGAACTAGGTGCTCTCGGGTTCAGGCTTTATAATTCAACGGACACTCCGAAATATCGACAGACGCTCTGCTGTACCAAAAGCCAAGGGCTGGGTTCTCTGGAACTCCTTTATCTCTGACTTATAATTCGACGGACACTCCGGTGTAGTGGCGGAGACTCTAGTGAATTATAGTGCGTGCTGTGTAGGTGAACAGAGAGCTATTCAGTACAGACGGACACTCCGCTAGTGATGTTGGACCCTCCGTCGTTATTGACAGTGAACACTTCTTAGCAACTCGAAATCCAAATCTTCATCTGTGGTACTTGCATATGTAAACCATCACTAGGGTAGGTTTCTAGGGTTCTGTGGAGCATATCTAGCCATTTGGTTCTAGCTACATTGGGTGCAAACTAAACTTAGGCCACAAATTGATATTTCCTAGGTTATGGCTCCTAAAAGTGAAATCCTATGTTTGGCTTGGTTAGATCCTTACCAAGGGCTGCAATGAGAAGGTGCAAGGCTCTCCAAGATGATGGAGCAGCTGGATCTCCCCCTTGGCAACTCGAAATCTTCTTCTTCTTGATTCCTTCTCCTCCTAGCTCTTTATGGTAAGGGTGAGAGGGCTCCTCCCTTTCCTAACCCCTACCTCTCGTGGATGAGGGCTCCTAGGTGATCTCCAAGGCCATCTCTTGCTGCATCCAAGCTTTAATCCCCTCTCCTTTCTCTTCCTTTCCTTCTCCTCTTCTTGCTTGAGTGTGAGAGAGTGTAGAGAGAGAGATGAACTAGAGAGAGAGTGGGAGTCCAACAATAAGTGAGTGAGCTGGTGGGTGCCCTGCCTTGGCCTCCTCACGAGCTGGATGGGTGTGTTGTTGGGTGGGGCCAGGTGAATTCTCAAAGTGACACTTCATATTTCTGCATGGGATGACTCTATCGGATGCTCCATCATGACGGCGGACTGTCCGGTGGTGTCGGTGTACTGATTGATAGGGACTAAACTCTGTCAGGTCATGTAGATGAATTGGTGGATGGTCCGATGGTGCTGGCGGACCGTCCGTCAACTCAACAGTGAGAAGACTAAATGCATAAATTAGTGTAGTTCAGTTTCTAGTTTTAGATTACAAATGCAAAGATGCTCATGATGCTGATGCTCACAAGGGTGTCAAGACTGGGTCATGACACAGAAGCTATGCAGAAAGTAAAAAGAAAAAAAATGTGGACACATAAAGGTCCAAGTATACAAAAAAAGAAGAAAGAGATGAGCACATGAAGGCTCATGTAAAAAAATGATAGCCATGTTCTCAGAATAAAAGAATTCATGAGAGAGATCACTCATGTCAAGGAGTATAGTATAAGTTTAGCCTTATTTTAACCACACACACTTCTTGATCTAAGGGTATGACATCGTTCTTCTTGGATTCAAGCTTTGACTTAACAAAATATGCAGAGTAAGTATGCTTTCATATCTTTCCATACCCAAAGATCCAAATAAGCTTTTCAGAAGTTGGAAAGAAAGAAGGAAACACTATGATATGCCTTGGTGAGGAACCAAACACAACATCGAGTGATCCGAGAGAATCATTTGAGGAGCTAAGCTACGTTTACATTTTTCAAAATCAAATGAAAATTCAAGTTTCTAAACAGATTGATGCAAGGGGATTTTGAATCCAAACTATTCTATTATTCAATTACCCAAGATAATATGGTAGACACTCCAAAGTTCACAAGTTAAGGTGAAGCTTAGAATAATTTGTATGCAGATATCATATCAAGGAGACAACCCATCTTAGTCCTTAAACTTTCCTCGAGGATGAGGAAAGGGCTAAGTGTGGGGGAGTTTATTGGTGGTCCTTAACTCCAACTTCTAACGACCAACCTTCACATAAAATATGCTCAAATGAACACCAAACTTAGAACTAGGGCTTATAAATTAACAAAGTTCTACAAGTTTTGGTGATTCATCAATTACATGAGGACATTCATGGAAATACAGAATAAAGGCTAAGAATGCGCAAAAGAACAAAGCGGTAAATACCATCCTACGTAAGATGAATGGGAGAAGGCCCACTACTACGGCAAAGATGAGAAGAATAAGGCCAAAACCGAAGCAAACCATCCTCACTCTGGGCCAAACACCCATGGCCCAAGTCCAGACAATACCAAAGGCTTTCCAGACGAAGCCAGAGCCAGGACGGCCCAGCAAGGGGTGCGCCCACACCCCTGGTACGCCCGCACCCCCACCTAGCCCGTTTGGCTCAAGCTTTGGTCGGTTGACACTTACTGCCTTGCCCAACGTTGGTGCTGAGGAATGGTCCAGGTTCAATACACCTAAATGTCAGTTTGCCCACATTAATGAGAGGATCAAGCATATTCCAAGGAATCATTCCTTCCTCTCCACCTATAAAAGGACACCAGCCCCCCTCCTCATTCAAGACTATAAGGAGCAAGAGCACCTCACTTGAGCAGATAGCTAGTAAAGTTAGTAGGGAGAGATGTGAGGGAGAGTACGGAGAAGGGCCGTACCTGTTGGGAGTCTCCCTGAGCTTGTACCTTGACGAACACATGTACCTCAACGGAGCTTTCTGCTAAGTCAGTGTTTGTGTTTCTTATGGAGTTAAGTCTTTAGTATAGCTAAGCTTTACTCTTATTTGCTTGTAGGTTCATCGTTCGTTCGCGTAGCGGATACTCTAGTAGAGGGCCTTGATAAAAACGAATAACCCTGCGCAACGCTAGAGTAGTAGTCGATAACATAGACGTGGTGTCTAGGCTAGAGGCTACCTTCATTTGCCTCGTTCCCCACAGTTGAGGGGTAGGCAGTAGGTGATGACAGCCCTGTCCGTCCCTTGTAATCCCCCATGTTTGGGTTTGGCATAGAACTACAGGCCGGGCTCACTTAGCAAACCAGATGCTACCCCGTGCCTGAAGTAAGCGAGTGAAAGTAGAGTTTATCTGTCCTTAGACTCTAAAGTCATAGGAATCCATCTCTACTATTTCCAAATTTATTCTTGTCTTGTCCTTGGATGAATTAGCTAGAAAAATGCCTCCGTTCCCTATGAAAAATACGATACCTTGAATACTTCCGGGTGAAGACTACAACGGTAATTTTGTGTGCTCGTAGATTCTTTCTATTTACATTAAGAAATACTAATATGCAGCATGTTCGCTTGGTTGTATTTGGCTTATAAGCTATGGCTTATCAGCCAATGAACAGTATTTTTCTCTCACATCAAACTAACCAACAGTACTTTCAGCCATGACTTATAAGCCAAATAAGTCCAAATAAATAGAGCGATGGCACTGCAGCAAGCAAAGGGACGAGGATGAAGTGGTTTCAGAGAGAGTCGGAGGGATGAGGACGTTGTGCTGCCGCATGCAGCTGTGGTGCTGCCACATTAAATAAAGTAGGTGGTGGTTTGAGTGAGAAAGGGAGAGTTGGAGGGATTGGAGGGATGAGGGCAGTCCCAATAAAAAAAACTAGTAGTTTCTATGATATAGGATACCGCACCAAAAAAGTACTGCATTTCAACCCATGGTTTCTATGAGTAATAATTATTTTCTCTTTCTCTCTCCCAACTCTATCTTCTTCCTCCAATGAAAATGTGACACGAGCTCTCTAGAAACTGGTGGTTTCTCCCCAATGGCGATTTCATAGTTTCTTGGTGCATTGGGTCAAGAGTAGACCTGATTTCTTCATGAGAAAACCATTTCTATAATTTTTGCTCTCTTCATTCATTAATTACGTTGCCATATCAGCGTTTTGCCTACGTGGCAAGTCATTTAATGAGAATAGAAACCATCATCAATACACCATTGGGACTGCTATGAAGACGATGTGCTATCGCATGCTGCTGTGGTGCTACCACGAGCTCAATGCATTAAATAAAGTAGGTGCCCACGGGAAGTGTTCGAAGAGAGCGCACCAAGTTGAATCTGAAGCACGCGAATATTTTCACCCGTAAAAAAATATTTATAGGAGCGGATCTCTTTAATGTGCCGCCACTGGAAATTTATTAGTATAGACGGTTAATTTAATGTAGCCGCCACTAAAAATACGACTATTTTTAGTGACAGTTGTCTTATTCTACCTCCACTTAAAATACCTCTATTTATAGTGACGATTGTATTAAGACAACAGTCTTTAAAAATGTTTTTTCAAGGGGCGGAACTCACATGGGGCCCAGCTAGTTATTAGCACAGGCGCCACTCCATTACTTGCCGCCGGTAGAAAAAAAGCATGGCGTCAAGAGAAATCATCTGTGTACTAGTGCCAGCCTCTACCCGGGAATGGTACACAGCCGAGTTTTACAAAATGAACTAAGGCACTGTTTAGTTTCTAAAATTTTTTAATCCAAAATGTCACATCGAATCTTGCGGCATATGCATGGAGTATTAAATGTAGACGAAAAAAAAACTAATTGCACAGTTTGGTTGAAAATCGCGAGACGAATCTTTTAAGCCTAATTAGTCCAACCGAAAACACTAACAAACACTAACCAAATATCCAACCGAAAACAGCTTCTGACAACATTGCAAATTTGAATTGTTGGATGTCATCTCTGATCAAGACAGCTATCTGGGATGGCTGCAAATCCTTTATTTTGGAACTTTCTTGGATTTCTTTTGTTCCAAAGGTTCGACCAGACATAAATTAGAATCCCATGGATGGAAGCCTTTTGAGTTAGAGAAAAATTCTTATTTGGCCATAGTTTAAAGTTGTCTTTCTTCCTTGGCCCTGAAACAAAATTTGTTACCCATTTGGCCTTACTTGAAGTTTCATTTTCTAATCTGACCTTACCATCATCTCCTGCCTCTAACACCGTTAAGTGGCACATGAAATGACCAAACTACCCCTGAGACATTATGAGAAACCAAAGGTCACCTAGACAGTATAACAACATAATTTTGAGCACTTTGAATCCAATTTTCATAACACAAATTTTTAAACACTTTTTTGATAGGAATGCAACAATTGGACCTCCAACATTATAGTAAAAAATGATGTCAACTTGATCATAGCACACAATTTAAACAAGTTCATCATCCTAAAAATTCAAAAGGGGCACAAAGCATATAGTTCAACATAGTGTTAGACACATACATCGTTTTCACACATCAGTTTCACAGTGCACTAGTTCGACACATCGTTTGACGCATACATCAAGTTCATATTAAAAGCGACATTGCAAGCACATGAAAGTCACAAGCTGAGCCTCCTTTTACTTCTTGTGCTCATTGCAGGCCTAGCAGGATTACATATTTTGTTTCTTGTGCCCATCGCAGGGCTATCAAGTATCAGTGGCTTTATGGCAATGTCTTTAGCTATATTCTTCCGCTTTGTCTTTGTCTTAGCCTTGGCCTTCACAATTTTAGATGTTGGTGCTGCACCACTCGTAAGCTCCGTAGGCATTCATTTTAGTTAAACTTAGAGAGATATATTGTATAGAACTAACAGATATATATTATAGTATATAAATAGATAGAAAGATGCACGTTGCTATCACAGCATCAACGATACATATGATGTCGATAGTATGTCTGTCTATCTGTCTACGCTGCTGCTGCAAATGACTTAATGTTTTGCTAGATCCAGCACCAATACGATTTTGAAGCCAAAAAATGTCTCAAATCAATCACTACGAATGTTTTGCATATGCACAAAACATATTATCAGAACTACTATATGAAATGAACAACCCAAATTAACGGGAAGACAAGCGATACATCATGAACTTGTAAATCGTAGATCGAACAAATAAACAACGGACGAAAAAGCGAGTTCGGAAATTATAGGCCGGAAATTCTGAAGCCTTCAACCAGAAATTCCAGCCCGAAGCACAACAGCAGCACGTCGGTCACCTTGAAGCTAAGACCGAATCACTGGATGAGATTGGAGTCCATGTGCTGTACAGGAACGAGAAATCCTCTCGGGAGTCTGACACCTGTGGCTCAACCGGTTTCACAGAAAACAAGCAGAGGGAGAGGAGATACTGAACAGAGATGGACCAAGCAGCTGGGGCAACAGACCAGCTCCTCCTGGAGTCCAAATCTCACGGAACCAAAAACGCACGGAGGGAGAGAGAGAGGTTACGGCCACGAACAGCAAGGAGAAAGGCCACGCACGACCTTGGCAAGCTGCGCTTGCAAGAACAATGAAGACCACGACCGGCCATGGTGAGCTGTTCCCTGCAGAGCGGACGAGCAGGCCACCTGGGCCTCATGGGCAGGCACTGCTCGGACTGGATTCGCACAAATCAAGGAACGCTCCTGCTACTGGACCGGCGTGGGGCTGCGCGACGCCGAGCCGGCCTGCAGCGATGCGGCTGCGAGGGACGCGGGCAGGAGCTGCACTGTCACGATCAACACCGTACAGGAGCGCCGACCTGGAGACCGAGCACGAAGAATAGAACGCTACGAACAGCAAGAGGCGCGAGCGAAAAATCGAAGCAATCTCGACCAAAACTCCATGATTTGTTTCCAAATTTCGCACAGATGAAATTCAGCTTGGTACAAACCTATCCCTAACTTGTAAATCAGCAAGCTACCTCCAGAAACCTCAATCTAAAGAAACAACATCCATCCAGGATTCAGAAGCGCATGATTCACACACAAATTAGGAGCACTTGAACAAGTAGTAACAAATCACTACCAAAGTTGAAACTTTTGCACCCTATCTGACATGAGAACCAAGTAACAAGCACAGACTTTCTGAATGAATCTGCTGAGAAGCAGAGAGACATGGAAGGGGAGGGAGGGAGAAAGGGAGGAGACGGACCAGTTCCAAAGGCCGATGTGGAAGGGGAGTGACTTGCGGTAGGTGTAGCAGGGGAGCGCGTCAAAGCGCCATTGCGCGAGCCTGGGCGCCGCCTCGAGCCTAGGACGCCGCGTGCCCTGGTCACCGCGAGCCCAGGCTGCCGCACGCCCTGGCCGCCGAGACCCCAGGCAGCCGTGCACCCAGGCCGCCGCGACCCCAGGCAGCCGCGCGCCCTTGCCTCCGCCCGCCCAGCCGCCTGCTGAGCCTGCGCGCCCTGGTCGCCGCCCCGCAGTACATAGGGTTAGGGTTCCTTTTTTGTTTCAGAAGAAGAGAGCGGGCTCGGATGCGGGAAGGGACAGACGAGACCGAGAGGTCGAGATAGAAGAGAAAGGAGAGACACGGCTTCAGTTAGGGGTATTTCTGTCTGTTCAATAAAAATTGATAACTCAATGATGGCAAACTTTGACAGATCTCACGGTAAGACCAAATTATAAAACGAAACTTCGAGTGAGGCCAAATAGATAAGAAATTTTGTTTCAGGGCCAAGGAAGAAAGACAACTTTAAACCAGGGCCAAATAAGAAATTTTCTCTTTGAGTTATGTCTAAGTTCGCTAGACATTTTCTCCAATATTTGTAGACTAGACCATTTGGGGAATGTTGCAAATTTGGTCCAAACTGACCAGTTCTGGATTATACGCCATAATTCTTTGGTAAAAGTGCATTCTTCACAAAGGTGAACTGTGATCTCGGGTTTGTTCTTGCAAAGTTTATAGATTGGGTCATGTGGCCATTTTGTTTTGTATAGGTTGATTGCGGTTAGAATTTACGATGTTTGTACGTGAAAGCCAAAAAAATGGCATTTTCATTCTGCCTTAGCTTTCCATATCGGCATAATTTTGCCCCTCGAAAAATTTCATTTTTAAAACCGATTTTTTAAAGGATTTTTGAACCGAATTTGGTACACCCTCTTTGTTAGCTTGTGGTTTATTCTCCATCAGCTGTCCATTTTAATTTTATCAGTCCTCGTGGTCAACACGTTAATTTCCTGCACACTTGTAAATGGCTTTCCATAGGTCCACAAATTCATGAATCTCAACATGGGAGTGGATTGGTGTGATGCGGCCAGTCGATCAATTTATTCTGTCATAACGCCTTGCCAACCATAATTTTATTTTGGATAGCTTTAGCACATAGAGTGGGAGCAATATGTTTTTGGCTGCGGCCTTCTTCTTGTTCGAGTTTAAAGTCCAGAGCAAGCAGTTTTCCTTTCTCCAACAGAAACTTCCATAGAGGCAATAAATAAGTCTTGGTCAGCGTTGTCACATGGCACCTCCATGTTTGTCCAGGCCCATTTTCCTGTATTTTTTCACCACCAGTGTATTTAAATTTGCACAGCACAATTTGGCCTCTGTAATACAGTTGAGAAATGTACTACTACTATCGTTTTTGTCCATCCATGATTCGGCAAGTGTTGTGTGGTCTTTATGAATATCAACAATGATGTGTGTGTTCATTTTTTGCCTGTTCCTCCTTGCATTGTAGTCTTAATAATACCACCTCAATCTTGTGTCTGGATTTGTTCAGGTGTAATTTGAACTGTGTCTTTATTATTGATGTGGACAGAGAACTAGTGTTCAAGCAAGAATGGTACTAAAAAAAATAAATTCTAGAGTCTCCTCCATTTTCTTAAGCTAGACTGGTTAGACGGTCAGTTGTCTGGTTTATTATGTGAATTAATATGGATAGATACTCATTGATAGATCAGGAGGACAGTGAGTTCTATTTTTAATCTTACCAGCCCAGAGTAATAATTCACCTACTTGACCCCAAACCTTACAGGATTTCAATTTCAGTATAAGTTGGGACTTGATATCTAAAGATAATTCTCCATTTTGAACATCGTGGATCAATTCAGTACATTGCTTTTATACCTGTTTTTTTAGATCAATTGATCCATTTTCCTATTTGCGATGGTAGGTACAATAATGCAAATTAGTCTTGCATGCATTAGTAGGGCAGGATCCCGAGTTCATCCACATTGGAAAAAGGCTATCTGCCACCTTGGTATATATACGCATGAGTCCATGATTGCTCGGTGTGGGTCACAAAAATTTAGGGCATTTTACCCATGACTGCAGTAAACACGACCTGCATGTTACTGTTCATAGGATGCTATTTTTTGAGGGCCTACCGAAGTAAAATGCAAATATGGAGCAACGAGCACACTGTTTGGAAAATTTTTGATTCCTCCCAAGCCAAGCTAGTGCTTTCCGTGATACACAAAATTGTATGTAATAGTGAACTGTCTGTGGAAAATATAGGGTCGGTAGCTAGGATTCATCATTTGCATTTTAGTAGTTGAGAGATACGCATTGGAGTATATTCATATGCTAGCACAAGAGCAGCTGAAGAAGACTACAATCGTGTGCAAGAGGAGCATGTTATAATGGCCTTCATCTCGAGGCGGACCATGGGCCACTTCATTACATTGTGTTTGATCAAAACAATCTTTTTTTAGGGGAACAGGTCTAAACTAATCAAGTCAGAATAAGAGGCAAAATTGTGAATGAACGGTGCACCCAGCCTAGTTACAAATAAACTCACTCCGTTCGTTGATTACTTAGTGGCTTTGTGTGTGCCACACTGCCTCTATGATGGTTGTCCCGTCCTTTTGCATCATCATCCCTATGGTGGTTAAGTTTTCCTGTTACTAATAAAAATCTTTTTGAAATATGGACGAAACACATTCGTATCACTAGTTACGCTAATCTTTCTACAGCGCTTGCAGTATTCCGTCTAATTTGACGATAAGAAGATGGTAGTCATTCTGTAGACAATTAACCAAATTTGTGCGCCTTCAACCAAACACAATAGCATAAGCAGCGAAGTTCGTTTTTCAGACACAAGTGCCTCCCAGCAGCAATTTTCGGAGTACTGATATGATGCTACAGCCATATTCCTATTCTCTGGGCGCCTGGGGTGGTATTCAGTTTAGAACATTTCGAACGTATCAACGGAGGGCAGGCCTGGTCAACCTAGCACAGAAGCTCAGTCAACATTATCTCAACTCACCACCGTTCATTCAACTTCATCTCAGCTCAGCTCACCACCGTATTAATTCCCTAGCACTCTCGTGTACACTCACTACAGTGTAGGAGTGGCCCCACTTCGCCTTGATGAGGCAGCAGTCTCTTGATGAGGCACCACATTCCTCAAGCCTCTCTAACACATGAAGCTACATGGAGCTTGCCCTCATGACCTACTTCGGTAATAACATGTTTGCTGATGCTTCCCATTCTTAGCATGCACTACATGTTTATAATTGCATATTGAGCGCATTAGTGATATTGCCCAAGAGGTGCGACGCAATTCCAGAGTAGAGAGTAGACCTATTGCTCATGACAGAGAAATCAAGCTATACATCCTACTGTTGGTTGGGTTATTGGTGGCTTGAGAAGGCATATAGATGGTGGTGAAGCAGATAAAGAATCAAGGTAATGATGATGATGTAGTGCCCGATCGAGCTGGTAATAATGCAGAAAGCGGGTGGTATAGGACGGACAATTTAATGTAGTGCACGATTTGGCCATGATTCGATCTTATCCTCTGCTCCACAATTACACATCAAAGGATAAGAATTGCTCTAAAAAAGGGCTAAGAACGTTCTACCACGATTAGGGCACTAGGATGACCTTCAGGACCTTCTACTGAGCCAGTTGATTGGTAGCTTCCGATCCAAACGCTACCAAAAAAAGGATCAAAACAGATGCAATATATAAAGCACAAAAGTATTGCCTTTCATGAACGAATGAGATAAAATGAAATTCAACAAATATTATCAATATTTAAAGATATATTTAGTTAAACATAACACCTTTATGAATTTCAAGTAATTTTTCCCTAAGCAGAGCATCTAACTGCAAACTACTACCTCCATCTAAGAAAAATGGTTTGTCCTCGGTCAATGCCTCTTAAGTTTGACTATGTTTATAAAAAAATAATATCAACTTTTATGACTCCAAATAGTTATAACATTTCGTCCATGAAAAAAACTAGTGATACTTATTTGGTATAATAAATATGAGTAACTTCATAAATAATTTTGTCAAAGTTAGTTAAGATTCTTTGACTTTGGACAAAATTAGAATTGTATTTTTGGGGCAAAGTGAGTAGTTAACAACTAAGATATACAACTAAGATATGGTATTTGTAGACTGCCTATATGTGTGTTTGATTAACATTTTTACTCAATACTTGATGAATACCTGTACAACGAGTACCTCCCTTGTGCACAAACAAATAATAATTGGAACGACCACCAAGAGTAGCATCAAGATCAAATTGCCATGGTCGACCCAACAACAAATGGCAAGCAGTCATAGGTGTTTCACAGTCCACTGTATCAACATAATTTCCAATATGGAGAATTTAACTCGCGCCTTATGAGTAATTTTGAGTGTGTCACACTAATTTTGAGTGTACCATTGTATCCGGTGGTATTAGCTTCTGGGTTGTTCACAGTGCATTATTTAAGTTTGTTCCATGGCTGATTATAGTCTTGCTAACAAGGAAATTAAGTGTGTGCCCACACTTTATTTAATAACCTATGATGACCGTTACTATGATTGGCAAGATGCAATGGAGGATTTCTTGCGGGGTCGTGCACTCGCGTCACACATGCAGTTGTTCTATGCAAAGAAGACATTTTCTAATAATGTTTCTATGTGGTGGCAGGAATTATATAAAGAGGAGTTAATTGTGCAAAAGAGAGATTTACACACGTGTGTTGAATTGTTTTCCACACTAGGACAGCAGGTTGTGGACGCTTCCTCAAATTCTCCTCTTCAGCAATTGATTGATACTGTTGAAAAAAAATCCAAATGCACCATGAGCAATCCAGGATCTAATGCCAAATGTCAAATGATGAGGGCATGCCTACTATGCCCAAAATAATGCCCAATCTTACAGCAACCACACGAAAATAAGCTCTCTGAATTCTTAGGGCCTGTTTCGTTTCTGCAGGATCTCCTAAAATTCTTGTTACATCGAATATTTGGACGCATGTATGGAGTATTAAATATAGGCTAATTACGAAACTAATTGCACAACTTGCGACTAATTTGCGAGACGAATCTTTTAAGCCTAATTAGTCCATGATTTGACAACGTGGTGCTACAGTACACATGTGCTAATGACGGATTAATTAGGCTTAAAAAATTTGTCTCGCAAATTAGCCTCCATCTATGTAATTGGTTTTGTAATTAATCTATATTTAATGCTCCTTATTATTATCTAAACATTCGATGTGACATGAATTTTAGGAGCGCTTAAAGAACCAAACACCCCCTTAGTAATAAATTTTCAGCAAAGATTTATAATGACTGTATAATCAACAAATCACACCTGTTGTCAGACCCAAAGCAAGTGTGCAGTACAGCAGCAATATCAATTTTTATCTTCACGGCAACAAAGCAGGCAAGCAGAGACAAGTTCTCTTCGTGAGTCAACCAGAAACTAAAGAGTCGATATTTTCCTTCAGTGCTACAACCAGTAACTCGAACTCCAATAATTTAGAAGTCAACAGCAGCCACAAGAAAAGGATCAGCTAACCAGCAGTAGCAATAAAAGAGGAGCAAGAATTCCTCTCCACAGTGACGAGTGACGAGATAAATCAAATACTAGCAGTAGCAATATCAATATACAGAGATAACTTCTTCCATCCGCAGCCACGGTGAACCACGATCAGAAGATGAGGATTCCATAGAAATCCAGGACACGCCCAAGACGAAACTTGATCGCGCACAATTCTTAGTCCGGACAGATCGGCAGGGTAGATGAGAGGCGACGTCCTCTCGCCGAAGCTGTTGCCGCTGATTCAGTAGTGGGCTCAGCCGCTCAGATTTAGACCCTGAACCAATTCTGTTCATTGATCCCTTCCTCTCAATTTCATGTGTAAACAAATTATTTGGCTTTAACAACAATTATTCTTTGTATATAGCTCTACCATTTTTGTTTAAGGTTTCAGGTCTAACTCTCAATGGTTTAGGAGATAAAAGGTCCTAAAGTTTGGTAATTTTGATCCTAACTCAGAGTTCAGATATTTTGTTTAAGCAGAGCCTATTCTATAATCATTTTCAGCTGATTTAGTGTATAAACATAATTAGCCTCAAGAAAATTGGTTACTAGATCAAAGATTTATCATTTTTTATTGAGTTGTATGTTTTATATGGATAAAGGATTGCATTTCAACAATTATCTTTACTTCTATGTGTACTTTTTTTGGCTTTGCATTATAACTTGTCATTGGCCAATTGAGAAGATAGGCGCAGCAGTGTATGGTTTAATCTAGGAGCCATTATCTAGAAATTGTTTATGAAAGCAAATTACATTACAAGTATTTTTCTGAGTCTTTATGCTTGTGGGTCTGTGTGTATATTATTTCTCTACTTGGTTGATAACACAATTATGTTGTAATCACTCTGCCCAGGTCTCAAGTTGGACACTTCGCTGAATGTTATTTTTCATGATCTCACAAGTGGGGCCATGCTGACTGGATTGCTAACGTGGCCGCTACCTATTCGAATGAAGTACCACGCGATAACAAGTCAACCCACCACTCTCATGTCTTGTCCGAGTTATCTACTACTCTACTAGCCACCACGCTATAACAAAGTCAATTGACCACTCTCACATTTTGTCCGAGTGAAGTACTCGAACAACCTAAATTTATACAATATCTCAGAATATGCTAATTTTTGGCAATTGGCAAATGAAAGTTGTCTTTCAAAATAACCCTAAACAGATAATAAAAAATAGAACGAAAAATGAGTTCTTCACTAAGAACTTCGACATTGAAAAATTATGACTTCAAACACTTCCCAGAAGCAGTGTTATGTAACTTCCATTCAGCTCAAGTACTCAATCGGAGATCCAGCTTCAATCTCATTGCTTTGCTCTGTCAGAAAGTGCCTTAGGAATTATGTGTGCAATCGGTATATGATCACAAATTCGATGTGGCTTCTACATTGAGATATTCAACATAATTGTCCAAGAGTCCAAGAGCGAAAAACATGCTGAAACCAAAACCGAAAGTAGAAAAACGATGGTTGTACTGTACATGCTTTCTTCAGCAGCTCTCGGTGCTGTAGAGAATAGGAAATATTAGACTCATCCAGGAAAACCCCTGGAGGCAATTATGTGGTAGCAAATCACCACAATAGTTCTGCAAAACGAGGTTAAGAAGATTGATTGCACCAACCTAAGTTAACCATCTCAGAGCTTTTCATCAACATCCTGTTCGCTTGCTCGTATACGATCGTGGATTATAAGCTGTAACAATATTTTTCTCTCACACCAAACCAGCCAGCAGTAAATAATCCACGATCGTTTATGGCCTGCCGAACAGGCTGCAGATGAAGACGCTGGTAGCTTTCCACACATTCTGTAATCAGAAAGCTGGAAGGTCAGAATCATCTAGGATGACTTGTTGGACTCAGACTCATTTGAGGGGATATTTTGCGTCAAGAACGTATCCGTCAATCTCAAGCCATCTCAATGTTCCTGTCATGCTCTGTTTTTTTTAAAAAAAAAAAAATCCTACCCAACCTTGCAACACCAAGGCTTGGGTGTTAATGGCACCATAGGATGATAGAAGTTAAGCCAGCAAACACAGGCATTATGGTTTAGACTTTCTAAACAAAAAACAGAGCAGCGATCCAAAGTAAGCATATACTTCTTTTCCAAAGAAAGTACTATTAACGCTTCCATGCTCTTCATGAATTTTGGCACTTCCCAACATGGTCCGAATTCAGTAGCATCTCAATCCTGCAAAACCATGAAATATGACTGTCTTAGGCTTTCTATGTTATAGGGGTGATGGTAATAGTCATCGAAAACATATTCAACTGACATTTTCTCTACTGCCATATATCACAGTATGAACATGATAGGCTAAAGCCTTCACCATGATGGTTAGAGATTATACTGTCACAAACTTGCTTTAGTTTTAACAGGCAAAAAAATCAACTTTCCTAGGAAATCGTGTCACATGAATTCACTTTACCTTGAGATTGGCTGCTTCAAGGTTAGATCCTCTTAAGTTGGCTTGTGTAAGATTTTAGCAGTCTGAAAATCCATTTGCATGGTCAATAAGATGCACAGGTAATAATCAAATTTTGATATTTATGGTTTACAGCCTACTAAATGCCAGTTGATATGAATCTTTTATTTGCACCAATCTAGGTAAATAATACAACTTTATCCCTATGAAGGAAAACAAATGCTAGAGACATAGTACAATTGACAAAGATATTCAACAATAGTACAGTTTATCAAGAACCAAGAAATGAAGGAACAAAATTAATGCGAGAATTGCTGCCTTGCAAGTTGGCACTTCGAAGAGATTAACTCCAATAAACTCACACCTGTTATTCTGAAGCGGTGAACATGAATGCCAAATGAGAGAGTGAGAGAGAAGCCACGCAGTTGCTGATAAGAATGGTTTCTTACTCACGCAAATTTGCATTTTTGAAAGATGAAGACAAATCTTCCACCTGCCGATAAGAATATAGAGGTACAGTATAATCAGTAAAATGTTTCATTTTATATAGCAAAAAACTTAGCCAAGAACTAAACTAAGAAGCTCTTTTTAAGAAATCTGAGACAAAATTGAAACATTTATACAGTCACGGACAAATAAATTAGCATAGTTTCTACAGCCTGCTACTGCTAAGAAGATGGCAAACAACACGAAATCCGGGTGCTAGTTAGGGGTGGAGGACCCAGAAAAGCACCCATAATTTTTGCAAAAAGATATCAGAGTTAGTAATAGAATTAATGCATGCATACGCTTATGGTTAGATCAGATCGAAATACAAATTGCCAAATAGATTACGCTAGGGTTCATCTGGTGCTCGGCTTGGCACAGCAGGAAGGGAGGAGAAAGGGTGCTTACTTCAACCATACCGCCAAGGGAGCTCGCGCTACCGGGGGATCTCGTGCCGCTGCTTGGGGGAGCTCGCGGCGCCGCCGGGGATCTCGCGCTGCCGTCCTAGGTCTCCAGTGGCAGGAACTCGCCGTCGTCTTCGTTGCCATCCTCGTTTCTGGCAAGTTCGATGGTGAAATCCTTGCAGCGGGGGCGAGGGCAGGGTGGCGGCGGCGGCGTGCGAGGAAGAGAGCGAGAGGACGAGGGCGAGGGCACGAAGGCAGTTCCTATTTTCGACTTGGCGTGGGGTGACCGGGTGAACCTCTGGGCGGGCAGCGGCGGGGTGGGGGAGGGGTGGGGGAGAGGGAGGGCTGTGCGCAATGACCATAATAAAATCAACAAAAATGACTATTTTGCAGAGGCGATGGAAGACGATAGAAAGTCATCCCAGCCATTGTAAAAGATCGAGAGAGAGAGGCTTAGTCCGAGATTGTGAGAAAGTGTCCACGGCGCACAGTTTCTTCTCAGCTCAATATCGTATTCCGTAACATTCTTCTATACACTCAGGGCGTGATTGGTCGCAGAGTAAAGCTTGATCCAGGATGGCCGAGCTATGCAGGACCAAACAAGCTAGGTTGAGCTCGTGCAGATGGTCGTGTTTGTTTGTCTTTGCTATTGATCTAGTACAAGACATGATTGTGTTTGGTTGCATGCATGCATCAGTGTTTTTGTGTCTGACACATGGGTCCCTGCATCATAGGTGAATGAAGTTATTTTGCACCATGAGGGAAGGAGAAATCCAGAAGACGGAGGCATGCGGGATGGAGGAGGGCAGATGAATGAAAAGATGTAGGCAAAAGGTGCGAACAGGGGAACCAAACACAGCGCAAGTGCACGGAGGGATGCAGGATGCCCTTTCGGACACCTGGTTCGGGCAACCAATCACCCCCTCATTGTAGCTTAGGAATGGCCCCAATTCGCCTTGCCCAGGTGGCAGTCTATTAGGAACCAGCACGGTGTCAATTCTGCATACGTATCTGCCTAGAAGGTAGCTACTGTTCCTTATGCCTCTCTAACACATGCCTCGACATGGATCTTGGCCTCATTCCCAGCACTGGAAATCTAAAATTTGCTGATGCTTCCCATTCTTAGCAAAGCACGCGTTTGTGAAATGCAAAGAGGTGCAACCCAATAGCAGAGTAGAGAGTAAACGACCCTATTGCTCATGGCAGGGATGGAGCTATATAACCTAGGGTTGGTGGCTTGAGAAGGCGAATATATGGTGGTGAAGTAGCAAAAAGGAATCAAGTTAGCTAGAAATGTAGTGCCCGAGCTGGTAGTAATGTAGTGCTCCAGCATGGTTGTGAAAGTGTGGGTGGCAACTAATGAAGAAGATTGGTGGTGGCTGGTGATAGAGCAGCAGATGTTGCCTTCGTCACCTTGCAAATGTGACTTGCATTGATAGCTCCATGTGATTTGCTTTTGGACATCATTACTCTTGAGTCATGTGTGCCGTGCACTTCATGATTTATTTATGTGACATTCACCCTGTTCGTTTGGGCTTGTTTGACTTATAAGCCGTACTTTTTCAGCCAACGAATATTATTTTTCTCTCACACCAAATCAGCTAACGGTACTTTCAGCCATAGCTTATCAGCCAAACAAGCCCAAGCGAACAGGGCCATTCGTCAAAAAAAGAGAAAGCTTTAGGTGACATATTGAGGTGTCGAGTAAAGAAGGGCTAGGCCTCTGGTTTCATTTCAATACTTACTGGGCTAGTCCACTCCTGTCTTCTGCAGACATGCACAAGTATTTGCGTAGTGTCAATACATAATGCAGCTTCCGTTCTTGACGCATTATATAATATTATCAGAGTACTTCGGTCGAAATTTTGCTGTATTATTATTTTTTGAATGGATGACAACAGAATTGCAGTGATTTTTATTGACGAGAAAAAAGGGAAACAAAAGGAAAGCAAGAAACGACACCACCAAACAGCCCGACCACGACTACCAACGAACCAAATAGAAAAAACAACCAACAACAACAAAACTAACAAAGGTAGCATCTGACCACACTGCGAATTTGAATTGTTGGATGACATGGATCAAGACAGCCCATTTAGCATGGCTGCAAATCCTTATGTTGGAACTTTCTTGGATTTTTTTGGTCCAAAGGTTCCGCTAGACATAAATTAGAATCCCATCGATGGTAGCCATTTGAGTTCTGTCAAATTTCACTAGACATTTTCTCCAATATTAGTAGACTAAATCATTTGGGGCAATGTTCCAAATTTGGTCCAAATTGAACCAGTTCTGGATTATACGCCATAATTCTTTGGTAAATGTGCATTCTTCACAAAGGTGAACTGTGGTCTCTGGTTTGTTCTTTCAAAGTTTACAGATTGGGTCATGCGGCTCAAAAAGTTTCATTTAAACCGAATTTGGTACATCCTCTTTGTGAGTTTGGGGTGTATTCTCCATCAGCTGTGCATTTTAATTTTATCAGCCCCCGTGCTCAACATTTCCTGCAAACTTATAAATGGCTTCCTAATTCCCATAGGTTCACAAATTCATGAATCTCAGTAAGGGAGTGGATTGGTGTGATGCGGTCGATCCATCTATTCTGTCATAACGCTGTGCCAACCATAATTTTCTTTTGGATAGCAAGCTTTAGCACATAGAGTCGGAGCAATGTTTTTGGCTGTGGCCTTCTTCTTGTTCGAGTTTAAAGTCCAAACCAAGCTGTTTTCCCCTCTGCAACAACCAACTCGGCCATTGCGGGAGGGTTTAGAAGCAATGCCTGGTTCACCCTTATGCCGCGCCCCCCCCCGCCCAAAGTGTGGTGGAGGTATAGACCATGGATTCTCAGTTCCTTGCCCTGCGCCATGTGTGTGTGTTCA
Organism: Miscanthus lutarioriparius; assembly: GCA_904845875.1. NCBI lineage: Eukaryota > Viridiplantae > Streptophyta > Magnoliopsida > Poales > Poaceae > Miscanthus > Miscanthus lutarioriparius. The sequence continues at coordinate 40,472,791 of CAJGYO010000014.1, read as the reverse complement.
GCACTGCACCTGCGAGCTGCCGATCCAGGCGGTGGTTTATAACTTCATATAATGATGATTAGGAGTGGTATCTGAACAACGAGAAGGGTGCAAAGACGTCGATAATATCGACTGAGCGTGCGTAGAATATTCGTCCGGAGTTTGGTAACATCCAGCGGCTGGCTGCCCAGCCGGCACGCACGTACAAGGATGCTTAGTTCTGCTTTTCTAATCCATCCCAAGTTTTTCTAATTGGCAATTATGTTTGGCCCATCTTTTTACTTGGCTTCTTTTTCATCATTTCCATGTGTCCGCCGCACACTTTCCTGTTTTTCTTTATTTTTAAGATAAGTGTATCTGCCTCATATCCTTTAAACAAGGCCTAGGACTAAGTGGGATCCGGCATCTGAGCGATCAGTGGAGTACATAAATGGCAGAACTCTCAGGGATATGTGCATTATTGGCCTAACCCCTAAATACTTGTGCAGCCTGAGCCTTAGCTTCAGCCTCAGCTTGTTGTGAAATGCGGAGGAGCATGTGGTGCCGTTTGCCTTTCATCATGTGTCTCCCTAAAGGTATCCACCCATCACGCGCAGTAGCTAGCTGATATAGCCTCCAAGAACACACATGTGTGCACTAACTTGCTGATTCCTCTCAGTCCTAGCTGTATGCATGGTTCTATGACACAGTTGGAGATAGTAACCTAGAGAATGGATCGACCTCTGGCCTGCCAAATGACCAAGGATTGTGGGTGGCGGTGGACGAAGGTTGGGATTGTTTTATAATAAGGGCATGAGACCTGAGAGGGCTGTTACCTGAAAAAGGTATACTCCCTCCATACTCAAAAATAAAGTCATTTTGGATAAGACTTGGATCAAAAATTAGAAATATAAATCATGAATAACTTTTAAGTTGTTGAGTTTGGAAATGTGAAAACCATATATATAAATTTATCTTGAAAAATACTTTCACAAAAATTTACATATATCACTTTTTGATAAATATCTTTATAAAAATAAGTAGTCAACGTTATGCATTGGAGACCGTGTTGCTGTCCAAAACAACTTTATTTTTTAGTATGGAGGGAGTAATAAATAATGACTTATGGCCGGGTTATAGTGCAGCAAGGGAAATCAATGAAGATCTGATAATTAAAGTTGGTGGGTCGGATTCCGATTCATTTATTAGACACAAAGCGATGAACTATATGGCATAATCACGTACTACAGAATGTCCTTTGTTAATCAAATCGCAGTACATGTTTTCCGTATAGCATCGTGACCGTGAGTCTGCCATATATATACACAAAGGTAAGGAAAACAGAGATAGGGTGATTTTAGTTTGAGCCAAGGAGGGTCTTCATCCCTCTGTCCTGAAGTTATAACTATTCCTAAAAATTTATGTACATCTTACGCAACAAGTGAACGCCTATCTTGTTCATTTTGAAACAGCTGAAACACCACCTAATTGCCGTAATTGCAGTCTGGCAATTGGCTAGTCCATTTATATATTAAATTTTGATGACTTGTTTTTCCAGGTCTTGGCCCCGTTCGCTTCGCTGAAAAAACAAGTTGAAACACTGTTCTGGCTGATTTATTGTGAGAGAAAACCACTGTTCCGGTTGAAAAAACAAACTGAAAAAGACGAATTATAAGAGAAGCGAACAAGACACTTGTCTATGTTTAACTTTAACATAAAAATTAAATGTGTGTTGAACCTTAATTCGATACCAACTTCTACATAAAAAAACTGTGTGTTTAAAGCATCTTTATATATAGTTCCTCTCATTAATCTCAAGGGTTCTCTTAACTTTGAAAAACATTAAGCTAATAATACTGCAAATATCTAAAAATGCTCACCGATTCTGACTTTGAGTAAATGGAGTCTAAAGCATATTTGGATGAGATTTAGATACACGACTAGACAAAAATTGTGTTAAAATAAACACACTAATTGGATAAATAACCAAACATGCTCAAAATAAGATCACGCTATCTTTGGCTAGACTATCAAAATTTATTAAGCACGACAATCGTATCCAGTATTTCAGTTCATATTACCATGAGTAAGTAATGGTCTGGTCCAGCTTTGGTGGCCTCCTCGCTAGCTTACAAATTGCTTAGCTACCACTATTAGAGAAATGATCTTTCGTCCATGGTCAAAAAGTAATTAGTCCCGGTTTTAATATTGCAACCGTGACTAAAGTGGGGCTGGAACTTTTAGTCTCGGTTTGTAATATAAACTGGGACTAATTCCACCATTTAGTTCCGGTTTAAGACATGAACCCAGACTAAAAGTGTGAGGCATGAACCCGGACTAAAGGTATCTTTAGTCCTGATTTGTGTATCGAACCAAGACTAAAGGTGCCTCTAGAGTGAATTTAAAAATAAAGCATATCTTATCTAAATCAGATGTGTGGTGGAGTTGAGATGACAACGTGCGCATGGTCCGAAGTGGGAGATCTTGAGTTTGAATCTCCACAACCTAATTTTTTTTTACTCAGCAGATACCTTTACTCTCGGTTGTAGAAACCGGGACTAAAAATCAAGACATTTAGTCCTGATTACATAAGGATTGAAGGCACTTTCTCCCGTAGTGTACATATTTCAATTATAGCACAAAAAAAACAATATGAAAGAGTGAAATACCCCTTCACACAAGGCTAGTTTGTTGGTGGCTAACGTGCTTTTGAGAATATAAACAATTAATTGATATATCACCTTTACTCTCGATTGTAGAAACCGAGACTAAAAATTAAGACCTTAAGTCCTGATTACATAGGGGTTAGGAATCAGGATTGAAGGCAGTTTCTCCCGTAGTGTACATATTTCAGTTATAGCACCACAAAAAAAACAATATGAGAGAGTGAAATACCCCACAAGGCTAGTTTGTTGGTGGCTAACATGCTTTTGAAAATATAAACAACTAATTGATATATCGTTTAAGAATTATGCTTAACAGATTGTTCATGAGCTTTTGTTCATCCATGACTATATGGACGACAACCTCATTTTCTTGATTAAAATTAGTCCAAATGAAATAATATTATATTAGATACTTCATATGAAGCAAAGCAACATGTGAGAGAAAAACTTTGCCTGCACAAAACATAAGAGCTAAGTGATAAATACGTACACGAATTATCCATGGCTTCACGTCCAACAAAATAAATGTTAATGTTGCATGGATCTTTTGATGTTATATATATATATACATAACAAATTAGAAACAACACAACTATCCTGATAAATCAAGAGGTCTTAAAAGTAAACTTTGAATACAAATACAAGAATAAAATACAATTTGTGGAAGCTTAACAAGATCATGTAAGCAAAATTTTGATAAAACAAATAGTTCACTAAATGAAAACAACATAAAAATGGTACTCATTTTATATATTTGATAATAGAACATGTCTCTAAATTGAGTTTAGAGATGGGTCATGTTCCAACATATTTTGATGTATAAATCCATCTCCAGCTAGACCCCTAGACCAGCCACTACCCTATTTTTGAGGATCGAGGGGCAAAAAATGACCTGTAATTTGTAGGGCCCCTACTATGGTCCTTAAAAATAGGAGGCCCTCAAAACCCATCCTCAAGCCCTCATGCATGTGGAATTTTAGGTTGCCCTAAATTAGTTTTTCCTGATTGGAACACCCACCACCATCTTCTTCTCCGATCTGCGCCACCTCCCGAACTGCGCCAGTGTTTGGGCCATTGTCGGCCGCTCTAGCTGGACTGTGGTCCCAAGATACAGCGGCGAGCTACCTTTGTCATGGTCTCCGTCTGTCCCAATGCTCTTTGAATCCTAGCACGGTGGCCCATTCTCTAGGCGCGGCCCCTTCCCAGGCATCAGCACCTCCTCAATGGTATCCCTATCTCGGCATCCTCGTCCATCGGGAACCTTCTCCTATCGTCCCCTAGCGCTGGTGTCCCTCTCCTGGGAGCCCCTAGCACAAGGCAACTCTCTCCTGGCGGCTTGTATAACCACAGCACCTCTACCCATAGAGGCCTTGCGCTGACCTTCCCCTTGCTCAGAAGCCTACCACCACCTCTCTCGACATACACCCCTCAAACACAGAGGCCTCCCTCCCGGTGGCCCCTTGCCTAGCTTCCCCTTGCTCACAAGCCTGCCACAGCCTCTCTCGACATACACCCCTCGAACACAGAGGCCTCCCTCCCAGTGTACCCTTGCCTAGCAAGCCGCCTCCACCACCCTCAAGCTTAGCCTCTTCCCATGTGCCTTCTAAGCAGCTCACCTCTTCAAGGTGAAAAATTGCTCCCATTTTCATATCTTGTTTTAATTCAGTGTATTTTAGTTCATAGTTTAAAGTAAACAACATTGCTGAAATATGATTCATGTGTAGTTAATTTAGTTCAATGTTGTCAATGTTTTTGGTGCTCTTTTCATTTTAGAAGGTTTCCATAGATGATGAGGATTTAATTAAGAAATGGTGGGGTGAAGAGGAATCCAATGGCGGTGACTTGGGCCCCGTTTCACAGGGATCCATATTCTTGTAGAAACATTTCAAATCTAGATTATTTGTAGAAACATTTCATATGGAGAATTAGAATAACTAGATTGTTTGGACGTAGAACCAGAATCACTACAAAACCATGTTTTCACAGATTCACGTTTGTGGGCAGAAAAGTGAGAATCGTTCGGAACTGTTTCTAGCAAAAATGTTTTACCTATATGCTGTTTGGCTTGGATTCACTAGATTCACGTGAGAAGCACAACCGTTTGAAGCACCCAAACACACCCTTAATCATGGAAGTTGCATGTGTTGGCGATCGTCAATGGAGGCAAAAGATAATTAGATGAGGATCAATTACTGACCGGCACGTTCTAAGGGACCTCCATGGGGGCAATTTGCCTATGGTTGCGGATTCCTTAGCACGTTGAGGAGGGTCTCCAAGTGTAGCAACTCGTTCTAAGTGTTGGCTATGTCGTGCATGGTGTCTCGAGATCTTTCTCTTTTTGTTTAAAGGTTAGAACTTCTATTCGAATGCTGACTACTCTAGAGATGGGAAAGAAAGATAAACAAAATTTAGAGCATAGCGTTTCTCAATCTCCTTGCATAGTACCTATGGTTTTATTATACCATTGTTTAGCTCTTCCCATCAAAGAAAACGGAAATAACTTCCATCTTAAGGTTTTGTTTGACATGCCAGCGATATGCAAGCATGCACAGGTCTATTCAAACTCTTGTAGGTGTAAGTATGGGTTTTCATTGCCTTCTCCCGAGAAGGATTGTTCCCGAATCAATTTTATTAAACATGAGCGTAGTTCATAACCAGCTGTTAGGATAGACTTTGAAGATTTTTGTGGCTCTAGACTTGCGCTCGTAGGTTTAGCATATTGATATATAGATGGGTTATCCATGCTAAAAGAAAAATTAAAACAAAAGATAAAAAGTTAAGCTAGGTTCGTAGTTATAACTCAGCAACCGTTTTCGGAGCAACAGCACTAGAAAGCTTGTTGGTATTTATTAAGGCACTTAGAAAAGATTCGCAAGTGCACGGATACTGCTATAGCTTTCACCCGAAAGTATTCCAAGTATCGTATCCATAGGGAAACATATGAGATTGACTACATTCTAACTTTACTAGGGGGTAGCAACAAGGCCAAGGATAAAAGAAGCGTAGAGAGGATTACTAAGGTTCTCTAGTTCTAACTTGGGTAAGCTATGTCTTCTACTGTTCAACTGGGGACATTACTAAGGAATGACACTGTCGGTGTTTTGTCAAACGGAGTAGTAAATTTATATGATTATCGTGTTGCTCTAGGAAGACGATGGTAGCATCCAAAAGACAAGGATTTATACTAGTTCAGGCTAGAGCCCTATGTCCCATCTTAGAGATGATCGAGTGCGTGTTCCTCGATTGAATGTTCTGAAGTTCTTATAATGGGGGGGTGCAAGAATGGTGGAAGAGGTTGGAGAGCTAGAGCTAGGAGATGGGCTGCCTAAAGGGAGGCTCTACGTTGGAGAATGAGTAAAATGGTAGAGGATGTCTAAAGATGGTGCCCTGACTGTCCTTATATAGAGTTCGGGGCCAGGGCGTGTACAAAGAAGGAGGTTCTCCCGATCGAAGGGTCGTGAGCCCGAGGGAGATCCTAGCTAACTTAGCTTGCAAGCTATGCCATCTTGTGGTGCATGTCCGGAAGTGGTTGTCGTCATAGTCCTGTGGCCATGTTGCGGCATGGTGTGGCATGGTGCTACTGTGATGGCTGTGGCGACACTGTAGGCACGGTAGTGGTTCGCAAGTCATCCTGTGCGACATGGTCTCTGCCATGGTCTTCATCATTGCCTCCTGGTTTCCTAGGGCATTGTATAGGAGTTAGTAGCCACCCCCAGGTCGTCGATTGCCTTGTTGGTCGGAGGAGCTGAGGGCCACGATCTCGATCATTGGGGTCATGGCTTCCACCGGTCTGGATGGCCTCTAAGTCAAGGCCTTCATCATGGATCCCAACCCGTAGTGGGTGGAATTGTACATGTGTCTTGTTAGGTCGTATTTGGCCGATGGTTATCATACATGTCATCACCGCCTCGAGCGGTGTAGTCTTGTTTGAGCTATGTGTTGCAGGGATGGTGTTTGACCAGACCAAGGTGACCGCTATCCCCTCAGTCCTTGCGGGGTCAGAGTGGCATGCCTACCCATGTCAGAATAGGTGCGCCTTGCTGCACTCGACCTCTCCCTGTTCTTCCCAGGGGTCAAGATAGTGGAGAGGTCATGGGTCCCTCATACGCTATGTGTCTAGATCTAATGAAGGGGTCATGGCCGGCCCCTGCCTTAGCACTTGGCCTAGTTTTCTTGGATCAGCCAGGCCTCGATCGTTCGGGCTCTTGCTGGATGACGTATCGTGGGCTGCTCGGCCTGCTAACTAATCGATGCCTTGAGACACCCCGGGGTTATAGCCTTGACAGGGGTTGGTGCATTTAATGTGGTGGGTGGCCGTTACGTTTGGCCCTATCAGGATGCCCTAATGACATGGTACATGACTGCTATGCCTTGCCGTGCCAGTGTGCCATGTTTTAGTTTTCATGATCCAGACAGGGCCGAGTGGTCTCGTCGACGCTGTACTGGTCTTGCCTTTGGGAGGGTCTCTATTTCCTAACCTCATGCGGGCATTTGACTTTGGCTATGGCCTCCCATGGTTCACCACGCACTGTGGGGGTCTCAGGCTACTTAGGGCCTATAAATGGGAGCTTTCCTACCGTTTGAACCACCTCTAACCATGTCTACATATTGCTTTTAGCCCTTTTGCGAGGCTGAGTTTGAGTAAGGAGAAGAGGGAGAATTTTCAAGAGGACCATGACCCTCGTAGGATGCGTTGCCATCTGGTTGAGGAATGAGAACCCGGGGCTTAGGGAGGAGTCGGCTGAGGCTGGACCTCGACCTAATTGTGGGATCATAGGTGTCCGCCTCTTTTTTCCCTGATGCCCTTTTTGACCCAAGGGGTCTTGATGCCATGTTACTTGCAAGTTTTTGGTTTTGCCCCACGCAGGGAGAGGCATGTCCATCGTAACCACGCGATCGGAGCGGTGCGCCTCATCGGGGTCGATGGGTAATTCAAGTGGGACCCGATATCCTCCCCAATCGACGTGTAGTTCGGCTGTGCCTCGTTGAGAGACGTCCCATAAATCATCGGCCATCAAACCCGTCGGTCCCTGATCTTCTCCGCAATAGTCAGAGGGCAAGATCCCGAGGGGTCAACCCGGGCAACTTCGAAGCGGATGACTCGAACACAAGGAGAGATGATCGTGTGGTTTCGCACCACCGATTAGAGCCGCAGGAGCCCATCTCACCCTAGCCCTATCCCTTTGTGGCCTCGAGCCCTTCTAAGGACCAGCCCAAGAGTGGGTTTCTTAAGCACAACGCCGGGTCGTGGACACGGTTGGCTGCCTTGCACGTGGGCCTAGGGGCTTTCAGGCCTCCCTAGCCATGGCGTGACTTATCAGAGTCCACTCACGTGTGATCGCGTAACGCGCCTTGCAGTCATGATGACCGAGGATCGTTCTACGCATGAATCCTGGGGGTGGTCAACCTTCCTGGATTCTCTGTGGCTTAATGGCCTTCCTATGTGTTATGGCATGTCGACTCATTTCCTGAGGGCAAGTGGGGCCTATAATAGGGTGGACCCCATGTGGACGTGGTTCGCTTCCCCGATCACCGCCACATAAATAGCTATGTCTATCCATGCCAGTCCCTTACCTCATTCTCACCTTCTATTGCCGTTCCTGCAATTTGAAGGAGAAACAGAAGGAAAGGGGTCAAATTCGTGAGGGTTACCTCTAGATCGTGCGTGTTGTTGCTGCTACCGTCTGCTTCGTTGATCTCTCCCAAAGGGATCTAGCCTTAGGTCTTGGACCTTGGATGCAGCGAGGAGTTAGGTCATGGCTTGGCCTTGACCTCTTACAGGGTCATGGGGACCCAACTCTGTTTTTTCCCTAGCATCCTTGCCGACCTGGAGAGGTTGTGTTGCCCTGTTATAGGCGGGTTTGGTTTTGCCCCACACGGGGAGAGGCAGGTCCACCATAACCATGTGGTCAGAGTGGTGCGCCTCAGTGGGGTCAATGGGTAATTTGAGTGGGACCCGATATCCTCCCCAATCGATGTGGAGTTCAGTTGTGCCTCATCGAGAGACGTCCCATAAATCATCGGCCGTCAAACCCATCGGTCCCCAATCGCCTCCACAGCGGTCAGAGGGCAAGATGCCTCCCCACCAGATGGGGTCAACCTGGGCGACTTCAAAGTGGATGACTCGAACACAGGAAGAGATGGTCGTGAGGCTCTGCACCATCGATTAGAGCCATAGGGACCCACCTCATCCTGCCCCTATCCCTTTTGCGGCCTCGAGCCCGTCGAAGGGCTGACCAGGGGAAAAATATCCTAAGCACGCCGTGGGGTTGCAAGCATGGTAGGTCATCTTGCCCATGGACCTAGGGGCTTGCCGGCTCCCTAGTCACATCGCGACTTAACGGTGCCTGTTTGCTCATGAAGTGAGACATTCTGCATAGGAATTTAAGGAAATGGAAAAAGGGGTGTAGGTCTTATGTGCATTTTGCCTATTCTTCCTTTGTCCCTCATCCTTTGTCTCATCCTGCTAGGGCCCTTCCTATCTATGATCTTTTGGGAAAAAGGTTAGTTTGTTGGTTTTCGCCCCACGCAGGGAGAGGCATGTCCACCGTAACCACACGATCAATGGGTAATTCGAGCGGGACCCAACATCCTCCCCAATTGACGTGGAGTTCGGTTGTGCCTCATTGAGAGACATCCCATAAATCATCAGCCGTTAGTCCCATCAGTCCCTAACCGCCTCCGCAGTGACCAGAGGGGAAGATGCTTCCCTACAGAGGGGGTCAACCCGGGTGACTTTGAAGCGGACGACTCGAACACAGAGAGAGATGGTCATGTGGCTCCGCACCACCGATTAGAGCCATAGGGGCCCATCTCCTCCCTACCCCTATCCCTTTTGTGGCCTCGAGCCCTTCTAAGGGCTGGCCCAAGAGAGGTTTTCCTAAGCATGACGTGGGGTCGTGGTTGTAGTGTGTCACTCTACGCACGATCTTGGGGGGTTTGTTGGCCTCCTTGGTCATGTCGTGGCATACTGGCACCCACTCGCAAGCGATCATTCGCCGTGAAACACGGGTGCATAAATCGAAATGGTTTGGAAACAGTGGGAAAGCACGAGGCTTACTTGGTTAGTGCCGCTGCGTGGGCACCCATAACTCCGCCTTCCCTCTGATCGCTTCACCTGCTGGCGGGGGAGGCATTTGCTTTGAGTCGCCTACTCCACCACTTCCTTGTTCTTTCTCTTGCGTGCTCATAGTCCCTTCTTAGTTAGCTAGAATGTATCATGGCAAGCAGCCATGGGAGGAGTCGCCAGAGGCTAGCGTGCCACCACCGCGTCTTCGAGCTTGCCTGTGCGAGCAAGGGTAAGTATTCAAGTGATGTTTCAGTTTGAGGTTTGACCTATATTGACCATGTGCATTCTTGGGGCTGCCTCCCATGCCGCATCTAGAGGGGCCACCGGCGTTGCTCGTGTTGTGACCCCACCTATAGGGGGGTCAAGCTCATTGTCCTAATCGTCGTCTTCCTCGGATGATCGGCATGAGTTCTGCAAGCTTGTTCGTGGAGTGGATGTGGCCTGTCAGCGCTACTCCGACGCCACCCGCAAGGTGAGCTGGGTGGAGCGCTGCCTTGACACCATCAGGGTGGCCCTCGAGGCCTCAGAGAGGGAGACAGCCACCGCGCAGGCGGTGGTCGCGACGCCTAGGCCTACCTCATGGGTAAGGATGCTTCTTCGTCTTGTCATCCTGTTTGTTGTTTGCCACTCTTGATCTTCTTATCTTCTTGTTGCCAGTGTTGGAGGAGTAGCTGGCGGCCTCCCACCATGAGACGAAAGAGGCCCACCTCTGGGAGGTTCTTCTGATGGAGGACCACGAGCATGTGGTGGTGGCCGGAGTTTGGTGGGGAGTTGGCGTCACCCTCGCTGCCATGCAGCTATGCACCGGCTAGGACTTCCGCTAGGTGGAGCCTAGGTTCCCGGACCATGCTGGGTAGGCAGAGTGGGCAGAGCTAGTCGATGACTTTGTCACCACCACAGCCACCGTCTTGGCTACCGTTGTCTGATCTTTCTTCTTTCTTGCAGAGGTTGGTGAAGATTTCAATGGAGAAGTCACGGTTCTTGTGCTTGGCCTATCAAGCATAGGCGGGGGGTGCCGCTGACCGTGGCCACCTAGATGTGGCAGAGGCCGAAGTGCTACGCTAACGTGGGGAGCTAGAGGATTCCCAAAGGACGAAGGAACTACTTTGTCGTGAGGCATGGGCTCAGTCCTTGATCGAGGCTCTGATGTCCCAGGTGGCCTTTCTCAAGGATGCGTTGGCTGTCCAAGAGACAGAGCTCACCATGGCTGGCGCTGCTCAGAATAGAGCCGAGCAGGGGCGCTAGCGTCTCGAAGCTGAGTGCCAGAAGCTGCGTTCCATTTGTGGCGGTGAGTGCCCTTCTACTTGTTGGTATTTGTTAACGCAAACAGACAAATCCAAAAGTGCATGGATACCACTGTAGTTTTCACCTGGAGTATTCCTAGGTATCGATTTCCACGGGGAACGAGAAGTGAACTAAAAATAAATCAAGGTCGACCAAGGATAAGTGTTTTTGTGGGTAGAGAGGGGTTTTCTAAGGTTTTCCTGAGACTAACTAGATAACCAAAGTTCAGGCTTACGAAACTCACTTACTTTAGAGCAACAGTACCTTTCTGATCCTCGAAAAGACTAGGAAGAGGTGATCGGAGTCAGGCTAACAAAAAGCTCTACAGAAACACCAATCTGAATGTGGTGGATTACAAAGGCCTGGTTAGAGCTCTCACCTCTGGGTCTACCACAACTATTCCATGGGATTGGGTGCGAACTCAGGTAAACACTAGCCTAGACACCACATCTACGCTAACGATTACTACACTAGGCCAAATCTTAAGACTAGAGCACTCGGTCGAGCGAAGATCCCGTAAGCAAAATAAAGTAAGCAATGAACTTGATCGAATAGAAATCTTGGAATTACCAAAAGTTAAACCTGGAGGCTACTCAATATGAGTTGGCTCCGTAGAGGTACAAGGTAGAGGAGGCTCCGACAAACCCAGCTCCTCCTTAGCTCTTTCCTCTCCTCTCTCCCTATTTTCTATTAGAACTAGGTGTGAAGCACCTAGAGGGACACTACTACAATTATGGATGAAGAATGAAGCTCAAGTAGGTGTGTGTTATAGAGGGGACTCTACCCCCCTATTTATACAGAGGTGTGAGGTGGTGTGGAGGCTAAATTTGGCGCGAAGCTCAGTCTCCACCACCCCTGCATGGCCTCATGTGACCGCCAAATGAAGGGGTGGCAGAGAGGCGCCGGTGGGGGGTCACCCACCCCCTAGGGTCGGCCGCTCCCTGACCTAGCCCTCTCACCACCGCCTTCACATGGTGGGTCGGTGAATGGTCCTGGGCTGCTCCTTGGTCGGTATTTCTCCCGGATAACTTGAGTTGATGGGCCTTTCCATTCATCCTTTGCGCAAATCTGTGTCGGAAAGCGCCTTTCGATGGATTTCTCCATGTATTTGTACTTGTGTCCTACAAAACAACAATCTCCAAATACATGTGGAACTTGGTCAATGGTAAATGCATATGTGTTTAATATTGTCAATTTCTCCTCTTTTTGTGTCTTAATTGGTAATTTGGATTTGATCGTTAAGGACTGCCAACAAGCTCCCCCACACTTAGATCTTTGCTCGTCCCGAGTAAAGGTTAGGATAAAGTAAACATAAACATAGCTATTCAAGATATGGGCTAGCATAAGATTTATTCCAAAAACTTTACCTCATACCTGTGGGATTTGTGGAGTGGCTAACATATCTTCTTGAGTGGTCGAAAAGTGGAACGGCTCTGAAACAAAGTCATCTCATCCCATTTTCTTATCTTAGTAACTTGGAGGTTTTTGTAAACTTTTTGAAATAAAGCATAGTTCACATGTACTCCTCGAATGGTACTCTCGAATCACTCAATGGTGTTTGGTTCCTCACCAAGGCATATTGTAGCATTGCCTTCTTTTTCTTCCTATTTCTAAGAAGCTTATGTGGTGCTTAGGTAGGGAAAAGTATGTGGGCATACTTGCATTGCATATTTTGCTAAGTCAAACAATGGATCCAAGGAGAAAGATGTCATACAATCAAATCAAGATGTGCATGTGTGTGGTACATTTGATGGATATATGGTGGCTAACCTAATTCTACCATATGCTCTTTAAAACACATCTCTCTCTTTATTTGGAATTTTTTTGGTGAGAACATGGGCTATCTTTATTTCCTCTTTCATTTCTTCTTTTCATCTCCTTTTCTTTTTCTTTCTCTTTTTTGATGATAGTCTCATGCCTCTTTTCTGCAACAAAACTTTTTAGAGAGATATCAACAAGGATTTAGAGCATTTATTTTGATGGAACCTAACAAACATATTTTTGTTCACTCCCAGTGTAGGAGTAGAACATTTTTGGATGGATCTGGGTGTAAGGCATGTTTTTGCACCTACTCCCAGTGTAGGAGTAGTGCATATATTTGGTGGCATGTACGTGATCTTGATTTTAAAAGCATGATAACTTTCTCAACACGGGTCAACAAAGTTTGACAAAGCTCAACACAAAAACAAATAGCATATGTAGAAGGTTTTCATCATGTTATTTGGCCTTGGTAGGAATTTTCTTACCATTGAGAAGTATGTGGGAAATTATGGATTTTGACATTTTATCAATGCGAAAATTCTCCAAGTACTTTAAATAGAAAAGGTTGGATTTCCATGTCAAAGCCATATCTCACTTCACAACAACTTAGTCAATATGTTTTTCCTATATGATATTTTTCCCACAAGTACTAAGTGTATGTATGGAATAAAGATTATGCAAGCCATTCTCAAAGACCTATATTCATGTTCACTTTCAAATTTTACTCTAAGTGTGAAACTTGGTTCTCTTTAAATTGCATGTTTAAACTAGTGTAGAACCAGGAGCAAGCACATGAATAGGTGGAAGGAATCAAACCGAGTTGTGTATAGTCTTCTCCACTAGCTCATGATGTGATTCGGTGCTTTTGTTTCATATTTTAAGTTTGATTATCATGTATGGTATTTTCAAACACAATCAAACTTATAGGTGCAAGGCATGGGTGAGAAGATGAGTGCAAACTAGTGTGCCTAAGAAAAAGCATGGTAGGGTCAGGTCCCTCACACTTGGACTTTTATGTCATTCGACACTAAAAGCCAAGTGTGAATGTTGGAGCATCTTCTTAGTGTGTATTGCAGCACCCATGTTCCTAGAAATCGTTTAGCCTTCGTTTCGTTAATTGTTAGTGATAGAGAATACCCGAAGGGAACTTGTCTAGCACCAAGTTTTTGTTTATTTTGGGAGGAAGGGAGGTCATAGCTTTATTCTCAAAAGACAAGACTAGGCTAAGTTTATTATACAAAGAAAGATATATTTATTTTATTTTATTTTATTTTTATTATTGAAAAATTCTAGTAACTGAAAAGAAACAAAGAAGCATGGTTCTTTTTTTTTTATTATCATTGTATAATATTTTTTAAGTGACTTTAGCATAGTGAGCAAAGCATAAAGGTGAAACAAAGTAGAGACAACCAAGACAAAATTAATGAGTGAAGCATGTCATGAGATGTTTTTAGAGAAGTTCACCCCCACACTTGAATTTTGCAGCATGCAAAATCAAATTTGGATGGTAGGACTCTCCATTGAATGTGCTTCATTGTTGAATGATGTTTGGTTGGATTTACCTTGTGTTTGAACCCTTCGTTCTTTTTGCTCAAGGTTAGTGACAAAAATACCCGAAGGAGCGAATTCACAAATATGTCCTTAAGCTCATTTTCAAAAAGTAATGTTATTAACTATTATTATTATTTTTATTTATTTATTTTATGGAAGTAAAAATATTATTATAAAGTTTTTTTACAAAAGGAATTAAAGGAAATGACAAAGGGACGGGTTATCTCCCGGAAGTGCTTGTTTTAGGATAAAATCTAGTTCTTGGGAAACCCCTTTTTTAATTGCATCTTTATGTTGGTGAAGTCGTTTCCCCTCCAACACCAACATTTGTGGATCTATCTGTAAAACTCATGCCAAGCCACCACGAAATTTGCAAAATTTATGATAGACAAAAGCATCTACAACAACCCTTTCAAACTTTTTATGGACCGGGAGCAAGTAGGGGTTGTAGATTTCGCAAGTAATGGCAGAGTTATAGATTGATTCGGGAGATTTCTCATATGAGCATGGAATTGATGGGGTGGTTAGGAAATAGCTTCCATTCTCATTGATAAAATCTTCTGTTTTAGGGGGAGCACTTTCTTCCTTATGACAATTTAAATCCTCCATTGAACTTGGATAGGTCATGGATGTTATTGACATAAGTTCACCCCTGAGATCAAGTATGGATTTGGATGAGACATTAAATGTGGACATAGATGGGGAGAGGATAGAAATGGTTTCTATATGAATTGGTTCTCCCTCTATGGGTTCGCTTGATATTCGATTCTTGGAGTGTTCCTGATGTATCATATAGGAATTCGAGGCATAAGATGATGTTGAATTGGGAGGCTCTAAAGCATTCCAAAGATCAGCATCAAGGAAAAGGTCATCCACAAATTCAAAGGGGCATGTAAAAGGATGAGGTTCATCATCCCTAGGAGTGTGATGTATTCCCTGAATGGGAGGTTCTTTGGCAACCGGATCATCGGAAGGTTTTGAAAAAAAATAGATTCGGTTGCGAGTGCCTCCTCTTGTTGGTCGGGGCCTGACTCAACTACTTCAGGAAACTCGTCATATTTGCCAGTGTAAGGGGTGTTTTGAAGGATTTTCTCAAGAATGGCTTTCCCCTCACTAATGGAGTTGTGTGTGAATGAGCCTCTAGAAGATAGATCAAGTTGGAGAGCAGCTTCCTTACAAAGGCCAAGATGGAAGTGGTAAAGAAGGACATGGTCAGGCAAGGAAAGGTTTGGACTGATATTGATAAGGCTTAAGAACCTAGCCCAAGTTGCTCCTAGAGTCTCCTTCTCCTTCTGTTGAAAAGTAAGAAGTTCTATTCGAAGGGCGGCAATTCAAGAAAGAGGGAAGAAAGCAAGACAAAATTTGTCTCGAAGTTCATCCCAATTTCCATTTACGCCTCCTACGGTATGAGCATACGTTGTTTTGCTCTTCCCAAAAGGGAGAATGGAAACAATTTCCATTTAATGGTCTCTTATGTCATGCTAGAAAAATTTAGGCAAGAACACAATTGCTCAAATTCCCGTAGGTGGGTATAAGGATTTTCATCTTCTCGCCCAGAGAAGGATTGCTCCTGAACCATAGCTATGAAAGCAGGGCGAAGCTCATAGCCATTTGTAAGAATAGGATGTGATGATTGTGGCAGCTCCAATGATTCGCTATTTTGGAGCGGAGTATTTAAAGATAGGAGTGGAATCCATGTAGTAGGTATGGTGGTGGTGGTGGTAAGGTGCATATGATGGTGGTAAAAGGAAAAATGATACATGAACGACTTGGTTTGATTCTAGAACAGCTATTGTTCCCCTGCAACGGTGCTAGAAAGCTTGTTGGTATTTGTTAACGCAAACAGATAATCCGCAAGCGCACGGATACTGCTGTAGCTTTCACCCGGAGTATTCCTAAGTATCAATTTCCACGGGGAACGAGAAGTGAACTAAAAATAAATCAAGGTCGTCCAAGGATAAGTGTTTTTGTGGGTAGAGATGGGGTTTCTAAGGGTTTCCTAAGACTAACTAGATAACCAAAGTTCAGGCTTACTAAACTCACTTACTTTGGAGCAACAGTACCTTTCCGATCCTCGAAAAGACTGGGAAGAGGTGTTCGGGGTCAGGCTGCCAAAAAGCTCTACGAAAACACCAATCCGAACATGGTGGATTACAAAGGCCTGGCCAGAGCTGTCACCTTTAGGGCTGCCACAACTATTCCATGGGATTGGGCACAAACTCAGGTAAACACTAGCCTAGACAGCACGTCTACGCTAACGATTACTACTCTAGGCCAGATCTTAAGACTAGAGCACTCGGTCGAGCGGAGATCCCGTAAGCAAAGTAAGTAAGCAATGAACTTGATCAAATAGAAATCTTGGAATTACCAAAAGTTAAACCTGGATGCTACTCAAGATGAGATGGCTCCGTAGAGGTACAAGGTAGAGGAGGCTCCGACAAACCCGGCTCCTCCTTAGCTCTTTCCTCTCCTCTCTCCCTATTTTTTATTACAACTAGGTGTGATGCACCTAGAGGGATACTACTATAATGTATGGATGAAGAATGAAGCTCAAGTAGGTGTGTGTTGTAGAGGGGACTCGACCCCCCTATTTATATAGAGGTGTGAGGCAGTGTGGAGGCTAAATTTGGTGCGAAGCTCAGTCTCCACCACCTCTGCATGGCCTCATGCGACCGCCATACGAAGGGGTGGTAGAGAGGAGCCGGTGGGGGGTCGCCCACCCCATGGGGTCGGCCTCCCCCTGACCTAGCCCTCTCGGTACTGCCTTCACATGGTGGGTCAGTGAATGGTCCTTTGCTGCTCCTTTGTCGGTATTTTCCCTAGATAACTTGAGTTGATGGGCCTTTCCATTTACCCTTTGCGCAAATTTGTGTCAAAAAGCGCCTTTTGGTGGATTTCTACATGTATTTGTACTTGTGTCCTACAAAACAACAATCTCCAAATACATGTGGAACTTGGTCAATAGTAAATGCATGTGTTTAAGATTGTCAATTTCTCCTCTTTTTGTGTCTTAATTGGCGGTCGGATTTGATCGTTAAGGACCGCCAACACAACTCTGCATTGCGCTTTCACCTTGTTGCCATGCCTGGTCATGAACTAGTTGTTCTTTTCAGGGCTGCGCACGAGGGTACTCTAGGATCAGGAGGAGAAAGTGGTTGCGAACCAGAAGATGCTGGAGTTGGACAACCAGCTGGCAGCGCTAACCACTTCTAGGCAGGCCCTCTACGACATCGTGCTCAGCCCCGACCGAGGGAATGCCAAGCTAGTGCTTCGCCTTGATGAGGCCCGCCTCCAAGTGGATCCTCTGATTTCCAAGGGGATCCATTACGGTGTTCATGCCACCTTGACATTGGTCAGTTCGCACTACGGCGGCATCGATTTTGATGTTGTTGGGCGAGGATATGTGCTAGGGACGTCCGACAACGATATCCTTGCCATTGGCAGTGCCGCCGCTCGTGGTTGGAAGGATCTTGTGGGTAAGATGTTAGCCACCTGTATCCGCCACCAGTTCTAGACTTCCGGTGTATGATGGTTTTTAGTGTAAATGTTTGGTGTTGTATGGGTGATCTTGTTGTGATGAACATGTTCATGCTTTGTATATATGATGTGTGATTGGTGCATTCGTTTTCCATTTTGCCATTTCCCCATCTTTTTCTAGTTTGAGCTAGGAATGTATGCCGTTTCATTTAGTCTTGTGCGTGTAGGTTCATGTTTTAGCCTAGGGGCTAGCCCGTGGGGCTAAAAGATGCGTGACCCAACTACACAGCAAGACATCGGGGAAAGGTCGTAGATCCAATGCGATGCAAGTTGAAAAGCGAGTAAAGGATGAGTGTTCTACTTCCTTTCATTGTCTTTGCCTTGAGCGAGACAATGCCCTAATCCTTTCCAAACTCGTGCATAGGTGCTTCGCCTTGCCTTGGAGCAGGTCCACGTGGCTTGGCCGGAGCGACCTTTAGTGCGAATAAGAAGTTGAAGAGCGGGTCATTAATTCACCGTGGCACGTGATACGATCGGAAAAACTCAATACGGGTTGCTGGGACGATGATAAACTATGCTATGCCTTGGGATGCATCTGGGCATTCCTATATGTTTAGCCCCCTTGAGTGAGTTGTGTCTGACTGCTGGCGCGAATCGAATCAGGTCACTCGGGTGTCGAGCAACACTTGGATGAAATGTGTGGGTATCGTGCTCTTTGGCTTACCCTACTAGTTGACTCTAGATGTCTATGACTATAGGTGAGCTTACACATGTATGTGGACGTGCTTAGGTATAGAGGCTAGGGTCAAGGTTAACGTGACTGACCGATGTTCCGGAAACTATCATAAAACTGGCTGTCGTTGGTCGGGGTGTGGCGAGCCCCCGAGCGCTTGTTCATGGTGGAGTCATTGTGGTCCCTAGGCTACGAGCTGGTGAGGGCGCTTCGTTAGCACTTGGAGTGGTCGAAGCCAGCAGGGGTCGACTTCTCAGGTGGCCTTGGGCCGATCCTTGCTGGCTTGACGTCCTCGGCAGGCTCATGAGCAACGGAGGGTAACTTCTTTGAGTTTGGCCCATTGTGGCTTCTGGCCAGAAGGGCTCATGCATTCTAATGCCTGAGCCTTCGGGGTGCGACAATGTCGTGGTCATCATGTCCCCACCTCTAGGTGTGGTTGCCGCTCCCGGCGAGGAGCTGGCATGACCTATCACTGTGGAAGTGGGGTCTGTGCGCCATGCGGTTTAGTCCACTTAGCGCGGCACGCGGTGCGCTCGAGGATCCTGTTTCCTCAGATGCACATGCCTCTGAGCGACAGTTGATAGTCCGCTGAGGCATGATGGGTGATTTGTTTGCCATGCGTGATTGAACCCTGGTTCTAGGCTTGGCTATGCGAAGTGTGGCACCGAGTAGCCACCTGATCACTGACGATGACACCACGTGGCAACGGGTGATTTCGACACTCGTGCGCGCCCTAACGCATTGCGCTCCGCTGGTGGCAGAGATGCTGCTCGGGGCATGGTTCTACCACCGAACGCAGGCATCCCACGTGGTTGACCTAGACAGGGTAAAAGCTGGTGATGGGGGCTAACCCACCAGTGTGGATAACCTCGTGGTTTCCAAAAAGCATGTGGCCGGTTGAGGCCATTCCCTGGGTGAGTTCATCGTGAACCATGGACCTCCGGCTTCTAGGATGGAAGACCTGGCCATGGCCAGTGACAAGAAAGGGTACTGGCCCCCCTATGTAGGTGAACTCTAGGATGTTGCCGCTAGGGGCAGTTTTGAGAGTGTCCCTACCGCGGGCCATGGGTTCTAGATCTCCATGGCGGAGGTTCGGGCATGGCAGTAGGCGGACGCAGACGCGGGCGCTGGCCCTTTGACGCCGATGAACTCATAGTTTTCATGGCGAATGTGGCCATCGTGGGCCATTCCGCCTGTGAGTCCACCAATAGTGCGAGAGGCCATCGCTTCCTGCTCAACAATCGAGAGTGTGCGGCAGTCCCCTACCTGGCGCGCCATCTGTCAATGTTTTGTAAACTGGACTTGTAAATTTATATGATTATCGTGCTACTCTAAGAATACGATGGTAGCATCCAAAAGACATGAGGATTTATATTGGTTCAGGCTAGAGCCCTACGTCTAGTCTTAGAGATGATCGAGTGCGGGTTCCTCGCTTGAATGCTCTGAAGTTCTTACAATGGGAGGGTGCAAGAATGGTGGAAGAGGTTGGAGAGCTAGAGCTAGGAGATGGGCTCCCTCGAGGGAAGCTCCAGGAGCCCTGCTACGATAGAGAATGAGTAAAATGGTAGAGGATGTATGAAGATGGTGCTCTGGCTGCCCTTATATAGAGTTCGGGGCCATGGCGTGTACAGAGAAGGAGGTTCTCCTGACCGAAGGGTTGTGAGTCTGAGGGAGGTCCTAGCTAACTTGGCTTGCAAGCTACGTCATCTTGTGGTGCATGTTTGGGCATGGTTGTCATCACGGGCCTGTGGCCACATCGTGGCATGGTGTGGTGTGGTGCTACTATGCCGAGCATGGCGGCACTGTAGGCACGGTGGTGGTTCACCAACATCCTATGCGACATGGTCTCCGCCATGGTCTTCGTCATCACCTCCTAGTTTCCTGGGGTGTCATACAGGAGTTGGTAGTCACCCCTAGGAGTTTGGGCTCTTGCTGGCTGACATATCATGGGCCCCTTGGCCTACTAACTAATCGATGCCTTGAAACACCCTTGGGTTATAACCTCGACAGACACCAACAGAGGATGCTTTCCATAGCAACTGGGTCGTACTTGGCCTACAGATGGGAGGTGGACTACAAAGGACTCAACAAGAGTGTCATACTCGTGATCTACCACCGGTCCGAAATGAAGGGTGCATCCATGATTAACCCAAGTCTAAGCACCACGCTTACACTTATGATTAATACTTTAACCTAGAGCGTCTATAGATTAAACCACTCAAAAGAAAGTCATGAACCTGATGAATAATATAAACACGATACTTACTTGAATCAGAAGTTTATTACCAGAGAAATCTCAGACGCAAGCTCAAGTAGAACTTGAATCCGCCAAGTTACAAGCCATAGAGAGAGCACCGATAGGTCGACACTTCCTCCAAACTCTTCCCTCACTCTCTATCTCACTATTTCTATTTACAAAGACTAGATCCTAACTTGGAGGACTAATCTTCTCTTCATTGTTAGCTCTAATCTTGATGATGAGGATATGAATTAGGGTTTCAGGATGGCTTTCTGCTGGAGGAGGTACATGGGCGTATATATAGGGGGCAACGTCAAATCTAGACCCTCGGATCGAACCAACCTTGAGCAACGGTGTAGATTTGATCTTTAAGGCGGTGGAGAACCGACGTAGCGAGGAGAGGCTAACATGGGGGCCCCATAGGTCGGCCAGCCTACAGGTGAGGCTGGCCGGCCCCACATGGCAGTGGCTCAGGTTAGGTTGCAGTGGTTTGCCTTCTAGAGTGTTCTATAGTCTTCCCAAGTCGGTTCCATCACGGTTGAACGTGATTTACTTTAACGAATAGGTTCTCCTTGACGGTTTTCTAATTAAATCCTCCTGCATTCACAGATTCACCAAAACTCATGGAATTTCTTAATTTAAACCCCTAGACCTATGTTTGGTGATGGAATTAAGTATATATATATAGGATATGTTGACGGTTTATGATTGATGTTAATGACTGTAAACAAGGTCCCCCAAGCTTAACCTTTGCTCGTGCCTGAGCAAAGCTAAACTTAGCAGTGGATCAGGAGTTGCTACAATGCTTTCACACCTCAAAAGTACATAGGTGTTCAATCAAGAATTCTCCTCTAGATTAGAATAAACTAATCTGACTTTCAAACATACCCATATTACCTTCAACCATGGGGCTTCTTAGCCTTCACTTGGGTCTTGAATAATTGAAAGACAGAACGATCAAGTCAAGCACTATGTCTCAAGTTCTTTGTTCCACCATTGTTCCAGAGTTTTTATAAGTTTCAAAATAAAACTCAGAGATTCCATTGTATGACACTCTCAAGTCTCAATATATGTGGTATTTGTGGATCCTCACCAAGGCATAAAATGATGTTGTGCCTTTTTCTCTTCCTACCACAAAGGCTTATGTGGAGTTCATAGGTAGGGAGAAAGCTAGAGCATACTTGCAATGCATATATTGTAAGGTCAAACAACGGATCCAAAGAAAAATGAGTCATACAATCAAATCAAGATGTGCATGTGTGTGGATATATGGTGGCTATAGTGGAAACCTAATTCTACTTTGCTCCTTGAAAGCATATCTCTCTGTTGAAACTTGAAAACATTTGCTAGAGAGGTGGTGCTATCTTATTCAACTCTTTTTTTCAACGGGCATCTGAGTACCCATTGTTTTAAATATTTTGAACACTTTTGTGTCCATTTTTTCTCTTCTTTTTTTTTCTTTTTTTTATGAATAACTTTTGCATAGCCCATGCCTTTTTTCTACAATAGAAACTTTTGAGAGATAGCAACAAGAACTTGGATCATTTATTTGGTGGATGGGAAACCTAACAATCATGTTTTTGTATTCACCCCCAGTGTAGGAGTAGAATATTTTTGGGTGGATCTAGATGGAAGGCATGTTTTTGCGTACTCCCAGTGTAGGAGCAGCATGTATATGTGGTGTGTGCGTGATCTTGATTTTATGAGCATGACAAACCTCTTATAAGGGTCAACAAAGCTTGACAAAACTCGATGCAAAAGCAAGCGGCATATATGTGGAAGTTTTCCTAGCCTAAATGACATGTATGGCTCTAGTGGGAATTTAAGCTTTGTCATATAGGAACTCATCATGTAGTATTTTTGTGTTTTTCAAATGATAAATCTCCAGAACTTTAGTGTTACTTGGAACAAGATAAATAGTAGCTCAAACCTTCTCATATCATATCCGTCAACTACCTAGACTTAGATCAAGCATATGCTACCCACGAGTTTCAAGTTCAGAGTAAATCTTTATATCAAAATAGTTTTATCCAAAACTCGGGAGAATTCACGGGTGAAAACTAGGTACTTGAAAGGAATTACAATAGAGAAACTATTCATCATTTCCATTCAAGAGATTATCTAGAGAGTCCCTTTTATTTATTCAGCTCTTAAAAATCAAATTTAAAGCAACCTAGATACACACTCTTTTTATTTTACTACTACATGCATAACTATTTATTTTGTTTTCATTCGTCATTTTTTTAACCATTTAAAAGAAACTAAAAACTAAAATAAAGGGAAAGAATACTTACCTGGATACACGGGGGTGCTTCTCCCCCAAGCTAGCACTTTTGATGAGGGTTCCGTGTTTTAAGTCCTTCGAACCGGACTTCTCCTTGTGAAGTTGTTTGACCGAGCACCTCAGTTCGCTCCGAAGACGAGGATTCTTGTGGTGGTGCCTCCAATGATGATGCCACCTTCTTCCACCAAGCCCGTCTTGGTTTTGAGTTTCACTACTTGAAATATCCACTTCTATGACGAAAATCTTAATGACGAATCCGAAACTATCATAGAACATTGCTTTTTATGATGAATATTTCTGTTTCGTCATAGATCAGTGGTCACGATCCTCCAACCCTCCCTATCTATGACAAAATCAGGCATCGTCACAAAAAACATAATAGAAGAGAACAGGGTTCCATCAAAGATCACTCCCGCGACTCATCTGTGACAATCTCCTTTAATACTGTGATGAACAGGGCTTCGTCATTAAACTAATTACATATCTGTGACGGACAATATT
This sequence comes from Miscanthus lutarioriparius, assembly GCA_904845875.1. NCBI lineage: Eukaryota > Viridiplantae > Streptophyta > Magnoliopsida > Poales > Poaceae > Miscanthus > Miscanthus lutarioriparius. The sequence goes on along the minus strand of CAJGYO010000014.1, from coordinate 40,449,268 downwards.
CGATCTGTAATGAATGATGCTTCATCATAGATCTCCACATGGTACTTTCTTCATCTGACATGTACCTATTGGACCTATAGTTACTCATCCGTGACGCTTGCAATTCATCATAAAACTCTCCGCTCGATCCTTTCTCCATGCGACGTGTACCTATGGGACCTGCATTTACTCATCCATGATGCTTGCAATTTGTCATAAAAGTCTTTGCTCGGTCCTTTCTCCATCTCTCCGACCTATGGGACCTGATGGCTTACATGTCACGTGTACTTGTGGGACCATTCTCCATCTCTATTCGACATGTGGGACCCAATGGCTGGCGTGTCACGTGTACCTATGGGACCATCTGACCTGTGGGACCCAATGGCTCACATGTCACATGTACCTATGGGATCTTTCTCCATCTCCTTCGGACCTATGGGACCCGACGACTTGCATGTCACTTGTACCTTTTGTGCCACCGGGGTCTAATAAATTCAAAAAAAAACCTCAATGCCTAGGAGTCAAACCCGGGACCCGGAGGAAGGAATGCATGGTCTTTACCATTGTGCTAGATGTCTAGTTGTATTGATGTGTCTTTGGAGTCGTTATAGTATTATATTCTCTATGTGGATGCCCTACAGGTTGACCTATGTTGGATATTTCCCCTTTAAGTGGAAACAAATCTGTGCCCGTTAGACTAGCGGCGGTGGCGGCAGAGGATCCCTGGTGTGCTGTGGTGGCTCCGGCGTCCTTTTGGAGGCTAGGCGGTGGGGCTTGAAGGTGGAGCATGGCGGCCTTGCATCCGTGTCCGTTGTTTGCCATGGTAGAGGCGACATATTCGATCCGCAGGTCTCCTTTCTCGCCTTTTCCTATTCGCTTCACTATTTTGGTCCTTGCTTGAACATGAGGTATACAAGAAACATTCTAGCATTGGAAATCTGGTTAGGCCAATGATATGATGATGAAAAGAACTAGGAGGTGTCACTGGTTGGTTTTCTGCTGATGTCTTGATTTTCTGCATATGTTCAGTTTTGTTACTGTAAATGCCTATGTGCAACTAGGCCTGTTAATTGTCAAGTGTTTGCTTGATTATACCTATATGTCTAAGCAAACAAACAGGCACATTGCTTCTGCCTTCAAAACTACTATAATTGTTGTCCTCTTAATCTTTGTCTGTCTCGTATGGAAGAAGCTCTAAGCTAGTGTACTGATTGTAAGTGTGATGGATAGACTTGATTTAGCTTGAATTATAATGGCTACAGCTCCATTAACTGCTACTCTAGTTTGAGTTATATATATCTATGTGGTGCTACTCTAAATTTGTTTGAGGTTGTACCATGAAATTTGTTGATTGTTGTTAAAGTTGCACTTTAGTATGAGTTGTGGACTTCACTGTTGAATCTTTGTTGGATTATTTTCCTCTTCAGTGATCTCATTACTGAGCAAGCACTCATCCTACTGCACATAGACAAAATAGAGGAGGCCCCTAACAAGAGGAACGCACTGGCTAGCCTCATAGATGATGCCATTGTCGAGATCCTCCGCCGCCTCCCCTCCCGCTCCTTGTTCTATTGCAAATATGTCTATCGCTCCTGGAGTAGCCTCATCTCGGACAACTATAAGTTGTTGCCCCAAACTGTGGCCGGCTTCTTCTACGATGGATTCTACGGCCAACGGAACTTCATCAACATCTTTGGTGTTTACCCCTCCTTGTCCTTCTTGCCCTCCACCATGAACAATATAGCTATCTTAGATTGCTACAACAGCTTCATCCTTTGCTAGTGCCTTGGGGCTGATGGATACCGCTATGTCGTCTGCAATCCAGCAACCTAGAAGTTCAAGGAACTACCACCTAGAATCAATTCTGTTGGCGAGGCTCGATTGGGGTTCGATCCGACAGCCTCCTCGCACTTCCATGTGTTTGAATATATGGAGGAGAATGGTTTGTGCGTGGGTGTGGACATCTACTCATCTAAAACTACAGCATGGATCTTTAAGGAATCTAAATGGGGCGAGAAGGTTCAGTTGACATTTTAAAAAATAGGAATCGTGTTTCTTAATTGTTGTCTGCACTATATTGGGTTCTATGATGGTTACCATCGTATACTTGCTGTGGATATGGAGAGAAAGATATAGAGGAAAATTCCTAACTGGATGCGTGGTTTTTCACTCGCCTTCCTTCCAAATCAGGGTCACTTGTGTCAATGTACTGTTGGTGGTCGCAATATGTTCAAGCTTTCAATCTGGATCCTTGAAGACTATGGTACTAATAATAAATAGACATTGAAGCATACTATGAATCTGCATAAGTTGGGTTACTTTAATTTTCAGTCATGCTACAGAGCGTTTATAGTTCACCCAGAATGGAATTTGATTTTCTTTGTTGGGATTGGGGTGGAAAGCGCTGTCATCACATATAACATGGACATCAGAAAAGTTCATGTCATCCCTACACATTACGTTCGATATGGTAGACGTGACATCCTACCAGAAATGAATGGCAGACCTAACAATCTTCTTTGTGTTCCCTTGTTCTCGGAGTTGGAGTCATTAGCAAACTAGTAAATAAAGTTGCATTCGATGTATCTCTCTATCATGACAGGTTTAAATGGATCAATGTTATTTGATTGTCTATGCATATGTTCAGTGTTGTTACTGTAAATGCCTGTGTTGGGGTTGGGGCAGAAAATGACATCATCGCATATAACATGGACAACAGAAAAAGTTCATGTCATCCCTACACGTTATAGTTAGTTTTTGAAACGTGGCATCCTGCCACAAATCAAAAGCAGACCTTACTATCTTTCCAATGTTCCCTTATTCTCGGAGTTGGAGTCATTAGCAGAGGAGTAAATAAAGTTCCATGATGTATCTCTCTATCATGACATGTTTAAATGGATCAATATTGTTTGATTGTCTATGGACGTGTTAATTTCCTCTTGGATGGATATTGTCATTATTTTGCAGCAACTTTAACTTGTTTGTAATGTTAGCTAAGGTCTGTGCAGTGTGTCAGACGCATTCAAACCTATAGAGGTCGGACTTTCTTGCATGTGCAGTAATATTTCAACACCAGTTGCTCCTCTTTGTTCCCAAAAAATAAAAAAAAACACCAATGGCTCCTTTGTAGTAGTGATATATTAACCGCCACGATCTCTTCCACAACTCTGCTTGTTTTCCTTCCTTCCCTGAGCCCTCCCATTCCCACTGCAGATCTAAAATCATCAGGAATGTGCGGTTGCCTTCTCCAAACCTACTTCACTCTTATCCACCGCCATGGTGAAGGGCGAGCCTTCTACGAAGCATGTATGGGAGGGTGATGACGCCATGCCCGTAGTGAAGGAGGATGACGCCGTGCCCGTGGTGAATCAAGATGAAGCTCTGGTGGATCCCTTTGGAGATAGAGATGATTGGGCCATTGGCATCATGAGTAAGGCTTTCTTGAAGATCAGGCATGTGCTATAGAACACCGGTCTGGGCACCCTCAACCCGCCTCGGGAGGAAAAGGTGAGCAGTTACGTCTTCATTTTTCACCAACTCATCGATGTCCTGGAACTGCCAGCCTACCTGAACAAGTATTGCGCGGACAACACAGAGTACATCCTCACCTGCTACCGAAGCCAGATAGATGGCTTTGACACTAGCGTCATGACGTACGGAATCAGCACCGCCCATAACACCGAGAAGTACTAGCACAACCTGATTCATGTCGATGCTGAGCAGGTGGCCAACCGCATCACCGCTGACGAGGACGATGATGACATTGATACCAACGAGGAGGACGAGGATGAGGACAGTGATACCGACGACAAGTAGAGGAGTAAATAAAGTTCTATTTGATGTATCTCATGTTGCATTTGATGTATCTCATGATGCATTTGACGTATCTTCCTTATGTTGGGAGTGCAGAGGGAGTACATGTTGTTACTATTTCCTTATTTGTTACTCTTCCTTATGTATCTTCCCTTGTATTTTATGTCAGACGCGTTCAAATGTATAGAGGTTTTGATTTGTGAAGTCTTATTTGCATGTCTCTGTTTACTATATTATTGAACTTTGTATTTGTCGACATAGAATTTTCATCCCGTGCCGAGAACACACGCAGCAAGCCGGAAGGGTCTGCTCGATGGAGCTGTAGATCCGCCTAGCTTCAGCGCAGGGATGATCGACCCTATGCACTCCTCCCGAGACGTGCCAATCAATTTGACTCTATAATTGACAAGCAGAGAAAGTTTATCAGTAATTAAGGGCGGAATGTGCTGGTGTTGCCAGTCAGTCCCAAATGTGTGGCTCTGAGAGCCGATATGAAAGGAGATCGACTAAACAGTCGATTCTAGCATATTCGCGAGAATAAATCGGTTAAAGTTCATTGGGTTGTATAAGAAGAATCGGTTATCATTCAGGATAAATGTCGTTATTTGAACAAATATTAATAAATGGCAATAAGATGTCAACAATGATTGGTTTATGCTAAGCCAATGATTACAGGTAACTGAACCCCTTTTTATATAAAGAAATAATTCAACACCACTTAACCGTTTAATAAAGGTAAATCTAATGAACATGTTAAATCTCATCTATCGCTATGACTAGTGGGGCATGAGGCAGAATCATCCAGGCCGTAATACAATAATAAGATCATGGGGCTAACATATCTTTCAACCTATCTTTACTTCAATGGTCTCGTGATGCGAACTGTTCGTGAAAGCACTCGATATCGGCTAAAACAGCCGATTCAGGCATAACGCACAGTTAAAGTCATGACTTATCTGGAATAGATCTATCAAATAACGATCCTCACTCCACGGTGCTAACAGTGGGGTGTGAGGCAGAATCACATAGGCTATGATAATGGGCCATGGAACGGTTCTCGCTAGCCAATAAAGCTACTCAAGATGCAACGTGCTTTAACCACACGCTATGCACGATCAAGATTGACATAAAATAGCCGATAAAACGTAACTCATTATTTAACGTGTAGATTAGATCAGTTTTAGATTAATAAACAATGAGATAAACAAGATATAAGGCCGATCTAGATCAATCCCAATCGGACAGAGTGATATTGATGTAATTTAGATAAATAATGAAAGCAATAAACAATATCGGTAACTTAATGAATCTACCAAAGACTGCCATTTTAAGGTAGAACCGATAACTTGACCTTGATCTAGTTCATGCAGTGGGGGTCGACCGGATCGATGCAACCATACTTGAACTAGGGAAGAATCGATATCTAACTTATACAAGAGTCGCAGTGGAGGTCGACCGGATCGATGCAGCCGTACGAACAGAGGTATAAGCCATGACGGTACTTACAACAAGCAGTGGAGGTTGATCAGATCGATGCAGCCGTACTTGCTGAAGAATTCGCCGACATCTACTCTACTCCTACTCCTAAGGGGTGGCTAGAGCTAAAAAAGTAAATGACTTGTATATTGGATTGATTGTGTGTTTTACAATAGTCGGGGTTTGGTATTTATACCCAGAGTCTAAACATGAATCCTACTCGAGCATGATTCGTTACAATTTTTGCGGTATAAAAGAAAACATTCCTAATTTAAGATAACTTGGACCCTAACCCTTCCCTTTTTTGTAGAGTCCAATATGTAGTTTTCTGTCGCCAACCATAGCTCATCATCGCTATCCGCTGACGTCACCCCAAGAGATCCGATTCTAGATTCGTATCTGAATCGGCTGATGCGATCCTTACGCAATCGATTTCTTGATTGGCACAATTTCGGAAGCCAGTGAGTTCCCGCGTTCTTCTCCCAAATTTTGGTGTAAACAATATTAATTAGGTGGGTTAAACTCTGTTGAACATGGTGTAGATCAGGTCCTTTGGTCATTTGGTAGCTAGTTTCTAGCCGTTGTTGGTTGATTTTGCCTGTAGGTTTCTTTATGGTTATCTTTCTGATCTATAGTATGGTAAACATGCATAAGAGAATTCATCCATCAAGTCTCGCATTGATGGAATGCCTAATGGAAGAGCCACATAGCTATTCAAATTTTACAGCACATGCAAGAAAGTTCAAGTATTGTAAATCTCACTAGGCCAGACACATCTCACATTATATAAGGAAACCTATTTCATATGAATACATTCATTGAATTCCTAAAGAAACAAATAAAATTGAAACGAGTTACATATCCGGCCCATTCAAATTTACGCTGCTCGGACTATCAGGCGAGTATACGGTTTACAAGAAATAGGTAAACGTCATTTCATCGAATATACTAGAGAGACGTGGTCAGGAGAAAAGTTGTGATCATTTTGTTGTAGAGTGTCTCTATATATATTTGGTCAAAATTCAGAATCTTTGAGGGAAGGGGGACTCTCCTCCCATGTAGACCTTGCGTGGTTGCCGAGAGTGAAGTGAATGCATAGGAAAGCTGGACACAAGAAGTGCATCTTAGAAGAGGAGCTTTTGACCACCATGTCACACTTGAAACTTGAAAGCTTGGTGTGGTTGTGAAGAGGACTCACAGCAGTCGAGGGGCAGTCAGGCAATCGGCTTGCTAGAGATGGCTATACAATGGGAGTGAGACCAGGCTTTGGACACATAGGGATGCCAGGGCTAGAACAGGCTTCTGATGTGACCACACGACGTTCATCATTATTAGTATCCAAGTAGTGAATATTTTAGATGGTCAGACCTTCTATCATCCGACGAAGTATACAGTACACTCCAATCCAAGCACTCGCAGGCTCGAAGCAGCCAAGGGGCAGCAACTAGCTAGAGATGGCAACATGGTTTCATAGGTTTTGATCGACTGCACTCCCTAGGCTACGGTTGACGCTGCCGCTTTAGGAATCCAACTATTAAGTAAAGATGTACTCCTACCTTACTAGTATTACTTCATTCATGAAGCCACAGCCGGTATAGCTACTGTTTGTAGCACAGCCGATCAGGCAAGTTCTACTCAGATAAAAAATTAATGTTTTTTAATCTATGAAGTGGGGCCAAAGTACTTTTGTTAGCTACTCGCTCCAGTCCACTTTATTAGGCGCCCATGGATTTTAGAAAAAGTCTATATTATTGGGCGTATCCTAGAAACAAGGTTGCAATTAACTCCCGATGGAAGCCAAACTCATCTCTGGTTTGTTCCAATTAAAGGCTGCATGCAAACATGCATGGAAGCCAGGATGTCGGCTCCAATAGAGGCTTGGACGACATATTTTTAATTAATGAAATTTCATAGTCTTCCTCCGTTCCTTGGTATCTGAAATTTCATCCATTACGCCTGACATACCGGCCCGGAGGGAGCATGAACAAATGCACTCAATTTGCTATGACTTTCAAATGTATAGATGACACTATATACTATCCTACGAGATGAAATGTACAGCAGACAAACTTTCTTATGTGTGCAGTAAAAAATGTGAACAGAAAGAAATGTGCAGATCAGAAAGAGAACCAGAAAACTCCGCATTTCCCGATAATCTGACCGTCTCGTCCACCCAGTCGCCTGCCCACCCAGTAATCTGAACCATGTCATCGTTGCAAGTTCCCATGCCAGTTTGCAGAGGGTATTTAAAACTCCTACTGTAACCCCCACTCGGCTGCTTCCCCCGCCTCCTCCTCAATCAACATAAGTCGATTGCGCCGCGCCACGCCACCTCTCCAGCCCTCCGTCTTGCCATCGTCCACATGCTGTAGTTCCATTGATGCACACACCGTAGCTCCATCCACACCACCGTGCAAGCCCTTGGTTGGCCTCCTCATGTTCCGCATCGTGTGACATTGACGTCGGCAATCATGATGGCAAGGTGGCTCCCCACGTCGCTGTTGCTGGTGCACCCTAACGAGATAGCCATTCAGATCGCCAACCACATCGCTGCAACCTCAGAGCGGCCCATGGACGACATGCACAGCCTACGGGTGACCTGCTCGTCGATGTGCTTCATCTATGGCAACCCCATCGTCGGTCGGTGCGTGGCACTGCACCAATGCAGATTCAGGCTGGGGTGGGACGATCTCAGCAACTACTACGCCCTCCTTGCTAGCCAGACCCAACTCAGCAACCCAAAGGCTTGCTTCCTCACCGGGATACCAATTGTATTCGAGGAAAACCATAGGCCCCGACCATGCCTCGACAATCTCGCTAGTGTCGCCGATGGCGGGCACAATCTGGCGGCCTATCTGGTCGCCATATTGCTCTATAGGCACAATGGTGATGCCCTCGATGATGACACTGTGAGGCGGTACATGAGACGGGTCGTGGGTGAGGAAGAATCATAGGTAGTGGTGGCAGACCAATGAGTAGGTGGCTACGCAACAAGGGGTGTGTGCTGTGCCGCCGCAAGGAGGCCACCAAGGTGATCCGCGAAACGAGGTGGGGCAAGTTGTCACTGCTGCCGCTGGCACAGGTGCGCAGTGATCTTTCGTGCGCAGGCAGCGCTTGTGGTGATGCAGACGGATGGGAAGGAAGGGCTGTGTATTGCAGCGAGGACTATAGGCTTCGCCGTGAATTTGAGTTGTTCGCATGGAAACTTGAAATAAGAAAATAGTAATTCACTGTTTACATGTGAGAGTGAATTACTCCCTCCGTCCTAAAATATAGTGTGTTCTGGCTTTAGCAGTACTTTTCAGCGAACGCATAGTATTTTCCTCTCACAAAAAATCAGCATAAGCATCATCAAAAGCCAAATTTCAGCGAAACAAACAGGCCGGCCGTATTCGTTTCACTGAAATTTAGCTTATGCTGATACTTATGCTGATTTGTTATGAGAGAAAACGTTGTGCGTTCGCTGAAAAGTACTGCTGAAGTAGTTCAAGCTCCTTAAAGATAGGCCCTGTTTGGTTGGGCTTTTGAACCTGCTTTTGCTTTTGCAAAAGCTAAAAGCCAACCAAAGGGCTCAAGAGCTACAAATGCTTTAGATCAAAAGCTACTTTTGCTCTAGTACAAAACTGAAAGCAGCCCTCCCCTACTTTCAGCTACTTTTGGGGCAAAATATTACCCACCTACCACTGGTTGTGAGATCAATTGTTAATTTCCTTTCTTCCATCTATTCGCATCTCCCTACCCATGGCCCAGCGGTGAGCAGCATCGGCTCCGGTCGCGCCACTCCGTCCTCACTGGCTCTGGAGGCAAGCAACCATCACCGGCCCTAGTGGCGTAGCCCCTCTCCTACTCTGGTGAGCCCCCATCCCCACTCCGACCTCCGGTGGTCTCCTCACATCCAGCGGTGCGGCCTCCCACATCCAACAGGGAGAGACCTCTAGCAGATGGCCTCCACACATCCGGCGAGCCCCTCTTCCTCCCAAATGCGAGCTACAACAGAGGAAGCTAGCGAGCGCGTTAGCATGAGATCCACGCTCAACTCTAGCAAGCAGGCAAGCAGAGGATGTCCTCTCCATCGCGCGTGGCCCTAGCGATCAGTTCTGCCCCGGTGGTAGACGTGGCCTTCCTCTCCGCCGCGTGTGGGCTCTGCCCTGATGGTGGACACGGGCTTCCTCTCCACCGCGTGTGGTTGGGCTGCGCCATGGCGTGCGGTGCTCTGCTTCCTCTGTAATGGACGAGCATGGCCACATCCATGCCAGCTTGCCATTTTTCTATAGAAAAATAAAAGAAGAAATACACCTGGAATATTCTTATACCTTTCCTATACAGTCAATAAGCGTGAACCATCCATCTCTGGATGTGTGGCCATGATCACCTAGCATGCTATCCCTTCACCATGCACTCCCCATCGACAAGATGGATGCAAAACTTGGAAAATTTAATTTTTATTTTATAAATTGTAAATTCACAAGAGAATAAGTAAACATATTAGTTTTTAGTAGCAATTTGCATATAAACAGTCTTCAAGGCCTTCATGGGTATTACAAGTATTTCTTCCATAGCCTATAGTTTCACAGCTGCTCTAACCATATGGCCTTCTGCTTTTCCCATAGCTGCTTTTCCACAGCTGCTTTTCTACAGCTCACAGCTCACAACAGCTTTTCTAAATGCCACAACTCAACAAAACAGGCCCATAGTGTATTCTGCAGCTTTTGATTTTTGGTTGTTTTGTTTCAATTTTATTTGTTTCCTTTAGGGATTCAATGAAAGTACTCATATGAAACAGGTTTCCCTGTATAACGTGAGATGTGTCCGACCTAGTCAGATTTATTATGCTTGGACTTTCTTGCATGTGCAGTAAAATTTGAATAGCTATGTGGCTCATCCTTTAGGCATTAGATTGACATGAGACTTGATCGAATGAATTCTGTTATGCATGTTTACCATACTACTGATCAGGAAGAGAACCAGAAAGAAACCTATAGGCAAAATTATTGGTATTTGTTAACACAAACAGATAAATCCGCAAGCACATGGATACCACTGTAGCTTTCACATGGAGTATTCCAAGGTATCGATTTCCATGGGGAACGGGAAGTGTACTAGAAAGGATCAAGAATGTCCAAGAGGTAAGGTAGAAAGATGTTTTTGTAGGTAGAGAGGGGTTTTCTAAGGTTTTCCCAAGATCACTAGATAACCAAGGTTTAGGCTTACTATACCCACTTACTTCGGAGCAACAATACCTTTCCGACCCTCGAAGGGGGTGAGAAAACATGGTCAGGGGAAGACTGCCAAAAAGCTCTATGGAAATACCAACCCGAATGTGGTGGACTACAAAGGCCTGGTCGGAGATGTTACCTCTAGGGCTAGCACAACTATCCATAGGGTTGGGTGCAAACTCATCTCGAGCAAAGGTTTAGGATAAAGTAAACATAAACATAGCTATTCAAGATATGGGCTATCATAAGGTTTATTCCAAAACTTCACCTCGTACTTGTGGGATATGTGGAGTGGCTAACATATCTTCTTGAGTGGTTGAAATGTGGAACAGCTCTGAAACAAAGTCATCTCTTCCCATTTTCTTATCTTAGTAACCTGGAGGTTTTTGTAATCTGCTGAAACAAGGCATAGTTCGCATGCACTCCTCAAATGGTGCTCTCCAATCGCTCAATGGTATTCGGTTCCTCACCAAGGCATATCGTAGCATTGCCTTCTTTTTCTTCCTACTTCTAAGAAGCTTATTTAGAGCTCAGGTAGGGAAAAGTATGAGTGCATACTTGCATTGCATATTTTGCTAAGTAAAACAATGGATCTGAGGAGAAAGATGTCATACAATTAAATCAAGATGTGCACGTGTGCGGAACATTAGGTGGATATATAGTGTGGCTAACCTAATTCTACTATGCTCTTTAGAACACATCTCTCTCTTTATTGGAACTTTGGAAATTTTTTGTGAGAACATGGGCTGTCTTTATTCTCATCTTTCTTTTATTCTTTTCATCTCCTTTTCTTTTTGATGATAGCCTCATGCCTCTTTTTTGCAACAAAACTTTTGACAGAGATATCAACAAGGATTTAGAGCATTTATTTTGATGGAACCTAACAAACATATTTTTGTTCACTCCCAGTGTTGGAGTAGAACATTTTTGGATGGGTCTGCGTGAAAGGCATGTTTTTGCGCCTACTCCCAATGTAGGAGTAGAGCTTTATTTGGTGGCGTGTATGTGATCTTGATTTCAAAACCATGATAACTTTCTCAACACGTGTGAATAAAGTTTGACAAAGCTCAACACAAAAACAAGTAGCATATGTAGAAGGTTTTATCATGATATTTGGCCTTGGTAGGAATTTCTTTACCATTGAGGAGTATGTGAGAAACTATGGAATTTGACATTTTATAAAAAGAAAATTCTCCATGTACTTTGAATATAAAAGGTTGGATTTACATGTCAATGCCATATCTCACTTCACAACAACTTAGTCAATATGTTTTTCCTATAAGATATTTTTCCCACAAGCACTAAGTGTATGTAAGGAATAAAGATTATGCAGGTCAATCTCAAAGAGCTATATTCAAGTTCACTTTCTAATTTTACTCTAAGTGTGAAACTTGGTTCTTTTTTTTAAAAAAATTGCATGTTTTAAACTAGTGTAGAACCAGGAGCAAGCACATGAATAAGTGGGAAGGAATCAAACCGAGTTGTGTACAGGCTTCTCCACTAGTTCATGATGTGGTTCGGTGCTTTTGTTTTATATTTTAATTTTGATTATCATGTATGGCATTTCAAACACAATCAAACTTACAGGTGCAAGGCATGGGTGAGAAGATGGAGTGCAAACCATTGTGCCCGAGAAAAAGCATGGTAGAGTCGGGTCCCCCACACTTGGACTTTTATGTCATTCGACACTAAAAGTCAAGTGTGAATGTTGGAGCACCTCCTTAGTGTTTATTGCAGCACTCATGTTCCTAGACATCATTCATCCTTCATTTCTGTAAATGTTACCGACAAAGAATACCCGAAGGGAACATGTCTAGCACCTAGTTTTTTTATTGTGGGATAAAGGGAGGTCATAGCTTTATTCTTAAAAAATTAAGTTTAAAACAAATTTATTATGCGAAATATATATTTTTATTTATTTTATTATCATTATTGAAATGTTCTAATAACTAAAAAGAACCAAAGAAGCATGTTTTTTTTATTTTATTTTAATTATCATTATATAATTTTTTGAGTGACTTTAGCATAGTGAGCAGGGCATAAAAGGTAAAACAAAGTAGAGACAACCAAGACAAAATCAATGAGTGAAGCATGTCATGAGATGTTTTTAGAGAAGTTCTCCCCCAGACTTGAATTTTGCAATATGCAAAATCAAGTTTAGATGGTAGCACTTTCCAGTGAATGTGCTTCATTGTTGAATAATGTTTGGTTGAATTTACCTTGTGTTTCAACCCTTCGTTCTTTTTGCTCAAACCTGAAAGGTTAGTGAAAAAAATACCCAAAGGAGCGAGTTCACAAATATGTCCTTAAGCTCATTTTCAAAAAGTCATGTTATTAACTATTATTATTTTTATTTTTATTTATTTTATGGGAGTAAAAGTATTAATTTTTTTACCAAGAGAATAATTTTATTAAAGGAAATAACAAAAGGACGGGTTATCTCCCGAAAGTGCTTGTTTTAGGACAAAAGCTCATCCTTGGGAAACCTTTTTGAATTGCATCTTATGTTGGTGATGTGGTTTCCCCTCCAACACCAACCTTTTCGGACCTATCTATAAAACTCATGACACCACAAATTTTGCAAAGTTTATGATAAACAAAAGCATCTACAACAACCCTTTCAAAGTTTTTATGGACCAGGAGCAATATGGGGATGTAGATTTTGCATGGGATGGCAGAGTTACAGATTGATTTTGGAGATTTCTCATATAAGCATGGATTCAATGGGATGGTTAGGAAATAACTTCCATGCTCATTGATAAAATCTTCCGTTTCAGGGGGGCATTTTCTTTCTCATGACAATTCAAAGTTTCCAGAAGATTTGGATAGGTCATGGTTGTTATGGAGATTGACATAAGCTCAACCCTAGGATCAAGAATGGATTTGGATGAAACATTGAATGCGGGCATGGAGGGGGAGAGGATAGAAATGGCTTTTACATGAAGTGATTCTCCCTCTATGAGTTCGCTTGATATTTCATCCTTGAATTTTCCATGATGTTTCATAAGCTCAACCCTAGGATCAAGAATGGATTTGGATGAAACATTGAATGCGGGCATAGAGGGGGAGAGGATAGAAATGGCTTTTACATGAAGTGGTTCTCCCTCTATGAGTTCGCTTGATATTTTGTCCTTGAATTTTCCATGATGTTTCATATAGGAATTCGAGGCATGAAATGATGTTGAATTGGGATGCTCTAAAGTGTTCCCAAGATCAGCATCAAGGAAAAGGTCATCCTTGAATTGAAAGGGACATATAAAAGGATGGGGTTCATCATCCCTAGAAGTGTGATATGTTCCCTGAATGGGAGGTTCTTTGGCAATCGGATCATAAGAAGGATTTGAAGGAATTTTGGATTCGGCTACATATACCTCCACTTGTTGGTCAGGACCTGACTCAATTGTTTCTTTAGGAAACTCATCATAAATGCCAGTATAAGGGGTGTTTTCAAGGATTTTCTCAAGAATGGATTTCCCCTCACTAATGGTTTTGTGTGTGAATGAGCCTCCAGAAGATAGATCAAGTTGGAGAGTAGCTTCCTTGCTAAGACCAAGATGGAAGTGGTAAAGAAGGACATGGTCAGGCAAGGAAAGGTTTGGACTGGTATTAATAAGGCTCAAGAACCTAGCCCAAGCTGCTCCTAGAGTCTCCTTCTTCTATTGAAAGGTAAGAAGTTCTATTCGAAGGGCAGCAATTCAACAAAGAGGGAACAAAGCAAGACAAAATTTGTCTCGATGTTCATCCCAATTTTCATGAAAACCTCCTATGGTACGAGTATACCATTGTTTTGCTCTTCCCAAAAGGGAGAATGGAAACGATTTCCATTTAATGGTCTCTTGTGTCATGCTAGAAAAAAATTAACCAAGAACACAAGTGCTCAAATTTCTGAAGGTGGGTGTAAGGATTTTTGTCATCTCGCCTAGAGAAGGATTGCTCCCGAACCATGGCTATTAAAGCAGGGTGAAGCTCATATCCATTTGTAAGAATGGGATGTGATGATGGTGGTGGCTCCAACAATTCTCCCTTTGGAGCGGAGAATTTATAGATAGGAGTGGAATCCATGTGGTAGGGATGGTAGTGGTGGTGGTGGTGAGGTGCATATGATGGGGGTAAAAGAAAAAAGGATACACGGATGAGCTTGGTTCGATTCTAGAACAGCTACTGTTCCCTTGCAACGGCGCTACAAATCTTGTTGGTATTTGTTAACGCAAACACATAAATCCGCAAGTGAACGGATATCACTATAGCTTTCACCCGGAGTATTCCAAGGTATCGATTTCCATGGGGATCCTGAACTGTACTAGAAAGGATCAAGAATGTCCAAGAGGTAAGGTAGAAAGATGTTTTTGTAGGTAGAAAGGGGTTTTCTAAGGTTTTCCCAAGATCACTAGATAACCAAGGTTCAGGCTTATTATACCCACTTACTTCGGAGCAATAGTACCTTTTCGACCCTCGAGGGGGTGAGAAAACATGGTCGGGGGAAGGCTGCCAAAAAGCTCTACAGAAACACCAACCCGAACATGGTGGACTACAAAGGCCTGGTCGGACCTGTCACCTCCGGGGCTACCACAACTATCCGTAGGGTTGGGCGCAAACTCAGGAAAACACTAGCCAAGACACCATGTCTACGCTAACGATTACTACTCTAGCCTGAATTCTAAGACTAGAGCACTCGATCGAGCAGAGTTCCCATAAGTAAGCAAAGTAAGGACTAAACTTAGTCAAATAGTGAGCTTGAAAAGACCAAAACAAAACCTAGATATTACTCAAGTCGAGTCTCCGTAGAGGTACAAAGTTGAGGAGGATCCGACAGACCTGGCTCCTCCTCCACTCTATTCCTCTCCTCTCTTCCTCTTTTCTCTATTACAACTAGGTAGGAGCACCTAGAGGGACACTACTACTAAAAATATGAAGGAATGCTCAAGTGGAGTGTGTGGAATGAGGAGGCCTCTGTTGGTATTTCTTAACATCTACAGAAGTTAATCCGCAAGCGTACGGAATTACCGTTGTAGCTTTCACCTAGAAGTATTTAGGGTATTGTATTTCCACAGGGAGCGGAGATATTTCTTCTAACTAATTCATCCAAGGACAATACAAGGATAGATGATAAGGGTAGAGAAGGATTCATAAGGCTTAGGGTCTAAGGATAGATAAACTCTACTTATACTTGCTTACTTTGGGCACCGGGTTGCACCTAGTCTGCCAGGCGATGCTGGCCTCTAGCTCTACACCATACCTGAATGTGGGGGATTACAAGGGACAAACATGTCTGTCACCACCTGCCGCCTATCCCTCAACCAGAGAGTATGAGGAAAATGAAGGTAGCCTCTAGCCTAGACACCACGTCTATGCTATCGACTACTACTCTAACGTCAGCTAGGAACATCTGTATTTATCAGGAGTCCTCTACTAGAACAATCACCACAGGGACGGATGATGATCCCACAAACAAGTAAAAGTATAGCTTAACTACTCAAAGACTTTATACCAAAAGAATCACGAATACTCACTTAGCGGGAATTCCCGTTGAGGCACATGTATTCGTCAAGATACAAGGCGGGGAGACACCGACAAGCCTGGCTCTTCCCCGTACTCTTCCCTCACATCTCTCCCTATTTCTTTGCTAGATCTAGCTAGGGCCTAAGCCCATGGAGTGATGCTCTTGCTCTTGCTCTTTGATGCTCTTATGCTCTATTGTGTGTTGTGTTTTTCAAATGAGGAAAGGGGAGCCACCTTTTATAGGTGGAGAGGAGGGGGGTATTTGGAATATTTCCCATTCCCATATGGAAGGTGCAAACCGCCCTCAACATTGAATTTGCCGCCTTTCCCACCTGGACCGTCCCTGGAGAGGCGGTATGAACTGACCCGTGAAGTTTGGGCCCGAACGGGGCCACTAGGGGTGCAGCCGCACCCCCACTAGGGCCTTTGGGCCCCATCTTTGGTGGGTCGACTCCTTTGGGCCTCTTGAGTGGGTCCATGTGGGTGCCCGGCAAAGATGAAGCGAGTTGATATGGGTTTAGCCATATTCTCCTCTCATTTGGGCCTTGTTTTGCCTGGTTGTGGGCCTCTCTCCTTTGGGCTTGTGTAGAATGGTATTTGTGCTTTGTTCTCTTGCACATTTTTAGCCCTTTTATGTGTATTCCCACAAATGCCCTCCTACAAATGAATAAACACCAAAACTCATGGAATTCGTTAGTTATAAACCATATTTCTAAGTTTGGTGTTCTTTTTAGTAGGTTTTATATAAATGTTGACGGTAAAAAGTGTGAGTTAAGGACCGCCAACAGCCTCCCCCATGTTGATGGTTATTTTTAGGCGTTATGGACCGCCAACAAAAACCAACCAATGTTGATGGCCACTAAACACCTAATTTGACCATCAACATTCCACCCAAACCAAGGTAAAACAACATCACATGTGCTATATTATGTTTATAATTCACCTAGTTCCACTTGTACTTGGAAAACTTATTTATATGCAGGAAAAATCACAAAAATGGACAAATAAGGAGCATAGAAGGCAAGTGTACGTGGCAGGAGGCCATGGGCCCACAGTGCCACATCGGCCGACCGTGGCCACCGTCGGCCGATGGCCCCACCCCTTGCCACGACACTGATCCACGTGAAAGCCTCCTCACTACTTCTCCAGTGTTGATCCATGGTGGTTTGATCCAAAAGTGCACGTTGAGCTGCCTTGGATCTAGGGGCCCACCGTCATAGACTTGGAGGGGGCCAAACCGACTTCCAAACTGCCTCACTAGCTGGGAAACCGACTTACCTACCATGCAATCGCCATCCAGCGGCCATCCATCGCCGTTGGATGTTGAGGCGGTGCAATGGATGGTCAGCCGACTGTGGCCAACGTCAGCCGACACCCCACCGCCTCATCTTCACCTACAAGTACCTCCATGCCCTCTACACACTATAAAAGGGGCTATGGTGCTCAGTGGGGATCATCACTCAGCAACTCTCAAGCATTCCAAGTGTTCAAAGCTCTCAAAAGCTCTCTAAGAGTAGTAGCTAGCAAGTGGTGATAAGAGTAGAGCGGAGCTCGCCTCAGAGTCCAGAAGAGTTTTTATGTAGTACTTTACTTTGTCAAGTACTTTATTCACTAATATACCTTTGCTTAGTTCAAGTCATGTCTTACTATTGTCTATCATTAGTGAGCCTAGGTGCTTGTCCCTTGGTATCTGCATCATTATTATCTTAGTGTTTAGTTCGTTCATCGTTAGTAGTTGTCCTACCGTCTAGTTAGGGTGTTTCGATCTTATTTCACCGGAGCTTGGATCGAAACAATGAGTTTATAGATTAAGCATGGTGATTAGGCTATATCTTGCCTGTAATTACGGCTAGATCACCAGATAGATTGTGGTAGTTGGTAGGTGGTGACAGCCCTGTCCTTCCTCTGTATTCCACGACGTTGGGTCTAGTTATTAAAACGTAGGGCTCATTGTGCTTCGTGTTTGGTTAAATCCAACGCAAGTACGCCCCTCGTACTAAGGACGTTCTCACTATCATTAAGTTACTTTTGTTTCTTAAAGATTACATACTCTACTTCTTACACTCAGCTACACTACACTTCTTGCTACCTCTGTCTATGTGATCAAAACCCTTTTTACCTTTTCCGTCCATCATCCACACTACCCTCATCACCCCCGTGTTGCTAAACCTACCTACCTAGTCTACCTAACCACATTTCCCGACACACCTAACCGCCTTCCTTTGGGAAAATATAAATTCGACACTCGGTGCTCACCGAGCGAACTGCTACACGATAGTTCTGTGCGCTTGCGGAATCCCTTTCCTATATACACATACGAACCATCGTCAAACATTGCTGGCACCGTTGCTAGGGACATAAACCTAGTAGCGATGTTAAGAAGTGTCAACAAGCATTTTTGGCGCCGTTGCTGGGGAAGGCAACTGGTGCGTGTTATCAATCTATTGTTAGGTTCACCTAGCTAGTTCTCTGTCTTAGCAACTTTCTTTCCCTTTTTCATTTTTATTTTTAGTTACCTTCTTTTCTTCCTAATACGGTCATGGCCAATAGGACCATCCGTGAGTTTTCTACCCCTTCGGCTGCTAATGTAGCCATTGGTCCTGACGTTATCAATGCGGACACTCACTATGAGCTTAAGCCCGCATTGATCATGATGGTGCAAGCTAGTCCTTTCTGTGGTAAAACCCACGAAGAAGCTAATGCGCATCTCCAACATTTCTTGGAGATTTGTAGTACTTTTACCATTAAGGGAGTGACCCAAAAGGCCATACATCTTCGTCCTTTCCCCTTCTCTTTGTTGGGAAAAGTGAAACAATGGTTCTA
This sequence comes from Miscanthus lutarioriparius, assembly GCA_904845875.1. Taxonomy (NCBI): domain Eukaryota; kingdom Viridiplantae; phylum Streptophyta; class Magnoliopsida; order Poales; family Poaceae; genus Miscanthus; species Miscanthus lutarioriparius. The sequence continues at coordinate 40,430,462 of CAJGYO010000014.1, read as the reverse complement.
CTTGAACTGCAATGTTGTAGATACATGGGATAAGTGTTCCAACGCTTTCCTAGTTAAGTTCTTCCCGATGGGTAAGACCAATGCTCTTTGCAACAAAATCTCTAGTTTTCAACAGCAAGCCGATGAGTAGATTCCCGAAGCCTAGGAACGAATGCAAGAGTATGTCACCGAATGCCCACACCATGGTATGGAAGACTGGCTTTTAATCCAGAACTTCTACCATGGCTTAGTTCCGTTGGATAGAAGCCATTTAGATGCTGTCGCAGGAGGAGCATTCTTTTCGCTTAATGTCACAGATGCCAAGGCATTGATCGAGAAGATGGTTTCCAACCAAGGATGGTGCGATGAATGACTATAGCTCTACAAACGAGGTATGCATTCTCTTAAAGAAGCTGACATGCTTGCAGCTAAGGTAGATCTTCTAGCAAAGAGACTAGGAAATTGAGAGAAAATGAGAGCCCAAGAAACTGTACAAGCCATGGACACCCACATGACTTGTGAAGTTTGTGGAGAGACTGGACATTCAGGCAATTTCTGCCCTAAGACCCATGAAGACCTCAACTTTGTCAATAATGACAACGGTTTTTGTCCTCAAAATCAAGGATGGAATTAGCGCTCCAACAACCAAGGTAATAATTACAATAATTATTCACAATGTCCGAGTGATCAAGGTAATGCTTATCCTTTCCTTAAGGATCTTGTCTATAGTCAAGGTAGAATGACTGATAGTATAAATAAGAAACTCTATGCTAATGACAAGATGTTGGAAAACATAAATGCTAAATTGGATGATTTTTCTTTCGCTATGAAGAGTCAACTTAGCTTCAATAAGATGCTAGAAACCCAATTAGCACAATTAGCAGCTGTTATCCCATCTTTTGAGAAAGGAAGAATTCCTGGCAAGCCTGAAGAATTCATGGAGATCACCAACCTCATCACATCAAGGTATGATTTTGGTTTAGATGGTTGGGGTGTTTCTATTAAGAAAGGTGATCCTAGAAGTCCTGTTATTACTTGCTCTATTGGTCCTCATACTTTTGAAAATGCAATTTGTGCTGCCTTGGATCCAGGGGCCCACCATCATACACTTGGAGGGGGCCAAAGTGACCTCCAAACCACCTCACCAGTTGGGAAACCGACTTACCTACCATGCAACCACCATCTAGAGGCCATCCATCGCCGTTGGATGGTGAGGCGATGCATTGGACATTCGGCCGACAGTGGCCAACTTCGGCCGATGCCCCACCTCCTCTCCGCCACCTCATCTTCGCCTACAAGTATGCCATGCCCTCTACACACTATAAAAGGGGCTGTGGTGCTCGGTGGAGATCATCACTTAGCAACTCTCAAGCATTCCATGTGTTGAAAGCTCTTAGAAGCTCTCCAAGAGTAGTAGCTAGCTAGTAGTGATAAGAGTAGATCGAAGGTCGCCTAGAGTCCAAAAGAGTCTTCTAGTCTGGTATAGCTCCTCTTGTAATCTTTCTTTTAGCATTTACTTTATTTAGTACTTTACTTTGTCAAGTACTTTATTCAGTAATATAGCTTTGTCAAGTATTTTATTCAGTAATATATCTTTGCTTAGTTCAAGTCCTAGGTGCTTGTCCTTTGGTATCTGCATCATTATTATCTTAGTGTTTAGTTCGTTCAACGTTAGTACTTGCCCTACCGTCTGGTTAGGGTGTTTAGATCTTATTTCACCAGAGCTCGGATCGAAACAGCGAGTTTATAGATTAATCATGGTGCTTAGGCTATATCTTGCCTATAGGTATGGCTAGATCCCCGGATAGATTGTGGTAGTTGGCAGGTCATGACAGCCCTATCCTTCCTCTATATTCCACCATGTTGGGTCTAGTTATTAAAACGTAGGGCTCGTTGTGCTTCGTGTTCGGTTAAATCCAACGCAAGTACGCCCCTCGTACTAAGGACGTTCTCACTATCATTAAGTTAAGATTACATACTCTGCTTCTTACACTCAGTTACACTACACTTCTAGCTACCTCTGTCTATGTGTTCAAAACCCATTTTATGTTTTCTGTCCATCATCCATACTACCCTCATCACCCCTGTGTTGCTAAACCTACCTACCTAGTCCACCTAATCACATTTCCTGACACGCCTAACCGCCTTTCTTTGGGAAAATATAAATTCAACACTCAATGCTCACCGAGCAAAGTGCTAAATGATAGTTCTGTGCGCTTGCGAAATCCCCTTTCCTATATACACATATGAACCATCGTCAAACATTTCTAGCGCCGTTGCTAGGGACATAAACCTAGTAGCGACTTTAAGAAGTTTCAACAACCAACAGGGGCTAGAAACCGGCTACTAAATGACCAAAGGACCTGATCTACACCATGCTCAATAGAGTTTAACCCACCTAATACAAAGGTGAACAAAAGTAAATACAGACATGTAGAGGGCCAAAAAAGACACCCCTGCCCCTTAATACTGCTACAACAGTTAAGATCCGAGGCAAATAATATTGGCGTTCTGGTCTTTTTAACAACTTTAGTCTCTTTTAGTCACCTAAACCAAACACCCTAGGATCTTTGCTCTTAAACTTTAGTCCTATGTTCCCTTGTTCTCGGAGTCTTTAGCAGAGGAGTAAATAAAGTTCTATTTGATTTTATGTCACGTTGCATTTGATGTATCTTCCTTATGTTGGGAGTTGAGAGTTTGTTACGTGTCAGACACGTCCAAATAGAAAAAACTATGGAGGATACTGTCAGACATGACCAAATGTACAGAGGTCAGACTTTCTTACGTGTGCAATAACATTTCAACACCAATGGCTTCTCAGCTCTGCATTAGACTGAGGCGAGACTTGCTCCTCGCTGCAAGGTTCTTGCAAGTTCAACAAAGATTGACAAAGTGGTGGTCAAGGCTCAGGTAGCGCTCCTCCAATCTAGGATGAACTTCGATCGAGGTGCCTCCCATCGGACAATGACGGTGCCAAGTGGACGCTAACGGAACCACCCAGAAAAGAAACTACCATAGATCATAATGGGCAGGTATTCCCAGAAAGCCCTCGCACAGCATGATAAAGACCGAGAGGTGGAGGATCCCCTCTGGGGTTAAGTCATGGAGGCGGAGCCCATAGTAGTAGAGCAACCACCTCAGTAAGGGGTGCGCCGGCAGCCCAAACCCAAGGTGGAAAGGGACGAAAGAGACAACCTGATTTTCCTTCGACCTCGGCTCCACTTCGCTTCTTGCTGGGACTCTCCACCTGAGCTCCTCGGCAGCCTCTAGGATCACCCCCTCTCTTGCAACTAGTTGAACTTAGCCCGGTCGATAGACGACCTCGTCCACTCTGCCATGGTCCTGGCAGGAGGTGTCGGTGGCGCAGTAGGGTGGAAGGCAAAAGCTTTGGGATGGAATCAAGAGCTCTAGAGAAAAAAGGCAACAGGTGTAACCTTTCCTCTCACCCTTGTCTCTACTGCTATAGTTTGGGGCCGTCAACCACCCCATGTCAATGCGACAGGTGTTGGCGGTCACTAACGACAGCATTCGACCACCAATTATTATCCAAAACAGGAGAAATAAACAATCTTTTGACACATATGCCTTTACTATTGACATAGTTCCACTTGTATTAGAGAAAACATTTTTTGTAGGACAAATATTTGAATACAAGTGGAAAATGATCAAAATGCGCAAAAGAGAAACCGTAATGCAGATTCTATACCAAAGTACCAAGCAAAGGCCCACTCCAATGAAGAATTTGGGCCGAGCACCGATGTGGCAGTGGTACAGGCCCAGCCATGAACCAACCACATGAAGGCGGTTATGAGGCGGGCTCACCAGGGTGTGGGCGCACCTGGGTGCGGCGATACCTTGGGTGCAACCGCACCCCCACCACCTCCTCTTGGCCCCACCTTTCTACGACGGTTGCATGCCACCATGCTACGGTGGTTCCTAGGTGTTTCCTATTTTTCCAGCGCTGAACCGACCAAGCCACTAGTATAAGAAGAGGGCTAGAGCTCATTCTCAACACACAACATCATTTGGAGCTATCACCTCACCTCTCTCTACTTGTACTCTCCTTTAGTTTTAGTAGTAGTATTTGGGGCTAGCAAAGCTATCAAGGAGGGCTTGGCTCCTTGGATGAAGAGTGACATCTTGGTATGATTAATACTATGAAGAGTTCTTCCAAAGTCTTGCTCTCATATCATTTATATAGTAGTGCATATGAACTAGAGTATAGCTGTCTTGTTATAATCATGATATATGAACTAGTATATAGTTTGTGTGCTATGATCTTAACATGTTCAACTTCATGCTTAATCATTCATATGACTTGTATGAGTAGAAGTAGAGCTAGGGTTGAGGTGGCGGTTCGTCGTTCCTTCGGGTTTGCCCATATTCTTGGTTGTCGATCCATAGGCTCAGAGTCCCGGGGGGATATGGGTAGTTTCTTTGCACACGGGCATGGTGCTCGGGTGCACGGGAACCTTCGGATATGACGGTGTCCCGCGGTTGAGGGGTAGGCGACAGGTGGTGACAACCCTGTCCATCCCTTGTAATCCCCCACGTTCGAGTATTGTGTAGGAGTTTAAAGTCTCTCGCGCTTCCTGGCAGACTAGTGCTCGGAGATCTCCCCGTCCATCTTAAACTTAGTTCTAAGTCTAATCATATAACTTGTATGATCTTTAACTGTTCTTTGCATGGCTATATTTAAACATGCCAGCTCTATAACACTCTAGGTGTTATGTATGCATTTAGCATTGGTGTTGCATGAGCACAAGCATCATTGATCATTCATGAGCATAAGTATCTTAATTTCTATCTCTATGTTTGCTTATATCACATGTGTTTGTCCCCAATTGCTTCACATATGTTAGGGTTTACTTGTAACCAATGTATAAAATGCTTGCGGGACCCTATGAGTACTTTTAACATGTTTAGAATGTCATATGGAACAACTTTTGTATTCATGACTTGGGCCAATTTGACTTCTAAGTCATGGTTATAGTGTAAGTTATCATTTTCAAGTTGCATGTTTGACCTAAGTGAACTATACACTAGAGACTTTGCATGGCAGTACACCTTTAAGCAAAGTTGTAGTACTTGAATAGATCAACAACTTTTATTTTTGGGTCAAAGTTTAATTCGGTGTATAGCATGCTCAAAAACAGTCTACAAGTAGCAAAAGCATTACTGTTTTTGAGTTTGAAAATTTTTCTAAGTCTGGGATCGCGTTACAGTTTCAAGTGCTGCACTTTGGGATGATATAATTTGTGAACCATTAGGATTTAGACCAAAACCCCTAAAGAAAAGTTGGAGACCTCATGTAGCTCTGAAACTTGTATTAGTGTAGTTTTCGCTAATTTGCATTGGTTTAGGAGTTCGAGGGAATCAAAATTTATGTTTCAGTCGTATTTTTGTGGTAGTATTAGTTCCTTCAGTGTTTGTAACGCCTGAAGCTCGTCATGGCCGACCGGCCACAGCACTTCGCTGCTGCGTGGCCTCCCATGCGCGCTGCTCGCTAGCTCGCCCCTGCTCGCCTATATAGAGGACCGACGCTACGTCTCTCTCCCTCCCACTCACTCGCTTCCCTCTCCTTGTCTGCCTGGATGCCGTATGTGAGCAGGCTGCCGCTGCCATGAACGCCGCTGCTGCTGGCGTTGCTGGACTCCCTCCTCTCTGCCGCCCTGCTGCCTCACCAAGACGGCCACGGCGTGCAACCGCCCTGTCCTACCGGCCGCAAGCTCGCCTTAGGCCGTGACCCGCTCGGCCCTGCCTCTTGGCCCAGCGGCGCCGACGTCCTCACCTCGACCACTGTCTACACGACCCCGACCACCTCCTTGTCTTCTCTCTATGACCAGCAGCAGTCGCAGTCGACCACGGCCACGCCGGCCGGCTGTGACTCGCCTCCAAGACCATGACCGCATCATCACCACGCCCTCGCCGGAGCTCCACCGTCGACCCGACGACCTCTGCCCTTCTCTGCTTTGCGTGAGGTTGAAGAAGGACCTACTCTTAAATAGAAGATTTTTCATGTGTTCACTTTGCATAAATGCCAGACACATATATTTACATATATGGGATTAGTTGGTTTCGGAGATCTCCAGGGTTCCCAATGCAAAAGTGTTTTCCTTTTTCGGTTTAATCTTTTCTTTTGCAGATTTCTGTGCTGAACTTTGAAAAATCGTAATAATTAGTAGAAAAATTGTAAAATAACAAATATGGACTTTTTGGAATCTTTGTGAAATTATATCTGCATTAGATCTATAATATGGCATGTTTTAGTTTAAATATTTTGCTGTAAAAATATATTTATGCAATTAGGTTTTTAATACTAGTTATGTCTTGTCTTTTTCAGAACTCCAGTTGTTGTACTCAAATAAATGTGAATTTTTTATGGAGTTCTACTCAAGTTATGCTTGAGTTCTGGTAAAAATTTTAGGATTTTAGTCTTGATAGTTTAAGAGATATGAAAATAACAAATGCCTTGTGTTGCTTTGCTCCTATTCTGAATAGGCCTGCATGTTTGTATTAATTTGATCAGCTAAGTTATGAATCATGCCTTGATGACAATAAATGAGTTGTATTAATTTTATTAAGGTTTTAGAAAAGCTAAATGGCATAATTTTTGGTTAAGTAGATTTTTAGTTATAGTTGCTTAAATTTCTGTGGTTGTTTCTGCCCAAACCCAGATAGGGTTGCCTTTGTTGGTAATGTGTGGCCTTCTTAGTAGTATAATTAGATTTAGGTGTTTATGACAAAGTTATTTAGAATTTTCTAAGATTTCTAAAAAAGTCTAGAACCACATTTATTGGACATGTAGAACTCTAGTTATAGCTGTTTAAAGTGGTATGTTAGATTCTATCCATGTTTTCGACAGAGATATAATTATTGGATTAATTGACCTTATTAACTATAGAATCATCTTAAGATGAGAATAATAAAGTTGTAGGTACCTTAATAATCTTTTTAAAAAGTTATGATTCATGTTTGTTGGAGGTCTAGAACTCCAGTTATGCTTCTCTGAAATTCCTATCAGTTTTCTGTACCACTGCTGTTTGGGCTGCATGTGCAGTTTTGCTTGTGCAATTATTTTTGTGGTGTAAATGATACTTGCTGTGGTTGTGGAGAATACTAAAGTTGTAGGTAACTTCATAATCTAGTTTGCGTTAAATTTTCATGACCATAGGCCTGATAATTTAGGAGCTATAGATTTTATAATTTCCCTATTAGGTTTTGCATGATCTCTGTACAGATCTGAATGATTGTGTTGTTTGACCCAACTAAGCTTTGAATCATGTCTTGGAGATAATAGAATAAGTATAGTGCTTTTCATTAGCTTTCCAAATGGTTAAATATCACTCCTTTTGGTAGTCTAAATCTCCAGTTATAAGCTTGTGAAATTGCATGGCAGAATTTGTCGAAGTCTAGATAGAGGTGCTCAATTATGCTTGATTGACCTTGTTAATGGTGGAATCATCTTGTGATGATAATAAACATGTTTTAGATAATTTAATAAGATTTCTATAAAGTTAAGGTTCATGCTTATTTGATGTCTGTAACTCCAGTTATGCCTTTTTGAAACTACTACTACTCTTCTGTCCTAGTTCTGTGTAGATCTGAAACATTAGCATGTTTGACCTTGTTAGATTTGTAATAAGCTTTTGGTGATAATAACAATATTGTAGGCAATTTTATTAGCTTTCCATAAAGTCTAGGATCACCTTCTTTGGATGTCTGGATCTCCAGTTATGGATAAAACAACTGACTATTGTGCTGCTGTCCAGATTTCTATACATGTGCTACGTGATTGCTTTAGCTTGCTCTTGTTTTGGCTAAACATGTTGGTTAGTTCTTGATTGATGCGTGTGTACAATATCTAAACTTAAGTTCACTTGTGTTCCATGCCTAATATGCTTGCTATCCCTCTATAATAGGTTGTGTGATGTTTAGTTAAATAACTCTCGGTGCCTATGTCTTGCATGATCTTATGTTTGCCTTGAATGTTGTTATGTGATGCATCTCATATTACCATTCTTCATATTCATGCACTTGCATCTTGCATCTCATCTAGGTACGCTAGATGAACCATGTGAAGGACGTGATGTTGGAGCTGAACCCGAAGACGCTGTATGGTGGACCTATCCCGAAGATGGAATGACTAAGCTAGGGCCAAGATGGGAGATACTCGCCAAGCAAGTGTCATCTAACAAACACTAACCTAGTGTTGGATCATAGGCACGCCCCGGAGCATTCTAAGCCTCCTACATTTTTTTATAAATATCACTTGAGTTCTTTATGTTTGATGCATTAGGTTATAAGAGTTGATTGGAACCACTTGATGCATAGAACTACCTTGTCCAGAAATATACCTTGAACCCTATGTAGGTCCAGGATCGAATGTATGCTTAGCGATGCTTAGACCGATAGAAGTTGGGTGATTTCCTATCACCTACAAGATATAGTGTGAATGCCAAAGTACGGTTGACTATATTTGCTATCGTGGAAAAAACCATGTGTTAATAATGAATGGAGACCGGGCGGGATGTCGATAGAGATGCAACAAGACATGGAGGTCTTGGGTGTGGATCTATCCCCATCTATGTCGTTTAAGGACCGATGTGCTGTACGTCCTCATGTCATGTTGAACGCATGCCTATCACTTAGTTGGCTGGATAACTCGTTTCGACCGCGAAGCTGAGTAGCTCAACTCAGGCCGGAAGCCGCGAAGTGAAAGTGCGCACTTTGGTGGTAGCAAGGATTTGTGGGGAGCCATTGGCATAAATCCAAAGGTGAGATTGACCACCTGGTAGAGTGGATTCCCTAAGAGTGCGGCGCTTACCACTATTGTTGAACCACTGAACATGGTATGAATGTGGAAGAGCACTTGATGTAGACAAGGCCCGATCTTCCGATAGGTACGATAATGTCGATTGGTGGAGACTCGACGTTCACGATCTAGGCTTCGAACCAAGAATGATTTGGACCCTCGCAACTGTTACACCACTGCTCCGTTGGTTATCAACCACGCGAACGCGATTGACCTCACCTAGAAGGCTTTCCTACAAGCGAATCGAGAACACAAGCAAGAACGGGATGAACGCAATCTGAAATTGCAAATAAATATGAGGCTTATGATAACGAGAAGGAGTTCCGGTCTTTATTCAAAATGACTAATCACCACAGGCGAACAAGATTAAGAACCGGGGCCCTGGTTCACAGCAAGCGGCCTTGGCGGCATAGTTGCAGCAAAACGACGTCTGTTTCATGAGAAAATCAAGAACTAAACAAAACCCAAACCCTAAGGAGAGCAACGGCTCCTAATTATAGAGCCCCGGACGTCACCCCTCCTGGACGTGCGCATAATGGGCCCAAACACGATACACGGTCCAACTAACCAAAAGACGGTGTCGCAGCACCCTGGCAGATTCTGGACGCTGACTTGTTTCAATGATTCCCGCTGATTCCGAAGGGCTTTTGATGTGAGACCACTTGCATTGGCTTCCTATTTTAATAGATTTCCATCCATATGTGGATCATTGAAAATGGAGCCCGGACGCCCCCGTGTGACTAGTTTTATGACAGACTGGTCCTAGAACCCGAGATGAGCTCCAACTTCAGTTGGACTGGGCCTCCACCATGAGAAAGATGAACATGGACGGACCTCAAGTGTTATCTCTCATCATCCATCTACAAGCAGATATATGTGGAGCAATGTGTACATGTTTGGATTTGGAAGGAACTTTCACTTGTTGTCTATCTCTTCATGCTTGAAGTGTCCACCTACTCATAAAGACAAGGTAGAGAACAATCTTTACATGATTATGACTATCATCTTCCGCACAGTGAACAAGATGATAAGTTGATGTTATGCAATAAGATCGCAAGATTGGCTCATTTGGTTAAGACTATAGGCTCAAAGGAAGTAATGTGTTATGACTATCACAAATTTTTAATTAGGTTTGATCAAGTAAAATTGTAACTCAAACATATTTGTTTATTGTTTATGTGCATACCAGAATTAAGTAAAAACTCTTTAAATAATGATCATTTACCTTAGGATGATGCCTTTGTTATTGGAGTGTGATGACACCATGTGACGAAGGGTAGATGACTCGTGATGGTCCTTCCCTTTTGATTGAAGTTTTCCTTGTTTGGATAGCCTCACATCTTGAGTTGTTCATGAGCTTCTTGTCTCCTAGATTGCACCCTTTCTTTCTCATCCTTTTGTCATGCCATGCATCTTTTTGCTCTTTGATCTTTGATACTTTGTTGGACCTTCCGCTCCACTCATTGTTTTATGCAGTTCTTCCATTCAACCAAATTCTATACAAGCATGTTTTGATCCAATAATCATGTTCAATTAATATTCCAAATCAAAACATACTAGTGTAGAAAAGATAGGATGAGTGAATAAAGGGATTTACTCAAATGAAGATGAAAGGGCATGATTATTATTTAGCAAATGGAGCATGGCTTAAATGTAGAGACAATCAAGATAAATTAGCAACTTGGTATAAGATTTTTCAGTGAAGTCCATCCCTCACACTTGAATTTTGTGACGCAAAATCAAGTTTGGATGATAGAATTGTCACACCCCAAAATTTCTAATTTTGGGTTGTGCATAGAAAACACTAATTAAAATAAATGTTTTGATATTGGGATAAAATTTACCAATCTTAGTTTGAACTAGCGTAAATTTAGTTACAGGAAAAATGTGAATTTTCAAGCTTTTCCAAATTAATTTGACGAGCTATTGTTTGATGTGATGCTTGGTTGTTGATTTATTTCATGTTGTGAGAAAAGATTTTAAAAATGCGTTTAGTAAGTCGATCTTCTTTCTCCAGCAAATCTTAGTCTTTCTCACCGATCAAATTCCTTGTTTTTCGACTTAATATTTGCTTGGGAAGTATCCTAAAATCTTTTCCATGAAATCCAAATCACTCTTTCCTGCTCACTATTCATCAACCTATCTCCATCGATACCTCGGGAATTTCTTTGGCTTTTTCCGGAACTTGTTCCCACTTGTTTGTGAGCATAGTCTAATTTTTAAATGCTCCAAAATATCTTTTCATGAACTCCAAATACTTTATTTGGGTTCGTCTTGTTCTAAATTATCTCGAGAATTTTCCTGAATTTTTAGGAGCCTTGAGTATTTTTCGTGGCTTAAAATTCAATTAAAGGGGCTTTTCTAGAATTATTTTATCCATGAAATTAATTAATTCCGAAAATAATAAAATATCTCAGATTTCCTCATGCCCAAAGGCCCATGTCTTTATTTACTAATGGGCTTTAATAATTAATTAGGCCTATTAGTAAAGGTGGAGAGGTGCAACATCAATTAGTACCATATTGCTAGTTGATGTATTTGTGGGGAGATTTTCTTCCTATATATATCAACCAACCCCTTGGGTAAAGCACACCAAAACTACCGTGGGAAAAATCCTCGATAGTAAATTTGATTTTTTCTCCTCTCGCTCGTCGCCATTGCAAGGCTTGCTCGTTGCCGCCCCATCCCAGAGCCCCAACGCCGACGCTAACCGCAGCGTCAATTCGATTCACTGCTCCAATGATCCGACGCCCCTAGCCCTAATTATAGCTATTTAGCTCTGCCTCGTTGCCGATTTGGGATCTCGCCGATCGAAAGCAGATCCACGCCCGCCACCGCTGCATCGATCGTTGCTGTCCTCTGCGTCCTCCGTCTCCAACGCCGCAACTCATCGTAGCCGAGCCCCCACGCCGAGGAAGCCGCGCTCCGCGCCGAGCCTCTGCGGGTGCAACGTGACTCTACCAGTCTACCACCATCGAGAACCCCTATATGTAAGCTCCTTTGCCCCCTCAATCTCCCGGTATTGGTCCCATAGCAAAACGAGGCATGTAGGTTCCTTTCATAGAACTCGGTCGAAGCTATCTCCATCGCCGGCCATAGTTGCACTGCACCCTGCAAGCATGCTCTCTCCAGTTCCTAGCTTTGATGATATCTTTAGCTTTCATGACATCATATCTAGCCTTGATGACATCGCATATTGTTTTCTTGCCGTTTTCCTTTAGAAAAACAAATCCAGAAAATACAATGAAAATACATATACACATACAATCATCTTGAGCACATCTCCATATTTTCTTTCCTCGCTGGGAATTACACTATGCCTTTGGCTACTGCTGGCACATGCATGCCTCATCTACTTATACTCAATCATGCGTCAATTATTTCTTTATTCAAAATTCTACCCGTTTCCTTCTAGATCAATGCAAAGTTATCTTCTTATATCAGTTCATCTTATGTCTTCAGAGCTCGTCGATATCCATATTCCTCTCTATATGAAAAATCCCTGACTGAGGCCCTTCCTTTCCCTACGAGGACAGCAGTAGCCTCTCCAATGGCCAAGGAAGCTACGATCTGCAACAGCCCAAGCCCCTCCCCCTGCGCACGTTAGCAGCAGGCCATCACCATGCTCAGGCTCAGATCGGGAGGATGACACAAGGTACAAGACGATGTAATTACGAGTTTGCCACCTAGTCTTTAAACTCCGCTTTCTTTCTTTTAAATCCGGTTCGAGTAGTTCTTGTCGCGTTAGTTTCAGAAAGTCGCGCTCTAAGCAGTAGCACTAACGTATCTTATGTCACCCAATTATGAATTTATTGATTTAAATATAATTTGATTAGTACTAATTTAATTGTTTTCTAATTAAAAGCAACGAGAGTTGTAATTCCATTCTTTTTGTGTTGCGACCATGCCGATGTAAACTATATGATAGCAATGACTTTAATCATGTTACATGCTTGTAAATTTTATAAATAGAATATTAAATGGATTAATATGCCTGCACTAGTTTTCCAATTTAAAAGTCATATATATGTATTATAAGTTTGCTTAGTTTAACAAGACGTCAGATACAGTTCTATTAGAGGTTCTCACATGTTTTTTTATTTTGAAAAGCTAAAGTTTATTTTGGTTAAATAATACATGCTAGTTTATACATTAAAATATGATTAGTTTAACCATATTACATATATTAGACGTAGATGCTCTCAAATATTTATTTCTTTTGTAAAGTAAATTTAAAATGACTTTAATATGTTTTTCCATATATAGTTAAACATGTTGGTTTAATTTATATATACATGCAACTAGTTTCATAACTAAAAATCAATATATAGGTTTTATACTTTGGTATTTTATATATGAATATTAATATGATTAATTGTTATCATCAATGTACCTTTTGAGTTATAAGTTATTTAGCTTAAGCCGCATGATATGTAGTTTGAGTAGGTGTTTCACATGTCCTTTTATTTTTCAAAGTTAGTGTTTAATTTGCTTAAATATATAACAAAATTGATAGGTAACATATGACTAGATTTAACTTGGCTTTTAAATTGAATTATGATTTGACTAATCTGAACTAATAACCACTCTCTGATTTTGTTTAACTAAAATTAATCGAGCTTGTAGTCATCTCTTTTCTTGTATAATTTAAAACTCCGTTAGTCGTTTCTTTTAAAGATAGTTCGGTTATCGGTGTTTCTTATGCTTTTTGATCGTAGTAACGAAAGCACTCTCTTAGCACGTTGTTTTAAAGCTCTTGCTCTGCTGTTCTTAGTCTACTTTGTTTCCTTGTATGTTTGTTGGTGTGCTTTGATCCGCGAGTAGAACCAGAATTGTTGGTAAGCGCCGGTGATCAGAAGCTGAGTAATCAAGCTTCTGAAGTTGCGTAATTGAAGATAGAGTGAGGCTTCAAGCAAGTTGCTTTGGGTGTAAAGCAAGACTAAGGCAAGTATAGCTTGGGTTTTCTTTTCGTGACCATGATCTTGAAACTGGATTAATGAATATGCTATAAACATAAACAAGATGACTTTTTAGCAACATAAGGACTTGTCTTGTAAGTGATCATCCGGGACTTACAAAGACAAATTTGTGAGGGCTATATGGCTCGGCTTTAGCTCAAGATGAGGTCTTTTTCTAGCCGGCTTAGAGGATATTTCATGAGTTGGGTATAGGACAGCCTCTGTCTCTGTTGAGCCTAGCTATGGAAGCGGCCTTTTTTTTTTTTTTTTGGAAGGGGGTTCCTATATCCGATGACCTGCGGCCCTTCCTTGTTAGACGGAACCTTTGAAAGGCTTCATAGTGAACCCCGCCGCCTTCCTTGGTAGTGGGTTAAGAGGTCGATCACCTCGGGCGAAAGGGCAAATCACGACTCACAAGTGAAAGTGTACACCTCTCAGCAGAGTTTAATAAAGCTGGTATACTAGCCGTGCTCACGGATACGAGCTGGCCTTGGAACCCCTTACATAAGGGATGATGACTTTTACTTGTTAAGATGATCATTTATATCAATTGTTTAAGATATTTATTATTCAATTATACTTGATCATGTGGTTATGGAATATACTACCTTGTTGTTATATTTCTTTGAGTTCGACATGGACTCACTCTTGCAATTTCCCCACACCTTAGGGTGGATATCGTTTGCTAGAGTCTCAAGGATGTAGGCTTGTGATCAACCAAACCGATTGGATCCGTGGGAGTGAAGTCTGCACCGGAGATCGAGTTGTCTATCCGTTGATTGCTTTCTAAGGTTATCTTTTTTGCTAAGTTCGCTATATATTAAGCATTGTGAATTGATACCGCCCTTCATTTGTAGCTATATGTGAGGTTTGATTATCGTGGCTCGCATATGGTGTGCATTCGGCTTTGTCCTTTAAAACCGGTGTTACAAGTGGTATCGAGCAATCTTGATCAGAGGACATAAAGCCTAGTTAGCACTGGTCGATTTGTAATACTTACTTTGCTATAAAACTATTTTTCCATCTCCTTGATCATTGATTTGTTATTTCTCAGCCTTGTCTTATTGTCTCCTCCTTGATAGCTTCCTTTGAGCTATTAACTTCTTATGTTCTTGAAGTTTTGTTTATGTTGTTTTACTAAAACTTTTCTGACCCTGTCTTGTTCAAATTTACGATTGCCTTTCATCATCTATAATCCACTCCTTAGGATGACCGCCATTTCTATAGAAGCACGTGTAGTGTTGATGTGGTGCTGTGTGTTGTCTTGCTTGTTGTGTTGCTTGCATGCCCTCTCAATGTTGTGATCCAACAAAGACCCTGAAGATGAAATTCCAAAGTTAAGTAAAGCCCTTGTTAAGTGGGGTAGCGTCTCCTGTCAACAACAACAAGTCCTGAGTATCTCAAGCAACAAGGCATGAAGAATTAAAGATTAAACTTTATCTTTCTTGTCATCTTTTGGCTAACCCCAATCCATGTCATATATCACATCAATCTCAAATCAATGGAGCATGAAGACACGAAGATTAGTCTTACCCGTCTCTCTAGTCGTTAAATCTCGTTTCTACCATATTCTGTCTTTTCGGAGCAGTTTGTCTTTCTCAGCTTATACCTCTATTTTTGGGTTACCAAAAATAATGAAAAAAATCTAGACAACAGTAGACTTCATTATCTTTCTCTGGCCGCAAGAATCACTCTCATAACTATTATATATTTGGAGTTATGAAAATCACAAGATGATGCATCTGTGCTGTCAGAAATCTGGAGCAGTCTGTGGTATTCTGGTCATAACGCGATTTTGGTTCTTGCAAAGTATATGAAATTTTTCTGGGAATAACTAGACTTCCATATCTTTCATATGCCTCTGGAATCACTATCATAGCTGTTTTCTTTTCGGAGATATAATCATCTCAATTGGAAGTTTCTGCGCAGTCTGAATCCTGGAACAGTTTCTGTTGTGCACTGTTTTCGACCAAGTTAACTACAGAATCTGGAAACGTGTTCTATAAGAAATCTGTATAGGAGTTGATAAGCTTTCCAACGGTGTAAAGTACGACATTATTGGATTTTTAGAACAGGAGTTATAGTTGTTTTTCTGGACTGCTGTTTTTTCATCTCGCGAGAAAATTTCAGATTACTTGATTTTACCCCGACACAGAAGTTCTTTGGAGTGACCGGAGGACATGGTGATAATTATCTCACTTAGAAGAAGATGCAAGCTAACCTTTGGTGCGCCTAGTTGATCTTTTCTTAAGGAGGGTAGCTAAGATAAAGAAGTTATAAGACGAAGGTTTCATGCATTCAAGCATTTTCACTTGGGGCTCGGGTATTCATGAGGATTGGTCTTTACTTTGAGCTATCATCCTTTTGGTGTTCAGGCTTGAACTCAAAAACTATCTCTATCCATCTTGTCATCGCTTGTGTAGCCCCGATCCTTCTTCTTACATCTCATGAATCGCCAATCAAAGGAGTGTGGAGGCATGAAGATCCGTCCTATCTTTCTCTCTAGTCTCTTCGAATCTCGGGACGAGATTCCTGTTAAGTGGGGTAGAATTGTCACACCCCAAAATTTCTAATTTTGGGTTGTGCATAGAAAACACTAATTAAAATAAATGTTTTGATATTGGGATAAAATTTACCAATCTTAGTTTGAACTAGCGTAAATTTAGTTACAGGAAAAATGTGAATTTTCAAGCTTTTCCAAATTAATTTGACGAGCTATTGTTTGATGTGATGCTTGGTTGTTGATTTATTTCATGTTGTGAGAAAAGATTTTAAAAATGCGTTTAGTAAGTCGATCTTCTTTCTCCAGCAAATCTTAGTCTTTCTCACCGATCAAATTCCTTGTTTTCCGACTTAATATTTGCTTGGGAAGTATCCTAAAATCTTTTCCATGAAATCCAAATCACTCTTTCCTGCTCACTATTCATCAACCTATCTCCATCGATACCTCGGGAATTTCTTTGGCTTTTTCCGGAACTTGTTCCCACTTGTTTGTGAGCATAGTCTAATTTTTAAATGCTCCAAAATATCTTTTCATGAACTCCAAATACTTTATTTGGGTTCGTCTTGTTCTAAATTATCTCTCGAGAATTTTCCCCTGAATTTTTGAGCCTTCGGAGTATTTTTCGTGGCTTAAAATTCAATTCTGGGCTTTTCTAGAATTATTTTATCCATGAAATTAATTAATTCCGAAAATAATAAAATATCTCAGATTTCCTCATGCCCAAAGGCCCATGTCTTTATTTACTAATGGGCTTTAATAATTAATTAGGCCTATTAGTAAAGGTGGAGGGTGCAACATCAATTAGTACCATATTGCTAGTTGATGTATTTGTGGGGAGATTTTCTTCCTATATATATCAACCAACCCCTTGGGTAAAGCACACCAAAACTACCGTGGGAAAAATCCCTCGTATAGTAAATTTGATTTTTCTCCTCTCGCCGTCGCCGCCGCGCTGCTCGTTGCCGCCCCATCCCAGAGCCCACAACGCCGACGCCAACCGCGCACCGTGCTCGATTCACTGCTCCAACGATCCGACGCCCCTAGCCCTAATTATAGCTATTTAGCTCTGCCGCTCGATTTGGGATCTCGCCGATCGAGCAGACCACGTCCGCCACCGCTGCATCGATCGTTGCTGTCCTCCTCGCGTCTCCAACGCCGCAACTCATCGAGCCGAGCCCCCACGCCGAGAAGTCGCCGCCGCCTCGCCGAGCGACCTCTGGGTGCAACGTGACTCTACCAGTCTACCACCATCGAGAACCCCTATATGTAAGCTCCTTTGCCCCTCAATCTCCGGTATTGGTCCCATAGCAAAACGAGGCATGTAGGTTCCTTTCATAGAACTTCGGTCGAAGCTATCTCCATCGCCGCCATAGTTGCACCGCACCGCAAGCATGCTCTCTCCAGTTCCTAGCTTTGATGATATCTTTAGCTTTCATGACATCATATCTAGCCTTGATGACATCGCATATTGTTTTCTTGCCGTTTTCCTTTAGAAAAACAAATCCAGAAAATACAATGAAAATACATATACACATACAATCATCTTGAGCACATCTCCATATTTTCTTTCCTCATTGGGAATTACACTATGCCTTTGGCTATTGGGCTGGCACATGCATGCCTCATCTACTTATACTCAATCATGCGCCAATTATTTCTTTATTCAAAATTCTACCCGCTTCCTTCTAGATCAATGCAAAGTTATCTTCTTATATCAGTTCATCTTATGTCTTTGAGCTCGTCGATATCCATATTCTCTCTATATGAAAAATCCTCGACCGAGGCCCTTCCTTTCCCTACGAGGACAGCAAAGAGCCTCTCCAATGGCCAAGGAAGCTACGATCCGCAACAGCCCAAGCCCCTCCCCCTCACAAGACGTTAGCAAAGCAGGCCATCACCATGCTCGAAGCTCAGATCGGAGGATGACACAAGGTACAAGACGATGTAATTACGAGTTTGCCACCTAGTCTTTAAACTCCGCTTTCTTCGCTTTTAAATCCGGTTCGAGTAGTTCTTGTCGCGTTAGTTTCAGTAAAGTCGCGCTCTAAGCAAAGAGTAGCACTAACGTATCTTATGTCACCCAATTATGAATTTATTGATTTAAATATAATTTGATTAGTACTAATTTAATTGTTTTCTAATTAAAAGCAACGAGAGTTGTAATTCCATTCTTTTTGTGTTGCGACCATGCCGATGTAAACTATATGATAGCAATGACTTTAATCATGTTACATGCTTGTAAATTTTATAAATAGAATATTAAATGGATTAATATGCCTGCGACTAGTTTTCCAATTTAAAAGTCATATATATGTATTATAAGTTTGCTTAGTTTAACAAGACGTCGATATGCTTCTATTAGAGGTTCTCACATGTTCTTTTATTTTGAAAAGCTAAAGTTTATTTTGGTTAAATAATACATGCTAGTTTATACATTAAAATATGATTAGTTTAACCATATTACATATATTAGACGTAGATGCTCTCAAATATTTATTTCTTTTGTAAAGTAAATTTAAAATGACTTTAATATGTTTTTCCATATATAGTTAAACATGTTGGTTTAATTTATATATACATGCAACTAGTTTCATAACTAAAAATCAATATATAGGTTTTATACTTTGGTATTTTATATATGAATATTAATATGATTAATTGTTATCATCAATGTACCTTTGAGTTATAAGTTATTTAGCTTAAGCCGCATGATATGTAGTTTGAGTAGGTGTTTCACATGTCCTTTTATTTTTCAAAGTTAGTGTTTAATTTGCTTAAATATATAACAAAATTGATAGGTAACATATGACTAGATTTAACTTGGCTTTTAAATTGAATTATGATTTGACTAATCTGAACTAATAACCACTCTCCGATTTTGTTTAACTAAAATTAATCGAGCTTGTAGTCATCTCTTTTCTTGTATAATTTAAAACTCCGTTAGTCGTTTTCTTTTTAAAGATAGTTCGGTTATCGGTGTTTCTTGCGTTTCTTTTGACTGTAGTAACGAAAGCACTCTCTTAGCACGTTGTTTTAAAGCTCTTGCTCTGCTGTTCTTAGTCTACTTTGTTTCCTTGTATGTTTGTTGGTGTGCTTTGATCCATGAGTAGAACCAGAATTGTTGGTAAGCTACCGGTGATCGTAAGTCGAAAATCAAGCTTCTGTGGTTGCGTAATTGAAGATAGAGTGAGGCTTCAAGCAAGTTGCTTTGGGTGTAAAGCAAGACTAAGGCAAGTATAGCTTGGGTTTTCTTTCTCGTGACCATGATCTTGAAACTGGATTAATGAATATGCTATAAACATAAACAAGATGACTTTTTAGCAACATAAGGACTTGTCTTGTAAGTGATCATCCGGGACTTACAAAGACAAATTGTGAGGGCTATATGGCTCTGGCTTTAGCTCAAGATGAGGTCTTTTTCTAGCCGGCTTAGAGGATCTGCATGAGTTGGGTATAGGACACCCTCTGTCTGTTGAGCCTAGCTATGGAAGCGGCCTTTTTTTTTTTTTTTGGAAGGGGTTCCTATATCCGATGACCTGCGGCCCTTCCTGTTAGACGGAACCTTTGAAAGGCTTCATAGTGAACCCCGCCGGCCTTCCTTGGTAGTGGGTTAAGAGGCTGATCACCTCGGGCGAAAGGGCAAATCACGACTCACAGTGAAAGTGTACACCTCTGCGGAGAGTTTAATAAACTGGTATACTAGCCGTGCTCACGGATACGAGCGGCCTTGGAACCCTTACATAAGGGATGATGACTTTTACTTGTTAAGATGATCATTTATATCAATTGTTTAAGATATTTATTATTCAATTATACTTGATCATGTGGTTATGGAATATACTACCTTGTTGTTATATTTGCTGAGTTCGACATGGACTCACTCTTGCAATTTCCCCCACACCTTAGGCTGGATATCAGTTTGCTAGAGTCTGAAGGATGTAGGCTTGTGATCAACCAAATGGCTTGGATCCAGGGAGTGAAGTCTCGCACCCGGAGATCGAGTTGTCTATCCGTTGATTGCTTTCTAAGGTTATCTTTTTTGCTAAGTTCGCTATATATTAAGCATTGTGAATTGATACTGCCCTTCATTTGTAGCTATATGTGAGGTTTGATTATCAGGGCTCGCATATGGTGTGCATTCGGCTTTGTCCTTAAAACCGGGTGTTACAAGAATTCTCCCATGAATGTGATTCAATGTTGCATGATGATTGGTTGGATGTACCTTGTGTTTTCATCCTTCATTCTTTTTCCTTCAAACCTGAAATGGTTAGTGACAAAAATACCCGAAGGAATATTTTCACAATTATATTTCTTTGCTAATTTCACAAAGGAAATACTGTAAAAGGTGAGATCTGCAAACCTGTCTCACACTTGAATTTCTATGCTTCAAACCTTTGAATGCGCTACATGTTGGTGAAGTGGTTTCCCCTTCCACACCAACCTGTCTCAAGATTCATGCCAACACACAACGAGATCTGCAATATTTATGATAAACAAACGCATCTATAACCACCCTTTCAAAAATTTTATGAACAGGAAGTATGAGGGGGTTGATGATCTCATGTGTGGAAATGTTAGAGAGACCAATTGATCCACGAGATTTCTCATGTGAGCATGGATTTGATGAGGTGTTCATGAAGTAGCTTCCATGCTCATCGATGTCATCTTCCTTTTCAAGCTCCAAGGGTGATTCTTCGTGGATGTCCAAAATTTCCCTTGGATTGGTGACTTTTGGGTTTACCTTGTTTAAGGCCTCCTTCAAACTTGGATGAGTCATGTTTATTAAGGAGATTGACTTAAGCTCACCCTTTGGATCAGGTTTGGGTTTTACCCTGAATGATTTGGCCTTGTCCAAACATTCTTTTCTTGCAAAGGCATATGAGTCCTTAATATCCTCCAGCCATTGTCATTGCTCTTCTAGGTCATCCTTGTGGCCTTCATGACTCCCATGCTTTGGTTGTCTTAGCGGATTTCTAGGATTATCATGAGACTTAGGAAAAAGAACATCAGGGGTATCATTAGGGTCAAGGATGGGTTCAGAGATAGGTTCAAAACTTATATTGGTTGTGGGCATAGAAGGGGAGAAGATAGGATTGACTTCAAAATGACTTGGCTCTCCTTCTATGGCATCACTTGTCATTCCATCCTTGGGTGTTTCTAGATGTTCCCCATAGGAATTTGGTTTAGGATGCTTTCTAAAAGATCCCTTCTTGAGAGGATTTGAATTATATTCACTTGAAGGTCTCTTATGAGAATTTAATGTACTCCCAAAATTAGCATCAAAGAGGTCATCCTTAATTTCAAAACGGATTTCCAAAGGTTGAATTTCTTCTTCCTTTGGAGGATTTAGGCTTTGGGATATTGATGGTTCAGGATTGATAGCTAAATCTTGGAATTGGAGTGATTATGATTTGGCTATTAAAACTTCCTCTTCTTGCTCGAGAGAGGATTTTCTCTCTTCCTCGGAGAGTTCATCATGAATGCTAGTGTAGGGAATCTTTCCAATAATTCTATCAAGGATAGTCCTTGATTCACTAACAGACAAACAAAGGAAAGCTCCTCTAGAGGCTAAATCAAGGGATTGCGCAGAATCCTTGCTAAGACCCATATAAAAATGATGAAGAAGAATCGGGTCTAGAATAGCAAGGTCTGGGCCAGTGGTGATAAGACTATTAAAATGATCCCACAATGCGCCAAGAGACTCTTTCTCTTTTTGGTTAAAGGTTAGAACTTCTATTCGAAGGCTGACTACTCTAAAGATGGGAAAGAAAGATAAACAAAATTTAGAGCATAGCATTTTCCAATCTCCTTGCATACTATCTATGGTTTTTATTATACCATTGTTTAGCTCTTCCCATCAAAGAAAACGTAAATAACTTCTATCTTAAGGTTTTGTCTGACATGCCAATGATATGTAAGCATGCATAGGTCTGTTCAAACTCCTATAGGTGTAAGTATGGTTTTCATTGCCTTCTCCCGAGAAGGATTGTTCCCGAATCAATTTTATTAAACACGGGCGCAGCTCATAACCAGTTGTTAGGATAGGCTTTGAAAATTTTGGTGGCTCTAGGCTTGTGCTCGTAGGTTCAGCATATTGATATATAGGTGTGTTATCCATGCTAAAAGAAAAATTAAAACAAAAGATACAAAGTTAAGCTAGGTTCGTAGTTAACTCTGCAACCATTTCCCCGGCAACTGCGCTAGAAAGCTTGTTGGTATTTATTAACGCACATAGAAAAGATCCTCAAGCACATGGATACTGTTGTAGCTTTCACCCAGAAGTATTCCAAGTATCGTATCTATATGGAAACATGTGAGATTGACTACAGTCTAACTTAACTAGAGGGTAGCAACAACGCTAAGGATAAAAGGTGCATAGAGAGGATTACTAAGGTTCTCTAGTTCTAACTTGGGTAAGCTACACCAACAGAGGATGCTTTTCGTGGCTACCGGGTCCTACTTGGCCTACAGATGGGAGGTGGACTACAAAGGACTCAACGAGAGTGTCACACTCATGATCTACCATCGGTCCAGAATGCAGGGTGCATCCATGATTAACCCAACTCTAAGCACCATGCTTACACTTATGGTTAATACTTTAACCTAGAGTGTCTATAGATTAAAGCACTCAAAAGAGAGTCACAAACCTGATGAATGTTGGCGATGCTTAACTCATAGAGGGGTAGGCGGCAGGTGGTGATAGCCCTATCCGTCCTTCGTAATCCCCCACGTTCGAATATGGCGTAGAGCTATAGGCCAGCATCACTTGGTAGACCAAGTGTGATCCAGTGCCCGAAGTGAGTCTATAGTAGCAAAGTTATCTTCGCTTAAGGTGTCTTCCCTTAGAAGAACCTCACTACCCGAGTTATCCTTCATCCAGTTCTCCTAGGTAAACTAGCCAAGAGACAACTTACACCTCCATTCCTCGTGGAAATACGATACCCTGAATACCACCGGGTGAAGTGCTACAACGGTACTTCCGTGCGCTTGTGGACTTTTCTGCTTACGCTAAGAAGAACCAACAAGCATTTCTGACGCCGTTGTCGGGGAACGGTTGTTGTTTTAGCCTTTGAACCTAGTTTGCCAGTGTATCCTTTGTTTTTACCTTTCTTTTCTTTTTACTCTTTTCCAATGGAGCAACTTACCATTCAAAATCTTTTTGCTCCTAAGGGCGAGTTCGTTGAACCTCCACAATCATCAAAGCCAATCACAGCTTCTAGTTACGAACTCCGCCCTGGCTTTATAGCCATGGTTTGGGAATAGGCCTTCTCGGGGTTAGATTATGAAAACCCCTACAATCACCTAAGGGAGTTCAAGCAGCTCTGTGCTTGCCTGACCATCTTAGGCATGTCACAAGAAACACTTCAGTGGAAGTTGTTTCCCTTTTCGCTTGATGAGAGGGCAAAACAATGGTACACCCACAATGTATGAAAGGTAGCTGGTGATTGGGAAGAACTAAGGAATAGATTCTGTCTTGCGTTTTTCCCTATATCCCGAATTGCTACCCTACAATAGGAGATCCTCAACTTCCAACAAAAAGAGAAGGAAACCATAGGTGCAGCCTGGGACAGATTCTCAATTTTAACGAGGTCTGGCCCAGACTTGTTTATACCCAACCATGTGCTTTTACAATACTTCTGGTTAGGGCTTAGCAAGGAATCTACCCTACAGCTCAATATAGCTGCCTTAGGTTCATTTACCCATAAAACCACGGCGGAAGGGGAAGCTCTCATAGACCGCATTCTAGAAAACACTCCCCCGCTAGAACCCCTCCGTGTAGAGCCAGAGCCGAGCCACGAGGAAGTCTCTTTAGCTAAGGCTGAACCCAAACATCCTTAGAGAGACCCTCACTCGAACCTAAAGATCCGAAGGAAGGGTCCCAACCTTCAGACTTTTGGTATTTCGAGGATGAATTTTTTAAAGATTTTGGAAACACCTCGAATTACTCATGCCAAAGGAGTCCACCAGTCCCTATCACTCCTTGCGATCCCTTGGACAAAGAACTCCTTAGGGAGTCCATCAAGGAGTTGACTACCATCACAAGTAGCAAATGGGTAGACGAGGTGGAGCTTTCTTCTGAAGAGATTCAGATTTGCGCCCCCTCCTTACCTATCCATTGTAAAATGCAAGGGAACTAGGTAGATATATTGTACAATCCAACTGTAGGAGCAAACCTCATGTAAAAATCCTTTGCACTCACTTGTTTGGGCGAAGAACCTCATGCTCCAATAGTCAAGTCCTTTAGAATCACCCATCAATCCAGCCTAAAAGGACTTGGGATTCTGCACAACATAACACTCCATAACTAATTTTGAAATGGTCCTCGATTTCCACGTCTTTGACATAACTAATTTTGATAGGGCACCCCTTAGAAAAACTCTTCTTAGACCCACAAAAACAGGGGATCTGGACGTAAAGTTGGGGAGACACGTCTTTACCATTCCTATCACTCGAGCTAAAAACTCGATGGTAGAATCTCTCCCCTATCCTAACCTGCCCAAGGAAGTTATGTTGGTTCTACCCTTCAAATCTCCTAAATCTCCTTAGAAAAAGATGCAAGACTATTCATAGAAGAAGAGGATGACTTAGGAGATACCATAGATCTTCCCACAGAGGAAGCACCGGCACGACTTTAGGTTGAGCTAAAACCCCTACCCACTGGTTTGCGTTATGCTTTCCTGAATGGCGACAAAGAAACTTCTATAATCATTAGCGATAAGCTTTCTGATGAGGAGACGTCCAAACTCATCGTCATTTTAGAGAAACATAGGTCAGTCCTCGGGTATTCCTTGTAAGATCTCAAGGGGATTAGCCCAACTCTCTGCACCCATCGCATTCCGATTGACCCTTCAAGTACACCATCTCAAGAGCCTTGGCATAGGCTCAATAATGCGATGCGGGAAGTCATGAAGAAGGAAGTCCTCAAACTTCTTCATGCTGGGATTATCTATCCCATACCACATAGCGACTGGGTTAGTCCCGTCCAAGTGGTTTCAAAGAAAGGAGGCATGATGGTCGTTGAAAACAATACAAACGAGTTAATTCCACAACATACCATCATGGGGTGGAGAATGTGTATTGATTACCGGAAACTCAACGCGACAACAAAGAAAGACCACTTCCCACTGCCTTTCATTGATGAAATGTTAGAGCGGTTGGTGAAGCATTCTTTCTTCTGTTTTCTCGATGGGTTTTCAGGATATCATCAGATTCCCATTCACCCCGATGATCAGAGCAAGACAACATTTACATGCCTATATGGAACATACGCTTATCATAGAATGTCGTTCGGGTTGTGTAATGCACTTGCGTCATTCCAACGGTGCATGATGTCTATTTTCTCAGACATGATAGAAGAGATCATGGAGGTTTTCATGGATGATTTTTCAGTCTATGGCAAAACCTTTGATCACTGTCTAGAGAATCTAGACAAAGTATTGCAGAGGTGCCAAGACAAGGACCTGGTGCTTAACTAGGAAAAGTGCCATTTCATGGTCCGTGAAGGCATTTTTCTTGGGCACCTTGTGTCTAAGAGGGGGATTGAGGTAGATGAGGCTAAGATCGAGGTCATCGAGCAGCTACCACCCCCCGTGAACGTAAAAGGGATCCGCAGCTTCCTAGGTCATGCAGGGTTCTATAGGCGGTTTATCAAGGACTTTTCACAAATCGCTAGACCCCTCACAAACCTACTAGCTAAGGATGCACCCTTTGAGTTCATAGATGAGTGCTTAACTGCTTTCCACACTCTCAAGAAAGCACTCATCTCAGCACCAATCATCCAACCACCCGATTGGTCGCTGCCATTCGAGATCATGTGTGATGCTATTGACTATGTTGTTGGTGCGGTCCTTGGCCAAACCAAAGATAAGAAGCATCACACAATTGCATACGCTAGCAAAATGCTGATGGGAGCACAGCTTAATTACGCTACCATAGAAAAAGAGCTCTTAGCAGTCATTTTTGCCATCGATAAGTTTAGGTCTTACTTAGTAGGTGCAAAAATTATCGTTTATATTGATCATGCTGCACATAAATATTTGCTCACTAAGAAAGACGCTAAACCTAGATTAATAAGATGGGTTCTCTTACTCCAAAAATTTGACTTTGAAATAAAAGATAAAAAGGGGGTAGAGAACACTATCGCCGAGCATCTATCATGTTTGCAAGTCACTAACATATAGGAACTGCCAATAAATGACTTCCTATGCGATGACATGCTACTAAAGGTGATGGATACAAACCCGTGGTATGCGAACATTGTGAATTTCATGGTTTCAGGATATGTACCACTGGGCAAAAACAAAAGAAAGCTGCAAGCATAAAGCAGACGCTTTGGGATGACCCATACCTATACAGGGTATGCTCTGATGGCCTATTGGGGAGATGTGTACCAACAGCGGAACGTTTGCAAATCATCAAAAAATGCAATGCAGCACCGTACGGAGGCCATTACAGAGTACTCCGCACACAAGCCAAAATCTAGCAGTGCGGATTCTTCTGGCCGATGATGTACGAAGACACCAAGGAGTTCATCCGAAGGTGCTGAAAATGCCAGCTGCTGGGTGGCATCATAGCTCGCAATGCAATGCCCCTCCACTATAACCTATAAGTGGAGATCTTCGATGTTTGGGGCATTGACTTCATGGGGCTGTTCCAAAAGTCCCATGACAGCGAGTACATCCTTATTGCCGTTTACTACCTATCAAAATGGGTGGAAGCTCTACCATGCAGAGCTACTGACGCCAGGCATGCAAGGAAGATGTTCCATGAAGTGTTCTTCCCTCACTTTGGAACACCACGAATGGTGATAAGCGATGGAGGATCCCACTTCATTGATAAAACCTTCAAAGCTTTCCTGAAAGAGCTTGGGGCCAAGCACAACATTGCCACCTCGTACCATCCTCAAACAAGCGGTCAGGCAGAAACTTCAAATAAACAAATCAAGAATATCCTACAGAAAATGGTCAATGCAATGGAAAAAGGATGGAAGGATAAGCTACCTGAAGCACTTTGGGCATACAGGACAGCTTATAAAACTCCCATTGGCATGTCGCCATTCTAGCTCATTTATGGAAAAAGCTACCATTTACCAGTTGAGCTTGAACACCGAGCTCACTGGGCTATAAAAAACTAGAACATGGATGTGAAGTTAGCCGGCAGAAATTGTCAAAACAAATTGCCGAGCTAGAAGAGTGGCGAGAGAAGGCGTACCATAGTGCCAAGCTCTACAAAGAAAGAACTAAGAGATGGCACGATCATGAATCCAACAAAAAGAGTTCAAGGAGGGAGACAAGGTGCTACTGTTCAACTCTTGAGTCAAACTCTTCGATGAAGGAAAACTTAGAAGCAAATGGCAAGGACTGTACACCATCATCAACACATCGCCACATAGTGCGATCACCACCCGAGACGATGACGGGAACATTTTCAAAGTTAACGGTCAACGTTTAAAAGTTTTCCTAGAGCCTTCTTATAACACTAACTTAGAAATAGATAGAATAGATTTAATTGCTTTTGATAAATTCATCCAAAACTTATGAAAAAAAATTTAAAAAATAATTATGCTAACATATTCTTTCATTTACTTGAAATATAAAAATATTGCTTTATCTTCTTAAGCAAGTCATCATGGCTAAAAAGACCTTTATGCCCTCACTAGACAAACCATGATCCTTGCTTATTCTTGCTTAATCTTGTTTATTCTTGCTGATCACATGAGTATCCACTCTTAATTACAAGATCATGTGAAAGTTTGTGTTGATATTTCTTAACGACTATTGGAGGATTCCGCAAGCGCACTGAACTATCGCATAGCACTTCGCTCGGTGAGTACCGAGTGTCAAATTTATATTTTTTTCCCACAGGAGGCGGAAGGCTTGAATTTATAATTGGACTAGGATTTGCTAAAGGAAACCTATACCAGACCTAGAAGACCCTTTCGGACTCCGAGAGCAGCTCCGCTCTTGCTCTACCCCACTACTATACTATTACTCTATAGCTAAGCTAAGCTAGAAAGCTAAGAGAAGCTTGGAGAGCTTGGAAATGAATGGGGCCCTTCTCCATCGAGCTCCACACCCTCTATTTATAGTGTAGAGAGGCATGGTAGGTATTTGTAGGTAATGGCAAGGTCGGTGGAGGACCAAGGGCACTGGGCAGCGCTATGGGGGCACCGGTCGGCCCTAGGATCCACCGCCATTGCATCATATCACTGTGGTTACTCCTCCAAGGCAGTTGTGAAGCCAACACATGGTGAAACTTGGCCAGTAAGGCAGTTCCAAGGTTGGTTGGAGCCTCCAAGTCTATGACGGTGGGCCAGTGGATCTGCGTCAACTCCATCTCATCCATCGGTTGAAACCGACTTCGATCAACGCATGAGAATACTTCCGGAGGAGCTCCCATGGATCGGTGATGTGGCAAAGTGCCAAGGTGGCACCTTGGGGGGCCGGGTGGTGCCTAGGTGGCACCGGGCGGCGCTGCCTAGTGGCCCCAAGTGGCCCTACCACGTCCACCTGCTTCCTTGGTCCATATTTGTCACCATTTTGGCCAAATTTTGCTATATTTCCTGCATACAAATAATTCTACAAGCACAAGTGGAACTAGGTGAATTATAAACAAAATTCTACAAATGTGATGATGATTTACCTCACTTTATCATGCTTTTGGGTAGAATGTTGATGGTCAAAATGGGTGTTAGTGACCGTCAACAAGCTCCCCCAAGCTACGCCTTTGTTGTCCTCAGCAAAGATGCGGGTTTAGCATGTAATAGGTGTTGGATCAGCAGTTTCTACTATGTAACGCCCTGCAAAGACTTGTATACAAACAAATACTATCTCTTGAGTTGAACATCTTAGCACTTAGAAATTTCACCATCAGTCTTAGCAATGTGGGACTTGTAGCTTTCACCTTGACACAAGCAATTGCAAGAATGTGTAGCTAGATAGATACTTTTTGCCTACTTTGGTTTAGCTCAAACTTCCTGGAGGTTTTCAAATGATTTGAAAAGAAAACTTGCCTAAGTTCCTCAGATGGTACATCAAGTCACTCAATGGTGTTTGAAATCCTTACCAAGGCTAGGAAATTTAGCCTTAATTTCTATCCTAAAGCTTATGTGGAGCTCAAGGTAGTTGGTAAAAGCATAGCTTACTTGAATTGAATATATTGCTAAGTCAAACACTTGGATCACAAGGAGCAACAAATCATACAAATTGATTAAGATGTGCTTGTGTGTGGTAAATTTGGTGGAAGTGGTACTCCTTTGAGAAGTTTCCCTTCTCTAGCTTCTTTGAGAGGGCATGGCTACTTTCTTTATCTCACTTTCTTTCTCTTTCTCTCTCTCTTTTTGAACACTAGAGCTTTTTGCTCTTTTATTCTCTCTATTTTTTTCTATAGCCCATGCCTCTCTTTTTGACGTAAGATAGCATAGAGAGGTAACTTTGATTCTCATAGAGCAATAATGAATGGAAAGCATATGTGGTTGCGTATCCCCAGTGTAGGAATAGCATAAACATGTGGGTGTACGTGATCTTGATCAAAAGCATGAAAAGTTTCTCTACTCACATCAACAAGGCTTGGAAAAGCTTAAAACAAACAAGTAGCTTTATGGCGGCTTTATCATATATGAATGGATGTTTATTTGGCTTTGGTAAGAATTTATCACCATTGAGGAACTTCTAGCAAGAGAGTTTAGCATTTTGCAAAACAAAACTCTAGGTTGTTTTTACCATTCCTCAGATAGGTTCAAAGATTTATTCTAATCATGGCTACAACATATCTCACAAAAGCCTATTCTTGGTTCTAGCATTTGGAACCCACGAAAGCATTCAACTTAAGATGAACCCTAAGTTTATCATGCTCAAAACTTAAGAAGTATAAGGTTGTATAACAAGCTTTTGCAAAGTATGACAGAGCAACTATCCATCATGTCCAAATAATTTTATCATCATGTTATTAGAGCAGAGTTTCTCTCAAGATAAATTTAAAGGCACTCCTCTCTACATTCTATGATCATGAATATTGAAATTTAAAGCAAACATTAATGTAAAGAGAGGATTTAAGATTTTTATAACTGAGCGGGGAGAGATACCTCTGCCAAGCTTGCCTTTTGCATAGGTTGGAATGTCTTCTAGTGGCTCTTTTGATTCTTTTCTGTATTGACTAACTACTACTACTAGAATGCATATATGACTAACTAACTAAACCTATAACTACTAGATAACTTATTCAGCAGGGATACTACTGAATATCTTTTATTCATTATTATTAAAAAATTGATATGTTGCTTTAAATGCAAATCTATCCTATTAGGCATTAGCTACTATAGACTTTATTTATTAACATAGAGTAGCTAAATGCAACTAACCTATCATGCAATGTAAAGCAAATTTATTGGAAATCTAAATGAGATGCAACTAATGAAATGCGGTAAATAAATGCAAGGAATAGAAAACTTACCTTTTTGACGGGCTCAAGGTCATTCATCCTTGGGTGGGGGTGTTTCATCTTGTTCCACCTAGGAGGCCTTGTCAGGATCAGGGGATGATGAGTTTGAGGATGGACCTTTCTTTTTACGCCATCTCTTTCTATTCTTCTTCTTGACAAGTTTCTCCGGTTCTTCAATCGGCTTTGGTTTCTTCATCTTGATTCTCTTTGGATGCTTCATCTTTACCCTGTTTCTCATCAAAGAAGCGTTGTCCAGAGGCAAAAGCAAATATTTCTTTTCTTCTAGCAAAGTGGAATTGGATTTGTCCAGAAGCCACATATATGCAAGCATTTGTAGTGTTAAGGAAAGGACGACCAAGGATTAAAGGTGTATCCTCGGCGTTGCCCATGTCTAAGATCATAAAATCTATAGGAACATAAGCACTCCTAACTTTGACTAATAAGTCAGTGGCTACTCCATCGAGATAATAGATAGATCGGTCGGCTAGCTGTTGGTAAACTGAAGTTGGCGCTAAGGTAGTGTAGAACAATTTATCATAAGTTTCTTTAGACATTATGTTAACACTAGAGCCTAGATCACACACAGAGCATTATGGAAGGTATGAGTTCCAATGGAGCAGGTAATCGCGGGGGTACCGGGATCACCTTTCTTAATGGTAAATGGGGAATCTAATAAATAGGAACCCCAAGAATTTAAAGCAAAGCCATCCTTTGTAGTAACAAGGTTGGTTGTCTCCATGGTTCCTTTAGGTTTGCTAGGAATTCTATCTTTTTCATAGGATGGTATAGCAGCAGCAATTTGAGTTAATTGGGTTTCTACCATCTTATTGAAACTAAGTGATTCTTTAAGACAGAAGAAAATTCAACCAATTTAGCATTTATATTTTCCAACATCTTGTCATGAGCATGTAACTTTTTAGAAATGCTATCAGTCATTCCACCATTACTATAAACAAGATCTTTCAAGAAAGCATAACTATTATTACCTTGATTATTCACATGAGGAGAAGAGTAATAATTGTTACCTCCCTGGTTGTTGGAGCGTTGATTCCAACCTTGATATTGTGGATGGAACCTGTTGTCGGTGTTGATGAAGTTGAGGTCCTCTTGGGTTTCGAAGCAGGAATTGCAGAATGTCCAACATCTCCACAGACTTTGTAAGTCATGTAGGAATCCATGGCTTTGAATGTCTCTTGGGCACTCACCTTCTCATAATGTTCTACTCGCTTCACGAGCAGATCCATCTTAGCTGCAAGCACGTCAATTTCTTTAATTGAATGCATACCTCGTTTACGGGGTTGGAGTCGATCGTCGCTCCATCCTTGGTTGGAAACCATCCTCTCGATCAGCATCTTTGCATCTGCAACACTTAGCGAAAAGAATGCTCCACCAGCAGCAGCATCTAAATGGCTCCTATCTAATGGCACTAATCCATGGTAGAAGTTCTAGATCAAAAGCCAGTCTTCCATGCCATGGTGTGGGCATGCTGAGACGTACTATTGCATTTGTTCCTAAGCTTCGGGAATCGATTCATCTACTAGTTGTTGAAAACTAGAGATTTTATTGCACAGAGCATTAGTCTTCCCTATGGGGAAAAACTTGACTAGGAAAGCATTGGAACACTTGTCCTAGGTGTCTACAACATTGTAGTTAGAGTAAAACCATTGCTTAGCCTTTCCTAACAATGAGAAGGGGAAAAGGCGAAGATGTATAGCCTCTTGCCTCACTCCCTTAATGGTGAAAGTGCTACAAATCTCCAAGAAGTGTTGGAGGTGAGCATTTGCATCCTCGTGGGCTTTCCCACAAAACAAACTAGCTTGAACCATCGTAATTAACGCTAGCTTAAGCTCAAAGTTAGCGTCCCCATTGATAACATTGGGTCTGGTGGCTACATTAGTAGGCGAGGGTGTAGAAAAATCATGAATGGACTTGTCACCCATGGTCGTGGAGGGTAGTGGTAGGATTTGAGGAAAAAAGGATAAACTACTTAGGATAACTAAAAACAACCTAGCTAACAAATCTAGCAATATAAATCCGAGGCCAGTTGCCTTCCCCGGCAATGATGCTAGAAATGCTTGTTGATATTTCTTAACGACTATTGGAGGATTCCACAAGCACATAGAACTATCATTTAGCACTTCGCTCAGTGAGTACCGAGTGTCGAATTTATATTTTTCCCATAGGAAGGCGGAAGGCTAGAATTTATAATTGGACTAGGATTTGCCAAAGGAAGGCTAAAGTTGATCCTAGGTCGCTAAACGATAGTGAAGGATAAATGTAAACTACCTAAACTAACTACTACTAACAAGCTAACCTAGAGATAGCTAGGTGGGAGAGCGAGCAATTTATCTTTCTAGTAACTAAGGTAAACAAATGACTAGGTGAAATGCGATAGTACTTTAGGGCACAGCCCGCCTACCAACTAGGGGAGTTAAATAGACAAGGTCTGCCACAAGCCCTATGATTTAATAACTAGACCTATCGTGATGGAATAAAGAGGATGAATAAGGTTGTCACCACTTGCCACCTACCACAATCTATTCGAAGGCCTAGCCATATCCATAGGTAATCTATAGCCTAAGCACCACTCTTAATCTATAAACTTACTACTTTGATCTGAGCTCCGATAAAATGGGATCAAAGCACCCTAACCAGAAGGTGGAACCGGTACTAACGAAAGACTACTAATTATAAGATAATCTATGCTACTAATGCCAAACAACTAGCACCTAAGCTCACTAATGATGAACACTAATGGCTAACTACTTAAAGTAAAGCAAAGCAATAATACTCGAATACAGTACTTAAATAAATACTGAATAAAGTTAATGTTGAAATGAAAGAATTACAAAGGAGCTATACCATACCCAGAAGACTCTTTTGGACTCCGAGAGCAGCTCTGCTCTTTCTCTACTCCACTACTCGACTACTACTCTATAGCTAAGCTAAGCTAGAAAGCTAAGAGAAGCTTAGAGAACTTGGAAATGAATGGGGCATCTCTCCACCGAGCTCCACACCCTCTATTTATAGTGTAGAGAGGCATGGGGGTATTTGTAGGCAGTGGCAAGGTCAGTGGAGGACCTAGGGCACTGGATGGCGCTAGGGGAGCGCCGGCCAGCCTTAGGATCCACCACCATTGCATCGTAGCACTGTGGTTGCTCCTCCAAGGCGGTTGTGAAGCAAGCACATGGTGAAACTTGTCCAGTAAGGCGGTTCCAAGGTTGGTTGGAGCCTCCAAGTGTATGACGGTGGGCCAATGGATCTGCGTCAACTCCATCTCATCCATCGGTTGAAAATGACTTAGATCAACGCATGAGAATGCTTTTGGAGGAGCTCCCACGGATCGGTGACGTGGCAAAGTGCCAAGGTGGCACCTTGGGGGCCGGGCGGCGCCTAGGTAGCGTCGGGCAACACTGCCTAGTGGGCCCAAGTGGCCCTGCCACGTCCACTTACTTCCTTGGTCCATATTTGTCACCATTTTGGCCAAATTTTGCTATATTTCCTGCATACAAATAATTCTACAAGCACAAGTGGAACTAGGTGAATTATAAATAAAGTTCTACATATGTGATGATGATTTACCTCACTTTATCATGCTTTTGGGTAGAATGTTGATGGTCAAAATGGGTGTTAGTGACCGTCAACAAGCTCCCCCAAGCTACGCCTTTGTTGTCCTCAGCAAAGATGCGGGTTTAGCATGTAATAGGTGTTGGATCAGCAGTTTCTACTATGTAACGCCCTGCAAAGACTTGTATACAAACAAATACTATCTCTTGAGTTGAACATCTTAGCACTTAGAAATTTCACCATCAGTCTTAGCAATGTGGGACTTGTAGCTTTCACCTTGACACAAGCAATTGCAAGAATGTGTAGCTAGATAGATACTTTTTGCCTACTTTGGTTTAGCTCAAACTTCCTGGAGGTTTTCAAATGATTTGAAAAGAAAACTTGCCTAAGTTCCTCAGATGGTACATCAAGTCACTCAATGGTGTTTGAAATCCTTACCAAGGCTAGGAAATTTAGCCTTAATTTCTATCCTAAAGCTTATGTGGAGCTCAAGGTAGTTGGTAAAAGCATAGCTTACTTGAATTGAATATATTGCTAAGTCAAACACTTGGATCACAAGGAGCAACAAATCATACAAATTGATTAAGATGTGCATGTGTGTGGTAAATTTGGTGGAAGTGGTACTCCTTTGAGAAGTTTCCCTTCTCTAGCTTCTTTGAGAGGGCATGGCTACTTTCTTTATCTCACTTTCTTTCTCTTTCTCTCTCTCTTTTTGAACACTAGAGCTTTTTGCTCTTTTATTCTCTCTATTTTTTTCTATAGCCCATGCCTCTCTTTTTGACGTAAGATAGCATAGAGAGGTAACTTTGATTCTCATAGAGCAATAATGAATGGAAAGCATATGTGGTTGCGTATCCCCAGTGTAGGAATAGCATAAACATGTGGGTGTACGTGATCTTGATCAAAAGCATGAAAAGTTTCTCTACTCACATCAACAAGGCTTGGAAAAGCTTAAAACAAACAAGTAGCTTTTATGGCGGCTTTATCATATATGAATGGATGTTTATTTGGCTTTGGTAAGAATTTATCACCATTGAGGAACTTCTAGCAAGAGAGTTTAGCATTTTGCAAAACAAAACTCTAGGTTGTTTTTACCATTCCTCAGATAGGTTCAAAGATTTATTCTAATCATGGCTACAACATATCTCACAAAAGCCTATTCTTGGTTCTAGCATTTGGAACCCACGAAAGCATTCAACTTAAGATGAACCCTAAGTTTATCATGCTCAAAACTTAAGAAGTATAAGGTTGTATAACAAGCTTTTGCAAAGTATGACAGAGCAACTATCCATCATGTCCAAATAATTTTATCATCATGTTATTAGAGCAGAGTTTCTCTCAAGATAAATTTAAAGGCACTCCTCTCTACATTCTATGATCATGAATATTGAAATTTAAAGCAAACATTAATGTAAAGAGAGGATTTAAGATTTTTATAACTGAGCGGGGAGAGATACCTCTGCCAAGCTTGCCTTTTGCATAGGTTGGAATGTCTTCTAGTGGCTCTTTTGATTCTTTTCTGTATTGACTAACTACTACTACTAGAATGCATATATGACTAACTAACTAAACCTATAACTACTAGATAACTTATTCAGCAGGGATACTACTGAATATCTTTTATTCATTATTATTAAAAAATTGATATGTTGCTTTAAATGCAAATCTATCCTATTAGGCATTAGCTACTATAGACTTTATTTATTAACATAGAGTAGCTAAATGCAACTAACCTATCATGCAATGTAAAGCAAATTTATTGGAAATCTAAATGAGATGCAACTAATGAAATGCGGTAAATAAATGCAAGGAATAGAAAACTTACCTTTTTGACGGGCTCAAGGTCATTCATCCTTGGGTGGGGGTGTTTCATCTTGTTCCACCTAGGAGGCCTTGTCAGGATCAGGGGATGATGAGTTTGAGGATGGACCTTTCTTTTTACGCCATCTCTTTCTATTCTTCTTCTTGACAAGTTTCTCCGGTTCTTCAATCGGCTTTGGTTTCTTCATCTTGATTCTCTTTGGATGCTTCATCTTTACCTGTTTCTCATCAAAGAAGCGTTGTCCAGAGGCAAAAGCAAATATTTCTTTTCTTCTAGCAAAGTGGAATTGGATTTGTCCAGAAGCCACATATATGCAAGCATTTGTAGTGTTAAGGAAAGGACGACCAAGGATTAAAGGTGTATCCTCGGCGTTGCCCATGTCTAAGATCATAAAATCTATAGGAACATAAGCACTCCTAACTTTGACTAATAAGTCAGTGGCTACTCCATCGAGATAATAGATAGATCGGTCGGCTAGCTGTTGGTAAACTGAAGTTGGCGCTAAGGTAGTGTAGAACAATTTATCATAAGTTTCTTTAGACATTATGTTAACACTAGAGCCTAGATCACACAGAGCATTATGGAAGGTATGAGTTCCAATGGAGCAGGTAATCGCGGGGGTACCGGGATCACCTTTCTTAATGGTAAATGGGGAATCTAATAAATAGGAACCCCAAGAATTTAAAGCAAAGCCATCCTTTGTAGTAACAAGGTTGGTTGTCTCCATGGTTCCTTTAGGTTTGCTAGGAATTCTATCTTTTTCATAGGATGGTATAGCAGCAGCAATTTGAGTTAATTGGGTTTCTACCATCTTATTGAAACTAAGTGATTCTTTAAGACAGAAGAAAATTCAACCAATTTAGCATTTATATTTTCCAACATCTTGTCATGAGCATGTAACTTTTTAGAAATGCTATCAGTCATTCCACCATTACTATAAACAAGATCTTTCAAGAAAGCATAACTATTATTACCTTGATTATTCACACGAGGAGAAGAGTAATAATTGTTACCTCCCTGGTTGTTGGAGCGTTGATTCCAACCTTGATATTGTGGATGGAACCTGTTGTCGGTGTTGATGAAGTTGAGGTCCTCTTGGGTTTCGAAGCAGGAATTGCAGAATGTCCAACATCTCCACAGACTTTGTAAGTCATGTAGGAATCCATGGCTTTGAATGTCTCTTGGGCACTCACTTTCTCATAATGTTCTACTCGCTTCACGAGCAGATCCATCTTAGCTGCAAGCACGTCAATTTCTTTAATTGAATGCATACCTCGTTTACGGGGTTGGAGTCGATCGTCGCTCCATCCTTGGTTGGAAACCATCCTCTCGATCAGCATCTTTGCATCTGCAACACTTAGCGAAAAGAATGCTCCACCAGCAGCAGCATCTAAATGGCTCCTATCTAATGGCACTAATCCATGGTAGAAGTTCTAGATCAAAAGCCAGTCTTCCATGCCATGGTGTGGGCATGCTGAGACGTACTATTGCATTTGTTCCTAAGCTTCGGGAATCGATTCATCTACTAGTTGTTGAAAACTAGAGATTTTATTGCACAGAGCATTAGTCTTCCCTATGGGGAAAAACTTGACTAGGAAAGCATTGGAACACTTGTCCTAGGTGTCTACAACATTGTAGTTAGAGTAAAACCATTGCTTAGCCTTTCCTAACAATGAGAAGGGGAAAAGGCAAAGATGTATAGCCTCTTGCCTCACTCCCTTAATGGTGAAAGTGCTACAAATCTCCAAGAAGTGTTGGAGGTGAGCATTTGCATCCTCGTGGGCTTTCCCACAAAACAAACTAGCTTGAACCATCGTAATTAACGCTAGCTTAAGCTCAAAGTTAGCGTCCCCATTGATAACATTGGGTCTGGTGGCTACATTAGTAGGCGAGGGTGTAGAAAAATCATGAATGGACTTGTCACCCATGGTCGTGGAGGGTAGTGGTAGGATTTGAGGAAAAAAGGATAAACTACTTAGGATAACTAAAAACAACCTAGCTAACAAATCTAGCAATATAAATCCGAGGCCAGTTGCCTTCCCCGGCAATGATGCTAGAAATGCTTGTTGATATTTCTTAACGACTATTGGAGGATTCCACAAGCACATAGAACTATCATTTAGCACTTCGCTCAGTGAGTACCGAGTGTCGAATTTATATTTTTCCCATAGGAAGGCGGAAGGCTAGAATTTATAATTGGACTAGGATTTGCCAAAGGAAGGCTAAAGTTGATCCTAGGTCGCTAAACGATAGTGAAGGATAAATGTAAACTACCTAAACTAACTACTACTAACAAGCTAACCTAGAGATAGCTAGGTGGGAGAGCGAGCAATTTATCTTTCTAGTAACTAAGGTAAACAAATGACTAGGTGAAATGCGATAGTACTTTAGGGCACAGCCCGCCTACCAACTAGGGGAGTTAAATAGACAAGGTCTGCCACAAGCCCTATGATTTAATAACTAGACCTATCGTGATGGAATAAAGAGGATGAATAAGGTTGTCACCACTTGCCACCTACCACAATCTATTCGAAGGCCTAGCCATATCCATAGGTAATCTATAGCCTAAGCACCACTCTTAATCTATAAACTTACTACTTTGATCCGAGCTCCGATAAAATGGGATCAAAGCACCCTAACCAGAAGGTGGAACCGGTACTAACGAAAGACTACTAATTATAAGATAATCTATGCTACTAATGCCAAACAACTAGCACCTAAGCTCACTAATGATGAACACTAATGGCTAACTACTTAAAGTAAAGCAAAGCAATAATACTCGAATACAGTACTTAAATAAATACTGAATAAAGTTAATGTTGAAATGAAAGAATTACAAAGGAGCTATACCATACCCAGAAGACTCTTTTGGACTCCGAGAGCAGCTCTGCTCTTTCTCTACTCCACTACTCGACTACTACTCTATAGCTAAGCTAAGCTAGAAAGCTAAGAGAAGCTTAGAGAACTTGGAAATGAATGGGGCATCTCTCCACCGAGCTCCACACCCTCTATTTATAGTGTAGAGAGGCATGGGGGTATTTGTAGGCAGTGGCAAGGTCAGTGGAGGACCTAGGGCACTGGATGGCGCTAGGGGAGCGCCGGCCAGCCTTAGGATCCACCACCATTGCATCGTAGCACTGTGGTTGCTCCTCCAAGGCGGTTGTGAAGCAAGCACATGGTGAAACTTGTCCAGTAAGGCGGTTCCAAGGTTGGTTGGAGCCTCCAAGTGTATGACGGTGGGCCAATGGATCTGCGTCAACTCCATCTCATCCATCGGTTGAAAATGACTTAGATCAACGCATGAGAATGCTTTTGGAGGAGCTCCCACGGATCGGTGACGTGGCAAAGTGCCAAGGTGGCACCTTGGGGGCCGGGCGGCGCCTAGGTAGCGTCGGGCAACACTGCCTAGTGGGCCCAAGTGGCCCTGCCACGTCCACTTACTTCCTTGGTCCATATTTGTCACCATTTTGGCCAAATTTTGCTATATTTCCTGCATACAAATAATTCTACAAGCACAAGTGGAACTAGGTGAATTATAAATAAAGTTCTACATATGTGATGATGATTTACCTCACTTTATCATGCTTTTGGGTAGAATGTTGATGGTCAAAACGGGTGTTAGTGACCGTCAACAGTTTGCAACATGAATATTCTTGAATCAGCATGAAGGCACCGGCGCCATCAGCCTCAAGCGGAAGGCACCCGAAGCTAGCGAACCTAGCAAGCACTCTTTTGTAAGGCCTTTGGGCAATTCAAGCTCTCATGCTAGTTCATCCTTACCTTCCGCTAGGCCTAGTCCCTCATACACCGTGGTAGGCGTGTGCAAACCTGACGGAGGGTACGGGAAGGTGCTCATGCATAAGCCCGCTAAAAAGCTGGTGCACAAGCCGGCCCCGTCTGGGAGAGAGTCAGAATCCTCAGGCGCGCCCCTTAGGATCAGAAGGTTTAGAAAGCTTCCACCAATCAAAAGACCCGCAGGGCAATATGAGAGTAGTGAAGAAGAGGACGCACCTTCTAAGGGTCCTTCCATCTCCTCTCTTAGCTCCGAGAACGCTATCTTGGAGATCTCCTTTGGGGTCTTAATGACAGCTTAGCCACAAACCTCCTCAAAATTAGAGATCTGGTCGATAACATCAACAGATGGCATTTCAAGCTCGACCAGAAGTTAGCTAAAGTGGCTAAGGCTGCAAGAGTGATAGACGCTTTAGATGAACCTCTTTAGACCACTCCCACTAAATAAATTAGGCGCATCTTTATCTTTTAAAGTTTTTCATTCTTATCTTGTTTAAATTCCAATCATGTAATGCGCCTATCATTTTATCATTGAATAAAGATTTCATTATTAGAAATATTGGTGCACTTGTTTTCTTTTTCTCTTTGTGTCAATTAAGAACAGGTAAGAAAACAAGTGTGGGGGAGGAACCACACTCACCTCCGACTAAGTTGCACAAAAGATAGTCAAATTCAAACTCGGTTTGTGCAACTCTCACTCTCTCACTCCATTTTCTAATGAGAGCTTTAAAGCTGAATAAATGTAAAATGAACTAAAAAGAAAATGCTCCATCTCCATGTCTTTCTATGATTAAAAAGTTTGCAAACTTTTTATTCCTTGCAAATATTCCTAAAAACTTATGAACACTTATCAATAGGGAACCCATTTTATCTAAGTAATTGATGAATGAGATATAGTAGGATAACATGACACTTGCTTATTTCTTGCAAAAGCACTTGGGATTTATTTTACAAAACAAAATTTCAAATAGCATGTTCCTTGAATGACATTCAAATACCTATCAAGGCCATATATGATCATACATGACAAAACCTTCCATGTATGCCTCTTATTTTGTGTTGAGTTTGGTCAAGTTTTGTGACCCCTGTTGAGAGATGTTTCATGCTCCCAAGATCAAAACTCACGTACATGCCACAAATAAGCAGCTATTCCTACACTGGGAATAGCTAAAACATGTTTTCCATCACCAGCAAAATAAATACTCCATGCTCTAAAATATGATCTCTCTAGCATAT
Organism: Miscanthus lutarioriparius; assembly: GCA_904845875.1. Lineage (NCBI taxonomy): Eukaryota > Viridiplantae > Streptophyta > Magnoliopsida > Poales > Poaceae > Miscanthus > Miscanthus lutarioriparius. Next base: position 40,389,351 of record CAJGYO010000014.1, on the reverse strand, counting down.
TTTTAGAAAGAGACAACAAGGCTATGCAAAAAAATATTGAAAAATAATAATATAGGGACACATGAAGGTCCCAAAAGCATTAAAAATGATGAGGACATGAAGGCTCATAAAGAAAATAAGCTAGCCATGTCTCAAAATAAAAGCTAGAGCAAGAGATCATATCAAATAGAGGAGTATAATTCCACCAAAAATTCTACACACTTGCACTGTTTTGATCTAAGAGTATGACGCTTCTCTCCGATGAGGTACAGAATTTGACTTTACAACATATGCAAGGTAAGTGTGCCTCACAATTTTCATCGCTACCCAAAGCTCCACATAAGCTTCTTAGAAGTAGGATGATCAAAAGAGAAGTCAAAATTTCAAAATAAGCCTTGTGAGGAACCACTTGCAAATATGAGTGACTTGAGAGAGTCATTCAAGGAACAAAAGCTATCTTTATGTTTTCAAAATCATACAAAAACCCAAGTTTCTAAGCATGAATAGAGTGAGAAGACTTGAATCCAAGCTATTCTGTTTTTCAATTGCCCAAGATATTTTGGTAGACACTTGGAAGTTCACAGGTTTAGGTGAAGCTTGGAATAACCTGTATGCAGATTTTCAAATCAAGGAGATAAACTCGCTTAGTCCTTAGAACTTTACTCGAGGACGAGCAAAGGACTAAGTGTGGGGGAGCTTGCTGGCGATGCTTAATTCATATTTCTACCACCAACATTTAAACAAAATTAACAAATATGAAAACCAAAACTTAGAAATAGGACTTTTCACTAACATTCTCCATGAGTTTTGGTATATATATGTTTTGTAGGAGCAACATATGAAAACACACTAAAATGTGCAACCACGAAGGCGTATTCAAGCAAAACACAAAGCGAAAATCCCAAGACAGCTCATCCAACTCCATTTCTGGGCAGAACACTAGCGTGATAGGGGCCTGGGACCAGCCAGCAACCCACCAGAGCAAGGCAGTGGCGAGCGGGCTGTCCTAGGGTGCGGTCGCACCCATGGTGCACCTGCACCGCCCCCAGCTCAACCTAGCCCCACCTTCCTTAGGCGGTGCAATTAATGCCCTAGGAGGTCAGTTGCATGGGTGTTTCCTAAAATACACAAGCAAAACAACCATCCTCAAGCTATATAAGAAGACCCCCTCCTCACATTTCAGAAGATGATACACTTTGGAGAAGAAGAAGAAGAAGGGCTACACACATTCCATTAGCTTCTTAGCTAGACTAGTTAGGGAGTGAGAGTGGTAAGAGTTAGAGGAATAGCGGAGTAGCGGTGCCCTCTACTTCTTGTACTCGGCAAGCCTTGTACATAGGGTGGACAGAGTGCCAGACTTATCGGCTCCCTCTACACTTGTACCTCTACGTTCATCTTACTACTTGGAGTAAGAAGTTCATGTTCATCTTTTGGTTTTGATCCCTTAAGTAAAGTTATCATTATTACTACTTACTTGCGGGTTCGTCGTCCGTCCTTGTGGTGGATGCTCTAGTAGAGGACTCCTAATAAAGACGGAAGTTCCTAGCCAACGCTAGAGTAGTGACCAATAGCGTAGACGAGGTGTCTAAGCTAAAAGTCACCTTCGTTTTCCTCGTATCCTCCGGTTTAGGGGTAGGCAGCAGGTGGTGACAGCCCTATCCGTCCTTCATAATCCCCACATTCAGATACGGCATAGAGCTATAGGCCGGCATCACTTGGCAAACCAAGTGCGATCTGGTGCCCGAAGTGAGTCTATAGTAGCAAAGTTATCTTCGCTTAAGGTGTCTACCCTTAGAAGAACCTCAATACTCGAGTTATCCTTGATCCAGTTCTCCTAGGTAAACTAGCCAAGAGACTACTTACACCTCTGTTCCTCGTGGAAATAAGATACCCTAAATAAAACCGGATGAAGTGCTACAATGCATGGTACTTCCATGCGCTTGCGGACATTTCTGCTTACGCTAAGAACAATATAAACATGATATTTACTTGAATCAGAAGTTGATTACTAGAGAAATCTCAGATGCAAGCTCAAGTAGAACTTGAATCTGCAAAGGTACAAGCCGTAGAGAGAGCACCAACAGGCCTCCAAGACGGCTACTACACCAAGGACAAGAACATTGCCCGCCATCGTGCCCTGGCGAGGAACCAGCGCTAGATGGACTGAAGGGATCGTCTGGAGAGGTCTAGTATGCTGCCTCGTGTGAAGTCATGTTAATCATCTGTAATTAGAACTAGTATGTCTAGGTAATAGCTAGATGCCTTTGAGTAGTGGGATGGCACTGCTCTCTTCTTATGGTCAGATGGCACTGTGTATTTGTGAAAACATTTTGGTTCAGAAAGTAACGTTTACCATTATCTCCGTGCGCACTTGATGGTCCGAGCATCATCCATCTAACAAGGCCGAACACTTCTCACTCTTGCCAACCACGCAAGGATGCCTTTGTGCCTCGGTTTGGTGAACAAAAAATGTATCAGTAGTGGTAGTAGTCATCAGTGGCTTTGATCTATGGTGAACCCAACTCAAGTCTTTGATAAAATTTGTTGAATTTGCTAGAACCATGTCTTCGATCTAATGCACAATAGAGGAGGCATAGCTATTGCATTTTTTTACTGCACATGCCAGAAAGTCCGCCGCTGTCCATTTGATCTCTCGTCGGATAATAAAAAGTGTAGCCATCTCTAGCTAACTGCTTGCATGCCTCCGCAAAACCAACCAAGAGAAATTGCTTATGAAAGCAACTCCTCTTCACTCTTCAGTCTACCCCTCGACTGTTGTGACTGTGTTTTTGGAGTGAAATAACTACGGAGGCTTTCCTCCTGCATTCAATTCACTATTGGCAACCACGTAAGGGTTGCTTTGTGCCTAGTTTGGTAAACCAAACACGTATCAGTATACATACTTGGCATGCTGGTCGAACTGATTAATGATCTTGCCGTAGTGGTTGAAGCATGCTATGTGAAAGGAATGCTTTATGTCAATGGCTTATGCAGTGTATATGAACCTATAACAAGTACTAGTTGCAGTTGAATGGAATAGTCATGTACACAATAGACAATCCGCATAGTGCAGTACAGACCCTAGCGGACAAATCCTATGTGTCCGCTGAAGCACAAGTTTATAACAACTGAGCATACCGAACATGTTTAGAATACAAAGCTAGAAATCCAAAGCAAAGTGTAGCTTTACAATACATGTTTTCCCAAAGATTATACATGAAATCTCCTACAAGCCATCGTCACCTCTAGACATGTGATCTCTGCCGCCACATTTACTATCGTCACTGTAATATTGGTTTCCAGTATCATCTTCATCCTCATCTTCATCCTCGTTGCCTTCAAGTATGCCAACTGCTTCCCTCTTATCTTTTAGAAGGTCTTCTAAATTGGCTTCAATGACAGTGCCTTCTCCATCATGACTAGCTTCGTGCATAACCTGATCACCATCACCCAATAGGACTTCATGCTCGTTGTCAGAACAGTGATCATCTTGGTGCACTACAGACTCTATTTCATTCACGTCATACATATCCCTATTTCAAACTTCTACAGGACCCGCCAATCTTTGCCCAAGGAGGTGTCCTGCAGATAAAAAATCTTCCTTGCCTATGTCGTGAGAATGAAAGGGTCATCCTTGTATTAGAATGATTTAATGCTGACGGATATGAAATGTCTGTCATCGTCAATGCCTACAGACTTCATAGTGCCATCTAGATTGTACCAGTCATAGCACAGAAGAACCACCATCCTATGGCTTTGTATGCTAGAGTTATACATCAACTGAATAACTTCTCTAAGGATACCATAAAATTCCACTGATTAGCATTCATGTGTGATGGTGGTCATGACACCACTGTTCTATGTACGTAGGGATTTCTCACGGTCAACAGTGCTATACCTAACTCCATTAATACTGCAAGCTGCATAGACCCAAACTCGGGTATCAGGACCACATGATAGTGCATCCAAACCTTCATTGACCTCTGTTGGTTTCTCTCTATGCAGCTCCTCGATCTGCACACAACATAAAATCACCGTCACCGCTAAGTTATCGTATAATTTTGCCAATGATCAGCCTAACAGAACTAAAATATGCTAATCACATACATGAGACTTAAACCACGCTGGAAACTCTGCTGCTAACCTACTATCAACATCATCACTTGCCCTTTGTTCCTCTAAAATTTGTCTATATATTCTGTAGCACATATAAGCATTATTATTGGTAACATTTCATAAGTAATATAGGAAACAGCAAATCAGCATATAAAAAATCATACTTACTACACATATGGTCCAACCCCGTTGCAGTTATTAAGCACATATCAAGATAGCTTATTGATTTTGGCTTTATCCTTGATGTCCTTTACCCTAATCTGGCCAATGGGCTTGACACCATGCATGAAAACAGAGGTCTCACCAGGTGCTAGCCCATCATGTGACATATTGTTGTCCTGGTTATATCTTGTTTTAACATCGTCCATGAACCTCTCCCAAAATGCCAATGTCTCACTTTCTAAGTAAGCTCCACAATTGATCCTTTAGGCCTAGCCCTGTTTCTTAATAAATTCTTCAATGTGCCCAGTCATCGTTCTATTGGGTACATCCATCCATACTGTACGGCCCCCTAAGAAGTGCCTCGTCAAGTAGATGGACAACCAAGTGCACCATAACATCGAAAAAGGCCAGTGGAAAAATCTTCTCAAGCTTGCATAAGATGAGTGGGATGTCCCATTTAAGCTTTTCCACAACTTCTTTCCTTAGAGTTCTACTGCACAGTTGCCTAAAGAAGTTCCCAAGTTCCAAAACAGCTTTGTATACATCTTTAGGAACAAAACCTCGTAAGCCTGTAGGTATGATCCTCTAGAGAAGGACATGGCAAGTATGCATTTCCAGCTTGCCAACTACCTTGGTACCATATGCACTTATGGATTTTGCTAGGTTGGCTACTAACCATCTGGAAACTTGACAGCTTTAAGGAACTTGCAAAATTCTGCTCTGTGTTTTTCTGTCATGACATAGTGAGCTTTTAGGAATTTAAGCGAGGTGCCTCGCTGCACGCCTTGATATTGAGGCCTTATGTTCATATCATGCAAATCTAGCCTAGTGTTCGTTGTGTCCTTCGTCTTGCCCTCTACTTTCAGCAATGTCCAAAGAATGTTTCACATATGTTCTTCTCAATGTGCATGACATCAAGACTGTGTGGCAGCAATAGGTCCTTCCAATACGGTAGACCCCACCAAGCAGATTTTTTATTATAAATCATTAGCTCTTCTCCATGCTTTCGTTTTCTTTTTCCATCGTGCTTACATGGGCAGACATCTTTCACCTTCTCGAGTTCCTCAAGGACCTCCTATAAGGTGAACTTTTCTGGCGCATCTCGGTCCTCAGTTTCTCCATCAAAGTCCAAGCTCTTCCTCTAAGGGTGATCCCTAGGAATGATGTAGTACATGAAAAGTGTCGACATCCTTCCATAGTTCTTTCAGTTCCTCTATAAAAGGCTCCAAGAATACATCAAAATCGTTTCCTGGAGAGGTTGGGCCCTAGATCAGTAGAGACATAAAGCAGTTCGATGGGTTCACACATTCCTATGGTGGCAGGTTCAGAGGTGTTACAACAAAAGGCAACATACTATATGTCGAGCTAAAGTTGCCAAATGGATTGAAACCATCTGTGGCGACGGCAAGCCTCAAGTTCTTTGGATCATTTGCAAAAGTTGGGTGCTTTCTATCAAAGTCCTGCCATGCCTCCCTGTCGTTGGATGGCTCATTTCACCAGTATTCTTCTCTCGCTTAGTCTCATGCCATTCGGCATCCGCTGCTGTTCCTCGAGCAGCAAAGATCCTCTGCAACCTCGGTATTAGAGGAAAATGCCTCAAAACCTTATGACGAACCCGCTTGCTACCATCTGCATCCTCCCATCTAGACTCTTTGCATTTTGGGTACGCTTGTAGTTCCTCACGATCACCCCAAAACAACACACAGTTGTTCTTGCACACATGGATACTTTCATAACCTTGTCCCAATTCTCGAATATATTTGCGTGCCTCCTCACATGATTTTGGTATGTTGCTACTAGGGAATGCATCTAACAGCATGCCAATAGTGCATCAAAATAGTTGTTGCTAACTCGATAGTGGGACGATATAGAGCAACCTGACAAGGAAGGAAAATCTTGAGAAGGTAGATCCAGAAGAAACGGATTGCTTCAACTCATCCAACACTCTTTCAAACTTTGGGACTCTTCTAGCATGCTCTTCAGATGTCAATAGGTTTTGAACTAAATCATCAAAATCTAGTAATATGTTATTTTCACAGTCCTCCTGCTCCTCCTCCGCAATCCAACCATCATGATGAGATCCATGCACATATGATGGCTCTATAATATTAGTACCTCCTCCCTCTTCCCCATGACGAATCCATGTGGTGTATGTGGGTGACATTATGTGTATAAGTATGTCGTCCTTCACCTCATGCCAAGTTTTAACCACCTGGTTAAGACAATGTGTACACGGGCAAGGGATCTTTTGCTCCGGGTATTTTTGTTTAACCATATCCATGAACTCTTCAACACCTGCGATGAACGTCGGCAAGAATGGTCTCCCATTAGGAATCCAGGATCTGTCCATCTATTGCAGCAGAGCAATCCACTAGAGTTACCTTTTGGCTCTCTGTCGGGGAAGGCACAAGACCCCTCACAATCATCAGGAGATGGCCATGAACAATCACCAACTCATGCCAATCCTCCTCCACTGTTCCAAGCCATCTAGGTGGCGACAACCACCAAGAGAAACAAATCCATAGCCACAACGATCCCCAAGTGCCACTAGATGCAATCACTTAAGCAAATCCACTTGGAATCACTCCCAATCTCACTATGAAGATGAATCAAAGATGGAGATGAGTGGAGCTATTTGCCTAGGCTCACAAGGATGTCAAGTATGTCAAAGTGCCAAGAGAGATGCCTTGGAGCTAGCCAAATACAATTTATAGACAAGCCCTTAAAATAGAGTCCTTGCTCTGCTCGTGGGCTGACCGAACGCTGCGACCGGACGCCGCCCTGCATCCGGTCGGGTGAGTCCGGTCACCCGATGTTGTCCACATGTCATGCCTTTCAACATCGCCCATTCATCTCCAATGGCTAGCAGCTGATTCCCCAATGGTTAAGTTACGACCGGACGCGTCGGAGAAAATGACCTCACACCGCGCTACTCAGGGTCTGGTCGAGTCCAGTAAGCACCATGAGAGGTTTTTCTTGGACCGGACGCGTCCGGTCACAGATGACCTGATGCCCCCCAGCGTTCGGTCACCACTCCGTCTCTCTGTGCTCACGCGTGGTGCCTACATCAGTATACGTCAGGTCAGACCTGATGCACTAGCATCGCATCCGATCACCATCAGCTCGCCAGCCCTCAAAAAGTGTTTGGACGCGCAGGTGGAACAAGGTCCAGCGTCCGATCAACACTTCACGCTGTCAGCCAGCTACACTACTTGGCTAAAAGATTGATCGGACACACTAGGGTGAGTCCGGTCAACCTGCGGCCAGCGTCCGGTCATGGACTGTCTCCTCCTTTTCTTTTTCTAAGTCCACAACCACTTCACCCTTGCTTCCAACTTGCTAACCACAAAGTGTAGAACTTATGTGCACGTGTGTTAGCATTTTTTAAAAGCATTTTACAAGGGTCAAAGTTAGCACACTAGGTTACTAAATGCATATGCAAAAGTCATGTCACCTACTGGCACTCTATAAACCGTTTAGCCAAAGATTTCCCCTCCTTATAGCACGGCTATCGATCCTAAGTCACTCACACCCTCTCTGCTGTCTTGAGTGCAAAACAAAAACCCATCTTATACCTTTGCCTTGATCTTCTTGGTTTTTGTTTTTCTCTTTCTTCATTTCCATGTTAGAGCTTGATCATCATCAACACATGTCTATCTTCATCTCCATGGACCTCACCTTGCTCAATCTCTTGGATTGCACCAACCTAGCTCATATAATTGCTCATGAGAAAAGTTAGTGCTAGGTTTCATCAATTATCTAAAACCAAACCTGGGCTTTCATTGCTATAGCGGAGTGTCCGTCAATTAGAACGGAGTGTCCAACAACATACAAAGAAGGTGAGACTGTTCAGCCATCTTACCCAAGGAGATAACAGCGGTAGGTTAAGCATAGTTTCCACAAGGGCAATAGTAGATCCATAGGTAGAAGCCTCTATCCCGAGCTCTAAGTCGAGATATGTTACTAAGTCCTTCTCGGATGACCTCAGCCTCGATCCTTGTTTTCTTTCAGGAGCCGATTAGCGTAAGGAATGTGTGAGAGTTGTCATCTACAATTTTGACTTCGTTCGAATGGCAAAACCCAGGTAGGCACCCCACTATTATAAACCCTAATTTGGGTACTTATCAAGTTGCATTATGAGTTATGCATTACATGTAGTCTTGGATAATGATCACTCTTATACTACACCTAGAGTAGCCTAATAACCTGTAGAAGCTTCTCATCTAAACAATGGGAATGGGAACGTTTAATACTTATTGCTTAGTTGCTTGGGCAATGGTAGAAATCGAGCATGTGAAGGAAACTCATACTCGCACGTGTAGGATGTTACACCTGGATGAGTAACTACTAAAACCAATGAGGGTACAACTTGACTTACCTAACTAATCTAGCTAAGGACTAATATCCCTAATATGGTAATCTTGATGACAACTTTGATTTCTTGCTCATGCAAGGGGTAAGTCATCGTGAGTATGGATCTCAGGCGACGTAGTTCGTGGAGCAGTAAGGACCGTGTATTGGGATATGTAAGTTCGAGTAACCACCCATACAGACCACATGTCATGGATGGGGTCGACAAGCTAAGTAACTAGTTGCAACCTGTTTATCCGCAAAACTGGCAAGGGGGTTGGCGTCGGTCGGGAATGTCTGGGACATTGGTCGGGCAACAGCTCAAACCTTTCGTCGGACACTCAGGCCGGATTAGGGAAAGATTGGAGATCATGAGGCTACCCTTATTCCAAGGATCCAAAATATGCAGGTTAGTCCCGTATTTCTGTGTGGGTACAGTTGTACACCTCTGCAGAGTCTTGAAAGCCTGGAGTCCTTTGGGATGGAACTATTTGGTTGTTCTTTCTTTATGTACCCATGGTAGCATGAACAATGGACTATGAGCATTTTGTTATAATGATGAATACCTTTACTTCTATGTTGAGCATAGCATGTCATACTCTTAATGAACATCATTGTTTTATGCACTTATACAAATGCCCGATAACTACCCTATGCATCCACCAAATATTATATGTTGGAATTAAGTCATGCGAGTACATAATGTACTCATGGTGCTGCCGTTAAGTTGTTTTGTAGGTGTCATTGCCTGGTGGATGTGAGGTAGTGTTCTATTCACCGATGCATAGTAGACCTTGGATTGGGCGGATCCAAGATGAGCTACAAGTTAACTCCGATAAGAATCCGAGTGAGTCAACGAAGAGCCGAGCCTAGGAGGGATAATAATGATTATATACATATGTGAACTATGTAATTTCTTGTGAGCATAATAACCTTGTTGTTTGGGCATGATGTTGGAAGTTACACATGTTGGTTTGCCACATGGGGTGTTCCATGTCACTCGACCATTATAAAGATCCTGAAGTTGTCACGGCGTGTTCGGGGTCGCGGCAGCTATCCATGAAATTGATAAGATTTTCTACATATTGATCTCAAAAAGTTTGGCTTGATTAGAGATCATTGTAGCAGATTCATCGTGAGTCAAACCAAACTTGGGAGTAGTTTCATCAGTTTTTTCCACGGACGAAGATGTAGCAGGAAGAGGGTTGAAGCTGACGCTTTTGATCTTTTGAAAACTCCACGCTAATTCACCTCGAAGCAAGTCAGGGATTCTCCATATCAATAGTAGCTTAGCCCATCACCCACTCCTTCAGCATCTTGTGAATCTCCTCATGAAGTTGATCTGACAAAGGCTTGGTGGTGTTCTTGGGATTGTTTATTTGCATCTTTATGATCTTCCTTCTTCTCATTGGCCATTGCAGTATATTGGTTCTTCTTTCTTCCCTAACGGAGTTTCAAAAACTATGTTAACACAGAATCCTGGCCAGCACTCTAGAAAGGGCTAGATCGCTTGGGCTGCACACGGCCAAGATACATAATAGAGGTAGGTCCAAAAGGTAGCAGGTCAACAAATCCAATTTTGCACTCGTTCTTCGCCCAAAAATCCACGAACACCTCCTAGGAGAAGACCCATTGGAGAGACACACAGTGAGGGTGCCCTAAGATTGAAAAGGCTACCTAGAACACCGAAAAATGTTGTCGAGAGAAGTATGAGGTAGCAAGGGGGTGGAAAAGTTAGGGTTTATAGGTAAAAAAGTATGATGGAGTGGTTTTTTTATGATTGGATATATGGATCTCTCAATCGGCAATGATCCTCTCATGTAAATAGAGGGGGTGGCCTTACCCTAGTATAAGAAACTTATTCCACATGACATCTATAAGTTTCCTCGAGATCAAATGAGTTTCTAAGGGAAAACATGTTTTGTGACTTTGATTGCCAAAGCCAAGGCTAATTTGAATAGTGGATCTTGTAGAGCCTATACTAATGCGGCCTCAGCCAAGGCCGGTTTCAACAGTGGGTCATGCAGAGCCTATACAAAAATGGTCTAGGCCTGTTTTACCAACCGTCGACCAGGGGGTACCCAAAATGGCATGGGCCAGTTTTTAGTGGGTTTTGCTAAATTCACATAATTTCATCCAAATTTGACTCATTTTTTTAGCACATGATCTCCTAGTCATATCTTGACTGTCAACAACAATTAGTGTCATTAGAACAATCTATCAATGCTGCCTCCTAACCTTTGTTCATGTTGTTATCATAGTCACTGTCGACGCCGAAAAATCGACGCCGGGAACACAGTGATCAACGTCGGGGAGAGGCCCACGTGAAGTAGATTCCGAGCTTCTCTCTGGGCTTAGGAAGGGCACCACCAGAACGGACGGTCGTGACCTCGGGACGTGCCAGTCAATTTGACCTGTAATTGACAAGAGAGCAAGATTGATCAGCAATTTAAGGTGGAACATGTCGGTCGTTTGTCCAGACAGTTCCGAATATGTGGCCAAGTGGCCAGTGAGATAAGGCTATCGACTAGAGAGTCGATATCCAGCATGTTCATGATGCATGATAAGTAAAACAGGCATATCGGTAATCATCAGTTACTCAATTAAATGGATCTAATCTGCCGATTATCATGAAAGCATGCAAAAAGGTGTACAAAAGATAGGCATGAAAGCATATGATCTGATTGAGAAACGTACTAGCTTTTAACCAGGACAAAAACAAGTAGAAAGCACATAAAGAGCCAATATATATCTTAAAAGACAGGTTATCGGCTAAATAGCCGATTCTAGTGAAAGAAGGGTCATAGCATGCAACCGCTCAACCATTAGACGTGTATAAACCCATACGCCTATTAGATCCAATCTACTACCTTTAATAGTGGGAGTCAGACCTAACCGATGCAGCTGTGATAAAGATAACAAATTAAACCTTCAAAGTATATAGATCTATAAACGCTTAACGACATCACGGGAACATGCTATGATTGTGAAAGCTTAGGCGATCAGCTAAACAGGCCAATGCAGACATAGCATGCAGCTGAAGACTATGCTTGGTAATAAGCAAGGCTTACTACCTGACGATTTCCAATCTATGATGCTAGACCTAACCGATGCAGCCATAAAGCACTTCTAGACCGGATCTCATCAACTAGCAAGCCTTACCTAGGGCTAAACATGCCTTGACGACATGCTACCTTCGATCAAGATCGGAACAGAATGGCTAGACTAGCAAGAACCATCGTCAAAGCAAGATGTAAATAGTGTAATGCGATAAGATGATGATTCAAAGAGATACAAAGCCGATCTATCTCAATCTATTCTTATCAAAATCCACATGCGACAAGAGGTTCGAACAAAAATTTGTACGAGGTCAGACTTAACCAAGGGTAGCCATGTGGATTTTGATAAGAACCAAGCATAACTATTAGCAATTTCAAGAGATCATACTTAACCGAGGGCAGCCTTACAATTAACTGATGATAACTAACTTATACCAAGCTTGTAAGAGATCAGACTTAACTGAGGACAGCCTTACAAACACGATACAAGTCGTGACAGATACTTATGACAAACCAAAGATCAGACCTAACCGAGGGTAGCACTGCTTGTCGAAGAACTCACCAAAATCTACTCTACTCCTACTCCTAAGGGGTGGTGTAAGCCAAAAAGTAAAGGTACTGATTTTTGTTCATCATTGGAGATGTCTATTACAATGGCCGGGGTTCAATATTTATACCCAAGGCCTGAGTACGAGTCCTGGTCAAACAAGACTGGTTACAAAACCTAGAAAAGCGAACAAAACTTCCTAATCTAAGATAACTTAGACTCCAATCTTTCCCTTCTATGGAGCCCGATGCGTCTTCTTGTTTCATGTCTTGCTGTCTCTACCAGTAGGGCTCATTCCCTTGATGTCATCATTTCGCTAGCTGATCTGGCAATCTATTTAGCCGATTTGATGGGAGGATTCGGCCTTCCTTGATAATTTTCTGTCTTCAGGGACTTCTTATCTCAAACCAAATTTCTGTGTCAACACATTCCCCTCAATTTTGGGATAAAAGTGATTTTATTCCAAAATTATCTTATGTGCTATCACGAGGCTGTCAATGTGTCTTCAATTGGGACCGAGAACTTTATCCTGGGGCTCACTAGCTCTGTTTCTCTTTATGCTCTTGATCATTTGCATTCTTCATGGGCATGCCACTTCTTTGTTGGCATCCTATGTCCAAAAGTTTCACGGGTGCACTATTGGTTCACGGGTGTTTGGATTCAGCTTCTCTGGTTGACTATAAATATTCATCTGATCTTGACGAGAACGACCCAACAATCCAGCATGTTTCTCTCACTTTCGCTCCTCCGAGCGCTCTTGGCTTTGTTAGATCCTCCTTGGACCAACGCTCCACCATGAAAACCCCCTGGTGACTAGAAGAATTCTTGTGTTTAGGGAGATTGTGTCGCCCATTCTAGTGCCTTGTCAAGCAAGAGAATCAGTTGTCATGGCTAGAAGAATTCTTGTGATATCACCTGAGTCTTCTCAGCATCGGTATAATGTTGTTCCAGTGTTTACAAGGGCTCAAATGTGTGGACACCTTCCCCTTATTTGCTCTGCCCATGCTAAGAAGCCTGCAAAGTTGACTAGTGCATTCTTGATGAATAGGTCTATTTCCTTTTCCCCCTGATGCTACTTCCATCTCTTAGTCGATGCGACCCACATTTTTTGGCTTTGTGGGGTTCAGACTCCCTTCAATTTAATGAAGTTTTCTTGGGCTGGCTAGTCGGTTTCGGGTGTAATCGTTTTTGTAGCAATCCTCCAGGATCCGAGGCATCATAATCATGGAAAGCAATAAATTTTGAATCTGTTGCATCTCCTAATTCTTCACAAACCATCCCCTAGATCTCTAGAGTGATTATTCCTTTGCATAACTGATTCCGATTGCATAGCCTTGAGGAGGTCTATTGTCGCGTCTTCTGGGTTATAAATATGGGCCATGGCCATGGATGAGAAACCAATCTGCCACATCTCGATTCTCTTGTGTATTGAGCGCGAACTTGCTCCTCTCATCTTTAGATCCAAAATCAACATCGTCAGAGATGGAGAGTGGCAAGCGACCCACAGATGAGATCCCTGACGAGTTCATGCCACCACACCAGCGTTCTCGTCTCCAAGATTAAGGATGAACATGGTTTCGTAATCCTTGAGTGGATTAGTCTAACCTTTCATATCTGCAAGGCCAACTCGAATGGTGGCCTCCTTCCCCACATGATCATTGGTCCTAGTAGCATGCAAGTGGTGGCTCTAGTGAACTCCTTCATGGGATCCTCTGATTCCCATGGGAACGATATCCATCGGTTTCTTCAAGAGAGAGATGAGGTTCGAGTGTGGTATTCTAATACGGCTCACGACCTTGGGCGCATGGACTTTTATCTGAATGCTCTATAGGATGCGCTCACCATTTTAGTGAATAGGGCTAACTCTACTCAAGCAAGGTTGGCCAAAGCTAAGGCCAGAATTATGGGTGAGATTTCTTGTGGCGACTTCTATTCTCACAACCATGATTTCATAGAATTCTGACTATTTCCCCTTTGAATTCATTAGCCTTGTCAGCGTAGCTTGAAAGTCTCCAACTGGGTGCGGATTACGTGATAGGATTCGTCAATGCTAGGGGTGTTGTACCGATGGCCCGTTTGCACGATGTCCTGAATCACGTCGAGGAGATTGTTCTTCATGGTGTTCGTCATAGTGCTGTTGTTGCCCTGGCCGTGGCGTAAGTTCACTCTGGATGCGAGCTTCGACTTCTTCCCCATGGTTTTCCAGTGATCGACCGTCCTGAAGATCTTGAGAGCCTAATTGGGGATTTCTCCAATACTGCTGACACCATAGCCTTCTCTTCCCCGGCCATAGACATTGTCAACAAAGTGTTTCTTGGCCCTTAGATTGTAATAGGGAAACTGGCGAATAAACCTTTTATGTTTGAAGCGACTTTTCCTCTTTTATTTCCTTATGCAAGGTGGAACTCCCTTTTATTCTATTTTTTGCACTACAGGCGATGCATACCGCACTAGCTTTTGCCTCCTTATGCTAAATTTTGGTTATTCATTTTTTGCTCTGAGGGCGATATTTTCTTATATCAGCTGTAAAAGCTCGATTGAAAATTCAATCGGCTAATTCAAGCACCCACCCAAATACTGGGATAATACTTCTTGATGTGCATTTCCGTTGAGTGCTATATTGAACTCTTCACCTTCTAGTGTTTCATGGAAGTAAGCAATGCTAGGTACGCATCGAGTAATACGATAAGGCCCTTCCTAGTTAGGCGACCATTTGCCATATGCACTGTCTTTGGTCCCAATTGGCAAGATCAGCTTCCAAACCAATTCGCCTTTGTGGAACTGCTTAGCCTTGAATTTCTTGTCATAATATTTCGTGATCCTTAGTTTGTTAGCTTCAATGTTTTCCAAAGCGTGAAGTCGATGACAATTTAGATCTTCCAGATCATCCATCATCAAAACTTTGTAATCATTGGCTGTTAGATTTTCTTGAGATTCGATATGACATGATCTAGTCCTGATTTTCCAAGGAAGAATGGTTGCATGTCCATAAACTAATTCGTAAGGAGAGCACTTAGTTGATCCGTGGCATGCCATCCGATAGGCCCACAATGATTTATTCAACGTTAAGTGCCACTTCCTTGGTTGATCGATTATCTTCTTCTTGATCAGTTTAATCAATGTTTGATTGGATGCCTCAGCTTGTCCATTGGTCTGGGCATAGTAGGGAGAAGAGTTCAATAACTTGAATTCTGTACTGGCAGCGAAGCTCTCGAACTCCTCAAAAATGAACATTTTCCCTAGATCGGTAGTGATAGTTTGAGGGATCCCAAACCGATAGATGATATGCTCCTAGACAAAGTCAATCATGTTTTGGGACGTCACCATCTTCAGTGGGATTGCTTCAATCCATTTGGTGAAATAATCCATCACCACCACTATGAACTTATGGCCTTTGCTCGATGGTGGATAAATTTGGTTGATTATGTCAATTCCCCAACCTCTGAACGGCCATGGCTTGATTATAGTATTCAGGACTAATGCTGGTGATCTTTGGACATTACTAAATCTCTGGCAATCCTGATATCCCTTATAATACTCAAAACAATATTCCAGCATCGTCGGCCAAAAATACCCTGATCTTCGGGTAATCCATTTCATTTTATAAGCCAACTGATGAGCTCCACAAACCCCTTCATGGACCTCACCCATGAGGACCTTAGCGTCTTCTTATCTCAGGCATCTGAGTAACACCCCATCGATCGTTTTATAGTATAGCTGCTCATTCAATAGTACGTATTTGATCGATTTATACCTGAGCTTCCTAGAGACCTTCTGTGATGGATTCCCAAGATAGTTCACTATTTCTTCCCTCCAATCACTGGCAATGACCTCATTGCTGAGGATCTCTTGAATTTGTCGATAACTAGAAGCATTTTGAGCTAGCCGGTTAGCTTCTTGATACTAAGCTCTTGGGATATGCCTGATGGTGACCATAGGGAATTCATCAATCAAACTTCAACATTCTTCATAGTAACCTCTCAAGATATCATCTTTACACTCGTATAGGCCGATCAATTGATTTATCACCAACAGAGAATCTCCAAAGATTTTAATTGCATCAGCCTTTACTTCTTGAAGAAGTTGAAGCCCTTTGAGGATAGCCTCATATTCAACTTGATTATTGGTCACCATTGTCTTGATGGTATAGGCAAACTCAAAACTCGATCCTCGGGGAGAAATGATAACGATGCCAATACCACCGCCTTGCTTGCACGATGAGCCATCGGAGAATAAAGTCCACGGCATCGGCTCCACATAACAAATACTAGATCCACGATGATGAGTTACGAAGTCAGCCATTATCTGTCCTTTGACTGCTCTAGCCGATTCATACCTTAGGTCAAACTCAGACAATGCCAGGATCCACTTTCCTACTCTCCCGTTCAGAATTGGCATCGACAACATATGCTTGATCACGTCGGTCTTTGATACCACAGTGCACTCGGCCAATAGCAAATAATGTTGTAATTTGATGCATGCGAAACATAGGCATAGGCACAACTTTTCCATGGGAGAGTACCTTGTTTCTAGGTCCAAAAGTTTTCTACTCAGATAGAAGATGACCCCTTCCTTCCCCTCAAACTCTTGCATTAAGGCCAATCTAATTGTATGGTTATCAGCCGACACGTACAATTTAAAGGGCTTGCCAAGCTGCGAAGGGACCAGCACCGGCGGATCTTTCATGTATTCCTTAATCTCATCAAATGCCTTCTGTTGTACGTCGCCCCATTTGAATTCTTGATCAGCTTTCAGCTTCAATAAGGGAGAGAACGGTAACACCTTTTCTAACAGATTTGAGATGAACCTCCTGATGAAATTAATCTTGCCAATCAATGATTGCAGTCAGGTCTTATTTGTTGGTGGAACTGCCTCATCGATAGCGTCATACTTTTCTGCCCAACTTTAACCCCCCTTTCATGCACCATGAAACCCAAGAATTCTCCGGCTAATACTCAAAAAGCACATTTGTTTGGGTTCATCTTCAAGCCATGTTTTTTTGTGCACTCTAGAGTTTCCCGTAGGTCAGCCAAGTGTTCTCTATAACCTTTGGATTTTATAACCACATCATCGATGTATATCTCGACTATTCTACCGATCAACTTATGAAAGATATAATTCATAGCTCGCTGATAAGTTGCAGCGGCATTTTTCAAACCGAAAGTCATGACTACCCACTCATATAATCCAATGGCACTAGGGCATCTAAAAGTAGTTTTAGGAATATCATCTTCAGCCATAAAAATCTGATTATAGCCTGCATTGTCGTCCATGAAGCTGATAACTTTGTGCCCTGATGCTACATCTACTAATAGATTAGCTATCAGCATTGGATAACCATCCATAGGTGTAGCTTTGTTTAGGTCTCTAAAATCAATGCAAACCCTCAGTTTGCCATTCTTCTTGAGCATGGGGACTATATTTGAAATCCACTCAGCATACCGACATTGCCAAATGAAATTGGCTTCGTATAGCCTTGTGATTTCTTTTTTAATGTCTTCAAGCAATTCGGGTTTAAATCTTCTTTGGGCTTGCTTGAATGGTTGATATCCATCTTTAATAGGTAGCCGATGTTCCATGATCGATCAGCTTAGGCTGGGCATCTCGTAATATTCCCAAGCAAAACAATCCCGATACTCTTTCAAAAGATTTATTAATTCTTGCTTATACTCATGGTCCAATTTAGCACTTTCATATGTCGTCCTAGGCCTATCACCAGGTCCAATATCGACTTCTTCTAATAAGTCAGCCGACATAAACCCCTGTCCTAATTTTCCTTCAGTATCATCAATTGGGGAATCTATTAAGACACATTTTTAAAGCCGACTGCTCGGATCGGCTGTTGACGTCTATTACTGATGATGTCTTCTTTCACAATCTCACTATGGAGGTGCTTGTGCTTTCCCTGCTCACATCCCAAGGATGCCCTGAGCTATGTAGGTTGAGTGAATGCTAGATTAATATTAGCCGATGGCTCACTCTTGTCGGTTGTTTGTTTGATGTGCCATGCCCAAGGCTTGGTATACTTCTGAGCTTCTAATTCTCTGTCCCTCAAGCATTGAACTCTCCTTTTCTGGCTCCTTGTCAGACCTCCTAGTCACCATTGGCCTTCTTGCCAAACATGCTCTCTTTCTTCATCATGACCGGCCCAATTTTGATCATATGTAAGTTTGCCTAGCCGATCATGAACTCCTTTATTTTTATACGCCGATCCATGCTGCTAGATTGATAATTCAAATGCTCATGGATGGACCAGTGGTTGGCTTAAGATTGCCTGAACCCTGCATATTGATTACTGCACTCTAGACAGTTTTGTCTTATAGGCAATTTCAAACCTTCATTCCAACAGTGTCTAAAGAAAGGACAACTCCAATGTAGCTCAGCTTGTTCTCTTTCGTACCTTTCTTCTCTGCACCGACGCTCATATTCTTCTTCTTTAAGCTAGCATTGATAGTCCTCCTTCTGGCATTGCCACTTGTTCAACAAGATCCTAGAAGTGACCTGAGGATGTAAAGCACTAGCTCTAGATGTCTCGCCTTGTTCGTATCGGCTCTTGTGTTGATTGTCCTTGGCCTTAGCTGATGTCAAGACCTTTGTCTTTCCCTTAGCCAACTGAAACTCTACCATATGCACCCCTAGGAATATATGTCCATCTATGCCCATTGCTGGTTTCTTGGCAGGCTCGAACTTGATCTTTCCTTGCTCTATGGCCTTCTGAATGTGTACGCGAAAGACTCTGCACTCACTAGTATTATGAGGCCTTCAGCTTTGGAATCGGTGTTGGTGGATTGCGAATACGAGCGCTTCCTGCTCTTCCAACAAAGTGAAGCCTAGCGGCGCTACTTGCTTTGTGGATGCCAAGTGTGATTAGCCTCTCCCTTATATAGAGGCAGCGGCTAGGGTAGCGTTGGGCCTATTGGGCTGCACACACGCGCTGCCTGGAATTCGTTAGCGATTGCGAGATACCCGGAGCCGCCCCCTGAAACAACCCCGATTTCCACGAAGGGAAATCCACAGAGTCAAAGTGTAATAAGATCGTTGTAGATCAAATTACCCAAATTCCAGTCGAATATCACATCCATACAACGATAATATCAGAGTACAAATAGTGCGGATTTACATAATTTATTACATCGCTGCATTGGCGGAATCAAAAGTAGCATTTATTCAGAACAGCTTGAAGATAAGATCGCCAAACTCGAGCGTAGGAATGAACCCCTCAACCGTCAAACTCCTCGGAGCTATACTCCTCAGCAGAACCTGTGTGCCAAAATTTATCAGTACAATTTGTACTGGCCACTCCCAACCCTATGAGCATTGCTTTGTGGAAATTGGATGCAAGTTGGATATAATCAAAAGGGAACCTATAAAGCTGGGGTTTCCTATGTATTAGCATATCAAGTTCATAATAATGGTTGGTCAAGTTTTAACACCATTCTCACCCATTCCACCCCATTCCCATTCTAGAGCCAGGTTTCGATCCTGGGATCGATATACCACCATATCCACACCATCACCATACCACACCCGTACCATCGCTCAGTCGACAGACCAACTCCCTCTTGGCACTGTCTCAAGGCCCGTAGCCCCTGGCTATGTCCGAACACTCACTCCCGGGGGAGAATAGAAAGACTCATCTCACTATCTAGTTTCAGCGAAACCCAGGAAAGGTCCATAGCCGACAAGTCAGCATATGTATCGATCGATCAACCATACACTCTGCAGAGGTTTTACATAACCACAAGATCCGCCTTCCTCGCTGACCATCGTCAACTGGGCTAATTCTGGCCGCTTGCTAGCCTAGGATAATGCCACTCTACCATTCAGCCCTAGTACACCCCAAGTCCGGTCTGGGGTGGCTGAAACTGTGAGTCATGAGCCGGGTCCACAAGGTCTCCATGAAGTCTCGGAAGGGTGTGGGGGAAATCCTCAGCACCCCGTACCTCCTTACACTGTCCGCTAACAACCTAGAAGTAGTGGCAATATCCTACCAAGTAGTCTGGCCGTCCCGCACCATATAGGGCGAGTGGTACGTAAGGCTTCCCGGTGAATCTGAGTACTAGTAAGTCCTTAGGGATGACCAAGCCAGAATGTCTTCATCAGGGTTTCCATTTACCGTGCCACCACAGCACCTCCACCCTGGGCTCCTCCCATCACAGGATCACACCCAAGGCCACCTCATATACCATTTACCCACCATAGGTATCCATTCCAGGGGTGCCCAGGTAGCACCCCACGGCAAGACTTGCCCCAGGCTCGTCGTATACTCCAACTTGGTCGACACAACCCTCACCCTCCACGCACCCAAGTCACACACGCAGCACTCTCCCCAATCACCAGTTTCCACCACGCATCAATGTAGCATAGTAGAAGTAATAAGCAATGAAATATAATAGCAAGCGTGTGACTAGCCTAATAGCAGGGTGAGCAGGGGTAAGGTTGCGTCAAGGTAAAGGCCATCAAGAAAGCATACTACCATGCAAGTCCTACCATAATGTGATCATGACAATAAAGTAAGCACTAGCATTTCTACTTTAGCCATGCGTAATAGGTGCTACGAGATTGGGTGGGATGTGGCACCTTCAGTGTAGTCATCTCCGTACTCCTCACGGTACTCACGATCCTCGTCCGTCCGGTTTTCCTCCGAGTCTGCAAACGACCGCATTATAGTCGCGTTAGCGACGTCTATAGAATATCACAAAGAAGCAATGAAAATTCAAAAGAGCCAAATGCACTCAAACATGGGTCCATTGCGTAGAGCTCAATTTTAGATGAATTTTGGTTCTAGTTTCGTATTTTTTCCGAGGTCGTATGTATTAGTTATGAATTTCTGAAGATTAATTCCATTTCTGGAAATGAAAAAGGCTGAATTAATCCTGGGCTGACACGTGTCACGCTGTGGTTGGTCCACGTGGCTTGCTGACGTTAGCATGACGTCAGCATCACGGTTCCGAGCTGACAGGTGGGGTCTAGCTGACGTCAGCATGACGTCATTAACGTCATGCTCACCGACAGGTGGGGCCAAAGGCTATTGGGTTACTGACAGGTGGGTCCGGTCAAGTCAACGTCGGTCAACATTAGTCAACGGTCAACGGTCAACAGTTAGGGTCACTGACATGTGGGGCCTGGGCTGCTGACGTCAACAGCTGATGTCAGCGTGACGTCAGCATGACGTCACCCCGGCTGCGCTGGCTTCCGACGTGTGGGTCCCGCGTGACGTCAGCATGACGTCACCATCTGACGTGTGGGTCCAGCAATACTATGTCGTTGGCATGTGGGGCCAGGTCAATGGTCAACGTTGACAGTCAACGGTCAATACGGGCTGGGTCTGAACTGGGCTCTGGTGGGCTCGGGTTGGGCCGGTCTGGGCCAGGACGACCCGGACATGTGGCGTGCTGTGGCTCTGCCACGTCGTAGTCGTGGGCTCTTATTGGGTTGTGGTCCACAGGCGTGGTCCACGGTGGACGCAAGTTCACGATCCATGGACCTAAGGGAGGGTCCATGGTGGACCAAGTCCATCCCTCTCCTCTCTCTCTGTGGTCCACGTGCACCGGGTGCATGGGCATGTGGCCGGCGAGGGGAGTTTCCCCTGCTTCTTATCGCGGCGGTGCTCTTGCCGGCGGCGAGCTCACGGTGAGCCCCCGCGGTGGTGCTGGTGTCCGATTGGGGAGGGGAAAAGCTTCCCTGGGCCACGGCGACTATGTCAGTGGGGTCAAAGTGGCGGCCAGAGCTTCCCCAAGGTGCTGGCCACGGCGAGCGGCGGCTCGAGCTCCACCGGCGTGCGGGAATGGCGTGGGGCTGCGGCATAGGCCAATTCTGTGGTGCGTGTGGGCGACACAACGCTCCAACGGGCATGTTGGGCACGTCGAGGGGTCCTCCAGGGCCTCCGGTGGCTTTGGCCACGGCGGCTAGGCTGCGAGGCCTTCTTCTCCCTTTCTTCTTTTCTTTCTGTTTCTCATTTCCTTTCCATTGTTTAAATTCAAATTTGGTTTAGAATTCGAATTTTAAACTGAGGTAACTTGTTCATTGGAGTTTAGGGAATTTTGTTTAATAATAACTTTATGGAATTGTTAAGCATAACATAAAGCAATGAGAATCCAAATCACAATTTAAGTTAACATGTATGCAACATCTATCTGATAGAAATTAAATAACCATAATCAACATATGACATGCTATGCTTATGTGTTGACCTAGGTTGGGTTACTTCTAATGCAACTCTTAGGGTTGGCTCCTACAATGTCACTCATCATCACATGGGAGTTTTAAGAAAAAAAAATTGTAGTTGTAATTTTTGGTGTGTGGATTTTTGGATTGTTACAGTCCTACCCCCTTAACAGAATCTCGTCCTCGAGATTAAAGCGTAACGTACTCTTCAAAGAGGTAAGGATATTGTAGCCGGAGGTCAAACTCTTTCTCCCATGTTGCTTCTCTTTCAGTATGATTACTCCATTGGATCTTGCACATAGGAATAGTCTTGCTTCGGGTTTCTTTGGTATCTCTACCCAGAATTCTGATAGGATGTTCTCTATACTCAAGTGTATCTTGAATGTCAAGTGTATCAGTCGGGATTACTTCGTCGGGCACTCTCAAGCATTTGTGTAGTTGTGAGACATGGAATACGGGATGTACACCCGCTAATTCCTCAGGTACCTCAAGTTTGTAGGCGAGCTTTCCAATCCTTTTGCAAATCTTGTACGGACCAACAAATCTAGGGGCAAGCTTTCCTTTCACATGGAATCTGACAGTCCCACGTAGCGGGGATACCTTGAGATAGACGAAATCCCCCACATTAAACTCAAGTTCTCTTCTCCTTTTGTCAGCATAGCTCTTGTATCGAAGGTGCTGGCCAGAGCTTGCCCAAGGTGCTGGCCATGGCAAGCGGCGGCTCGAGCTCCACCAGCGTGCGGGAATGGCGCGGGGCTGCGGCATAGGCCGGTTCTGTGGTGCGCGTGGGTGACACAACACTCCAACGGGCATGTTGGGCAGGTCAAGGGGTCCTCCAGGGCCTCCGGTGGCTTCAGCCACGGCGGCGCCCTTCCGAGCTCGACGGCGGTATCGATGAGGTGTCTACGGTCATGGTAAAATGTCTCGGTGGGGCGTGCACGCTTCTACGGATTCGTGGGAACGCGGCGAGGTCATCCAGACTCAAGGCGAGGCTCGGTTCTCCTGTGGCCGGTGGGGACATCCCGGCGGCCACGACGACGGTGAAGACGACGGCGAGGCATGCGGGTGAACCACGGGACTCCAGCGGGGTGGTCACGGCGTGCGCGTGAGTTACCCGCGGCTTCAGCGATCGGGATGGGAGAGTCAAGGAGGCGCCAGGCGCTCCCAGCAGTACTGGCCACGGTGGTCGGTGCTCTGATCGGTGGTCAGGTGCTTGAACCAGTGGTCTGGTGCTCGGCACGGTGGTCTGGTGCTCGGACCGGTGGTCGCGTGCTCGGACCGGTGGTCTGGTGCTCGGCACGGTGGTCTAGTGCTCGAAGGTGGTCTGGTGCGCCATGGCGGCGGCGTTGACGGCGATGCGCACGCTGGTGCGCTATGGGCTCCGGTGGGGTGTCACGGTGATCTCAGTGTGTGCGTGGGTGCATGTGTTCCAAGTGGCTGAGGCAAGGCACTGGCCTACGCGCTTCTAGGTGTGGAGCGCCATGGCCGACGGTGAGGTGCGACGGCAGAGAGGGATCGGGAGGGCTCACCGTAGGTGTTGTGGGAGATAGGATGGTGGTGCAGTGTCAATTCGAGGCCGTGTAGCTCCAGAAGCCGTGCAGTGCCGTGCCGACCCGCGTCGGTGATGTAGCCGACGGCGTCGCTCCCGACTCCGGTGATCTCCTCCCCTACGGCGGCTTCGGCGTTCTTTCTCTTCTCCCTCTTCTCTCTAGGTTTGGGTGCGTAGTGGATGGCCACCGAGGTGGCGGCGGGCAACAGGACGAGCGCTAGGGCTCCGAGGACCGTGGCCTTTATAGCCGAGCTCGTCCATGGAGCTCGGTGATCGGCGGACAAGGATCAAGGGCAATCGCGGCGCTTGCTTGCATCCTACGGCCAGGAGGGGTTGCGTGGGTGCGGCGCCAAGGGGGGGCAAGGCCATGGCTCGGGTGTGACCCCCTGGCCCGCTCTGCACTCGCTGTCGGCCTCCGGTCGGCTGACGGTTGGGCGCGGCGTGGGGAAGATGAGCAGGGGATGGCTGACGGGCGGGGTCCGCTGGCAGCGACTACGGCAAAGGGAAGAGGGGCGTGCGGGTGAACAGCGCGCGGCTGACGCGCGGGCCCAAGTGGCAGCGGCAGCTGGCGGGGCTGGGCGCGCGGGCGGCCGCGGTAGCCTGGGCCTGCTTGCTGGGCCTGCGTGCGCGCACTGGGCTGGCTGGGCCGAGCGGCTGGGCTGCGAGGCCTTCTTCTCCCTTTCTTCTTTTCTTTCTGTTTCTCATTTCCTTTCCATTGTTTAAATTCAAATTTGGTTTAGAATTCGAATTTAAAACTGAGGTAACTTGTTCATTGGAGTTTAGGGAATTTTGTTTAATAATAACTTTATGGAATTGTTAAGCATAACATAAAGCAATGAGAATCCAAATCACAATTTAAGTTAACATGTATGCAACATCTATCTGATAGAAATTAAATAACCATAATCAACATATGACATGCTATGCTTATGTGTTGACCTAGGTTGGGTTACTTCTAATGCAACTCTTAGGGTTGGCTCCTACAATGTCACTCATCATCACATGGGAGTTTTAAGAAAAAAAAATTTGTAGTTGTGATTTTTGGTGTGTGGATTTCTGGATTGTTACAGTCCTACCTCCTTAACAGAATCTCGTCCTCGAGATTAAAGCGTAACGTACTCTTCAAAGAGGTAAGGATATTGTAGCCGGAGGTCAAACTCTTTCTCCCATGTTGCTTCTCTTTCAGTATGATTACTCCATTGGATCTTGCACATAGGAATAGTCTTGCTTCGGGTTTCTTTGGTATCTCTACCCAGAATTCTGATAGGATGTTCTCTATACTCAAGTGTATCTTGAATGTCAAGTGTATCAGTCGGGATTACTTCGTCGGGCACTCTCAAGCATTTGTGTAGTTGTGAGACATGGAATACGGGATGTACACCCGCTAATTCCTCAGGTACCTCAAGTTTGTAGGCGAGCTTTCCAATCCTTTTGCAAATCTTGTACGGACCAACAAATCTAGGGGCAAGCTTTCCTTTCACATGGAATCTGACAGTCCCACGTAGCGGGGATACCTTGAGATAGACGAAATCCCCCACATTAAACTCAAGTTCTCTTCTCCTTTTGTCAGCATAGCTCTTGTATCGAAGGTGCTGGCCAGAGCTTGCCCAAGGTGCTGGCCATGGCAAGCGGCGGCTCGAGCTCCACCAGCGTGCGGGAATGGCGCGGGGCTGCGGCATAGGCCGGTTCTGTGGTGCGCGTGGGTGACACAACACTCCAACGGGCATGTTGGGCAGGTCAAGGGGTCCTCCAGGGCCTCCGGTGGCTTCAGCCACGGCGGCGCCCTTCCGAGCTCGACGGCGGTATCGATGAGGTGTCTACGGTCATGGTAAAATGTCTCGGTGGGGCGTGCACGCTTCTACGGATTCGTGGGAACGCGGTGAGGTCATCCAGACTCAAGGCGAGGCTCGGTTCTCCTGTGGCCGGTGGGGACATCCCGGCGGCCACGACGACGGTGAAGACGACGGCGAGGCACGCGGGTGAACCACGGGACTCCAGCGGGGTGGTCACGGCGTGCGCGTGAGTTACCCACGGCTTCAGCGATCGGGATGGGAGAGTCAAGGAGGCGCCAGGCGCTCCCAGCAGTACTGGCCATGGTGGTCGGTGCTCTGATCGATGGTCGGGTGCTTGAACCAGTGGTCTGGTGCTCGGCACGGTGGTCTGGTGCTCGGACCGGTGGTCGCGTGCTCGGACCGGTGGTCTGGTGCTCGGCACGGTGGTCTAGTGCTCGAAGGTGGTCTGGTGCGCCATGGCGGCGGCGTTGACGGCGATGCGCACGCTGGTGCGCTATGGGCTCCGGTGGGGTGTCACGGTGATCTCAGTGTGTGCGTGGGTGCATGTGTTCCAAGTGGCTGAGGCAAGGCACTGGCCTACGCGCTTCTAGGTGTGGAGCGCCATGGCCGACGGTGAGGTGCGACGGCAGAGAGGGATCGGGAGGGCTCACCGTAGGTGTTGTGGGAGATAGGATGGTGGTGCAGTGTCAATTCGAGGCCGTGTAGCTCCAGAAGCCGTGCAGTGCCGTGCCGACCCGCGTCGGTGATGTAGCCGACGGCGTCGCTCCCGACTCCGGTGATCTCCTCCCCTACGGCGGCTTCGGCGTTCTTTCTCTTCTCCCTCTTCTCTCTAGGTTTGGGTGCGTAGTGGATGGCCACCGAGGTGGCGGCGGGCAACAGGACGAGCGCTAGGGCTCCGAGGACCGTGGCCTTTATAGCCGAGCTCGTCCATGGAGCTCGGTGATCGGCGGACAAGGATCAAGGGCAATCGCGGCGCTTGCTTGCATCCTATGGCCAGGAGGGGTTGCGTGGGCGCGGTGCCAAGGGGGGGGGCAAGGCCATGGCTCGGGTGTGACCCCCTGGCCCGCTCTGCACTCGCTGTCGGCCTCCAGTCGGCTGACGGTTGGGCGCGGCGTGGGGAAGATGAGCAGGGGATGGCTGATGGGCGGGGTCCGCTGGCAGCGACTATGGCAAAGGGAAGAGGGGCGTGCGGGTGAACAGCGCGCGGCTGACGCGCGGGCCCAAGTGGCAGCGGCAGCTGGCGGGGCTAGGCGCGCGGACGGCCGTGGTAGCCTGGGCCTGCTTGCTGGGCCTGCATGCGCGCACTGGGCTGGCTGGGCCGAGCGGCTGGGCTGTGAGGCCTTCTTCTCCCTTTCTTCTTTTCTTTCTGTTTCTCATTTCCTTTCCATTGTTTAAATTCAATTTTGGTTTAGAATTCGAATTTTAAACTGAGGTAACTTGTTCATTGGAGTTTAGGGAATTTTGTTTAATAATAACTTTATGGAATTGTTAAGCATAACATAAAGCAATGAGAATCCAAATCACAATTTAAGTTAACATGTATGCAACATCTATCTGATAGAATTTAAATAACCATAATCAACATATGACATGCTATGCTTATGTGTTGACCTAGGTTGGGTTACTTCTAATGCAACTCTTAGGGTTGGCTCCTACAATGTCACTCATCATCACATGGGAGTTTTAAGAAAAAAAAATTGTAGTTGTAATTTTTGGTGTGTGGATTTTTGGATTGTTACAGTCCTACCCCCTTAACAGAATCTCGTCCTCGAGATTAAAGCGTAACGTACTCTTCAAAGAGGTAAGGATATTGTAGCCGGAGGTCAAACTCTTTCTCCCATGTTGCTTCTCTTTCAGTATGATTACTCCATTGGATCTTGCACATAGGAATAGTCTTGCTTCGGGTTTCTTTGGTATCTCTACCCAGAATTCTGATAGGATGTTCTCTATACTCAAGTGTATCTTGAATGTCAAGTGTATCAGTCGGGATTACTTCGTCGGGCACTCTCAAGCATTTGTGTAGTTGTGAGACATGGAATACGGGATGTACACCCGCTAATTCCTCAGGTACCTCAAGTTTGTAGGCGAGCTTTCCAATCCTTTTGCAAATCTTGTACGGACCAACAAATCTAGGGGCAAGCTTTCCTTTCACATGGAATCTGACAGTCCCACGTAGCGGGGATACCTTGAGATAGACGAAATCCCCCACATTAAACTCAAGTTCTCTTCTCCTTTTGTCAGCATAGCTCTTGTATCGAAGGTGCTGGCCAGAGCTTGCCCAAGGTGCTGGCCATGGCAAGCGGCGGCTCGAGCTCCACCAGCGTGCGGGAATGGCGCGGGGCTGCGGCATAGGCCGGTTCTGTGGTGCGCGTGGGTGACACAACACTCCAACGGGCATGTTGGGCAGGTCAAGGGGTCCTCCAGGGCCTCCGGTGGCTTCAGCCACGGCGGCGCCCTTCCGAGCTCGACGGCGGTATCGGTGAGGTGTCTACGGTCATGGTAAAATGTCTCGGCGGGGCGTGCACGCTTCTACGGATTCGTGGGAACGCGGCGAGGTCATCCAGACTCAAGGCGAGGCTCGGTTCTCCTGTGGCCGGTGGGGACATCCCGGCGGCCACGGCGACGGTGAAGACGACGGCGAGGCATGCGGGTGAACCACGGGACTCCAGCGGGGTGGTCACGGCGTGCGCGTGAGTTACCCGCGGCTTCAGCGAACGGGATGGGTGAGTCAAGGAGGCGCCAGGCGCTCCCAGCAGTACTGGCCATGCTGGTCGGTGCTCTGACCGGTGGTCGGGTGCTCGAACCAGTGGTCTGGTGCTCGGCACGATGGTCTGGTGCTCGGACCGGTGGTCGCGTGCTCGGACCGGTGGTCTGGTGCTCGGCACGGTGGTCTAATGCTCGAAGGTGGTCTGGTGCGCCATGGCGGCGGCGTCGACGGCGATGCGCACGCTGGTGCGCTATGGGCTCCGGTGGGGTGTCACGGTGATCTCAGTGTGTGCGTGGGTGCATGTGTTCCAAGTGGCTGAGGCAAGGCACTGGCCTACGCGCTTCTAGGTGTGGAGCGCCATGGCCGACGGTGAGGTGCGACGGCAGAGAGGGATCGGGAGGGCTCACCGTAGGTGTTGTGGGAGATAGGATGGTGGTGCAGTGTCAATTCGAGGCCGTGTAGCTCCAGAAGCCGTGCAGTGCCGTGCCGACCCGCGTCGGTGATGTAGCCGACGGCGTCGCTCCCGACTCCGGTGATCTCCTCCCCTACGGCGGCTTCGGCGTTCTTTCTCTTCTCCCTCTTCTCTCTAGGTTTGGGTGCGTAGTGGATGGCCACCGAGGTGGCGGCGGGCAACAGGACGAGCGCTAGGGCTCCGAGGACCGTGGCCTTTATAGCCGAGCTCGTCCATGGAGCTCGGTGATCGGCGGACAAGGATCAAGGGCAATCGCGGCGCTTGCTTGCATCCTATGGCCAGGAGGGGTTGCGTGGGCGCGGTGCCAAGGGGGGGGGCAAGGCCATGGCTCGGGTGTGACCCCCTGGCCCGCTCTGCACTCGCTGTCGGCCTCCAGTCGGCTGACGGTTGGGCGCGGCGTGGGGAAGATGAGCAGGGGATGGCTGATGGGCGGGGTCCGCTGGCAGCGACTATGGCAAAGGGAAGAGGGGCGTGCGGGTGAACAGCGCGCGGCTGACGCGCGGGCCCAAGTGGCAGCGGCAGCTGGCGGGGCTAGGCGCGCGGACGGCCGCGGTAGCCTGGGCCTGCTTGCTGGGCCTGCATGCGCGCACTGGGCTGGCTGGGCCGAGCGGCTGGGCTGTGAGGCCTTCTTCTCCCTTTCTTCTTTTCTTTCTGTTTCTCATTTCCTTTCCATTGTTTAAATTCAATTTTGGTTTAGAATTCGAATTTTAAACTGAGGTAACTTGTTCATTGGAGTTTAGGGAATTTTGTTTAATAATAACTTTATGGAATTGTTAAGCATAACATAAAGCAATGAGAATCCAAATCACAATTTAAGTTAACATGTATGCAACATCTATCTGATAGAATTTAAATAACCATAATCAACATATGACATGCTATGCTTATGTGTTGACCTAGGTTGGGTTACTTCTAATGCAACTCTTAGGGTTGGCTCCTACAATGTCACTCATCATCACATGGGAGTTTTAAGAAAAAAAAATTGTAGTTGTGATTTTTGGTGTGTGGATTTCTAGATTGTTACACCCCCTTCCTTAGTACTCCCTCTATCACGTAGAAAGACAAATTAAGAGATAACATAAAAGACGTGAAAGGGACCATGACACCTAAGAGGGGGATGAATTAGGCAACTTAAAATTCTACTCTAAACTATGGCCTCTTTTTCTATTCTTAGCAAAACCTATGCAAAAGATAAACTATCTAAATGTGCAACTACGATTTTGCTAGTGTGTTGCTATCTCTACCGCAAAAAGGAGTTATGCAAACAATGTAAATGCGGAAGCTAAAGAGTAAGGTAGAGATATGCAAACTCCCATCAATGACTCTGGTATTTTTACCGAGGTATCGAGAAGCACATAAGCTTCCCCTAGTCCTCGTTGGAGCCCCTCGCAAGGGCCAAGCTCCTGGTTGGGTAACTCCATGGATAGCTCCGGGCCTTCCCCACGCGCAAGTGGGTCTCTGGTGTGCCTTTCGGCAAGCCTCTCCTGAACCACTCCCTGCCATCTTCACTATAAAGCTTTTGGCCAAAATGCCACGGGCCTTGTTCCCTCCGGTACACGGTGACGGCCACACCACAAACGCGGTTGGTGTGATCTCGCAAGACAACAAGCCCCTCCGATGTACAACAATGGTGCGCGCAAGCACCGAGTGATAAGAGGTATGCAAACCTCACTAAACACTAGGCCTAAATCTAGAGCAAGCGCATAAGCGGTGGTCTAATCAACCTAATCACTTCGCAAAGCACCTACACTAATCACCTAAAAAATCACTAAGCACTATGCAAGTCGAGATCACTAAAATAGTGTATCAACACCCTTGGTATGTTTCCTCAACTCTCAACTCCTCAAATGGCCGGTTGGGGGTCTATTTATAAGCCCCATCGAGAAAGTAGCCATTGGGGGCAAAACCCAGCTTTCTGCTACTGACCGAACATGTCTGGTCGTCCTGACCGTTGAGTGCGCACGCGTTGATCGGGCTCTGGGCCGAGTCCGGTCACACTCGATCGGAGGCGTTTGGTCACACTGGCGCCGCTTTAGAACCTCTCTAGACTCGATCAGATGCTGCACTTCTTACATCCGATCATCCAGTGCCACCGTGTACGGTCACGCTAAAAATATTGCCATGATGAAGAACAGTGCCATTGGTGCGTCCGGTCACTGCTTCGCTCATCGTTCGGTCGCTGCTGCTGACGCCTGCTGTTGCCGAGCAACTGATCGGACACGTCCGGCTTGGTTAGCATCTTCGTGCTTGGATTATGCTTGATATCTTGGGTCTTCTCTTGTGCTTCTAGGGTCTTGCTTATGGTGTTGATTATGGAATCATCAGGTTTCCTTTGTCCAAGTCACGTCTTGCACCCTATTGAACTACAAAATAACTACTTGCAAATTTATTAGTCCAATTTGGTTGTGTTGGTCATCAAACACTAAAATCCAAAGTAAATGGGCCTAGGGTCCATTTTCCTTACAATCTCCCCCTTTTTGGTGATTGATGACAACACGACCAAAGTAAGCAAATAATAAGAATTTTGGAACTTAAAAAACTATCTACTTGCTAGGATGCAATGCAAAGGGCAAGGTTATATGATGCTAAAAGATACCACATATAAACATATTTGTAAACTTATCTTGCCCTTGCAAATGTCCCCATGTGGCATTATGGATTTAAGCCTCCCCCTAACTCCATAATCCACTATCCTCCCTTTCTTGGACCATTCTCACTTGTAAATTATTGTGATCGGGCTTGCTTTTGGTCCTACAAATTCTCCTCTTTTGGAATCAAACACCGCAAAGGAAGACATTAGTAGCACAAGGGAGGGTCAAACTTTGTGATCCTTTGTATGTGGAGTGGAATATGTCATAAAATTTGACTCTCACATTACATATACTAAGCTCCCCCTAAATATATGCATACAAATGATGGAGAATGTAGTTTATGCATAATTGGTAAATTAATGCTCAAGGGAGTTTAATCTATATAATGTATGGAGAAAGCATATAAATACTAAAGTGAAATCAACATGATGATATCGGTTTAGAAATACCACATGTGGAAACCAATTTGATTTATACCACTTGCAATAGGTGGTGGATATTTGAAGTATGATGCTTAACTCCGGGGACTCCATTTTCCTTGCAATGAGACTACTACACACATGATAACCTTAAAAAGGTGTTAGTATCAAAGCATCCAACTTGTAGAGTAACCTCCCCCTATTTTTGTGCACACAATTATGGAATACTTGTAGGAGACATGCACATTGATTTTAGAATCAAGGATACCACTTGAAAGATGATATCACATGAATGTGAGAATCATTTTCAAAAGTGATAGTCGGGGAAAATTATCAACACTTTGGACTTTGCCACATATTAGATAAATAATTGTAAAACAAGCTATGTGCCGTGCTCCTAAACAATTAAACCATGTAGGTTTGCTCCAAGAGTTAAGAGTGAAATCGAGCAAGCCTACCATAAGATATACCTAGTGTATGCATGATAAAACATTTAAGCATGCAAATGCAAATCTAGGCATGAAAAGGAACTAGATGCTAATTGAGATTGCAAGAAATTAAATCTAGTTACCTAACATAGGAAGGGGAATTTGGGTCCATAGTATTCACTAACCCACTTAGCAATTACCTTGTCCATAATGATGCACCCCAAGAAATGCACCCATACTTTGCCAAGTCTCCAAATTCCTCGAAGTCCATTGGACTTCTCACTTCCCTTTCGGGATCCAAACCTTCTTGGTGCTCTTCATGTTGGAAATGATCTCCTTTGGCACCTAATTGTGTTTGGCCCCATTGTTGGCTTGCTTGTTCACCTTGATGTCCACCACCTTGTCATTCTTCTTCTTCAAAAGATAAGGTGTGGAGGCCTTTTTGTCCACCTTCTTGGTGTAGGTGTTGGAGAGCTTGCTTGTTTGCTTTTTGTTTTTCTCTTTCTTCTTAGCTCCTCCCCCATTCTTCACCTTGCACTCTTAGGACTTGTGGCCTTCCTTGTGGCACACGTAGCAAACCACGGTTTGTTCTTCATCAAGCTTCTTCACTCCCTTGATGGTGTTATCTTGATAAAGTTGGGCTTGCTCCGTTTTGCCAATTACTTGAGTCAAGTCCTTGGTAAGGCGAGCCACTTCTTGCTTGAGTTGTTCATTCTCCATTACAACCTTTTGTGTGCATGTATCAACAACAACTTTCTCAATACAAACTTGGTTGCACAAGGGTAAGTCTAAACATAAATCATTGCAAGAAGTAGAGGCATCCTTTTTAGCCATGTCAAAGATAGAACTTTTCTTTTTAGGTGCCTCGGTGGGGGTAGTACCAACGGCTTCAAGATTATCAACTTTATTAGTTAGCTCATCACAATGTTTGCACATAGTTTCCATTTTAGCAAGCAAACTTTTATAAGCATCTTGTGAGTTAGCTAACTTTTTCTTTAATTTTTCATTTTTCTTTACAAGTTGCTCACCATTGATTGTGCAATTATTTGTGTTCGCACTAGTCTCAAGTTGCTCAATTTTAGTAGATAACTCCATATTAAGATTGGTAAAAGTTTTATATTGTTCAAGCAAAGTAGCATAATCTTGTTGTGAGCTATCTAGTTTTTCTTTTAATTTTTCAAGCTTCTTTTGTTGACTAGTGCAAACTTTAGCAAAGTTAAGATTTTCTTGCACAATTTCATTATAAGAAGGTAGCTCATCATCACTATCACTATTATTGTCACTATCACTAGGGATAGGCTTTTTGTTACCTCATGCCATAAGGCACACACGTGAGGTGCTTGATGATGAGTGCTTGTGCCCTCGCCTCTTGTGATGGTTTTCTTCTTCACTTGAATAATCATCCCATGACCTTATTGATGTGAGGGCTTTGTCCTTGTACGCCTTCTTATTTGTCATGGGTGTGGGCTTATTTGGACAAACTTCCACAAAGTGCCCCAACTCGTCGCATCCATAGCATCCCTTCTTTCTTTGCTCATTTCTTTGATTGATGAAGATGAAATCTTGAATTTGGATGGGCACACCCTTGACACTGAGCCTTTGGATCATCTTCTCCACCTTGTTGATAAGTTTGATTGATTCTTCATCAAGGTCAGAGGTGGAGGAGGAAGATTGATCATCATCACTTGAATCGTCATCATCATCATCATCATCATCATCATCTTCTTCTTCTTCTTCTTCTTCTTCTTCTTCTTCATCTCACTTGAGGAGCAGGAGCTTGAGCTTGTCTCAACTTGCTTGCCCTTCATCTTCTTTTTCTCACTATACGCAAGAGCTTTGCCTTTGCTTGATGAAGAGGCTTCTTCTTGACCCATCTTGCGTGACATTTTAAATGCCACTATCTTGCCAATGACTATGGCCGGGGCCATGGTGCTAAAGTCCTCCATGTTGTGAAGGATGGTGATGATGCTTACATATTTCTTTTGTGGTAGCACGAAGATGATCTTCCTCATGATGTCCGCATCATCTAGCTTCGTTAATCCTATTGAATGGAGCTCATTGATAATTAGATTCAACCGAGAATACATATCACGAACAAGCTCATCATCATTCATATTAAAGGAATCATAATTTTGTTTAGCTAGACAATGTTTTTGCTCATGGACATTAGTTGTGCCGTATTTAAAGTGAACACTTGGTTAAACACATCCATGCTAAAAGATTCAAACAAGCAATTTTTAGCTCTAGCATTGAAATGAATTTCTTTTTCTTCACTCTTTATGGGTTTATTAGGATTCTTAATGGGTTGCAACCTGTCACGAGTGACTCTCCAAACACCCAAATCTACCATCTCAAGGTGCTAAGCCATTCAAGCTTTATAGTAAGGGAAGTTAGTGCCGTCAAAGTACGGAGGCCTAGAGGTATCCATCCCAACCACTCTAAAAGCGTCGGCTCAATGGCGGTGAAGCCAAAGGTACAAATTGAGCCAACCGGCTCTGATACCAATTGAAAGGGACCATGACACCTAAGAGGGAGGTGAATTAGGCAACTTAAAATTCTACTCTAAACTATGGCCTCTTTTCCGATTCTTAGCAAAACCTATGCAAAAGATAAACTATCTAAATGTGCAACTACGGTTTTGCTAGTGTGTTGCTATCTCTACCGCAAAAGGAAGTTATGCAAACAATGTAAATGTGGAAACTAAAGAGTAAGGTAGAGATATGCAGACTCCCGTTGACGACTCTAGTATTTTTACCGAAGTATCAAGAAGCACGCAAGCTTCCACCTAGTTCTCATTGGAGCCCCTCCCAGGAATCCCTCGCAAGCGCAAGCTCCCAGCCGGGTTACTCCATGGATAGCCCCGGGCCTTCCCCACATGCAAGTGGGTCTCCAGTGTGCCTTCTGGTAAGCCTCTCCCAGACCGCTCCCCGCCGTCTTCACTATCAAGCTTTTGGCCGAAACGCCGCGGGCCTTGTTCCCTCGGGTACACGGTGGCGGCACGCCACAAACGGGGTTGGTGTGATCTCGCAAGACTACAAGCCCCTCCGATATACAACAATGGTGCCTGCAAGCATTGAGTGATAAGAGGTATGCAAACCTCACTAAACACTATGCCTAAACCTAGAGCAAGCGCATAAGCGGTAGTCTAATCAACATAAGCACGTCGCAAAGCACCTACGCTAATCACCTAATAAATCACTAAGCACTATACAAGTCGAGATCACTAAAATGGTGTATCAACCCCCTTGGTATGTTTTCCCAACTCTCCACTCCTCAAATGGCTGGTTGGGGGTCTATTTATGAGCCCCATCGAGAAAGTAGCCTTTGGGGGCGAAACATAGCTTCCTGCTACTGACCAAACGCTGTTGTCGTCCTGACCAAACACGTCCGGTCGCCCCGACTATTGAGCGCGCGCGTTGATCGGACTCTAGGCTAAGTCCGGTCAC
The DNA here is from genome assembly GCA_904845875.1 of Miscanthus lutarioriparius. Lineage (NCBI taxonomy): Eukaryota > Viridiplantae > Streptophyta > Magnoliopsida > Poales > Poaceae > Miscanthus > Miscanthus lutarioriparius. The sequence goes on along the minus strand of CAJGYO010000014.1, from coordinate 40,353,566 downwards.
ACTCGATCGGACGCGTCCGATCACGTTGGCGCCGCTCTGGAACCTCTCTGGACTCGATCGGACGCTGCACTTCGTGCGTCCAGTCATCCAGTGCCACCACGTCCGGTCACGCCGAAAATATTGCCATGACGAAGAATAGTGCCATTGGTGCGTGCGTCCGGTCACTGCTTCGCTCAGCGTCCAGTCGCTGTTGTTGACGCCTGCTGTTGCCAAACAACTGATCGGACGCGTCCGACTTGGTTCCCATACTCGTGCTTGGACTATGCTTCATATCTTGGGTCTTCTCTTATGCTTCTAGGGTCTTGCTTATGGTGTTGATCATGGAATCATCATGTCATCTTCCACTACTACAGAATCGATTTTTAGGGGCGGCTCGTAACCATTTGTAAGGGCGGTTTGGCCAGCCGCCCCTACCGAACCATCTCTACAAATCATGCATTTGTAGGGGCGGCTGTAGTACCAGCCGCCCCTACAAACAGGTATTTGTAGGGGCAGTTCAATCTAGAACCGCCCCTACAATACGTTTTCCTACCAAAAAATTCAAATTTACAATTCAAAATCGCGTTGCCGAACATCCCGCGACCAACGTTCCGAACAGCATTCACGTTGCCGAACGCCCCGCGACCAACGTTCCGAACCACATTCGTGTTGCCGAACGCCCCGCGACCAACGTTCCGAACCGCGTTCGCGTTGTCGAATGCCCCACGACCGCGACTACAAGCACAAGAGTATTCTATAAACTACAATTACAAGTCCAATTCACAAGAATATATACAACCCATCATTAAATATACAAATTCCATACACATTCTTATCAACATCCTAGAGCTAGCCTTTCAGTCTCACGAAGGTGTTGGTACTGAGGATTTGTACCTAACTCAAACTCTCGGTCATGGTAGGCGCCTCTGACGTGTACAATCTGGTCCAATATGAAGTTGCAAAGGTCGCCGACGAGCTCTAATAGTTGGTCATCCTTGTATGGGTCTCTTTTCATTCCTTTCTCTTCTCTCCACTACAAGAGAACAAGTTTCGGTTTAGTATTTCATACCATGTATGAAGTTTTTATACTACGGGTGAAGAGGTTCAAACTTACCCTTAAGGGGTGTCTCCTGTAGGCACCGGTGTTACTCATCATAGAACATATATAGTATCCACAATGTACACTCCCAGGCCTCTGCTTGGGGCACTGTGTGTTTTGCATATGAAAATGTTAAATAATGCTTTTGACAGCCATGTAACGGAGTACTGAAGAAGTAAGTTACACTTACCGCACATAGTGTTTTTATAGCTAGCTTTTCCTTCCTTGCTGGATCATGCCTTCCATGATGATTAGTGACATAGAACCTAAATGTCATGTTTGAATTATTTTAGCAAATACAACTTGTTAGTATCCAAAAGTGAACGTTACAAGTATGTATACAAACATATAAGCTAATAAGAATTGTCGATATGTATACGTCTTGAGAATCAATATGAAGTCTTTGTATGTCACTGTGTCCCTATCTAATGAATGAAAGACCCATGCCATGCTCCTCCCGACATCGACGGCTATACAAATCCAGTGGTTGCTGCATGGATTTAATCATAGAACTAGATAAGCTCTTTTGCATCGAATAAAATATATCAAACAAAGTTTTAAGTATAGAGTTGAACTTACTCGAAGTTGTATGGTAGCCATATAGTAGAGTGTTGTTGGAGATTTTTGAAAGCCATGGCAATGTATGCCGCAACCTTAAGGGACTCTTCCCTTAGTTTCGCTGTACGGATGCGCTCTTTCTCCCAAAGAGTCTTTGCAGCAGCTAGCTCTTTGGCATCCAGTGTCCACCGTTTAGGGTAATTAAAATTTGTTTAGGCTATAGCTTGAGGGTCTACATACCTGGCTTTCACACTTGGCATTTGTTTGACAATGTGCACTTGCATTCTACAAATCACGGCTTGGGTTAGTTACAACAAAATTAAAAGATTACATTCATATCATATTGGGAGGACAAGGACTTACAGGCACCACGTGTGAATTAGATTCATCTCCATTTCTCCCAGGTGAAAGCATGTGTGCATGTCATTGAAGTCAAAGACAATTTTCCTAGCTGGGCTTCCAAATGTGCCGGTGGGGAAGCATGCTTGTATGATATCTATGCTCGTTGGGAGAACACGCAAGTACCAATCATGGAACCTTCTCATTCCAAGTGGTAGGCGCTGGATGTCCCAGTTTGGTAGGAAGGGCTTGCCTCTTTCATATGTTTTCGAACAATCCTTTGACCATTTGATGGCATCAACATTTGGATATTGCTTTGCAATTTGGTGGAGTTTGCTAGTGATGGCCTCCTCAGAACCCCGTGATGGGACTTTTTTAACTTGGCTCTCAGGCTTGAACTGGTCATGGGAATACCACTTGGACACCGACGAGATGTCTTTGATCGGAACATAAACTGGCCTTATGTTGATTGGAATCTTCTTTCGAAGTTCCCATTTAGGCACGTCCTTATCTTCTTGTGCATCACCTTCTTCAGGAGGCACTCGTTGTTCATGTATCGGTTGTGCTTGTTGAGAAGACTGTGGCATCTCATCATGCACTTGCTCGGTACGAGCTGGAGAAGGTGTGGCATCTCATCAGGCACATGCTCGCTAGGAGGCGGGGAAGAATGTGGCATCTCAGGAATGTGGGGGTCACGAGACGGTGAAAATATCTCCCCGACCTCAACAACTCGCTCCAAATTTGGGAGAGGGGGAGGCGACGAAGAAGCAATCAATATAATGTCCCGTTTGTGCTAGAGGATGAACTGCCCCGTAACATCTCCGAGTAACACCAGCCCCTCGGGAGTTGCGTAGTCTATCCTCCACTGCATGAACTCAGGCTTCACTGTATGCACCTCGACCCTAGTGTAGTCCGGTGGTATCTTATTGTTGTGGTGTAAGCCACCGGGAGGATGTGCCACACCCGTTGCCACCTCCATCATAGTGTTCTGCCAGCCACTGAGAAACACTAAGGTGCAACTAGTTGGTTCCCGTATGCGATCGACTAGGGTTATGGTTGCAGTGGAACCTTGGCTGCTAGGAACTTTTGGAGGGCTGCCAACTAATGCCAGTTCTCCCGACGGCGTCACTAATATCCGTGGCTCCGTAGACAATCCTTGCACCTCCAGCGCCTTCACAACTAGAGCCTTCACTTGAAGCTCAAGACTAGTCTCCCGGTCTCGGCCATGTTTCTTGTACATGTGCCTGTCCTCTTTGAATCCTTGCTTCCAGGTCGTCCTTTTCCCTAGCCCCCTGGTGCGGCCTGTGTGCTCCTTGTTTCCCAAGCCAAGGCTAAGCTCATCCCTCTCTCTGGAAGGATTGAATGAGCCCTTCTCCTTGTCTTCAGCATATTTTAGTATCCTTGATACCGCCTCTTGGGTCTCCGGCTTATCAAACTTAAGATTGCTGCTGGATGATTCTGTACTCCTCGCATATATCCAGTTCCTTGAGCGTACCTTCAAATTCATCACATCGATATTCCCGGCAACTGTGGCCTCTTCGTCCATCTTTCTAAACTATTCTACCTTGGCATAGTAGCCACCGGGGCCTAGATGATGGTGGTGTTTGTTCCGCTTCGCCAGCTCGGTGTTACGGGCACTAAGCTCCAATGCCTCCGGTGAAGTCTTCTGAGCCACGAGCTCCTCCCATTGACTAGGAGTTATTTTGCCGAACTCATTGAAGGGAGTTAACCCCTTTTGGATATACTTCGTGTTGAGCTCCGACCTCCAATGTCGGAATGACTCTCCCATCATCCTGATAGCATTTTTTTTACCAATTCGTGCTTACCCTTCGAAAATCTAAAATTGACCTTCAGCTGCCTATCCCATAGTGCATTCTTTGTGTTCTCTGGTACCTCTTTCCAGTTAGGGATTGCTGGGTTCAATTTATCTCTTACTAGGGCCCCGATCGCATTACAGAATCGTCCTCTTAATTCCATCGGCTCAAGGATCTCCCTTGCTGGCCCGACCTCCGCTATCACATAGCATGCCTTATCTGGATATAGATTTTCTTTTCTATCCCCTCGTTTCCTCTTAGGCTTGGTAGTCGTGGTTGTGTCTTGAGGTTGTGGAGCAGAGGCATCATGATCCGTCTCTGTGGCTGTTACCTCTGCTCTCCTTTCCTCTACTCCGTCTTGTCCAACGAGATGTCACGGACGTCGACATCGTCTTTTCTGAGTTTCAGGAGGGACCTGTATATACGATAGGTCAAAGTGTTAGCAGAGGTAACACAGCCAAAGCTTTAGCAAAATTTACAAGCTAAGGCTTTTTCCCTACCTCCTCGTTCGGGTCAAAATCCTTGTCCAAATCTTCCTCCATTGGCCTCCTTCTAGCTTCACGTGGGAAAGGATCCTCGGGACTTACATATCCCTCTTCTAAGTCATCATCATCATCATCCTATTCTTCTTCACCTTCAGCAGCCTCTCCTGCTCTTCCTTCTACTCCCCCTTTCTCCTCGTCACACTGCTCCTGAGTAAGCATCACTTCTAGATCCTTTTCTAACTCATTATCAAACTGCTCCTGAGTTAGCTGGTCCTCTAGTGCTTGCTCCTCATAGGTTGGGTGCTCATCATGCTCGGGGCATCGAGCTGCACTGTCTGGTGTCCGCGACATTATTTTATGCTTTGTTCTAATAGATGCAAGAAAGTGTGCTTTAGGTACGCGAGAAGGTATAAGAAATCAAAAAGGGCTATAAACCAAAGTAGTCCTATAAAACAACAATATATCAAAAAAGAGTAGTAGCAGTGGTAGAGGCCTCAGAAACATGTCAATCATCATCTGAACTTGAACTTGGAGCATCAAGGCATCATAATAGAGAAGAGATGAGAAGGTAATGTAGGGACGGCTGCTAATGATGCCAAGTTCCTCACAAGTTCTTGATCATCAACTCATATTCCATATAATGTATGGACTTGGACAATTTCATCATCGGCAAAACAAAGGAGATGAGAGGAGAGGGGAGATTTGGCAAAAAAAAAACCAACAGCTGCTTAGCAAACATAGTGCAGCAGCTGATGGCAAAAGATAGGACAACAAGTCCTGGGCGAGTCCTGGGAGATTTGGCAAAAAAAGCAACAGCAGCCAACAATTAGTAGCTAGAAGTAGCAAGTAGTAGTAGTAAGTAGAAAGTAGTTGAGTAGAGTAAGTGTAGCAGTAGAGTGGTAGTAGTAGAGTAAGAGCAGCAGCCACTTAGGAGTAGCGAGTAGTAAGAGGAGTAGTAGGAGTAGTAAGAGGAGGAGTAGTAGGAGTAGTAAGAGTAGGAGGAGGAGGAGTAGTAGTGGTAGCAGGAGTAGTAGTAGTAGTAGCAGCAACAGCAGCAGCCACTACACACCAGCAGTATATAAGCAAAAAAACAGAGGAGTGGTAGTAGTAGAGTAAGAGCAGCAGGCACTTAGGAGTAGCAAGTAGCAGTAGTAAGTAGAAAGTAGTAGAGTAGAGTAAGTGTAGCAGTAGAGTGGTAGTAGTAGAGTAAGAGCAACAGCCACTTAGGAGTAGCGAGTAGTAAGAGGAGTAGTAGGAGGAGTAAGAGGAGGAGTAGTAAGAGGAGGAGGAGTAGGAGTAGTAAGAGGAGTAGTAGGAGGAGGAGGAGGAGGAGGAGTAGTGGTAGGAGGAGTAGGAGTAGTAGTAGTATATGTCTTTTGCAACATTCTTAGTTCCTTGTTTTATGTTACTTGGGCACAGTCAAGAAAGGAATATGAACAGTAGGTGGCCAATGAAGAAGCGGAACAGCTCTGCAGTTTCCTCTTCGCTACCTGCAGCGTTTCACAGCTCTAGCTATAGACCTGACAGCGAATTTCAGTTGCTACACAGTTGCAGCGGCTGCAAGCTACACTGAACTAAAACCAGGTTGTAGGTAACTTGCTTATAACAAAAATAGAAACAAAAAATTGCACCAAAGGCTGCTAGTGCTAGGTGGCCACCACTACTAATGAGTGACACCATTTTGCATATAACAAAAGTAGTACTAGGTGGTTTGTAGCACTTGAACTTGCAAGGCCACACCACTCGTGTTACGCGAACCAACAGAGGAAATGCACATGTCTTATATAAAGATGTCTATAATGGTAATGGGGTTATGAACATTATGATAAAATATCAAACTAGATGCCAAAACAAGATGAACTAATTATATGGCTTATTTTGGAACCGGAAAAGGTCCAAATTACTTCCATCAATAAGTTCGGCCAATGTCCAGACAATCTACTAAACTAATGTTTGATTTTATTTACTTCCTCCAACTATTTCAGCCGGTGTAGTTTACCCACAAGATTTTTTATCCAAAGTAGAGAGAATTTTACTACCATATATGTTATCGAGACTTAAGTGATGAGAAAAGCTCAACTGAAGATAGCTTACGTGTGCCCAAACTCATCATTGTAAAAAGACAGTTTTAAATTTGAGTAAGCAGAAGCCCACAGTTAATCGTTTATGTTATGATACATAAACAACATGCAATTTAAGCTCCATTTCATTAGAAAATATGGACAACATAAACCTTAACTACTACTTCATCTGTATATCATTATGCGGATAGAAAAAAGAATAACACTAATTAATATTAATAAAATCTGAATCATTAGGGCAAATGACAGGATAAATCCAGGGACAATGGTTTTTTCCCCAATCCCAGCTTAGAACAGACGAGCACCACGAAGCAAGCATATGAGAATCTCTGGAAAATGGGGGTAAAACATGACACCCCAAAGACACATAATCGATATCGAAACGACAGTCAAACAATCTTAGTCAATGTTGACAATGGGGAAAGGAACTTATTGGCGAACAAGCAAGAACTTTCTCCTTTGATCAACAGAACGACCGGCAGGAGTTGCTTAATCATACAATGAAATGTCGACCATCAAATATCAATCCACATGTGACATGTCGTAGACAAGCTTGGTTCCAGAAAAGGCACAGCGGATCAGCCGCATACCCAAGTTGTTGGAGATAGGGAGACAAGAATCCCCGATCTCAAGAAATAGAGAAATCAGGTTTCTAATTATAGAATTAACCGATCAATCAATTAAGATGCCAAATTAAAGAAGAACATTAGGGCATCTAGTACCAAGATGTAGGTCTAAGCCCCAGACGAGATGGCACGGCGCAAGGTCTATATATATCCATAGATAGATAGGTACCTGGAGCTTGAGAAGTGGAAGAGTGTTTGCCGATGGCGGAGAAGACGACAAGGAGGCCGGGCGTGGGGCGATGGGGAGCTCATCGTCGGCGTCTTGGCGGGGCGGGACGCCGGAGCTCTGCGTCGTCGGGCGTCTTGGGGCAGGACACCGGGGCGGCGGCGTGGGGCGCGGAGGAGCTGCGTCATCGGCGTCTTGGGCGGGACGCCGGGGGCCGGGCGTGGGGCGTCGGGAGCCTGCATCGTCGGCGCGTGGGGGTGGGCGCCGGGGCTCGGTGCGGGACGCCGAGCGCCGGGGGCTGTTGTGGGCAGGCACGGGCATGGGATCGGCGTTGAAACCCTAAGTACTGGGCAGCTGACTGACGGCGTCGCAGAAGAAGACAGCCTTTCAGACTAGATGACTCCGTCGCGCCTTTTTTTATACTCGGGACTATTTGTAGGGGCGGTTCCTGATCCAGCCGCCCCTAAAAATGCATTTGTAGGGGCGGTTCCTGATCCAACCGCCCCTACAAATAGTTTCTATTTTTTTAATTATAAATTCTATATTTTTTCAATCATAAAAACACAAAGTAATATAAAAAATTTGTGTATATGCACAAATATAATATTTTGTATTATTCTATATATGAATAAATATATATATATATAAACAATTATAGTCAAAAACAATATAGAAAACAAAAAACCAAATATTAAAAATTTGAATTTTAAAACTTCGACTACAATTTTATAACATTAAATGAAATAAAATGAAAATGTTGTAAACATAAAAGTTGTATAACTCATCAACATGTACAACTTTTATTTTGGTCATCTTGTCATGTGACTTTGCTTGAACGATTCAAATTTTGAAATTCAAACAATTTCAACTTGAAACAATATTTTGAAAGAGTAAATGATCTCAGATGAAAAACTCATGAATACCAAAGTTGTAGAACTCATCAATATGTAGAACTTTTATTTTGATCATATTTTCATTTGACCAAATTTGAATAGTTGAAATTTTGAATTTCACTAAATGACAACTTCAAACAAGATTTTGAAACCTTAAATGATTTCAACAATAAAAGTCGTGAACATAAAAGTTGTTGAACTCCTCACTGTACGGTTGCATCAGTTGTGTACTCTACAAGACACTGTAATGCGCCTGACTCACCTCTTTGTAATCATGGTCGATGAACACTTTTCTACCACTGGTGCCCTTCCCAGCCAGCCTACCCTTGTGACGAGAATCGGGTTTACCAATTCCTTTCTTTACTTTTAGGTACTCTTAACAGTACTCGATGACTTCTTCAGTATTATAACCCTCTATCATGGAACCCTCTGGGTATGCTCGATTATGCACGTATCAACTTAGAACCGACATGAACCGCTCGTAGGACCACATTTCATGCAAGTAGCAATGGCCTAGCGCCTATATTTGATGAACCATGTGAATCATGAGATGTGGCATTATATCAAAAAAAGAAAAAGGTAAACACATCTCCAGTTGGTTTTGTGTCTCCACCACAAATTCATGTAGGTCACTCAGCTCTTGCTTGCCAATCGTCTTCTGTGAGATCTTCGAAAAGAAGTAGCACATGCGGGTGATGGCCATTTTCAAGAACTCTGACTTTATAGCCCTGATTGCAATAGGTAGAAACACTGTCAGCATCACATGGCAATCGTGAGCCTTGCAGTGTGTTATTGACAAGTCCTTCATCGACATTAGCTTCTTCACATTTGCTGAAAACCCAGTCGGGACTTTGATCCCCCTCAGGAAAGTGCATATAGCTCTCTTCTCGTCTGGTGTTAGGTTGAAGCACGCCGCGGGCAGAGTGTATTTTCCATTAGCCTCAGGTACCGGGTGAAGCTGTGGCATCATGTTTAGCTACACCATGTCTTTTCGTGCTTTTAGACCATCCTTTGACTTGCCTGTGTCCATCAAGGTAGCAATGAGACTCTCAAAGACATTCTTCTGCACATGCATAGCATCAATGGCATGGGGGACCTCCAAGTCTGGCCAATAAGGTAGATACTAAAAGAAGATCGATTGTTTCTTGAAAGGTACGCCTTTGATAGGAGGTGTACTTCTATCTCTGTTCGTCCCATCCGGATTCTTCTTTCCATAGATGACGCGTATGTTTTCACCATTCTGTACACGTGTTCTCCGTTATGACGTCTCTCTGGAGGGGGTTCAATCTCTGGGGCGTTGTCATAAAATCTAAAGAACAATTTGTTGCGGTACTTGTGACTTGTCTTTAAAAAGCATCGGTTCCTTAGGTAAACTATCTTCTTGGATGCATCCAGGTACACCCATGTAGTTAAATCCAATCAAACCAAGCATCATGTCTTCCCTTTGCTCTGTCCAGACAAAGCAAACAGCGCGGGGTAATCATTGGTAGTAACAAATATTATTGCTTTACATATGAAGTCCTCCTTTCGAAATGCATCGTACATCTGCTCCCCATGCCTCCATAGCCTCTCCATTTCTTGCATCAAAGGCTCGAGGAACACATCGATATCAATGCCTGGTTGTCTAGGGCCAGAAATAAGAATAGTGAGGAGAAGGTACTTTCTCTTCTGACACAACCATGTTGGGATGTTGTACATAGTCAAGATCACTGGCCATGTGCTGTAGTCGCTCATCCCCTCATTGAAGGGATTCATTCCATCGGTGCTCAAGCCAAACCGTACATTCCTTGGGTCATCGCCGAATTCTTTGTGCTTCTCATTAAACCTTTGCCACTGACTACAACCAGTCGGGTGCGCAATCTTATCATCATCCACCTTGCGCTCATCATCCCACCATGTCATGAGTGTGGCTTCTTTAGGGTTTAGGAAGATATGTCTCAAGCGGTCGGTCACTAGCAAGTACCACATTATCAAGGCAGGAATTCTTCTCTGCTTTGCATCGTTGCCTAATGGAGTGTCCTCTAGGGGCTGAGATTCTTGTACCACCTTTTTTGTACCCTTCTTATTCCTCTTTTTCCTCGTGGAGGGTTCGTCCGCACCGTAAAGGTCATTGTTCTTGTACCAGCTGGCCCCACACTGGGGACATTTATCCAATGACTTGAACGTTTCACCACGAAAAAGTGTACAGTGGTTGGGGCATGCATGAATTTTTTCAACCGCCATTGTCAATGGACTTATGACCTTCTTCGCTTGGTATATGTTGGCGGGAACTGAGTTTGGTTGTGGCAGCACCCATGACAGGAGATGCAATAGATCATTGAAACTACAGTCTGACCAGCCGTACTTAGCCTTCAGGATGAGCAGCTCAAGCACAAAACGTAGCAATGTCCAATGTGTCGGACAGTCCTTTTCAACACCATACACAGTCTCCTTCGATGCTTTTGTCACCCTTTTCAAATTTTCTAGACCTTTCGGGTTATTTAGTAAAATCTCTGGTCCAAGGGCTAGAATCATGTCCTCCAAATCATCTTCATCCCTGACATATGCTCCACCATCATTATTGGCACCACCTTCGTCGTTACCATCCCAACCACCAGCATCATCACCTTGTTCATTGCCAAACTCGAAATCCATTCATGCATCAAGCTCTGCTGAATATTGGGATAGAGATTCTATGGTTTCGTCGTCGTATTCCTCCTCATCCTCGTCGTTAACAATAACCGTTTCACCACGATGAATCCACACTGTGTAATCCTCAACAAATCCTCGCATAATCAAATGTGATCTGATGATAGTCACATATGTTCATGCCATACAGTTCTTGCAATCTTTATAGGGACAAATAATTGTATCCTTATTCTCTTTCAATGTCGTTGCATGCTTCTTTGCGGCTTCAATAAATTTATCCATCTCTTCACGGAAACCTGCCTTAAACCTTAACGAACCATACATCCAAGAGTTCCTGTACTCCATCTTTTACAACAACAACAAATCAAACATTAAAGGACTACTTATTCAGATATATATAAAAATGAATCAAATTAATAATTACTTGAGAATAATTGTATATACTTCAGATATATATGAATATAAATCTAATATAATTACATGAAGCATACAAACACACCATGATAGAGGAAAATTAATTAATGGTCTATTTATCCATAAATAATTAAAATACATATTTATTAATTACAATAAACAATTTCAAAGACAGCAGTTAGCAACAATTATACTTTACCCAATATCTTTCATATAAACCCTAGTCTAACATCATCAAACATAAATTTACAAAAACGAAATTAATAAAAAAATCAAACCCTAGATCTAGATCCACATGCACATGAAACATTCATAAAACTAACTAATTGTTCACTAAAATTAAGAAACATGGACCAAATAAGGGAATGATCTTGTTTCCATCCCTAATTTACCCTAGTACATTTAAAACTTGGGTCTAATTTGCCTCATAAGTAGCTCAAGCACCATAGAAGAGAGAAAAAACAAAACTCTAATTATTCACTAACCAACTATTAAAACTTTAAAAAAATGTGGAATATCATTTTCGTACCTTCTACAACCTCTCCACCAAAGGATTTGAGACCAAAACCCTCCCCCCTTAGTAGAGCAATTTTTGGGAGGTGCCCAAAGACCTCTCCACCTTTGTTTCACGGGTTAGAGTGAGTGACCCGAGGAGTAAGAAGGTGCTGCATGTAACACCCTCGGTGTTTGGTTTCTACTAATTGCATTTCGTCTCATAAACATGTGCATCATCTATCTCATCATGTCATTTTCCCTGAAACATACATATGAAACATTCGCATATTCTGTTTGTTTCGTACTGGATTGCTTGTGAATGGTAGTAGTGCAACATATCAATGCAACATGAATTTCCCATGTCTTGAAGCATGGCAACATGGTAGTAATGTGACAAGTATAGGATAACAACAAGGTCATGCAACATGTGAAACATTGTATTGAAACATATGTATGAATTGCTTGTTTTACTTTCTTTATCACATGTGATCAGTAGAAGTGGTATAACAACTTTGTAAAATGGGTGATCATGGTCTAATACACCTTAACTATACTTAGTTTACTTGTTGGAACATTGTTCATGTAGACCAAAATGACCAAAATGTCATCAAGTGCAAGTTTGACTTAAATTGACCCATGGAGTGTCATCGTTTGACTGATTCAAAAGTCCAACTTAGAAGCTTTGCATGGCTGTGCACTCTTTACAAAAGTTGTAGCTAATTTATCAAGGAACAAAAGTTGTTTTATGACCAACTCATGAAAATGGATAGAACATGCTCAAACATGGCCCACAAGTCAGAAGTACATGCTGATTTCATACTTAGCAAATTTTTCTAAGTCACAAAGCAGATTTTAGTTTCATGAGCTGATGTTTGGAGCACTGTATCTCCCTAACCAAGCCAAACTAGCTCGAGCTCCAATCAGCAAACTTGTAGTACTCATGTAGGTCTCCAACTTTGTTAACTATGGCGTAGTCTAGATCATCACGGATTAGGAGTTAATCATCATCAAACATGCTCTGTCAGTCGGTTCGGTTAGTTACTGAAACGAAGAATTCAGACTCTACAGTGCTTTGCCGTTTCAGAAGTCGACAGCCGCATGGCGCCGCGCGTCGACGGCCAACTGACCGCCCAGGCCACGCGCCATGGCTGGCCTGAACCCGCTGCCGATGTTCTCCACTTGAAGCCGCATCCTCCTGCCTCTCCATTCACTCTTGTTCCCTCCTCCTTCGCCTACTCCACTCAGAAGAAAAGAGAGCAGCAATGAGCTACCGCTCCGCCATTGCTTTCGTCGTCGCGCAGCCCCCCTCCGCCGCCCGCCTGGAGAAATTGCTCATGCGCAAGATAGGGCGTCCCCACACTGCTCTACTTGCTCGAGCTCTCATGATTGTGTCCGTGGCTAGGTGAGAGTCCTATTGGTCTGCTGACGCCGCCATGTCCGGCGCCTCGCCGAGCGCTTGAGCTCGCCGTGGCCCGAGCTGATCGGCGCTCCTCCGTGCCCCCTTTGCTCGCATTGTCTTCCCCGCGCCTCGTAGTGTCTCTAATCCTACCCCATCTAACCGTTATGACCGGGAGGTCGCGGTGGGTGAGCCTCGCCGGAGTAAACTCCGCCGTCGCCACGGACCTCTCCGTGGCTAGGCTTCCCGAGCACCCCCCTAACCCTATCTTAGCACTAGTATCTTGTCGCTTTGAGCTCCGTGGTGCCGTAGAACCGTTCGCCTAGGCCCCTGCCGTGGCGGGAGCCGGCGGCGCGCCCGTCGTGTTGCGCCACCGAGCCGCCATGGCGGCGATAAACCATTTCATTGCACCTCTACCCTAACCATGAACCTCTGTCGATGCGGGATGGTGTGGTGAACACCAGTGGGGTTAGTTTTTTGCGGTGACTTGCGTCGTCGGCATGAGCTATCGCCATCTCACGCGTCGACCCTCATGTTTCTCTGTTTTTGTGTCAATGACACGTGGGCCTGCTTGTCGGTCGGCTGACAGCAATGAGGAGCCGACTTAGGCTGAGCAGCGTCTTGGGCAGCGCCAACACGTATTCATGGGCCGCATTCCTTGGCTGGCCCAGTAGAGGGTGAGTGTTGTTTTCCTATTTTGTTTTGTTTATTTATTTCACAGATTTATGTATATCTTCAAAAATATATAGTTCCTAGTATATAGATCCAAATGCTGTGGTTCTAATTTTGTTGGGTTCCTGGTCATGTCTAGTATTTAACAAAAATATTATATGAGCACATGTTTTAGAAATTTTTGAGGAATTAATTAGGACATTGAAATGTGTTTTTAGATGCATGCAAATTTGTTTGAATTTTATCTTGAGTTTCTGTGGTCCAAAAATTATGAAATTTTGTGGGCAGTCTGTTATTGCTTATTAGAAGCTCTGGTAAAAATTTCAGAGCTAGTGCATGTGTAGTTTTTAAGTTATAGAATTTCCTTTTATTAATGGGTGGATCTTGTGTGAATTTTCATAATTTTTCTATAGATCCAGTGAAGGTGAAATTTTATGGGTGCTATTCTTATGCTAGAAGGATGCTAGGAAAAATGGGAAATCTATTGCTTGACACTTTTTAATAAGGTTTCCTAATTATGCTAGAAATAGACATGTCATCTGTTATTTTGGATACAGCAAGTTATGTTGGTGCCATGGCTTTGAAATTTTTATGGTAGTCTATGTGCAGCATGAGATAGCTACTGTAATTTTTCTAGATTTTTATGAATAGTTTTACTATATATTGCTTAAATCACCTAATTAACTAAATAAATTGGAAAAGGATATTAAATAATTTATTTAGAAGTTAGCACTATACTTTCTGATGTTTCTTAGGTATGAAAAACAAGTTGGTAAACTTGGTTTGGTCAAATTAGGCTTTTGCACCATCATTAAATAATTAAGTTAGCAACCCTGTCATTGCGGGACAGATTCTAGGTCTACTGGAATTTGATTTGGTTAACTTCAGAATCATGCTTTGATGTTTACAAATAAATTATAGAGAATTTCATAAGCTTTCCAGAATGTCCTCTTGCAAGTCATTCGGATTTATAGAACTCCGGTTATGATTGAATTAAGTAACTACTTGTTTGCATATGAAGCTTTAACTGTTATTTTAAATATGTCTTTACTATTCTAAGTTCATGGTACTGTTCCTAGGTGTTAGGCCTTTAACTGAAGATGAGCATCTTTATCTTAGGTTATGCAAGTTAGGTAAGTTGCTCTTGTTATTTAAGTTAAGTTGGATACATGCTTAAAGTGATTTGAATAGAGCTAATTACTCGGTAAACGAGTGTCCAGTGATGTTTTCGTAAACATCCATTGTGATTCATTCATCATGAGCATCATGTCATTCCTTATGCATCCATGATATTTATCTTGTGCATCGGCATGCAATAGGTGTACCGGAAGGAGTAACCCTGCTAGAATTCGAGGAACTGAACGAGCAGCAGCAGCCGACACCGGAGATTCAGGAGGAGCAGCCTTCAGGAGAAGTGCCAGACGAGGTCGCCGTTGAGTGCCCTGACCACCGTCCTTGCAACTTTGTGAAAGGCAAGCCCCGGAGCATATTAAGCCTCCTATTTTCCGAACTGCAGTTACAGTATTATTATTACATATATTGTTGCATTAAGTTTAGGTGTTGGATGCAAACACTTGCTGCATTGGTTACCCATTCCTTGTCCAGATATTGTTACCCTGAATCCTATGTAGCTCAGGCTCGAGTAGTGCTTAGCCCTGCTTAAACGCGGTAGAAGTCGGGTGATTTCCTGTCACCTGCGAGATATAGGATGATACATGTGGCACGGTTGGCTATATTTGCTATCGTGGAAAAGAACCAGTCTTAATTTGAAATGAAGACCGGACGGAGGCTTGCCGGTTTGCAGTGACTCCGTCTGTGTCGCTTAAGGACTGATTCTTGGAGCCTTTCCTGTTCATGTTGAACGCATGCCTCTCTCTTAGTTGGCCGGCCTGAAGACCGACCGCGAAGCCGAGTAGCTCACCTCAGGCCGGGAGTCGATAAGTATAAAGTGCGCCTCGGAAGGGAGCCGTAGGCGTGAGTCCAAGGGCAGGTGATTTAAAAGTCCTGATCGTCCTGGCAGAAGGGTAATCCCTGAGAGTGCTGGCGCTGATCGAACCCGCGAATTTGGTTCCTGAGATGTTCCAAAGGTGACCCACGGCTACCCTTGCAAAGTATGCCAGGGTGAGAGTTAGGAATACCCCCTCAGCTGAGTTGTAATTCGATTCGAATCGCCGTCTCTCCCGGTTAGTGAGAACTTGACGGGCTTATCTCCAATGTAGATACACTTAATATCTTAATGGTTCGGAAATGATGATATGATGATGACAGCCTTATTATACCTGCTATGGTTAATATTGTTTGCTCCTAATAAGTGAGTGCTCTAGTACAGGTGCTAATTTAGTGGACAGGTAAATAATGATAAGCTTGATAATAAGTTTAAATTGGTTACTATAATCATAAGCTCTTTTATGCAACTGTGTCAAGCTAGCCCACCTGAAAAGCCTTGCATGATCCTTGGTGTCTTTTATTTCTGATTTTTGTCGGGTAAGTCTAGCTGAGTACCTTCTCGTACTCAGGGTTTATTTCCCACCTGTTGTAGATGACCAGTTCTTATTTTGTTGCTGCAAGTACTGCCTTCTCCCTGCTGGGGATGAAGACTAGACCGTTGGGCGCGGTCTCTACTAGTTCTCGTACCTGATAATGCTTTTGTGGGACATGACTCTGATCTGGCAATGTATTTAAAACTATGAAGTTATGTACTAAACTATGTTGCTTCCGCACACTCAAACTTGGTTTGTAATATTTTATTTGAACTCTGATGGATGTAATCCGAATGCTACTTGTGAAATGTTGTAACGAATGATGTGTTGTGTTGAATCATTACGATCTTGGTTTGTATGTCAAGAGTTGGTTGAAATCCTTCGTGATTTCCGGACTACCGGGATTATGGGAGCTTAAGTACAGGAATTGGTCGCTTCGGTGATTGTTTTTGTACTTACGTTCTTATGATTTGGTCGGTTCTGTTACACTGCAGCTGTTTTATATGTGGGTCATTTATAGGGACGGCTGGTGATTAAGCCGCCCCTACAAATAGCAGGTAATAATACGCAGCCATTTGTAGAGGCGGCTCAATCACCAGCCGTCCCTATAAATGGAATCACCGGGGGCGGCTGGTGAGTGAGCCGCCCCTACAAATCAGACCCATTTGTAGGGGCAACTCGTATCACCAGCCGCCCCTACTGTTCCATTTATAGGGGCGGCTGGTGTCTGGGCACCAAGCACGGTACTGTAGAGGCGGCTCTATCACCAGCCGCCCCTATAAAAAATTCAACCCGTTGCTAAAAATCGTTTTTTACGTAGTGTTCGTCTAAGTCACGTCTTACACCCTATTGAACTATAAAACAACTACTTGCAAATTTATTAGTCCAATTTAGTTATGTTGGTCATCAAACACCAAAATCAAAAGTAAATAGACCTAAGGTCCATTTTCCTTATAAAACACATGTATCATCATTTTATTTTCTAATCACACTATTATCAACATGATTAATGTTGATTGATTGATAAATAAAAATTATTTAATACAAAACTGATTTTTATCCACAGAATGCTTTATATTTAAGGATAATTTTTGAACGCCTACGTGCACGTCCTTATCCACGCGCCGGAATTATCCCTTGCGATCACGTTTCTAGAAGGCTCTGCCAATTAGTTGGGATATTTTCTGGCCTCGCGCACGCGTACACGGTGATTCCTCTATCTGAGATCGAACCCAATTAAAACTCCTCTCGTGCAGTCCATGACATGTGGACCTAGCTGCATAGAGTTCCATTGCATAACGTGAACAATCGAAAATACATACATGTATTTGATTCGGCAACTCGCGGACGGTAGACAAACGCCGCCTGTTAATCCACGTTTTCGCCGGCCGTATATACGCGCGAATTCTAGAATATTCTGGACCATGTACCGAGTCGCGCAGCGCCGCACCGACTGAGTTTGTGTACAATTGTACAGAGAATACATGGCACAGACTGACGTACATACGAGCTCTACAGCTGGTTACGGACGTATACAGGCGCACGTACGTATTATAAAGGCACTTTCTCCTATTTGCACGTCGCGAGCACACCTACGTGCATGCATGAACCTGTATATAGATGGGCAACGGGCTGGCCCAGCCCGGCACGGCATGGGTCTATGCCAAGCACGGCCCGCTAGGGCACGGCACCAAAGGGCTCGCCGGGCCACCGGGCCATACCACACCAGTCCATCGTGCTTGGCCGACGACCCAGGCACGGTCCTCTAGGCCACTTTTCGTGCTAGGCTGGCCCACAAAGCACGCCATCACCAGCGGGCCGGGCCAGCCTGAGACCCCAAAGGGTGTTGCGCAGAGCCACCGAGCTGTGAGACTGTAGAGGGGAGTGGAGGCGTCAGCGGGGGTGGAGTGGTGGCGCAAGCCGAGGAGAGGTGGCGGTCACCCCCATGGCCAGCGTGGCTCGGGGAAGGAGCTGTTGCGCAGAGGTGCTCGACGACCAGGACGCCATGGCCGATGCTCTAGCCCCTATGGCTGGCGTCTTGCGCGCTCGCCGTCGGTGAAGAGCTGAACAGGAAGCTGGGTGGAGAAGTTCATGAGAGGGGAATGCGGCCTTGCACGGCTCGCTGTGCGGCGCGGTGTCGGGGGATTGGGAATGAGCTGCGCCGCGCAGCGCAGGAGGGGAAGTTAGGGGGATTGGGGTCTTGTTAGAGTTTGGGTTAGTATAGGAAGGTGGTTGGTGGGCTCTTAGCATGCCAGGGTGGTCACGGGGCCATCACCGGACCTGTTTTCAAATAGCGGGCCGTGCCGTGCCGGCCAACATCCTGAGTGGTGGTGGTCTGGCCGGGCCGTGCCAGCCTGGGCCCACTCAGTACCGGGACGGGCTATGCTCGTGCCGGGCCAAAAAGGCAGGCTTTGGAATGGGCCGTCGGGCCTCGTGCTGCATGTCCATATATAAACCTATAGCACGTAGAAGCTTATTAGCATCTTTCCAATACGTGTACATGAACAAACATGTACATTTCCGTATATTTTATCACTAGCACACACAAATACATGCATATGCGTGCATACGGAGGATTTTGAATTGACAAAAATCCATCAAACATACCGGACCCACCAGCCAGGATCCGGTCCCTCCCAAAGCCAGAGTCCGGTCACTGATTTTCAAGGGTGTTAACACTCACTGGAATCTAAATACATATGCAATGATAGAATATCTAGTGGTACTTTGATAACCGCATTTCACAATGAATTTCCCTTCTCTTCATAGTATGGCTATCTATACTAAACCTACGCACACCAACTTGGTGTCTTGAGTGGCAAAACAAAATGGTCCTATCAAATACACCTTTGTCTTGAGCACAGTTTGTTTTTCTCTTTTTTATTTTCCAAATAAGGAGCACTTGATCTTCACTTAGGCTATTACCATCACCATGACCATCATCTAGCTCCACCATTTGGTGTGTTCCAACCTAACTCATGTTCATCACTCAATGGCAAGGTTAGTACACTAGGTTTTATCAATTAACCAAAATCAAACTAGGGCTTTCAGAGGTGAGGGCAGATCTGGTGAGGCAGCAATAGTTCTGGCAAGCGAGCTCGCAGATACAACGAGGCAGTAGCGGATTCGGCGAGGTGAGTTTGGCTCCTCTCGATTTCACACTTTCCTATGACCAGTCCCTGCCTATGACTACCCTCACGTCCTCTATTTCTGTTGCTCTCCTCAATAATAGGGCCGATCCCTCTGTTGCTCTCCTCACTAATAGGGCCTGGGTCAACGACGGCAGCAGGCTCGGGACGCTACCATGGAACTAAATATCCTTGAGGGTCAAAAATCCTCGAGGAAAGCCCCAAAACCACCAAGGAAATAACTCCTGGCGGCCAACACTTAAGGAATGATCGCCAGGGGTGGAGAGACAGGGAAATACCTATTACCTTGAGTGCCGACCGCCACAAATCAATTCCTTGAGAGTTGAACCGCCAAGGAAATAAATAAGCAGTCAGATTTTTAACACCGCCAAGGAAATGCAACAACACTCAAGTATATGTATTTTCTTTAGGGTTGACGAGCCCCACCAAGGATATATAGATGCCCCAAGGATATATATTTTCTTCCAGGTTTATTATCGCCAAGGTATTTGCCTGAGCATCCAAGGTTATATATTTTCTCAAGAGTTAGTACCGCCAAGGTCACACAAATAAACCATAAAAAAATTAACTTTATCTGAGGGCTCACACCCTCAAGGAGCGGCATGGATCGGTGGCGGTGGGGATGGCATGCTCAGTGGCGGCAGAAAGGCGAGCACAGCGAATGGGCCTTTGGTTCAATGGTGGGATAGTCCAGTGGGACGCTATCCACCAGGGTTCAAAATAACCCTGGTGTTGCATTTTTTTGAATTTTTCCAGAAAAAGAGGATGCACGCATGCGTGCGGGTTCGGTGCGCGTTTCCCGCGTACCAAACGCTAGGAAGCCCCAATCTCTTCTTTGTGTGTGTATATACGCACACGTGTGTGTACGTGTGGTGTAAGTGTGGAGTGTAAGGCGAGCACACGAGCATGGGGCAGCGCTCCCCATCAGACGGCGGGACGCGGAGTCACCAAACCCGCAACCCATTGCGACAGCACTTGGGCCTAGCATCCTGTGTGGTGCCACGTGCTCAGTGACGTTTTTTTTAATTTATAGAGACGACCATATGTCCATTTTGCTGTTCTCAATTGATATTGACCATGTGAGGTAGACGGATGTAATGCTTGTAAACCCATTTCGACAGCCTATGTAAGGGCTTGTTCGGTTGTTCCGGAACA
The DNA here is from genome assembly GCA_904845875.1 of Miscanthus lutarioriparius. Taxonomy (NCBI): domain Eukaryota; kingdom Viridiplantae; phylum Streptophyta; class Magnoliopsida; order Poales; family Poaceae; genus Miscanthus; species Miscanthus lutarioriparius. The sequence goes on along the minus strand of CAJGYO010000014.1, from coordinate 40,333,137 downwards.
GCCCAGGAACCATTCCTGCTGATAATGGTTATTCAAATTAACAAAGCAATCCGGCCTGGATCGAGGCTAGGAATCGATCCAGAAGATCATTCCATAGCAACCGAACATGCCCTAAATCTATTATGTGGTAGTGATACACAAAAAGAGAGATGGGCCAGATCTGATCCGTAGTAGTCTATTAGATATGATCCTTTGGCTAATTGAACCAGCAATTCTTTAAACCAGCGCTAGAGCAGCAGACAGTTGATGGACGAGTGGGTGGACGTAGCAGTTCAGCTCTTGTCTCAGCTAGTGGGCTCCATCACAACACCCATGCCGATCTCCATTCTCCTCGTCGCATTCGCATACGGCATATGCATCCACGTGCCCAGCTCACTGATGACGTGGAGGATGGAGTGGAGCGGTTGCTGATGGAGGTCAGGTCAGAGCGGCTTCCTGTGGTTGGAGGAAGCCATGAGGAGGACCATGGCGACGGTGAACATGAGCAGCATGCTGGCCAGCAGCGTGTACGTGCGGCGCGACGACCGGCGGTACTCTCCGAACAGCACGACGCCCCAGAAGGTGCTGACCAGCGGCAGCGCCTGCACGGAGTCGGCGGCGGCGTACCCCGCCGCCTGCCCCGCCATGAACGTGAAGGCGTTCCCGAGCCCGCACACCATCCCCGCCAGCATCGCGAGCGCCCTGCCCTCGCCGCCGTCCCGGAGGTAGGCGGCCACGGTGGAGCTCGGCACGCCGGCCATGATGGGCCGGTAGAGGAACCACACGTTGAGCGCCGCGCTGACGGCGAGGCAGGCCAGGGAGAAGTAGAAGTAGGCCGTGTACACCACCAGGTGCGGCACGCCGGCGCCGGCGGGGAGCGCGTGCCACTGGTCGTTGGTCGCCAGGTTGAACGCCGGCGCGAACAGCGCGTAGAAGACGCCCGCGAACACCACGATCCCGAGGCCCAGCAGCGTGTGGGATCCCAGCACCTGTTGGGGGGGATCCAGATTTGATTTTAGACGACATGATCAGATCGAATTGAAGCTTTTTTTTATCAATGAATTATGATTGAGATTTTGTTGTTCCACTTCCACCTACTTTAATTGACCTCTTCTCCTCCAGATCAACCAGGAACTCTGCCGTTCCTGCCTCTACTTTCTCCAGGGCCTGAGTAGCCTCTGCTGCGTCCGGCTTTGCTTCTTCTGGATCCTTTGGCATCTCTGCCAATCAAAATATTCAGATGAACAACACTATACTACTGTACAAATGTTTCAGATTAATACTGACAAAATTGTTTGGTTTGTTGATCCAACTGCTACCTTTATCAAGGAGGTGTTTGGTGAGATCCTCATCTGCAGTGTTCCTATAGAAAATTGCAGAAACCACACTTCATCTTGTTCAGATGCAGATGGTGTAGTGGCAATAATGCGCATGGACTGAAACTGAGAGTGGAAGAAAACTGTACAACCTTTTGTTTTTGCTGTAGTTCGCCAAGGAGTTTGCCAGCTTTTCCTGGTTGTCGGCGGCATTGGAAGCGTGGACAAGTGACCCAAGGATGGCCGCAATCAGGAAGCAGCCGACACCAGGAAAGAGGATCTCGGCCTTATTGATCCGGCCGTCGAGGAAATAGTTGAGCGTCGTCCCTGGAAAACAAGTTTCAGTTCCACGATGATGATGAATTGATGATATTCAGAGTTTCAGACTCTGAACAATTGAGTCCAGAATATCTTCAGACTCTGAACAGTGTATGTGTACCTATGACGACCTTGAGGCTTGAGGCCATGACTTCAGTGACGGAAAGCCCGACGAACGCCCAGCCGTACTGCGTGGCCAGTGTCCCCAGGCTGAGGGTGACGCCGCCCGCCATCGCAAACAGGACCGACGGCCAGTTGTTCTGCAACTGCAAGTGTTTGAAATGGAAGAAGTCACGAAATGTTAACTGCAGAACGGAGTTGCTTAATTAGCACAAGATGTTCGTTCTTGCTGACAGACAGCAGAACAACCAGAGTTTCGGATATTCATTCAGACATGCATGTTTCCACTTCTTTAGGTCTGAATGATGTACTGAAAGAAAACTGAATGTGACCGAGAGTATTAACTGAAATGGGAAGTGAGCTACTACCTGAGTGAGCTGGGTGAGGAAGTTGGGCGTCTCCGTCGTGTCGGGGCCCATCTGGCCGAAGGTGAGCGCGACGAGCACGGCGGCCAGGAAGTTAGTGACGGAGAAGTCAAGGAACGTGTGCTGCGGCAGCCGGCCCCGGCGCTCCAGCACCGCCAGCACAACCGGCCAGGTGCCCAGGAGCACCAGCGCCACCGCCATCAGCCCGATGGCGCCGCTAATGTCCTTCACCAGGTACATCTTGCAGACCAAGCTAAGGACGGACGCCGACGAAGACGACGGCAGGACCAATCAACGAACCTGATGCGAGAAAAACAAACTTTTGTCAGTCACGCTTACTGATTTCTCTTCACAAACGAAATGCAAGGGAATTCGTCCTACAGAATCCGGAAGTCAGAGGACATAGGGCTATACTCTAATGAATTCGTCCTAAAGAGTTCAAGTCAAATTCTGCGGCTCAACTGTCCACAAGGCAACGAAGAACCTGTATAACAATACCTTGTCTCTCTACTCTCTTGTCAAATTAACAAGGAAGGCACGCACTACATATTGATAATTGATTGCAGCATGCTGTTTCTAGATCTAAGATCCTATGAACGCTGCTAGAAAAACAAAACATGTCAAGTTGAAATTCCTATATATAAGCTGTAAAATGCCACTCAACTGCCGGCCGTTTTATCTGGGAAACTCTGAAACTGCTTAAGAAGACAAAAGGAGCTAGACAGAGAAACGCTGAAACTCTGAATCCAAAAAAATATATACGACTTGCAACTCAAAAAGCAAGTTGAATGCACAACTACAAGCCTGCAACTCAAAAAATGTTCATGATAGAACAGAGTATTGTTAGTGTAACATAGAAGATTTTGTTTTTCAGACATGATGTTCAGTCAGTTCTGTAAAAACCAATGTGAAGGGCTACAGATGTACTCCTATGTACACAAAGAAAAGACCTTCGACGATAGACCACAGCAAGTATCATCATGCAGTCTGACACGACAAAGAGCATTTTTGAGCCAAAGAACTGAACTTCAAAAGAGGGAACATTCATCCAACATTGAAAACTATTCGAAACAAGCAAAGAACCTGATGAAACGGCAGAACAAATGTTAAAAGGGATGCCACATACCAAAAAAAAGAAGGAAGAAATGGTTAGAAGAAGCCTTCGAAGCTTTGGTTTTTGAGCGCTCTGCAGCAACGGTAGCGTGGGTGTATATATGTATAGGAGGCTAGTGGTGTGTGTGCCTACAGGCTACAGGCTACAGGCTACAGGCTACAGGCTACTAGTAGTAGCTGTGGATCCACTCTGGAAGGTTCATCGGCAGTGAGCTGGGACTGAACGGATATGTGATGAGGAGAATGGAGATTGGGAGGGGGAGCTGGCGTGGGCCCCGCCGGAGCCACTTTACCAACCCTATGTGGGGTGTGGACACCACTCAATTATTGCTGGTGAGTGGTGATGCTAATCCTCACCATTTTTTTATATGTTTCTTGTCAGATCTAATACCCATCGCTGACGCAAATGATTTGGCTGTATTACTAGGATAAATCACGTAAATATATATAATTTGCATCAAGCAGGGATGGTAGCAAAACGTAGCTTGGCAAGGCCATGTGTAACGGATACTGCTAGTTTAGAGTTTCCTGTAAAAGTAGAATACATGGAAATCGAGTACGGCTGTCAGGCTGGAACGAAATTCACTACTTTTGTAATTATTAGGTATGAGCTGTCCTAAATTATAAGTCGTTTTAGCTTTTCTACCTACGTAGTTTTTGTTATACACCTAAATATACAATTTGATACATAATAAAAATTGTGTATCTAAAAAACCAGAACGACCTATAAATTAAAATGGAGGGGATATAGGAAAAAATATTATCATGTTCATAGACCATGAACGCCGCCTATGCACCATCAAAACAAATTAATCCTGGGTGTCCTAACTTTATAATCCCCGTTCATTTCATATCACTTAGAGTACTCTCGGTGGCGCGTTTCATTGCGTTGTTTCAAAAAGTGTCATATCAGTTTTACAGGTTTTAGTTGAAAAATGAAGTAGCTTCTTTCGATATATAAATCAATCCCACAGTTTCATAGACTAATCATAGCATTCAGTGGACCCAGCACTTAGATCGTAGCCCGGGCGAATCTCATTGGACTGATCAGGTCACATGTCTCACATGTCTTAGAGCTCCCAACAAAAGCAAGCTGCGACGGAGATGCAACATGCAAGGGTGCACCGGCAACGGAGCCCATGGCAGGCGTCGAGGTTCGCCGAATCTTGGGTCCGCCACTGATAGCATTAAGGTACCGTTTAGTTTCCTCCCAAAATACTAAATTTTTCAAGATTTTTCGTCACATCGAATCTTTAGACGCATACATGAAGTATTAAATATAAATAAAAAATAAAACTAATTATATAGTTTAGACCAAATCCACGAGACGATTCTTTTAAGCCTAATTAGACTATGATTGGACACTAATTGCCAAATAACAACGAAAACTGCTACAGTGTTATTTTGCCAAAAATTTCGGCATCTAAACAGGCCCTAAATACTTATACAGTATCTTGATCAAATGTAAACTATATAACAAACGCATGAAAATCCTCATGCATATTAGAATAGTTTTTGTTATACATTTAGATATATGCTATACCTCGGTACATAGGAAAAAGTTACCCATTTAGAAAAGTTAATACTACAATTTATTATTTAGAACGAATTGGTGTTGTGGTCAGTGGTGGCGGAACCTTACAACATATAGGCCCCGTTCGCTTGTCTTAAATTTGGCTTGTTCGACTTGTTTTTTCAGCCGGAACAGTGTTTTTCTCTCACAACAATTCAGCCGTAACAGTGTTTTTCAGCCAGTTTCAACCAAAGTTCAGACCAGCGAACGGGGCCATAGCCACTATGATGTAGGCTCACATGATGCGGATAGCAAGAGAAGAATTTGGAGCATATTCTACTAAATCGAATAACCGCGTTTGGCTAGTACACTGCTGGCTTGTTTCAGCTTATTCTCTCTCACAGAATACTATTGAAGCATTCAGAACCATCCAAAATTCACTGTTGAATGCACCAACCAAACACAGTGGATGTCTGTAGATTCCATCTATGGTTGCCACATATATAGCTAGGACCAAATGTAGAGGCCTGGGTCGAAATTGACATCCTCCAATGGCTGCAATTCGTGGTACAAACAATTGTTTACTACGTACTGTACAAATCTTTTTGTGTAAATATAAACTATACAAAAACTAACAACAATAATTAAATTCGCTTCTATTCTCCGCTCCGATTCATTCCTCGTGTACCTTAATTATATACGTATTATTCTGGTTCACGTGGACTTATTACAGGAATACTTTGCTATCGACCTAGTAAGCTAGTACTCTTAGTAATTTTTAACGAGGAAACTACATTCCAGATTCTGAAGTGCAGTAAGAGTAGACTCTCGGAGAAAATAACTTGTTTCTTTCCAAAAGAACCAAAACCGGTTGGGGACTTGGGAGGTCAAAACTGAGAACGGCATCACCACCCCAGGACCCCCACGTTGGAGGACGTGCACAGCGCTAGGCGTACAAAAACACACTGCGCATGCCGCGTTGGCAGCGGATGTGGGCAATCATGCATCAGCCCACGATCGAGTCCAGATCCAGCAGGATGTGCCCAGCATTGGCTGGGTGCAGGAGCATCACCGCCACGGCGCCACTCCGCGATGCCCGCGCTGCATGGCGCCCGGATCCGAGTCCGACCCTAACGTGGCGGCAGCATTGGGATGTTAACCAGCGCGTTCGGCTGGTAATGTAATGGCTCGTTGTAGCTTATTCTCTCTCACAGAATATTATTAAATCATTCAGAACCATCCAAAATTTACTGTTGAGTCCATCAGCTGAACACACTTGTTGTGACTATGCATGTAGCTGATGTCAAAGAGGTACAGGCCGCTAGAACCGTCGAGCGTGGTTATGGCTTGTCGTAAACTATCGTAAATTTTCAGCTGGAATAGTATTTTTCCCTCACACAAACCAGCCAGCAGTACTTCTTCACGAACCAGCAACGATACGAACCAGCCAACCGAACAAGCTGAGCAGCTCCGCCGTCATTGCACTAGACGCTGCCTGAGCAGCCCGTGGGAGCGCCCCGTCCATCATTGTTGACGCGTCATGGACCACTCCTGAACAATCACTACTACGGGAACGGTTTTTTTAGCGGCTCATAAACGTAGGAGCGGTTTTAGCATTCATCTCTATAAAAAGATGGCTACAAATCACTGATTTATAGGGACATCTGGCCAACTGCCTCTACAAATCGATTTTTTAAGACGACTGCCGCCCCCACAAATCAATTTCCCAAAATTTATGACATCTGGCAAATATTTTTTTTATCCGGGAAGAACCCCACTGGTATGGTTGCCACATAGCCTGGGTCGAAATTGACATCCTCCAATGGCTGCAATTCGCGGTACTGCTACTGTCAAACGATTGTTTGCTACTGTACAAATCTTATTATGTAAATATAAACTATAAAAAATAACAACAATTATTAAATTCATTGGTATGGCTGGCAGGATTCAAACCTGCGACCTCCTCTACCACTACACCTCACACTCACTTAGGTTCATATTGTATTTTAGTTCTCCACGTATTATATTAAACCAAACATAAATTAATTGTTTGAGGTTCTAAACTAATTCAAATGAAAAAGTTGTCAACTACAAAGTTTTATAAGTTTTCGAGATCTACAACTTTTATTTTGATAGTTTCTTCATCCGAGGTCGTTTACAAAATTTAAATTTTAAATTTGACAAATTCAAATGTAGTTTTCCATGACAAGATGAATTCAAATAAAAAAGTTGTCAATTACAAAGTTTCATAATTTTTCGAGATCTACAACTTTCGTTTTTACTATTTGTCCATCCGACATCGTTTAAAAAATTCAAATTTCAAATTTTTGAAAATTCAAACATAGTTTTCGTTGATAAGATGATTTCAAATCAAAAAATTATCAACTACAAAGTTTTATAACTTTTCAAGATCTACAACTTTCGTTTTTTCTGTTTGTCCATTCGACGTCGTTTAAAAAATTCAAATTTCAAAAAATTTGAAAATTCAAAAGTAGTTTTCGTCGATAAGATGATTTCAAATCAAAATATTGTCAACTACAAAGTTTCATAACTTTTCGAGATCTACAACTTTTATTTTGGTCATTTGTTCATTCAACATAGTGGTAATAACATTGTTTACAAATTTTATATATCCCTCTTATAGTACTGAAACTATAAGAGAGATATGTAAATTTTGTGAACAATGTTAATACCACTTTGTAATATGGAGAAACGACCAAAATAAAAGTTGTAGATCTTAATCAGTTCTACAACTTTTATGTTCATGACTTTTTCAGCTGAAATCATTTAATGTTTCAAAATGACGTTTAAAGTTGCTATTTTTTGAAATTCAAAATTCAAATAGATAAAATACATTCACATGAAAAGATGGATAAAATAATAGATATAAGAACACAATAAAATTTGATGGAGCATGATTTCAGAAATTTTTAGGAAAAAGATCATCAAATTTGAAGTTAGTATAAGAGATAAAGACTAGTTATAAGTTTTAGCCAGAGATTAAAAAGAGAAATCAGAGTTCTTCAACAATTTTAAAATTGAATTTCAAACAGCATTTTGAAGCAGTAAATGATTTCAAATGAAAAAGTTATAAACAACAATGTTTCATAACTTTTCGAGATCTACAACTTTTTTGTCATTTCTCCATCCGAGGTCGTTTAAAAAAATTCGAATTTCAGTGCTTAATTTTTAATATTCGACGTCTATCTGTAAGAGAGGCTCAATAATGAGCCCTATAAATTGGACAATTTGTAGAGGTGGCTAATAACACCAGTAACCCCTACAAATAAATTTCTAGGAGCAACTCATTCAGGAGGCATTTGTTGGGACGGTTTAATATAGAGCCGCCCCAAAAAAAAAAAAGAGAGACCTTGCTACGAATCATATTTTAAAGTAGCGAATAGGGCTATACCGGCGCCTGACAGCAACTCAAGCCACACTGTGTACCCTGTATGGCTGAATGTGACGTGGACTTACGACCTGTACTCATATAAGTTACAACATCTCGCGCAAGTGGTATGGAGTTCGACTCTAAGACATATGAGCGATGGCGGTATTAAGTTCGATTCAAAAACGTATTATAATATGTCACGAGCATTAAATAATAGGTTCATGCGACGCACATATCTAGGTGACTATGCAATAAATTTTTGAAAGGGTACTATGCAACAAATAGTAGGTTCCATGATATGCAACAAATAGTAGGTGACTATTTGCTAGTCTAATATTAAAGAGCTAAAAAAATTCTTTCGTTCGTCCCTCACTCTCTCCTGTCTTAATTTGAGTTTGGAGCAAAAAAAATCTTTGTTAATGACGTATCATTAATGTCATGATCTCATCACCCGAGCCTCTTGATATTATGGCGCGTGTGCGGGCATGTGTCTGGTCTTCGATCTTTCTTTAAACTCACAATAGATGTACAACCTCATGACAATTGCTAGTTTTTTATTCAGCTATATATGCTTGTATGTCGGCTTGATTGATGTTAACAAGCGATCTACTGACATGATTATATATGTACTCATTTGATATAAATGAACGAGAGTATGACACTACTACAAAAACGATTTATGACAACGCCTCCCTTTCTTTGTAGGGGCGGCTCTATATTGAGCTGTCCTTACACATGGTTGCCAAACGAGCCGCCCTCACAAATAGATTTGTAGGGGTGGCCGGTGTTATCAGCCACCACTATAAATGGCCCGATTTGTAGGAGCAGCACAATATTGAACAGCCCCTACGAATAGACACCGAGTATTAAAAATTAAGCACTAAAATTCAAATTTTATAAGTGATCTCGGATGGAGAAACAACCAAAATGAAAGTTGTAGATCTCGAAAAGTTATAAAACTTTGTAGTTGACAACTTTATGATTTGAAATCATCTTATCAAGGAAAACTACGTTTGAATTTATAAAAAATTAAAATTTTAATTTTTAAATGATCTCGGATGGATAAACAGTAAAAATAAAAGCTGTAGATCTTAAAAAGTTATGAAACTTTGTAGCTGATAACTTTCTCATTTGAAATTATCTTGCATGAAAAACTACGTTCGAATTTCTCAAATTTGAAATTCAAATTTTATAAGTGACCTCGCAAGGAGAAACTACCAAAATAAAAGTTGTAGATCTCGAAAAGTTATAAAACTTTGTGGTTGACAACTTTTTCATTTAAATTAGTTTAGGGCCTCAAACAATCAATTTATGCTCAATTTTATATAATACGTGGGAAACCAAAATGGATCGTAGACACAAGTGATCGTGAGGTGCAGTGGTAGAGGAGTTTGTGCGCGAGAGAGAGGTTGCGGGTTTGAATCCCAACCGATGTAGTGTGCAAAAATCATGAAAAAATGCTACAACCATAGAGTGGGGGTGTGTGGTTGCTGGGTGGGGACCTCCTCGGATTAAAAAAAATTGCTACTTTTTTTACACCTTTTTTTTGTGATTTCTGGAAATTGATTTGTAGGGGCGGCTCAATATACAGCCGCCCCTACAAATCGATTTATAGGGGCGGCTGATAACACCAGCCGCCTCTACAAATCGATTTGTAGGGACGGTCTGGGAACCACCCCTACAAATGCATGATTTGTAGAGGCGCTTGGGTAGGGGCGGCTGGGCAAACCGCCCCTACAAAGCCTCTAGAGCCGCCCCTATAAATAATATTTCACGTAGTGTGATTAATGGGCCCATTTGCGTATGTCATTCAAAATCTGTATAATATAATTTCAATATTGTATTGGTTCTGAATGTTTGGTCAATATTATAATTTCAATATTGTATTGGTTTAATTTTCTTTACCTATTTAATTGAGCTCCATAGACTTTTAGTTGCTAAAAGTTCTTATTGCGATGAAGTGTCGGTCGCTACATGTTGTCGGTCGCAAGTTGGACCGTCGAACTGTCTGTTGCTAAAGACGATGTCTGTCGCTGTATACATATAACGATGGCTTCATTATCAATTGCAGGTGTCCATCGCTATAACATTTAGCAACTGACTGTCCATCACTATGCACCCCTTTCAGCAACTCCAAATCAGTCTTGTTTAAAGGTTGTGGTGCAGTGATCAATACTCTATCGCACTAGTATTTATTATGAACCTTGGAATTGATATCTACTCCGTACTCCTATATGATTTAAGGTTGGGTCAAATCTAATTAATCTAACAAAATAACTAGCTCACGGCTGTTGCCATGAGTACCATATATAGAACAAGTTATATAACCCACTGCAATGCGCTAATTCAAATTGCAGTTTTCAGTAGGATAGTTCCATCCTCTGCTGATTCTAACATGAAGCAACTGTTAGCATGCCAACACTGTGCCGCATTCCTATAAGCAGCAGATTTAATAATTGAAAAAAATAAAAGGCTTTAGCACGCAAGCCACACACAGCGAAGCAAAAACCAAACTGATCATCCTTGGTACAATATGTGGGGCACATTTGCCTATGGGTACTGAATAATCTGGACATGTAAACGCGACGCAGCTTCATTCCCTAGAAAAAAGGCCGGGTTTACCGACGGGCCGGCAGTGCATGTATGTGGCCGACATTTCGTCCTCCAATGCACATGCCCGTGCATATACCGCTATACAAGAGCAGGATCAGTTGCATGTCATCTTCAGGATGCCCGGCCCACATGATGGAGCAGGTTCCAAAAAATCAAGATCAAGTTGTGTGCATACGTCCAATCTCCGTCGCCATTATTAAGGGTGTGTTTATTTTGCGAAATGAAAATTTTTTGGATGTCATATCAGATGTTTCGGGAATATCGGAAAGGGGTTTCCGGATACTAATAAAAAAACTAATTACATAGCTCGTCTGGAAACTGCGAGACGAATTTATTAAGCCTAATTAATCCATCATTAGCGCATGTTGGTACTGTAGCACTATGGCTAATCATGGTCTAATTAGGCTTAAAACATTTGTCTCACGATTTCCAACCAAACTGTGTAATTAGTTTTTTTTTTGTCTATATTTAATACTCAATGCATATGTCGTAAGATTCGATTTGACACCTTGAGTTGAAAATTTTTGGCAAGTGTTGGAGCCGCGCGAACGATTATGACGTTTCAGTGGACACGTAGGTATGATTGTTCATGTCATGCGCGCGCGGATATCTTATCTATATATACACACACAAATTGTACACAGGATGAATCCAAAATATAAGGACATGTTTGATACATGAGGCTAACAGTTCACCTGTCTTTTGAATACCAATTAGCTAGAAAAGCTAAACGTAGACGAACTGTAGACTAATAAAAGCTCTTGGGGCTAATTGATGGTTATAGTTTTTTTTTTGAAAGAAAGGGGCACTTATATTAAATTTTGGCATATTACATCCCCAAATTATATATGAAAAAATCTGAAATAAAAAATACATAATAATCTATCCAGATTCTTTCATCGTCTCATTCCCCAATGGTTTCCCTCGAACGTCGAAGCCAAAGTATAGTCCTTATGCCGAATCCAACGACCAACTCCAAAACATTGGACATGTCGCAAGATTCAACGCTTTGGAACCAGTTTAAGACGCATCTAAATCGCTGAAAGAATATTAGCAGTTGCATCATCAGGTACGACATAGGTTGCAGAATCATCACCCAGAGACCTTGCAATCCTCTCCACAACCATCGATGATGAGATCGATGACCCGGAGTCATTGTCCTCGTAGGGGGCTTCCAGAAGCACCCCTCCCCTTGTAAAAAAAGGCCACAAATTGGCCGTCTGCCGATGAAATTGACGCCGCGATCTTGTCGTGGCAATCACCGAAGTCATCGCAGGAAACACGATCCTGGCCGAAAATCATCTGATTTCGCCGGAAAATTATTGGATTAAACCCTAATCAATTAGATAGAAAAACTGCAAGAAAAAAAAGATGGGTCCCCTCTCCTTGTCTCCAGCAGATGCACTGGAGAGGAAGAAGGAGAGGGGCCCTAGGTGAGGCGGCGGCGGCGGCTCTGTATGAGGCGTTGATGATTAGAGTTTATTAGGCAAAAGGTGGACTATTTTTTTTGTAGCCCTGTGATCTAAACTGATTCCCAAGTCCAAGAGTTACTTTATATCATCTCATATTCAAAGAAGTACAGATTTTGGTTTAAAAACCATTCCAACAACTTCTTCAACTAGATCTTAATATATTTTTTTCACCATTTATTTTATATTTTTCGCTCGACAAAGATAGAGAGCGGAGCTAACTCTTTACTATGGTGGATATGATATAGAGAAATTGTTAAGAGTGTGGAGAAATATACATAGAGATCTTATTAGAATAGCTCTCTAAATGAGAATTTAGAGATTGACTTAATTTAGGGAAAAAACCGTTGGAGATGTGCTAATAAATATACCATTGTGTCTCACGGGAAAAAATGGAACAGGATAGAACATGGTGATTTTAGTTTTGGACATATTTGATTGGAGAGATAGATGGGATGTAATGGTCCTCGTCCTACAAACACAGACGGATCAACTAATCCCAGTCTAATATGCCGCGCGCGTAGCCTAGTCAGACAGTCGATTTCTTGAGCATGAGCATGACGGAGGTGCTAGAACATGGCCTAGGAATGCATGAAACAATGTTGCTCGAGTTAAGTTGTAAGTTTCTCCGGGGCTTTGTCCAAATGGCGTGCCTGGCGCCCGGATGTTCTGACGGTAGCCCCGTTCGAACGCCCGTGCCTGTCCTGCCTGATCCGTATGTGGCTACCGTCTACCCCATCCGTTGCACACGCTTGCAAGCGCGTAGCGTGCCTATGCACGCTACCCTGCCTGTTGCGCATGCTGCTGCTGATGCTGCACGCGCCCGCACGCTCACAATTTTTGGGCGGGAAGCGAACGCATGTGGCCCCGGTCTCCAGTGATGCATGGTCACCGAGAGCTGCAATCGGTCATTGTCGTGGGCCCAGCTACAAGCACGAGATTTTGTAGCACTCTGCATGCGCCTGCTGCACGCGCGCCGCATGTGCCTGCTGCTGGCGCGCCTACGCACGCCATGTTGCTGTCGTGCTGCGCATGAACGCGGGGACCTCCTCCGCGTGCGCTCGTTTCCTATGCCTGCTAATGAAAATACTTGTAACAAAAAGTACTTGCCGCAACATACATCTGAAATAGGTGAAATATTTGAAACATACGCTTGAAACATATACAATATACAGATAAAACACTTGCAACATATTTCTGAAACAACAGAAACATTTGAACCATACACTTACAACATACGTGTATAGCCAGTGCAACATATGCAACTTCAGATAAAACACTTATAACTTGCAACATGAAAACACTTGCTGCAACATATGAATAGATGAAATACTTGGTGTCGCAAGAGGCCGCGAGCCGGTGTCGCGACGCGGAGCTCTCCGCCTGTTGAACGGCAGCAGTCTCCACCAGCGCCCGGAGGTTCCGGTGGATTGCCTATTCCTGGGGGTCGACAGGCTCAGGAAGGCCGCGTAGAAGCATCGCCGCAGCAGCGATGTTCTGGTTAGCCCGAGCAAACTGACGGGGATCGTTCCCTCCGTCCAGGATGTTACGCTAGACCTGACGGGCGCGGCCCCGAGCGCCGCTCACCGGGTGACGCGCATGTGGTGCAGCGTGCTGCGCCGAGCGCGCCAACACAGGTGGTGGCTGACTCTGTCGCCTTTGTCGTAACTCCTCGCCGGGCTCCTGCGCAAGCAGGAGGGCCTTCGCATGAGGGTTCGGAGGGGTGTTAGTTTGCAGAGACTCGCTACCACCGGTGGTTGTCCTGGGGCGTCCGCCATAGCGCACTCCTGGGACAGAGGGTGGCCAGGTGCCACGACATCACTGATGTTGGAGCCATCGCTTCGACCTCATCATCGACGAGGTTGTGAAAGGAGGCGGGAGCGTAGCCCGCCATCCCCACGAATTCAGATGTGCGTGGGGGCGGCGTCAGCATCCCTTAGATCCCCCGCGCGCACGTGTCCCCGGGGGATGCGAAGCCGTAGGGGAACCGGTCTCATGGCGATCGCGGTGGGGACAACGGGGTCCCTCCAGAGAGTCAGCGGAAGGTATTAAATAGTGAGTAAAGAACAAAATGTACATCACTCACCGTGGGGTTTGAGCCTAGAATGGGCTCAAGGCGAAGCGCGAGTGTCTCGACGTTGGTGTCGTCGAGTGGCCCAGGGCCAGTGGAGAGCGCCCCTCCCTCAGTGGACGCCGGGACAAGCGCCTCCTCGCGGAGGCGGAGTACGTCGAGCTGGTCGACGACGAAGACTAGGCTTCCAAAAGGGAAAGTCTGGAGCGGCTCGAAGACGGGAGGAACCCACATCCCAACAGGTGGGAGCACAGGAAACTCCAGTGAGCCAAAGCAAATCGTATCGCTTGAGCCCGCCATGACGAAGATGGTGGAAAGGTGGACCATCCGATGACCAAAAGCGTGAACGCACGGCGTCCTCCCCACGGACGACGCCAACTGTCGGTGCAAAAAGTGACCAAAAAGTAAATATTTGTAGTTTTGCCATGCGTTGTAATCGGATGTGGCCTAACACGCGATGACATAGGATTTATACTAGTTCAGGCAACATGCCCTACGTCCAGCTTTAGTTGGTCGGTGACTTTATTCCTGAGCCCAGGTGCTCGAAGTTTGCTATGGGGTTACAAATGAGTAGGAACGAGAAGGGGTGTTAAAGGCCTGGTCAGACTCTGAACCGAAGGGAAGAGAGTGACAGGTGCTCTAACCTGCGCTAAGTATTGGAGCGTATGCTCCATATAGCTTTAGAGTTCTAGAGCTTTTGAGCTATTCAAGTTCTTAGGTCCTCGAGTGCTTGAATCGTCTAGGTTCTCTTTTCGGAGGAGAGCCAAAGAGCTTTTCAGGAGAGAGCTCATCCCCTTTTATAGTCGAAGGGGATGGCCTTACAAGTCAGAGAAAGAGAGAATGTATACGCATGCCACCTATTCTTGTTGCCCACGCTGTCGGCTACGAGACGGCCATCGGCGCCCACAATACTGTTTATGTTCGAACACATCTGGCAGGCACTACCGTGTTCGCTTGGTACGGCAAACATCGGCCCCTACAATACTGTTTGTGCTCTGACACTTCTGGAAGGTTGCATAGTGCCCGTCTGGCATGGCCTGGTGGCACCGTCCTGCAGGTGCGCAGGGCATGTTAGGGTATGGTCCTCGGTATTGCGGTTGACTTGAGCACCTTACCTTATCTGCTCTGCTTGATCCCTGGGCCCTCACCGAGCGGGCGTCCCCAGTCGGTCATTCCTAGTCAGCCCCGACCGTGTCGGTCGGGGAAGATCCACGAGCAGAGGTCCGGCGTATCCCTGGTCAGAAAAAATGTCTGAGTTGGACTGTGTCCCCACCTTGGCCATGCCTTCCGATCAGGGACCGGATCGTCCTCCCGGCCTGTCATTATGTATCTGGCCCGGGCCTTCCGTTGTCGCTACGCCGTCTGTTGGGCCGAGTTTTTGCGAAGAAGCGGGACCATTGGGAACCCTAGGTTTATGAATCCGATAGGAGCCCCTGAGCCCTTTTGGGACTTCTATGAAGTCATGAAGGGGTTGTTTACGCTTGTTTCACGAGCGCACCCGGTGGGTGTAAGATTGTGCACGCGAACCCAAGTGTTGGGCGCAGCCGAGGGGTCGGGCGAGATGGAGCACGGACCCAAGTGTAACCCAAGTGTCGGGCGCGGCCGAGGGGTCAGGCGAGACGCAACATGGACCCAAGTGTCGAGTGCGGCCGAGGGGTCAGGCAAGACACAGCACGAACCCAAGTGTCGGGCGTGGCTGAGGTGTCGGGCGAGACACAGCGTGGACCCAAGTGTCGGGCACGACCGAGGGGTCGGGCGAGACGGAGCGCGGACCCAAGTGTCGGGCGCAGCCGAGGGGTCGGGTGAGACAGAGTGCGAACCTAAGTGTCGGGCACGGCCAAGGGGTCATGCGAGATGGAGCACGAACCCAAGTGTCGAGTGCGATAGAGGGGTCGGGCGAGACGGAGCGCAATCCCAAGTGACAGGCGCGGCCGAGGGGTCGGGCGAGATGGAGCGTGAACCCTAGTGTTGGGTGAGGCGGAGGTGGGCGTAGCCCCCGAGCCTGCAGCCGGCTGGAGGCTGAGCACCTTGGTACTCTTTTCTGGGGTTGTGGACTCATATGTTCCTTCCGGTTGGGGTATTTCGCCCGTGTTCGTTCCGGCCGCAACCTCGATGGCTTGAGTGGATTCCCGAGTCAGGACCGGTTCGCCCGAGCCCCCTGAGCCCCGTTGGACTTAGTAGGGGTCAGTCTAGTTTCATGCATTACACTATCCGTGGTTTCCGTAATCAGAGGGGCTGAGCTAACGTCGCATGCCTTGATCGCTCGAGTGACGCGCTCGGTGAGCTTAATAACGTTCACGTCCGAGTGGAATCCGGGTCCGTTGTTCATAACGGGGTCGGCATGGCCCTCATGTGACATTTCACTGCCCCTTAACCCGATCCCCGGTAGATGCCTGAGCCGTTCCGGAGACCAACTCAAGTGGCCCGTTGGCCTCCCCTCAATGGAGATTCTGTGGGCATGGCTCGAGGTCAGGATCGAATGAGAAGGTCGAGATGACCTTGTCCGCTTCTGAGTGGATCGGGCAAGGGCCGCTGGGGCTCATCTGCATTTTCTCCCCCGGCTATGTTTGACATGAGGCGACCTCAAGCCCTTTTCGGGCCGGCCTTCGAACCCCGATCGATCATCGCTCATATCAAATGAGTCAACTACCGCTTCATGACGCAACACAAAGCGTTGTGATGCAATAATTGCATATGCAATGCTTGAATGTATGGGATGAATGTATGGATGAATGTATGAATGCATCCATGAGAATGGATGAATGAATGATCATGCATTAGAAAATAAAAAGGGGGTTTGGTAAAGTTACCTCGATGGCTCGAGTGACGGGTTTGGGGAGCTCCTATCGGATATGTCCGAATGGGATCCATGTTCGTCATTCATGACGGGGTCAGCATAACCTGCATGGGGCATCCCGCTGCTCCTTACCTGTCTCTCGGCAGCCGCCTGAGCCGTCCGATGGACCCAGGTGACCCGTTGGCCTCTCCTCGATGGAGATTCCGTTGGTGGGCCCTTCCAAACCCTGTCTAGGAAGGCGGAGGGTCGTTTGCGTGCGGTTGCGCCTTATTTCCCACGCCCAGGTTGTGGTAGTGGTGGGCCCTGTCTAGCCCACGTCCCACTAACCTGGCGACATTTCGTCAGGCAGGGCGCGTCCCATCAGCCAGGGACATGTCCCGCCGCACGCCTTTCCATGTTAAATAAGGGGAAGGGAGAGGATTTTCCTCCCATTCTTTTGCCTTCCTTCAACCGCAGTTGTTCCTCCTTCCTCCTTTTCACCAAGTTTGTTCATGTGCTGCGGTGGTTTCTTGGAGAGAGGAGGGTAGAGCGAGGGAGAGGAAAACTCATAGATTCATTCATAAATCCAAGGTGCGATGTCGAACTGGAGGCCGTCCAATGTGGATGAGGAGGTGCTGACCGCCTTCATCGAGAAGGGGTTGCTCCCGTCGAAGGAGGTGGTGTATTGGAGGGCTCCTATGCTAGGGGAAGTTGTTCCGTAACCCTATGCCGATAAGGTCGTCTCCTTCCTTGCCTTCCACGAGCGCGGACTCGGGTATCCCGTGCACTGGTTCCTGCGTGGGCTCCTCAACGAGTGGGGCCTAGAGTTGTAGCACCTCAACCTGACTGGGGTACTACACATTGCTGGCTTTGTCCCCATCTGCGAGGCCTTCCTTGTGATGGAGCCACACATGGACCTCTTCCGGCAGATCTTCAGTGGGCGAGCCCTGTCTGAGGGGAAGCCACCCAGAATCACACCGGTTGGAGGACTTGCCTTGTAGAACAGGCCGAAGCCATTGGTCCCCTACCCTGCATACTCCCCCTATGACTCTAACCGGGGGTGGCACAGTGAGTGGTTTTACATCAGGAACCCGGTGGAGGCGCTATTCCCGATGTTCACTGGAAAAAGACCGGAGAGGAGGGAAAGCTGGCCGTGGGGTCTCGCCGATCGGCAGAACAAGTTGGAGGTTATCAAGATGGAGCTTTAGAGGCTTGTGCAGCATGGCCTCGATGGGTTGCGGGTCTTCCATACCTTCTTCTGCCGTCAGGTCACCCCGTTGGCGGAGAGAACACGGCCAATGTGGGAATACTCTGGCCCAATGGATCCCGACCACACGTCGTCGGAGGAGTTGCCAAAGGATGAAGTCTGGAGTTGTCTTGATCGGATGCTGCAGTTGAGGGATAAAGACACCCTCGAAGGGACGCTCGGTCCCCTCGATGCCGCGAAGCTGTCCAATTTGGTATGCCCCCTTTTTGTGACCTTTACCTTCTTATGTTGATGTTTTCATTGATTTTGAGTTGCCCGTTTCGAAGGGACTTGTGGGCTATAAATCCCAGCCGCATCTTCTAAGAGGGCCTAAAGGCGCAGCTCAGCAAGCTACCCAAGAAGAAGGAGAACACCGAGAAGGCCCGGAGGAGGTTCGATAAGGAGAAGGAGATCAACCGATGGGTCTAGGAGGGTGAGAGCAGGAGCGACATGGAGGCGGAGCTTGAGTCGGAGGAGCCCATGGAGATGGGTGACGACGCAAGTGCCTCGAAGGATGAAGCAGACAGGGGTGCGGTTGTGACCTCGGTGGAGCACCATGAGCCCACGGCTGCATCCATCGATGGCGGGTGTGATGTGGAGACGTGCGGTGATGTTCCTAAGTCAAGGAAGCGCACCGCGAGCGAAGACACCGCCCTCGAACGAGAGACAAAGCGGGCGCGGTTGCCGCGCCCTTCGAAGGCGTCGTCGGCTTTGTGCCCCCCTGCTCTGAGTGTGGTGGAGCATGCCGGTCAGTCGGGGGGACATGATCATTCCCTTGCATCTTCGGGGTTGGCGCGTGTGCATGACCTCCAATGGGGAGATGCCCCGCTAGTTGCTCTGATGGTTTCGCCATGAGCTAGCGGCCGTGGCTATTTGCGGGCTGATCGGGGATCGGCCGGGTCGGCTCCTCCCTCAACTGATGCAAGGGGGCACGGGTCGTGACCCACGAGCGATCCTCATTCGGTCGGCTTATTGTTAGTTAGTCGGGTCTTTATGGCTCTGTCGCTTTCGTCTGGGTATGCATTCATGCTCCCTTTTGTTCTCATAGTTGAGTTTTTTAGTGTGACTAACATACGCTTGTTAGACGGCAGCCAGGGGTTGGCAGGACTAGGAATCTCTTGACCTCCCATGTGAGAGGAGTGGAGACCCAGCCTACAGCGGGTCATGACAACTGGCGGAGGAAGCAGGCTGGCGGCGGCACGACCTTCCTTAATGGGGGTTGCGTCCTCCCGACCGGTTGCGAGCATGGCAGCAGCGACGGCGGCGGTGATTGCGGTAATCCCCGTGGTGATAGTGGAGGTTGGGTTGGAGGTGACTCTCGCGGTCCCTCCCCCAACTGCTGCGAAGGAGGAGAGGAGGGAAACTGGGCTCCCTGCCTCGCCTGGTAGAGGAGCGCACGGTTCTCCCGCCTGGTCAGAGCTGGAGGGGTCCGGAGGAACCGTGGCTAGGCTAGAGGTAGTGCATCCACCAGTAGGCCATGGAGTCCTAGTGGTGGACGTCCCCTGCTTCGGTGAGGCAGGCACTGGGGTGGAGCCACTAGCCATCCCGCCATCGTGGGAGTTGGTGATGATCCAGTCATCGCATGCTACTACAATGGCTAGATCTCTAGCAGGTCGAGGGCGACCCACGAGCTGGTGTGGCCTTGCCCCGGTGAGCTGGGAAAGGCCCTATTCATCCTTCATGATGAGGAGGAGGTGAAGCTCTAGCACTAGCTCAAGGAGAGAGGACTGTTGATGGAGTCCGATCTCGCCCTTACCAAGGCGAGGCTCAAGGAGGCCTTGGAGGGGGTTGAGCTCGTCCATCAGGCCATGACAGTCGACCTGCCACACATTGCAGAGGTAAGTTCTCTATGTCTTTGGTGTTGTCCTTCACTCCTTGGCCTTTCAATGGTTGTCTCAGCATGCCTGCTTCTTGTCTCATAGGATCTGGAAAAGATGTCGACCCGTAAGTCCTGATTTCTTCATAAGGAGCACGGTCGGATGGAGCAAGAAGCAATGGCATCACGGTGGGTCAGCGAGCTTAGGCACTAGCTAGAGTCTGCCCCCCCCCCGTGAGTCCCAAGACCAGACGACCGAGGCAATGGGAGCACAGGCGATGGAATTGCGTGCGGTCGAGCGGGCGACTGCTTCCGAGCGGGAACTCGACGCGACGAAGGTCCACTTGGCAAAGACCGAGGCGGCGCTTCAGAAGTCCTTGGAGGCTCTGGAGGTGGAGTAGAAGGCCCGATCGTACGCCGAACAAGAAGTGGTTGCGCTCCGAGGGCAGATGCTCGGGGCAGAGGAGTCGAACGCTCGACTGCTTGAGAGGGTGACCCGGCAAGAGTAAGGGCTCTCTATTCTCAAAAGCGCCCACCTTGGTACGTATCTGTTCCACCCTTGGTTGATGCCTTGATTTTTCCTTTCCTTTGCTTCTGAATTTATCGTCTTTTTCTAGAACTGGGTGGAATGATCGGCTCTTTAGAGCAAGAGTTGGAGACGGTCAAAGCGACGGTCGGTCAAGGCGTGGAGGCACTAGCCTAGTCCCTTGAGGAGTGATGTGCTCTCGAGGGAGAGCTCGACCAGATTCACAACATCATCCAGCTGGTCATCTCTGAGGTGTTCGGGTTAGGACCGAGCACTAGTACGCCCGCTGTCCAGCTAGCGAAGGTCCCGAATGAAGTTCGGGCGCTCATCTCCGACGGCATGTTCTACAGAACGTTGGGGGTGCTAACCTCGGTGGCGACCCATCACCCTAATCTAAACTTCATGAGCATCTGCAGAGGATACGCCGACGGGTGGAGCACAGACGAAATCCATGCGTTGGGGGAGAGTTTGGTGCAACATGCACAGATGGTCGCCGAGCAGGTCACCGCGCAGTGGGTGATGGAGGCTCACCGTTCGACTATGGCCAAAGACGTGCGCCGAGAAGATGTCATCTAGCCTGTGGAGGGAGTGGAGACTGAGTCAGAGGCGAGCGTCATCCCGCCCGGAAGCGAGCTGCCTTCGTCCTCGTCAACCGTACCATCAGCCGATGCCGCCGATGGGCCATAATAGGGTTAGAGTAGAAATAGTCAGTTCATGTAAGAGATGAGTTCATGGGGGAGCCCCCATGTGAACAGCTTTACATTAGTGAATATTTTAAGTTCATTTTGTGATGAAATCACTCATGAGGGGAAGCTTGTCCCATCCGCCCTTGTTTTTACCCTTGCGTAGCTTTGTTTTTTGTCCTTTCTTTTTCGCACCTACCCATTGACCCATAGGTTGCAACCTTAAGAACTCAGGCATGGCCCGCGAGGCTCAGTTGCTCATAATCGTAGGTCTTGCGTGGGGTGTGATCGGTCGGGAGGTTAAAATGCACGTTACATAGGGTAATCAAAGGAACGAAATGCCCTTTCATTTGGGCGACGCCCTTTCATTTAGGCGAAAAGTATTACTATACGATAGTAAAATGGGAGGGTAGTATCGCACCCCTGTGGAGCCCCCGAACGACCCAGGCTGAAAGTACTTGGACTAGGGTACTGTAGGAGCAAACGTTGATGGAGGCTCGCCGTTCGACCGTGGCCTCGGGGCGACGTGATGTCCGTAGATTCTAGCGTGGACTTCGAGGAGAAGCTGTTTCCCTTGGTTGGTCGGGATGCACTTTATGAGTACTCCCGACGGGCTCCGCTTGTAAATTTCATCACCAATGGCGATGAAGATCTTGGCGCATCGAGCAATTCATCGCGCTTTAGTCCTTTTTGGTGGGAGAACCTCCTCGAGGAGGTAGGCGAGTAGTGGTGCTCTCCAGTCAGCCTGATCGAGTGCCACCATGGCGACGTTGGCAGGCGATGTTGCCTTGGAGGCACCAAGGTCGGAGCCCCCGAGCACTTGGTTAGGGTCGGGGCACATTGGGAGGTCGGAGCCCTCGAGTGCTAGATTGGTGTTGGAGTGCATTTGGATCGAAGCTTCCAGAACATGGGTAGACGGCTCGTGGAGATCGTTGATGAAGACCCCATCTGGAGACAGAACCCACCTGGCAGCCAATTTTGTGAGGAAATCGATGGCATCATTGTCCTTTTGGGGGACATGATGTAGTTCGATCCATCAAAACTTGTCCTCGAGCTTGCACACCTCCTAGCAATATGCTGCCATGAGAGGGCTCTTATAGGAGGACTCCTTCATGACTTGGTCGATGACCAACTCTGAGTCACCATGGACATACAGCCGCGTGGCACCGAGCTCGACGGCGATGCGTAGTCTGTTGATGAGGGCCTCATAGTCCGCGGCATTGTTTGATGCCAAAAAATGGAGATAGATCGTGTAGCGGAGCCTGCTCCCATCTAGGGAGATCAGAACCACTCCAGCCCCCAAGCCGGGTGCCATGACCGACCCATCGAAGTACATTGTCTAGTACTCGTGGGTGATGTCTAGGGTCGGGAGCTAGACTTCCGTCCATTCAACGATGAAGTCGGCGAGAGCCTAAGACTTAATAGCGGTGCGGGGGAGATACCTGATGTCATGGCCCATGAGCTCAAGTGCCCATTTGGAGATTCATTCTGCGGCATCGCGGTTGCGGACGATGTCTCCAAGCGGGTACAAGGTGACGACTATGACCTCATGGTCCGTGAAGTAGTGCAGGAGCTTCCGGGTTGCCATCAGTATGGCGTATAGAAGCTTCTAAACCAGGGGGTAGCAAACTTTGGCGTCGGTGAGTACCTCACCGATGAAGTACACCGGTCGTTGGACCTTCAGGGGTGTCCCCTCTCCTTCCTTTCGACGATGAGGGCGGCGCTCATAACGTGGTTGTTTGCCATGATGTAGAGGAGGAGGGGTTCTCCCCGTTCCGGAGCGACGAGGATTGGCGCCGATGTCAGTGATGCTTTGAGGCTTTCCAAAGCCTACTGTGCCTCCTCTGTCCAGATGAATACATTTGTCTTCTTGAGAAGTTTATAGAGAGGCATCCCTCGTTTGCCTAGTCGGGAGATGAACCGGCTCAGGGCGGCCAAACAGCCGGTGAGCCTCTGTACGCCCTTGACGTTGCGTATAGGGCCCATGTTGGAGATGGCCATGATTTTTTTGGGGTTGGCTTCGATGACGTGCTTAGACATGATGTATCCAAGCAGCTTCCCCTTCGGAACACCAAAAACACATTTTTCGGGATTCAATTTGACGCTGAACCTTCGGAGGTTCACGACTGTTACGGCCAAGTTTGCGATCAGGTCGCTAGCTTGAGCCGTTTTCACCACTATGTCATCTACATAGACGACGATTGTTGGTTTTGGCCGCTCAACTTGGTTAGGCTAGTCGGGCGGGTCGATTTGGTCGGCGAAGCACCGCTGCATGCACCGTTGATAGGTGGCGCCAACGTTCTTCAGACCAAAAGGCATGGTTATGTAGCAGTACGAACCATACAGGGTGATAAATGAAGTTGCGACTTGATCGGATTCTTTCATCGTGATATGGTGGTAGCTTGAGTAGGCATCCAGAAAGGAGAGGATTTCACATCCTGAGGTGGAGTCGACTATCTGGTCTATGTATGGCAAAGGAAAATGGTCCTTTGGACACGCCTTATTGAGGCCAGTATAATCAACACACATTCTCCATTTCCTTGTCTTCTTTTTCACAAGAATAGGATGAGCTAGTCAGTTGGAGTGGTATAACTCTTTGATGAATCCGGTTGCCAGGAGTTTGGCGATCTCCTTGCCTATGGCCCTACGCCTCTCGTCATCAAAGCGACGTAGGTGTTGCTTGGTGGGCTTTGAGCCTAGGACAAGGCGTAATGCGTGCTTGGCAACCTCCCTTGGTATGCCTAGCATGTCAGAAGGTTTTCATGCGAAGACATCGCGAGATTAGCGTGTAGGAAGTCGGTGAGCTCGCTCTCCTATTTGGCCAGGAGCTTGGTCAGGATCCGCACTATCTTGGTAGGGTCGGTGGGGTCGATCCCCACCGCCTTGGTTTCCTTGGTCGGGTGGAATGCACTCGAGGAGGTCGGCTCGTTGCAGTCTGGGACTGCTAGAGTCAATGAATTCTCGAGCTCCAGGAGCTCGGCGAAGTTGATGACGGCAGTGGCGAGCTCATAATGCTCGCAGTTGCACGTGTAGGTGTGTGAAAAGGTGCTACCCATGGTGATGACGTCGTTCGGTCCCGGCATCTTCAACTTGAGATAGGTGTAGTTGGGGATCACCATGAACTTGGCGTAGCATGGCCCTAAGATGGCGTGGTAGGACCCTAGAAAGTCCACCACCTCGAAGGTCAGGACCTCCGAGCAGAAGTTGGCTCGGTCGCCAAACGTGATGGGTAGGTCGATCTACTCGAGTGGGTACGCCTGCGTCCCTAGGATCACTCCATGGAAGAGAGAGCTCACTAGGTGGAGCTCCGACCGGAGGATGCGCATGGCGTCGAGGGTGTCAACGTAGAGGATGTTGAGGCTACTGCCTCCGTCCATCAACACCTTGGTGAGGCGCTTCTTGCAGACAATGGGGTCGACGATGATCTGGTAGCGACCCAATCGGGTGATGTGGGAAGGATGGTCTCTCTGATCAAAAGTGATCAGAAAGTCTGACCAGCTAAGGAAAGAGGAGATGGCCGACTCTGCAGCACATGCCTCTCTATAGCGTACCTTGTGCTGGCGCTTGGAGTGGATGGCGTCAGATCCCCCAAAGATCATGAGGCATTCCTTGGGGTCAGGGAAGCCATCATCATCCTTGCCTGCCATGCCTCCTTTCTTGGCCGCCTCCTCCTTGCCTTTCCCTTTCTTTGGCTTGCCGGCATGTCATTGAAAGCGCTTGAGGAGCTCACAGTCCTTGTAGAGGTGCTTGACGGGGTAGGCGTGGTTGGTGCATGGACTCTCCATGAGCCTATCGAAGTGGTCAAGCTAGCCCTGCTAGGGTTGCTTGCCCGCACGACTGGCTGCGGCGACTAAAGCTGGGTTGGCCGGTCGGTGCTGTAAGGAAAATGGACCCTTGACCCATTTACTTTGGATTTTAGTGTTTGATGACCAACACAACCAAATTGGACTAATGAATTTGCAAGTGTTTGTTTTGTAGACCAATAGGGTGCAAGACGTGACTTGGACGAAGGCGACGTGATGATCCGATGATCAACACCTCAAGCAAGACCTTAGAAGCACAAGAAAAGACCCAAGATGTCAAGCAAAGTCCAAGCATGAAGATAGGAACCAAGCTGTGCGCAAGATCGCAAAGAAACGAGCTCGTAGAGGCGACCGGACGCTGGACCGGACGCTGGAAGCGTGACCGGACGCTGGACCGGTGGCTCGGCAGACAGGCGACCGGACGCAAGGACCGGACGCTGGCGGCAACCGACCGGACGAAGGAACTTGGCGTCGATCGAGTCTGAGAGAGGTTCAGCGCTGCTGAAGCTCGCGACCGGACGCGTCCGGTGGCGAGCGACCGACGGCAGCAGCGTCCGATCGGTAGTTCAGCAGCTTACAACGGAGACGGGACGACGGACGCGTCGGTCGAGACGATTCAGCGTCCGGTTAGTAGCAGAATTGCGGGAGTTCGACCCCAACGGCTACTTTCTCAGTGGGGCTTATAAATACAACCCCCAACCGGCCATTTGAGGTGTGTGGAGCTGAGGAAACATATCAAGAGTGTTGATACACCATTTGAGTGATCTCCACATGCATAGTGCTTAGTGTTTTATTAGGTGATTAGCGTAAGTGCTTTGCGAAGTACTTAGGTTGATTAGACCACCGCTTATGCGCTTGCTCTAGGTGTTTGCCTAGTGTTTAAGTGAGGTTTGCATACCTCTTGCCACCCCATGCTTGTGAGCACAAGTGTTGTACATCGGAGGGGCTTGAAGTCTTGCGAGATCACACCAACGCGTTTGTGGTGTGGCCGCCACCGTGTACCGGAGGGAACAAGGCCCCCCATGGTTTTGCCGAAAGCTTGATAGTGAAGACGGCGGGGAGCATCTGGAGAGGCTTGCCGGAAGGCACATCGGAGACCCACTTTGCGTGGGGAAGGCCCGAGGCTATCCACGGAGTTACCCGACCGGGAGCTTGGCCCTCATGAGGGATTCCTTGCGAGGGGCTCCAACGAGGACTAGGGGAAGCTTGCGGCTTCTCGATACCTCGGTAAAAATACCGTGATAAATCAACGGGAGTTTGCATATCTCTACCTTGCTCTTTAAGCTTCCGCATTTACATTGATCATGTTATTATCATTTGCGGTAGAGATAGCAAAACACTAGCAAAACCGTAGTTGATCATCTAGATAGATTATCTTTTGCATAGGTTTTGCTAGAGGTAGAAAAAAGAGGCCATAGTTTAGAGTTAGATTTTTAAGTTGCCTAATTCACCCCCCCTCTTAGGCGTCCACGTGTCCTACAAGTGGTATCGAGCCGGTTGGCTCATATTGGACCTTTGGTTTAACCGCCGTTGAGCCGACGCTATTGTAGAGTGGTGGGGATGGATACCGCTAGGCCTCCACAATTTGTGGCACTAACTTCCCATACTATAAAGCTAGAATGGCTTGCCACCTTGAGGCGGTTGATTTAGGTGTATGGAGAGTCACTCGTGACGGGATGAAACCCATCAAGAATCCCGAAAAACCCACAAAGAGTGATGAAAAGAAATGCATTTTAATGCTAGAGCTAAGAATTGTTTGTTTGAATCATTTAGCATGGATGTGTTTAACCAAGTGTTCACCTTAAATACGGCACATGAAATTTGGTTAAAACTTCAAGAGCTCCATGGTACAAGTAATGTCCGTGAGCAAAAACATTGTCTAGCTAAGCAAAATTATGATTCCTTTGCTATGAATGATGATGAGCTTGTTCGTGATATGTATTCACGATTGAATCTAATTATCAATGAGCTCCATTCAATAGGATTATTAAAGCTAGATGATGCGGACATCGTGAGGAAGATCATCTCCGTTCTACCACAAAAGAAATATACAAGCATCATCACCATCCTTCACAACATGGAGAACTTGAGCACCATGACCCCGGGCATTGTCATTGGCAAGCTAGTGGCATTTGAAATGTCACGTAAGATGGGTCAAGGAGAAGCATCTTCATCAAGCAAAGGCAAAGCTCTCGCTTGTAGCGAAAAGAAAAAGATGAAGGGCAAGAAAGTTGAGTCAAGCTCAAGCTCAAGCTCCTCAAGTGAAGAAGAAGAAGATGAGGATGATGATGATGAACAAGAATCAAGTGATGATGATCAATCTTCCTCCTCCACCTCCGACCTTGATGAAGAATCAATCAAATTAATCAACAAGGTGGAGAAGATGATCCAAAGGCTCAATGTCAAGGGTGTGCCCATCCAAATTCAAGATCTCATTTTCACCAATCAAAGAAATGAGCAAAGAAAGAGAGCATGCTACGGATGCGGCGAGATGGGGCACTTTGTGGAAGTTTGTCCAAACAAGCCCACACCCAAGACAAAGAAGAAGGCGTGCAAAAACAAAGCCCTCACAACAATAAGGTCATGGGATGATTCTTCAAGTGAAGAAGAAAACCATCACAAGAGGCGAGGTCATAAGCACTCATCATCAAGCTCTTCTCGTGTGTGCCTTATGGCACGAGGTAACAAAAGCTCATCCTCTAGTGAGAGTGATAGTGATGATGATTTGCCTTCTTACAATACAATTGTGCAACAAAATCTTAAATATGCTAAAGTTTGCACTAGTCAACAAAAGAAGCTCAAAACTTTAAAAGAAGAGCTAGGTAGTTCACAAGAAGCATACAAGAATTTGCTTGAACAATATGAAAACTTTGCAAATCTCAATGTTGAACTATCTATTAAAATTGAGCAACTTGAGGCTAGTGCAACAATAAGTGCATGCACAATTAATGATAAGCAACTTGAAAAGAAAAATGAAAAATTAAAAGAAAAGTTAGCTAGCTCACAAAATGATTATCAAAGTTTGCTTGCTAAAATGGAAATCATGTGCAAACATTGTGATGAGCTAACAAATCAAGTTGCTAATCTTGAGGCCGTAAAAAATACCCCCACCAAGGCATCTAAAAGAAATGACATAATTAAAAAGGATGCATCTACCTCTTGCAATGATTTATGTTTAGACTCACCTTTGTGCAACCAAGTTTGTGTTAAGAAAGTGATTGTAGATACATGCACACAAGAGGTTGCAAAAGAGAATGAGCAACTCAAGCAAGAAGTAGCTCGCCTCACCAAGGACTTGACTCAAATGAAAGGCAGAAGGTGAAGCAAACCCAACTTCATCAAGATAACACCGTCAAGGGAGTGAAGAAGCTTGATGAAGGACAAACCGTGGTTTGCTACGTGTGCCACAAAGAAGGCCACAAGTCCTATGAGTGCAAGGTGAAGAATGGGGGAGGAGCAAAGAAGAAAAAAAAGCAAACAAGCAAGCTCTCCAACACCTACACCAACAAGGTGGACAAGAAGGCCTCCACACCTTATCTCTTGAAGAAGAAGAAAAATGACAAGGTGGTGGCCATCAAGGTGAACAAGCAAGCAAACAATGGGGTCAAACGCTTTTGGGTGCCAAAGGAAATCATTTCCAACATGAAGAGCACCAAGAAGGTTTGGATCCCGAAAGGGAAGTAAGAAGTCCGTCGGTACTCGGGGAATTTGGAGGCTTGGCAAAGTATGGGTGCATTTCATGGGGTGCATCAAGATGGACAAAGAAATTGCCAAGTGGGTTAGTGAATACTATGGACCCAAATTCCCCTTCCCATGTTAGGTAACTAGATTTCATTTACTCCATTTGGTATTAGATTTTCCAACAATTGGTATCTTTAAGCATCTAGTTATCTTCCATGCCTATGTTTGCATTTACATGTTTAAATCATTTGCCATGCATACAATAGGCATATCTTATGGTAGGCTTGCTCGGTTTTAATTCTTAACCCTTGGAGCAAACTTACATGGTTTAAAATTGTTTAGAAGCAAGGCACAGAGCTTGTCTTACTATTGTTTATCTAATATGTGCCAAAGTCCAAATTGTAGATAATTTTCTCCCAAATATCATCTTTCAAGTGGTATTTTGACTCCAAAATCAATTGTGCATGAGTACTACAAGTATTCCATGTCTCCATGCACAAATTTAGGGAGAGGATCATCTACAAGAAGGACGCTTTGAGACTAATACCTTTTCAAGATTATCATGTGTGTAGTAGTCTCATTGCAAGGAAAATGGTGTCCCCAGGAGATAAGCATCATTCTTCATTTGGTATCATTCATGTTGATTTCATTTAGATATTTATATGCTTTCTCCATGCATTATATATATTAAACTCCTTCATGCAACAATTTGCTAATTATGCATATGCTTTGCTTTCTACCATATGTATGCATATATTTAGGGGGAGCTTAGTCTATATAATGCAAGAGTCAAATTTTGTGATCCATTTCTCTCTCTACACAAAGGATCATGAAATTTTGACCCTCCCTTGTGCTACTAATGTCTTCCTTTTTAGTGTTTGATGCCAAAGGGGGAGAATTTGAAGGACCAAAGGCAAGCATCAAGTTGATGTCTACAAGTGGTAATGGTCCGAGAAAGGGAGGATATTGGATTATGGATTAGTCTAAGTAATGAGGAGAATTTATAAGAAGCGAGACTTTAATCCATAATGCCACATGGGGACATTTGCAAGGGCAAGACATGCTTTTGAGTAAAGTTTTAATTGATATCTATCAAGTAGTATCATATAACCTTGCCCTTTGCATTGCATCCTAGCAAGTAGATAATTTTAAATTTAAAATTTTTATCATTTGCTTGCTTTGGTCGTGTTGTCATCAATCACCAAAAAGGGGAGATTGTAAGGAAAATGGACCCTTGACCCATTTACTTTGGATTTTGGTGTTTGATGACCAACACAACCAAATTGGACTAATGAATTTGCAAGTGTTTGTTTTGTAGTCCAATAGGGTGCAAGGCGTGACTTGGGCGAAAGGCGACGTGATGATCCGATGATCAACACCTCAAGCAAGACCTTAGAAGCACAAGAAAAGACCCAAGATGTCAAGCAAAGTCCAAGCATGAAGATAGGAACCAAGCCCGTGCAAGATCGCAAAAAAACGAGCTCGCAGAGAGGCGGCCGGACATGGAAGCGCGACCGGATCTTTGGACCGGTGGCTCGGCAGACAAAGCGACCGGATGCAAGGACCGGACGCTGGCGGCAACCGACCGGACGCAGAACGCAGCGCTCGATCGAAAGTCTGAGAGAGGTTCAGCGCTGAATCGCGACCGGACGCGTCCGTGCAGAAGCGACCGAATTTGGCGGCGTCGTCGATCGGTAGTTCGCGGGCTAACGGTCGGGGACGACCGGGACGCGTCGGTCGGGGACGATTCAGTCGTCCGGTCGATGAGCGAATTGCGGGAGTTCGACCCCAACGGCTACTTTCTCAGTGGGGCTTATAAATACAACCCCCAACCGGCCATTTGAGGTGTGTGGAGCTGAGGAAACATATCAAGAGTGTTGATACACCATTTGAGTGATCTCCACATGCATAGTGCTTAGTGTTTTATTAGGTGATTAGCGTAAGTGCTTTGCGAAGTACTTAGGTTGATTAGACCACCGCTTATGCGCTTGCTCTAGGTGTT
This sequence comes from Miscanthus lutarioriparius, assembly GCA_904845875.1. Classification (NCBI taxonomy): domain Eukaryota; kingdom Viridiplantae; phylum Streptophyta; class Magnoliopsida; order Poales; family Poaceae; genus Miscanthus; species Miscanthus lutarioriparius. Next base: position 40,302,336 of record CAJGYO010000014.1, on the reverse strand, counting down.
TGCCTAGTGTTTAAGTGAGGTTTGCATACCTCTTGCCACCCCATGCTTGTGAGCACAAGTGTTGTACATCGGAGGGGCTTGAAGTCTTGCGAGATCACACCAACGCGTTTGTGGTGTGGCCGCCACCGTGGTCCGGAGGGAACAAGGCCCATGGCGTTTTACCGAAAGCTTGATAGTGAAGATGGCGGGAGCATCCTGGAGAGGCTTGCGGAAGGCACATCGGAGACCCACTTGCTTGCGTGGGGAAGGCCCGAGGCTATCCACGGAGTTACCCGACCGGGAGCTTGGCCCTTGCGAGGGATTCCTTGCGAGGGGCTCCAATGAGGACTAGGGGGAAGCTTGCGCGCTTCTCGATACCTCGGTAAAAATACCATAGTCGTCAACGGGAGTTTGCATATCTCTACCTTGCTCTTTAAGCTTCCGCATTTACATTGATCATATTATTATCATTTGCGGTAGAGATAGCAATACACTAGCAAAACCGTAGTTGATCATCTAGATAGATTATCTTTTGCATAGGTTTTGCTAGAGGTAGAAAAAGAGGCCATAGTTTAGAGTTAGATTTTTAAGTTGCCTAATTCCCCCCCCTCTTAGGCGTCCACGTGTCCTACAGGTGCCGATCCTTCTTGTTCTTCTTGCCCTTTTGCGTGGAGGGGCCCTCGCCTTGGTCCTTGTGCTTGGCCTTGCCCCTATCCCGACCGCCACGGAAGACCAGCCCAACCACCTCCTCATCGGAGGCATGGTTCGTGGCGATGTCTAGCAGGTCGCGGGTGTTACGGGGCTTCACACAGCTGAGCTTGTGGATCAAGGACTCGTAGGTTGTCCCAGAGAGGAACACGCTGATGACGTCCACATCGATGACATCAGGAAGGGAGTTGCACCGCTTTGAAAACTTGTGGATGTAATCCCATATGGACTTGTTGGGCTCCTGCTGGTAGCTCTTGAGGTCCCAGGAATTCCTAGGATGGAACATATGTCGTCTAGAAATTTCCGACGAAGACCCTCTTGAGATCCGCCTAGTCGCGAATGCTGTCGGGCGGAAGGAATTCGAGCCATGCTCGAACATGCTCCCCCACACAAATGGGGAGATACTAGATGATGAAGTGGTCATCATCTACTCCTCTAGCCCGGCAGGTGAGCCGGAAGTCTTTGAGCCATATACCGGGGTTTGTTTCCCCGGTGTATCTAGCGATGTTGGTGGTTGGTGAAAGGTCCTTGTTTGGTTTTGGTAATTGAGTAACAACCTAGGTGGACTAATTGTGTTTATGTGAGATACACAGGTGATTAGTCCATAGGTACATGTGTGTGAGTAACATATGCCATGGAGGTGAAGATGGCACGGAGTTGTTGCAAAGCTCACACATGTGATGATGAAGGAGCTCATTGTACATGAGACATGACATTGAGTCATGTGATCAAGGTGGAGAAGATCAAGACATCACTTGGCTTGATGGACCGGTTGCAAGCGTGAAGGGCAAGTTGGAGGCTTTGGAGCGATGGACCGCGTGGCGGTGAAGCTTGAGCAAGACTTTGGCCGATGGATGAAGGCAATGGTAAAGAGCAAGTGAAGTCAAGATCGATGAACCAATATGGTCACGTGATGATATAAAGTTGATCATATCATTTGGTGATTAGTTGGTGCATGTGTTGCATCAACAATGAAGGAGATGGAATGGAATGCGCAAGGCAAAGGTATAGCCTAGGGCATTTTATTTCACAGGTCATAGGTGTGTTGAGAACTTTATGACCGGGTTTAGGATAGATGGCCGTACTATCAAGAGGGGCAAACTTGTTTGCATATCGGTCATCTAGTGCTACTCGAGTGATCTAACATTGCATCGTCGCTAGGATTGAGTGGCGTGGCAAGTTGAGTGGCTAATCCTTTGAAAAATGATTGTGAAAAGCTAACACACATACACATGGTGGTGTACACTTGATGGTGTTGGCACATTTACAAAGAAGAACAAGTTGGAGTTGATGTGGATCAACTCGGTAAAGAAATGGAGGTGAAAGGAGGTCACTGTGAGTGACCGGACGCTGGCCTTGGTAGGACCAGCGCATCCGGTCAGTGGAAGCAGAGAGCGTGTGGTCTCAATCTTGTGACCGGACGCTAGTGCGAAAAGTGACTGAACACGCAAGGCCTGTGTCCGGTCAGGGTGACATACGCTGATGTGTCGCTGGTGCGATTGGACGCTGGTCTATGTCCGGTCGGGCGTGACTGGACACATCCAGTCATGATTTTACTGCCCTGGGAACTCTCTGATGTTGACCGGACGCTGAGGTGTGGTGAGTCTGGTTAAGCTGAGCAGCGTGTCCGGTCGATGGTCAGTGAGCACGTGTGAGTGAGCTATTGTGCACCAGGGGATAGTTTCAAACGGCTAGTGACACGTGGATGCCTAGGAGTGATCAGATGTAGGGCCTGGTGTGTCCGGTTGATCTGACCGGCGCGTCCGATCGCCCCAAGTAGTGCCCAGTGAAGGGGTAACGACTATTTTAGCCTATGTGGCTATAAATAGAAGGGGGTCTCGGCCATGGCTAGTGCTGAGCACCTTGGGGGACTTTGTGTCCATGCTTGAGAGTGCTTAGAAGCCCTCCATCTCACATATGCTTGATAGTGATCATCCGATTGTGTGAGAGAGCGATTCTAGTGTGATTGCATCGTGAGGTTGCATCGAGTGGCACTAGGTGTTCGAGTTGCAAGCCAGTGGTGCTTGTTACTGTTGGAGGTTGCCACCTCCTAGACGGCTTGGTGGTGGTCTCTGTCGAAGCCCGCAAGAAGCTTGTGCGGTGCTCCAGAGAAGAGCTTTGTGAGGAGCATTGTGTTTGCCCCACGGGAGCCACGAAGAGCAACTCTAGTTGAGCGTGTCATTGAGCTACCCTCACTTTCGGGGTAAGTTCTTGCAGTGCCCGACGTGCGGGCTTGGCGGGTGATGCCAATTAGCCGCCGAACCATCAAGTGAGCGGTCGACACAACGGGGACGTAGCTTGGTGGCAACCAAGTGAACCTCGAGAGAAAATCACCGTGTCAACATTGTCTTCATCATCTTCTCGGTGGTTTGCATTCTGCGTTACACAAGCTTGTAATTACTTTCATATACATTGTGCTTGTGTAGTTGCTCTTGTAATTAGTTAGCTTGTGTAGCTCACTAGTTACCTTCTTGCTTGCGTAGTATAGAAGTAGCTCCCTTGTGTGGCTAATTTGGTTTGTGTAACCTTGTTAGTCACATTGCTTAGTTTGTGTAGCTAAGTAATTTGCGCTCTCTAATTTGGCTTGTGTAGCCTTATTATTGAGCATTGCTAGTGAGCTTAGGTGGCTTTGTGCTTTTGCTTACTAGCATGTGTAGGAGCTCTCCTCGTTGCTTAAAGTACTAGTGCATAGGTTTGTGTGACCTTGCTCTAGAATTGATTAAGTGAGCTCTAGCTAGCCCATCACCTTTGTTGCATAATTAGGATCTTTGCAAGGTGCTAGAGAACATAGATAGAGGAGTGTAGTCTTGGCTAGACCGATAGTTTTAATTCCGTACTTGTTTCGGTTAGCCGGTGCAATTAAGTTTTAGAAAGGACTATTCACCCCCCCCTCTAGTCAACCATCTCGACCTTACAGGTGGATGGAAGCGCTATGGGAACGACACTCGCTGGATGTGAAGACCAAAGGCCTGTGGCCCCGGGCCATCCGGGCTGGGGCTCCGGTCGTTTGGTCAACCACCATGCCTGGGGTGCGTGTCCCCGCACTCCTCGATGGTTAGGCCGAGGCCCATGCCGCCTGCTCTCGCCGCCACTTGATGGACGTCATCATTGTGCCGAGCATGGCGTCGATTGTTGATGACGTTGCGAGCGTCACGGTTTGGCCCGAGCCATTCGCGCACAGGTGGTCGGTGTGGAGCGGGCACCGGGTCGGGCTGTGGTGCAGCCGCGGCTTCCTGCCCCACACCCAGCAATTGTAGTGGCGAGTAGATGGAGCGATTCGATTGGTGCGGCCCTAGCCCCCAGTGGGGCAAGAGGCCGCGAGCCAGTGCTGTGAAGCTGAGCTCTCCGCCTATTGAATGACGGTGGTCTCCACCAGCGCCCGGAGGTTCCGGTGGATTGCCTGTTCCTAGGGGTCGGCAGGCTCGGGGAGGCCGTGTAGAAGCATCGCCGCAGCAGCGATGTTGTGGCTAGCCCAAGCAAATTGAGGGGGACCGTTCCCTCTGTCCAGGATGTTACACTGGACCTAACGGGTGCGGCCCTGAGCACCGCTCACCGTGTGACGCGCATGTGGCGCAGTGTGCTACGCTGAGTGCGCCAGCGTAGGTGGCGGCTGACTCTGCCGCCTTTGTCATAACTCCTCACCGTGCTCCTGCACACACGCGAGGGCCTTTGCACGAGGGTCCGGAGGGGTGTGAGTCTATAGAGACTCTGCTACCACCGGTGGCTATCCTGGGGTGTCCGCCATAGCACACTCCTAGGACATAGGGTGGCCAGGTCTATGACGTCGTCGATGCTAGAGCCATCGCTTTCGACCTTATCATCGACGAGGTCATGAAAGGAGGCGGGAGCGTAGCCTGCCGTCCCCATGAATTCGGATGTGAGAGGGGGCAGCGTCAGCATCCTTTGGATCCCCCGCGCACATGTGTCCTCGAGGGACACGAAGCTGTAGGGGAACCGGTCACACTGCGGTCATGGTGGGGACAACGGGGTCCCTCCGGAGAGTCAGCGAAAGGTATTAAATAGTGAGTAAAGAACAAAATGTACATCACTCACCGTGGGGTTTGAGCCCAGCATGGGCTCGAGGCAAAGCGCGAGTGTCTTGACATTGGTGTTGTCGAGTGGCCCGGGGCCAGTGGAGAGCGCCCCTCATTTAGTGGATGCTGGGACAAGCGCCTCCTCGCGGAGGCAGAGTACGCCGAGCTGGTCAGCGATGAAGTCTAGGCTTCCAAAAAGGAAAGTCTAGAGCAGCTCGTAGACGGGAGGAACTCACATCCCAATAGGTCAGAGCGCAGGAAACTCCAGCGAGCCAAAGTGAATAGTATCGGTCGAGCCCGCCATGACGAAGATGGTGGAAAGGTGGGCTATCCGATGATCAAAAGCGTGAACGCACGACGTCCTCCCCATGGACGGCGCCAACTGTCGATGCGAAAAGTGACCAACAAGTAAATATTTATAGTTTTGCCGTGCGTCGTGATCGGATGTGGCCTAACACATGATGACACGGGATTTATACTGGTTCAGGCAACATGCCCTACGTCTAGTTTCAATCGGTCGGTGACTTTATTCCTGAGCCCAGGTGCTCGAAGTTTGTTGTGGGGTTACAAACAAGTAGGAATGAGAAGGGGGGTGTTAAAGGCCCGGTTGGACTCTGAATCGAAGGGACGAGAGTGACGGGTGCTCTAACATGCGATAAGTATTGGAGCGTATGCTTCGTGTAGCTTTAGAGTTCTAGAGCTATTGAGCTATTCGAGTTCTCAGGTCCTTGAGTGCTCGAATCGTCTAGCTTATCTTTTCGGAGGAGAGTTAGAGAGCTTTTTAGGAGAGAGCTCATCCCCTTTTATAATCGAAGGGGATGGCCTTATAAGTCAGAGAAAGAGAGAATGTATACGTGTGCCACCTAGTCTTGTTGCCCATGCTGTCGGGTACGAGACGGTCATCGGAGCCCACAAAAATGTTTACGTTCTGACACATCTGGCAGGCTCTACCGTGTTTGCCTAGTATGGCAAATGTCGGCGCCTACAATACTGTTTGTGCTCTGACGCATCTGGAAGGTTGCATAGTGCCCGTCTGGCATGGCCTAGTGGCACCGTCCTGTAGGTGCGCAGGGCAAGGTAGGGTACGGCCCTCGGTATTACGGTTGACTTGAGCGCCTCACCTTATCTGCTCCGCTTGATCCTCGGGCCCTCACCGAGCGGGCGTCCCCGATCGGTCGTTCCTAGTCGGCCCCAACCGTGTCAGTTGGGGAAGATCCGCGAGCAGAGCTCCGGCGTATTCCCGGTCGGAAAAAGAGGTCGGAGTCGGACTATATCCCCACCTTGGCCTGGCCTTCCGGTCGGAGACCGGATCGTCCTCTCGGCCTGTCATTATGTATCTGGGTCGGCCCGGGAGGCGCGCGTTGTCGCTATGCCGTCTGCTGGGCTGTGTTTTTGCAGGGAAGCGGGTCTATTGGGGACCCCAGGTTTATGGACCCGACAATACGTCTGAAACAGATGAAACATTTTGAACAAACACTTGCAATATTCATCTGAAACACTTGCAACATATGCAACATGTGCAAAATTTCTGATCTACTTATGCAACATCTATATGAAGCATCTGCAACAAACCTCTGAAACATTTAAAACACTTGAAACATATGCTTGCAACATGCGCTTTCAGCGCAGCTGAACATCTCTTTGCTGCTTGGGAGAATGGAGGCTTGTCGGCGTGTGGAGTTCACCGGAGGCAACGTCCCGACGGCGGCTACTGCGCGACGCGGCAAAGAGGCAGCATCCACATGACTGGGAGAGGGAGGCAGATCCGTTGGGGAACCACTTGTGCCAAACCTGTTGTGCTGGTCCGCCCGTGACTGGAATCATCGGCACCATTGCGCCGCCGTGTCGAGGGCCGCTCGGGCCTCCGCGTCGTGGCTCGTCTGTGCTGAGGCCACACCAAGGCCGGGCCCGCTCGTGCTGAGGCCATGCTAAGGCTGCTGCGCCAGAACGCTCGCCCGCACCGCAGCGAGAGAGAGAAAGATGGAAGGAGTAGCGCTCGAGGCACGCGAGAGCGGTAGAAAGCGGAGGCAGGAGGCAGGAGTAGTGGCTGATATTTTATAAGGCACGCATGTGGACGAGAGAGAGAAATGTGTGGTTAATATTTTCCAAGGCACGTATGCGAATGGTACGCACCGGCGCGGGCGGGTCGGAATCCGTCCGGACGGACGTCATTAGCCTATCATTATCGTTGTCCTAACGCCCGGAATGCTTAAAACAACAAGATTCATTCCTTCCATCTCTGTTCTGTAGACCAAACAAAAAATGAAGTAAACACAAGTATGTAGAACACTCCATCAAAATATAGGAACGAGACACCAGGGGTTGGAAAATTATAATAATCCTATTCATAAAGTCGGGTACAATTTATATCCGTTTTCCCCGGAGTCATGCGTCCATTTTTTTTTTTTGCTTTCTTTCCGATTGACTATTGGTTCTAAAAAAAATCCGTTCTTGAGACCGGTTTGATTTGCTTCCGTGAGTTCTTTTCTTGTTGGCCTCCGTCGTTTTTCTGTTTCCATGGCAGTTCCCCGTGGGCCATCTTCAGTCCAATGCCTTCTTCGTTTTTTTTTCTGCTTTTTTTGGGAACGTTTTTTCTCTCTCCTGATGTCCGAACGCTCGTCCGTTCCGATTTTCTGTGTGGACTGTGGCCGTTTTTCACTCGGCTCGGTTTTTGAGATTTTGTTCTCTATACAATTTTTTTTCCATCTGTTTGTTCACGTTCCAATAAATATAAAAAACAAAGAATAAATAAGATATGATGGCCCTTTGAAACATACACTTCTGATTTCATTACAAACACAGATTTTGAGGTATTTATTATTGAGTATATGGTCTAAATAAATTTGTCTCTAGATTGTACACATGCACAAGCACAATACTCAATGAGAACAACAAAATGGAAATTTAAGAGAGCTCTCCCATTATAATCATCAGCAGAAAGATCGGTTCTTGACATGTAGACTGATTACTTTTTGTCGACTTAATGAGATATTAGAATTACAAATTTTTTAAAAGTCTTCGAATGAAGTCACGGAACTTGATATTTAAGAGTACAACACATTGACACATGGTCCGATTCCAATACGTACTGTGTCGCGCTCTCGGTATTTCTTATGTGACACAATGATCCGCGCTCGTACACTCGCATCTAGCGATGATACAGAGTTTGATTTCTATACGTATTGTGTTTCGTTGCAACATACATCCACGTTTACTAGTGTATAATATTAATGGTGAAATAATGCTCCCTTTAATGGGTACTTTTAAAACAATCCCTAGGTGATCCAAACACAAAAGACTATGAGTCCGATGATAATAATCTAATCAACAGATTATTATACTCATACAATCCATCTCAAAACCTAGTAATAGGAGATTATAGGTGAATATAAAATAATCTATACCTAATAATAAAGATGCAAAATTTCTCTCCACCTATTTTTTGGTCCGTCCATTTTTTTGTCCGTCTCTCTCTAACTACCAGATAATGGAGAATTTCTTCTGTCCGGATTTATATATATCCCACGTTTACACGAATTAGAGTAGCTCTTGTCTAGTGAGTCCGATTCCAAAACGTATTGTGTGTCATGTATGTGACTGCTCATATACGTTAGAATAACTCGTTTTTTCTATTTTTTTCCAACGATGTTGTTTTCTGTGATCTCCTATTTGTTGATTTATTCTGATTTTTTCCACCGGCAATTTTATTTTTTTCTTTCCAAAATTTTCCCAACGTAACCATTTTCGTGACTCTACAAGGCTTCTTTTTTTCGTGTTTTCCCCAAAGGGCATAGTTTTCCGTGATTGTCTATTTGTTTCTTGTTTTCTATTTTTTTACTACCACCATGTTTTCTTTTCCAATTGTATTTTCATGGGTTTTATATCTATACTGTATTTAGCTAGCACAATCCAAATCCGATACAAGACCACTTTAGCAGGTTTGATGTGAAATTAATCACTCCTACTTTTCCAGATAGGCAGATAACGGAAGTCCATTCCACTAAAAAAAACAAAAAACAAAAAGATAACGGATGTCCATGAAACTCTGTCCTATTTAGCTGATTCATTTATCTTAAGAACAAGGTGATTCATCTAGCCATCTTTGTTACACAATTAAATTATGCTCACTCATACTCTTGCTCTCGTAGTAGACGACATGGAGTAAGTGTATGCTCACTCATACTCTTGCTCTCGTAGTAGACGACATGGAGTTAAGTGTACGGTAACAAAGGGAGGACTAAAAGACGCCGCCAACGACGGATGTAAAGGAATTGCAGATAGAAGTTCAGCGAAGAAATTAGTAAGATGCTCACAAGTTAGTCCCGCTTCTTTTACTTCCCAAATTGAATTCAAGCCGTGCATACTCATGACTCATAATCATACCAGTTAGAATAACTCGCGCCTAACCATGATTGATACAGAGTCTAACTCCAAGACGTATTAGATCACATCAATCGTATCTCGTACGTGACCCGGACTCATCAATCGTGCTCGTACGAGTTAGAACAATTCACATGTAGCAATGATACAGAGTCTGATTCCTATGCATATTAGATCCCGTTGCAACGTACGAACATTTTTGCTAGTTCAACGCCTATATAATAATGTAGGGATCCAAACCACCTATATAGATTATTATATCTCTTAATCCAAATTATAATAATCCTATTCATAATATGGATTATAATAATATAAAATCTATATCTAGACTAATTTTTAAGAGTACAAATTTGTACCTCCAAACTTTGGTCTATTACACTCTTTCCTTCTTGTCCATGTGTCCCTCTACTCGTAGGAGTGTACGAGTCTATTACACTCTCTCCTACCACGGTTCGTGTGCATGCTTAATCATCTAATGCATGGGACTGGTGTATAAATTTAGGAGTAGTAGTTACAAAGAAAAACTGTAACTCTCTCGAATGCTGAATGATTGGGTATGTACACATGCTATGAATCATGTTAGTACCTATGGCTACCACAAACTTCTTGAAAATTTTTTTGAGCAATTTTTTGGTCTTGGATTGGATGGACAAAGCTAAATTCAAGCATGCTCACATTCGAGCCTAGATAAGTTTCATGGCCTTTCTTGGGCCAAGCCAATGCAGTCTTTCCGAATTGATCGGCAGCCCGTTTGGGTCAAAAACGTGCGAACCAAGGAATCAGTCTCCAGTTCCACCCGAGGAAGCAGACCACGCCTTTCCCGTGCGCCGTGCTATCCTCGCCGCTGCTGCCGTTGCCCGCCGCCCGCCACCCATCTAGGTCTTCCACCGCCATCGCAATCTAGTCTATACAGCGGCGCGTCCGCGCGTGTTCCCCGCCGCCGTATGTGCGTCCGCCTCTTCGACAACCTGGACCGCCGGTACCGCACTCGTATCCGCTCCCATGTCGTCGAGGACGACCGCGGGGTCCCGGGCCGCCCCTGGCGGCGGCGGAGGCCGGAAGAAGGCGCCGGCTAGTGGCACGACATCAGCGCCCAGGCACATGAGGATGATCCAGGAGAAGCTGGCTCGCGCGCGCGAGGAGGAGCGGCGCGCTGAGGAGAGGCGCCGGGAGGAGGAGGAGCGGCGCGCGGAGGAGGAGCGGAGGGCGAGGGAGGAGGCAGAGAGGCAGGCCGAGGTGGATAGGAGGCTTCGGGAGGAGAAGCGGCGGAAGAGGCAGGAGGAGGCCAAGAAGCGCGGGGAGCGGGAGGAGAAGCTCCGGATGGAGGCCGCGCGGAGGCGGCTCTTCGTCGCCGTTGCTGATGCCACCGGCGGTGATGGGTGTGGTGGCGCGTAGAGAAGGCCCGTGTATGAATCAAGGAAGTCTAAATCGGTGCCCAAGCAGCGCCATGTGAATGTCCAATCTGAAATTGAAACTGATTTGGGAGAAACTTTGGGGTCTGAGGACCAATTGCAGTACGAACAGAGCAATGCGTCGCTGGAGGATGTTGGAGTAGTTGTTGATGTACTGCAATTGGGGGAGGAACAGATTACACAATCATCTTCGAAGAGAGCAATGAAATCGACGAAGATGATACTTGGGAGAACACTATGCAGCACGGATACGCGTATCGGTATCGGAAGGATACGGATACATGGATACGGCAATTTTCTAGAAAATATGATACGTGGATACGTTTTACTAATTTTTAATAAATAAATAATAATACAAATTAAAATTGTGAAACTTAGTCACAGGAAATCCTAATGTCTGTTCTTGTGATTGTGGCTGTGCTCAAGGTTACTAGGTTCACTGACACTGGGAAATTAACCATGTGCAGTGGTTTCAGCCTTGTGGATAATGACATATATACTTTTGTGTGAGGAGTGGCTGGTGGCCACAGCCCACAGATCCTACGCGCGCCTCCCATTAGGCCCATAAGTAGCCCGACTAAAAGGAAGCCCTAGGTTGAAGCATTTTTGTCCGTCCGATTAGGATGAACGGCCACCATTTCATTTTGCTGAGACAAAACTGGAGGCTGGGCGGCTGGGAACCTACCCACGCGCGCCTCACTCCACTTCTCAGGGTCGGCCGCCGCTCCCCTTCTCACGCGCGGAGCACGTCCACTGGCACCACGGCGCTCAGCAGATCCGCGCGCTCGTGCGGTAGATCTGCATCATGGGATCTGGCTGCGACCATGACCGACTGGTGAGTGCTCCCCGGCACAGATACTTCCTTCTCATGCTCATCAACTTCTCACGGGAGCTGGCCGGCGGCCATGAACTGAAGAAGAAGAGGAGATCGAGAACATGGAAGGGGATTAACTCACGGGATCCACGTCGCAGGGCGGAAACTCGTCGTTGGTGGCCGGCGAGCGGGGTTGAGGCGCGTGCGCAGCCGTGCGGGACTGTGGACATCGGACGCTAGGGCGTCGGGGCAGAGGGATAAGGCTCTCTTCCTGCTCTTCTTACTGGGCTGGGCTGTATCAGCAGGCCAGATACGTGTCGGATGGCGTATCCAATTTGCATGAAAATAATAAAAAATCGGATATTCCAATGATACGTATCCTGGACGTATCGGACACGTATCCGTATCCGATACCAGATACACGATACATAGCTTCAGGGACGTATCCGTGTAACACGAGAACAAGAGCTTCGATGGATTTGATTCCCTATTGCATGGTAAATCTACCTCTTTTAGAGGACTGAAAGAGGAGCAAGCAGAGGAAAAGCAGGTGACTTCTGCTGCTCCAATTTCTAACCCAATCAGTTTATTGGAAGATATTGGGGAAGATTTGGTCTCTATCCTTGAGGATGAAGGTCAAGGCAATGGGGTTGACATGGAGCTTCGTGCACCGATATGTTGCATCCTTGGGCATGTGGATGCCGGAAAGACAAAGCTGCTTGATTGTATTCGGCGAAGCAATGTGCAGGGTGGGGAGGCTGGAGGAATCACGCAGCAGATTGGTGCCACCTACTTACCTGTTGAGAATATCAGGGAGAGGACCTCCCTTAAAGCTGAGGTTACCATCAAAGTTCCTGGCTTGCTTGTAATTGACACCCCGGGGCACCAGTCATTCAGTAACATGCGCTCGAGGGGATCAAGTCTGTAACACCTCAGTGTTATGGTTGCACTAAAACACTTGCATCACATGAGCATGTGCATCATCATCTCATTCATAAGCATTATACCATGATGAATGTTATCATTTCATGTGTGTTTCTATTTGAATTGCTTGGTGGTGTGCTAGCATTTGTGTGTGCTCATGTGTGGTCTATGCAAATGTGTGTCAAATGTCCTCTTAAACAACTTAGCTACACTTAGAATGTCATTAGGAACAATGTTCATGTTGACCATATTGCCTAATTATGCTTCCAAGTAACTGTTTGACTTGTGTTGACCCCTAGAACTCTTTTGTTTGACTGTTTAAAAAGTACAGCTTAGAGTCTTTGCATGTCTGAGCAACCTAAAGCAAAGATGTAGGAAATTTTATAAGGAACAAAAGTTATTTTATGACCAACTCATGAAAATGTGCAGAACATGCTAAAAAAGAGCGCACAAGTCAGTTTTGAGGTCTATTTGGAAACTTAGAAAATTTTCGAAGTGTTGACTGCGTTTACAGTTTGCAGCGGCTGACTTTGGAGTGATTTAACTCGTGATTCTTTGAGGCTTTGCTGATACTTGATAAAGCAATGTTGTAGCCCTATCGTAGCTCTCCAACTTTGCTTCAAGGAGATCCTGCTAACTCTCCACCGATTTGGAGTTTCGAAGGGATGAAAACGCGTCGTCACGCTCTAATCGCGGGTTCTGATGGAGATCTACAGTGCCGACTGGCAGCAGGCCGCTGCCACCGCGTGGTCGGCCTGGCGCCGCTGCCCCGCTGTCGTCCTCAAGGAGGCCGCGCTCGCCTGCCCTCCCACTCGCTCTCGTTCTCTTTCTCCCTCTCGCCCGCGCCTCCTCGCCTCGTCAGTTCACTCAGAGCCGAGCGCCGTGCCTCCACCATTGCCGCCGAGCGCGTCGCCGTCGCGCAGCTCCTCCGCCGGTCAGCCGCTGAGCAATTGCTCGCGCGCATAGAAGCTCCTTGCACTGCTCTACTCGCCCGAGTCCTTCGCAGTCTTGTTCGTGGTCAGGTGAGGGCCCGTTGGCCAGTCCTGTCACCGCCGCCATGTCCGGAGTCTCGCCGGAGCGCGAGCTCACCGTGGACCTTGCTGACTAGCGCTCTTCCATGCTTCCTTTCGTCCACATTGTCTTCCTCGCAAGCTCTAGAAGCTCGTACCGAGCTTAGCCGCGCCCTACATGGCCGGAGCCGGCCGGCGCACCGTCGTGCCGCGCCACCGAGCCACCATGGCCGGCGACGAGCCCCCTTCCGTGAACCTCTAGGCTAACCACCGGTATGAATCGATGCGGGGGAGTGAGGTGAACACCTTGGTGGGGTCGGTTTCGCTGGAGAAGTCGCCGCCGGCGAGATAGCGCCGATTCCGCGCCATCCCACGCCGCGCTCTGCTTTGGTTTGACTGATCAGCGGGGTCCACTGATCTGTGGGTCCCGAGCGTCAGTGACTGTAATAGGAAAAGCTAGCTCATTTGTTGAGTTTTGGATGCAACTTTGTGACATTTATATCTCCAGTTTGGTGAATCCAAATTAGGTGGTTCCAATTTTTTTATGATCTTTTTGAAGTTTAGTATTTAGGAAAAATATAACATGAACACTTATAGTAAAGTTTCTGGAAGAATTAAATTGGAACTTAAAATGTGTTTTTAAATGAATGCAAACTTGTTTAACTCATATCTAGAGTTGTAGTGCTCCAAAAATTATGAAAATTGTATGGTGAGCTATTCTTGAGGAGTATAAGCTCTGGTAAAAATTTGAGAGTCGTTTCATGGATAGTTTTTGAGTTATTAATTTCCCTTTTATAATTAGGAGATTCTTGTGCTATTTTTCATGGTAAAAATATGTATCCAGTGAGCATGAAACTTTTTGTACAGTGTTATGGTGTCATGATGAACCTAAGAAAAATATAAAATCTGTTGCTTGACACTTTTCACTAGGGTTTTCTATTTATGCTATTTTAAGCCCAACGAGCTTGTCATTTTTGTGTAGGATGTTATGTTTGTAGAAATGGTGTGAAATTTATACAGTAGCCTATTAGGGACATATCTAAGCTACTGTAATTGTTGTGGAATTTTCTGTATACTTTGGATATGTGTTTATTATTTAACCTAAGTATCTAAATAAATTAATAAAGGCATGAAAATAATTTATTTAGGAATGGCCACTATGTTTTCTAGTGTTCATTTGATGTATGTTAACTGTTGGTAGCATTGGTAGTACTTATAGCGCTATTCTTGTATGTAATGAAATATTATTTTCGCTATAATTCACTTATAGTGACTTTCTGGACAAATTTTAGAGTTAAGCAAATCAACTGGTGAATTTGATGTTTGCTGTGAATTTGGTCAATAACAAAGTTGTAGGAAACTTGCTTACCTAGCTGGTGTCAAAATTTCAAGGCATTTGGCCTAGTAGTTTGAGAGTTATGTCAGTTGGAAGACAGCACTCCCAACTGCCTGCTCTCTAGAATCCACATACAGTTTTGAAAGATCAGTCTGTTTGACCTAGTTTGAGTTTGAATTAGACTTTGGTGATTAAACAAAAGTTGTAGATACTTTTATAAGCTTTCCAGAAAGTCTTAAATCATGGTATTTGGATCCGTAGAACTCCAGTTATAGATCAAACTTGTAGCTGCTGTTTGTAGCCTAAAAACTGTTAAGTGCAATGAATGATTTGTTTGCTTTATAAGAGTTGATGTGATGATTTAGATGCTAGGATAATTAAGATAAATTGTTAGTTGCAGGTGCTAGACCTCTTACTGAAGATGAACAACTTTATCTTAGGTTGTTAGAGCTTGGTGAGTGTGCAGTTCTTGTTTTCTCATAGAGATATGCACCTACTCGGTAAAATAGACGTTAAGCTTGTATCATCATGTTGTTCATGCGTCCATCCATACATGGCTGTGCATTTCATCATCACCTTCCATCTCTTGTGCATACATGATTCTTATGCTATGCATATGCATGCAATAGGTGTTCTGGAGGGAGTCACACTTTTGGAATTCGAGCAAGTACTTCCGGAGGATCAGCAGCAACCTCAGGAGCAGGAGGTGCAGGTCCCCAAAGAAGGAGCCAACGAAGAAGTTCTTGAGTGCCCCGATCACCAACCTTCATCTTTTCTGAAAGGTAAGCCCCGGAGCATTCTAAGTCTCCTATGTTTTGAAAATGGTTACTTTGAGTATCTTTATTTATTGATGCATTAAGTGATAGGAATTGGATGCAAACACTTGCTGCATATATATATCTATTCCTTGTCCAGTAAATATACCCTGAATCCTATTTAGGTCTAGGAGCGAATCAAAGCTTAGCCTTGCTTAGACCGGTAAAAGTCAGGTGATTTCCTGTCACCTGCAAGTTAGGATGATGTCTGGTCACGGTTGGCTATATTTGCCATCGTGGAAATAACCATGTGTTAATGAATAAAAAGGAGACCGGACGGGATGTCGATAGAAGAAGCAACAAGGCAAGGAGGTCTTGGTGTGGATCTATCCCCGTCTATGTCGGTTAAGGACCGATTCACTGTACGTCCTCATGTCATGTTGAACGCATGCCTATCACTTAGTTGGCCGGATAACTCGTTCCGACCGCGAAGCCGAGTAGCTCGACGCAGGCCGGAAGACCGAGAAGTGAAACTGCGCACCCTGGCGGTAGTAAGGATGTGCGGGGAGCCATTGGCGTAAGTCCTAGGTGAGATTGACCACCTGGCAGAGTGGACTCCCTGAGGGTGCGGGGCTGCTCGGAGCCACGATTCCTGAGTTGTACCAAAGGTGACCTAAGGCTGCCTTCGTGCGGTATGCCTGGGTTTGTGTTAGGAATACCCCTCCAGCTGGATAGGAATCGATTTGAATCGCCGTCTCTCCTGGATAGTGAGAACTTTACTGAGCAGCGGCAACGTAGATGTACTTAATGAAACTTGATGGTTAAATCGATGATGATGATGATACAACAATATACTGTCTATGGTTACTAATGTTTGGAGTCTAATCAATTACTTGCTCTAGTACAGGTGCTAATCTAGTTGACAGGTTAATATGGATAACTTGCTGCTTACTAATAATGTAAATTATGCTCTCATATCACTAAAGCTTTTATGCAAAATGGTTGTCAAGCAAGATCCACCGATAAAGCCTTGCATACTCCTTGGTGTCATTTATTTTTGGTTTACGACGGGTAAGTCTAGCTGAGTACATTCTCGTACTCAGGGTTTATTTTCCCCTTGTTGCAGATGACGTGCTCTATAACGGCTACTGCAAGTATTGTCTCCACCCTGCTGGGAATGAAGACTAGATCACGGGCATGATCATCTATGTTATCTTATCTTGTTGCTTTTGCTAGATATGACTATGGAGCTGGCTTGTATTTGAACTAAGTGGGTGTGATGGTCTCAAACTACTTTGCTTCCGCTATTTGTGAATTCGTTTTGTAATAACTATGTGAACTCTGATGTATAAGGTACTTGTGAACTACTTGTGAAATGGATGTAACATGTGGCTTGTTATGTTGAATTACTGTGATCTTGGTTGCATGCAAGTTGGTTTGAAATCCTTCGTGGTTTCAGTTGACTACCGGGTTTATATGGGTTTAAGTATGGCGGTTTGATCACTCCGGTGATTGCTTTCGTACTTGTGCTCTTATAAATTGGTCGGTTCTGTTACAAAGTCTGTGTGACATTGCTGTTGTGGTTGTTGATATTACACGTGGGCTTGAGAAGCAGACCATGGAGTCCCTTGATCTTTTGAAACACCGCAATGTGAGGTTTATTGTTGCCTTGAACAAAGTTGATCGGCTATATGGTTGGAAGACCTGTATCAATGCACCAATAGCAAAAGCCCTTAAGAACCAAACTGATGATGTACAAAGAGAATTCAAATGGAGGGTAACTGAAGTAGACATGTTGTCATGTTCATTGATTTACTATTACCTCTGATCAATTGGATTTGATTCATAAGTGGTTTATTTAATAGGTTATAACACAACTTATGGAAAAGGGTTTCAACGCTGCCCTGTATTATGAGAACAAGAAGCTGAAGCAAGTGGTCAATATTGTCCCAACCATCGCTGTAAGGTATGTCAGCTATATGTTTTGTTGGTTGCATTATTAAGGCAAATGCTTTGTATGTTTTCTACACATTTGTCTTCTCTCTAACTTATACCATAATATTCTCCAGCGGTGAAGGCATTCCAGACCTACTTTTGCTTCTGGTGCGATGGGTGCCAAAAATAATGATGGAGAGACTGACATATGTCAATACTGTGCAGGTCTGTTCTTGAGGACATTTTTGCACTATAGTTAGTAATTCTTTTGTTTGTTGAGTTATGATGAGTATGAAAATCTTTTTTATGAAGGGATTGTATCGAACTGAACTAAAGTTACTGATTTGTTACTTGGATCATTTTTTATTTGAGCGTGTTGGTGATTTTGTTGCCATATTTATTTCAGTGTACTGTGCTGGAGGTCAATGAAGATAAGGACTTTGGAACAACAATTGATGTAGTGCTGATTAATGGTGCACTTCGGAAAGGTGATCGAATTGTTGTCTGCACCAAACGGGTATGATTTATTGAGTTTAAAATTGAACATGCACCATCCAATGTTGCATCTTATCGGAGAATTTTTTTTCATTTAATCTGTAGGGGCCTGTCACAACCAATATAAGGTACTTGTTGACTCCTCCAATGAAAGAACTCAAAGTTAAGGTGGGTAGATGATGAAACCATTTTTTTGTTAATGCATGTTTTCCTTGGTTGCATATGTAGGAGTTAATATCCTTTATTTATTTACTTATTTATTTGTTTGTTGCCATCAGCTGCCCGTATACCTATCCAGAACTTACCCCACGTATCTAGTTGCTAAGATTTTCAAAATCTTCTTGACATAATCATTAACACTTGCAGTGTTATAGTTACCATCAACAGTTCGACTCTAATGTCGTGACTCAAAATTATCTAAGAATGCATATATGCGCTAATCATAATGTTTTGACTCAAAAATTATCTAAGCATACATATAACATAAGGACACTAATCATAATGCTTTGGCTCAAGATCATCTAAGCATGCATATATGCACATGTTATGTGGTGCTTGCTGTGAATACAGACCTACCCAGTACACCTACTCCCAAATGTCCACATGCCTCATTTAGCCGTAAGATCTAAACCTAACTCTGATACCACCTGTGTAATCATCAGATGTTTTATTGTGATGGGTCTAGTTTGTATCAATGCTTAATTTTATATCCAAGATTAAATTTTGGACATATATGATATATCATATGCATCTGTGAGTAAGGATTTAGGATACAACTTTGTTCACACATCACATTTTGCATATTCCACAATATCTGTGTTTGATTCTTGCATAGTGTTTTGGATGATGTTACATGTTTTTCCTCTCATCAAACACGGTTCATTTTTTAAGAACTACTAAAAGTAAAAGAAACCTTTGGACATTAATACTTCTTTTACTTCTGGCACATCAGCTATTCATATATTGTGCGATTTGGATTCTGGAACCACTATTCTATAAGTTTCTTTGTTTGGAATAGTTTTAGAAGAGCTTCGGTGCTTTTATGTTTGTTTGGGAGTAGTTGAACTTGAACTAGGATGCCCGTGTTGGTAGCGTGTACCCGTGGGGTTGCCCATACCCGAGAAAAACTACACCATTATACAATTATCAACATGGAAGCAAGCATATGTTGAGTATATGCCAATGCCATTGCGGCCATATGAGCGAATAAGCATGTCACATAGTCATAAAAAGTTGCATGCAACAACTAACTCAAATAGGCAATATATAGTTCATTAGCTCATCATAAAACACTATCCAATAATACTTCAAGTTTTCAACTAGAAGTCCACTGACGACATAAAGTTCAACTCATCTTGCCACCACAACAATAACTCGATCAAGATCACCAGTTCACCACACATAGTAGCAGGATTGTAACAAAATAGGCTAGGCACAAGCAACCACAAAAATAATATGCTAGAGGATGAGTTTTTTACATAGTTTGAACTGAGTAGCAAATACCCATGGATTTGCGGGTTTGGGTACTATACAGGCCATACATGTACCCACATATCCGATGGATATGACATTCTGCCCATTGTAAAACACATTGGTTTTAGGAATTGATCTATGCCCATGCCCCAATGGGGTGAAAACCGATAGGGTTTCGGGTAGCCATTGCCATCCCTGGTATTGTTGTTACAATAGTTGCGTGAATATCAATACTACCCATTGTGTCCAAAAATATCCACGCCCTATTGTCAGTGCAAGTGCAGAATGCACTCACATTTATATCACCTAAACATAGGTGTTCAACAAATCAATCAAGAAGTAATAAAAGAATAAAAGGGCCTAAAAAATTATAATTTTAATTACCATGAATGTGCAAGATTTGTTTGCTTAACTTGATTTCTTCTTCTTGTGGTTCAATAATTATCACCTAGAGCTGATTTCTTGTTTAAAACCATAATTTGTTGCAAAATAGCTGGGGATCCAAGTTTCTACTCATTTTCTCCCCTCTATGTGATTTTGAACTACCTTGTACCAATGTTTTCATATCGTATTATCGAGGCTAGTCGTATGACCACCGATCAGACGACTAATCGAGACTAATCGCGATTGTCGTCGATAAGGGTCGATTAGTCGGTCCTAATCGGTCTAATCAGCTAGTCGGACATTTAGTCGTCCTTGTGCCTAGATGGCCTGATCGACCATGTATATACTATATATATGATGTAAATATATGTAAACATGGCCATAATAAATAGGTAAATGTTAGAGGCAAGCAACCAAGCACAGTTTGGCATGTAATCATGTTTGCAATGAATCATTATCATGGTGATTTGGCCACTTACCTGTAACTGCTGCTTGCTGATGCCTGATGGTGAGTGCTGACTGCTGACTTGTGGCTGAATCTGAAATTACAAAGAAAGAAGATAATCAGTTAAATAGGCAAAATAATAGAAAAACAAAACTGTAAAGACTAAAGAAAATGTAAAGAGTAGTAGACATTAGAGCATGGCAAAACAACTTAACCAAGTACAAATTTAACAAATAAGAACTAACAGCAGTTTAGCACAGTGCACACTGTGCACAGCAGTACACAACATAAGTAAACTAATAAACTTAAGCAAGTTCTTAAGTCTGAAATGGAGTTCTAAACATCCAGTCCACTGATCCATAGAACCAGCAATTCAGCCATCTAGAGAAGTAAATCTGCGTCCACATGGAAGTCTTCATTTCCATCATTTGTTGCAGGTCCGCCTGAGTCTTCCTCCCCTCCCTGGTCCTCCATTTCTTCATTTGTTGCACTTGCACCTTGTGGCTGTTCTGGTGCAACTCTGTTTTCCTCTTCTTCATGATCACTGCTTTCAGTTGCTGGTGCATCTGACCTTGGACTTGGACACTTCCTTTTGTTATTCCTCCCATATGTGCGGGTGACAGTATTCCTCGCACGAGCAGCAGCAGCCCTAGGCATATTGCGGCCTCTAAGCTGGTCGGTTGCACCAACAGCTTCATCAACATGTGTCCAAAGCATATCACTGCCATTAGATGCATGAACTGGGTCACAGTTGATGTCTACCCACTCATTTTCCCATTGAAACTCTTCTAGAAGCAATGGGTTGGATTTCTTGCCTTTAGAACCGAGCTCACGAATTTTCTGAAACCTGAATGTCATCATACGGTTGTAGCTAACAAATACCAACTTATTCAACCTAATGTGCTCCAAACGGTTCCTCTTTTTAGTATGCACCTGCAGCCATAGAAAATAGGAGCAAATTAATTAGATGGCTGCAGCATATAAGAATTCATTAGTATGCACCTGCAGCCATAGAAATTGCACTTACATGAGCAAAAGCGCTCCAGTTGCGCTCACAACCAGACGCCGAACAACAGAGGCTTACAATTCGTTTTGCTAAACTCTGTAGCTCGAATGCAAGGCCACCAAAAGCATCCCACCATAGAAATGTAGTTGTAGATTACAAGCAAAACAATAATATAATCAGTAGCTCATCACATAGAGAATTATAGCTTAATTAAAAGAAAGTGCTGACTGCTGAACTGCTCATTATTTACTAGGATTTTTGCTATTTCTCTCTACTATTGCTAATCTCTTTGAGAAACATTCACCCTCAGTCATGTCATAATCATCATCTTGCTTGCTTATTTTCCTCGCTTCACTCTCATCAGGTACCATCTTCCATATAATGTCATTAAACATGCACCTTAGCTTTGTAGCTTGTCTCCTATCCTTTTCCTTTATGCAAAGTACTTTCCAGGATTCAAGAAGAGGGCTACTCCATATAGTTTTTGCTTCATCTGGTTCTCCCATCTCTTGTCATAGCATTCCATTACATCATTCAGTAATGATGATTTGTCTCGCAAAGTTTCCTTGATGGTCTTCTTTGCAACATCCATTGCTGCCATTATCTCAGGAGCTGCTGGTGTTTCATCACCATCTGCTATCCTCATAGCAATGAGAAGGGGTTGTGTTGCTTTTATACAGTACTCCACTTTTGTCTAAAATGGTATGGAAAGGATTGTGTTCTCAGCCTGCCGCCCTTCAACACTTTTTGACAAGCTGTTGGAATGCCATTCCTCACTCACAAACAAACTCCTCAGCCCCTATTTGTTCTTATGCATGCTTGCTAATGTGAGATAGGAAGTAGCAAAGCGAGTAACAACAGGCCTCACAAGATCACCACCAATCTTCTCTCGCATAAGATCCAGAATCCACCCATGCTTGTAGAGAAACCTACACACCGTCTTAGCCGAATTAATGCAAGAGCTAAACTCAGGTATCTTCCCAATGTCCTCCATCATCAAATCCAAACAGTGGGCAACACATGGTGTCCAAAACAAAGTTGGGATCCTCTCCATAAGAATTATTCCAGCAGCCTTGTAGTTTGATCCATTATCTGTGACAATTTGCACCACATACTCCTTCCCAACCTTGTCAATTTGTTTCTCTAACAAGTCTGCTAACATAGAAGCATTGGCTATCTCACTTGAAGCATCAACTGAACCTAAGAAGAATGTTCTAGCTGGGCTATTCGCAAGAAAGTTGATGAGATGACGGTGGCTAGTGTCAGTCCATCCATCTGACATGATTGTGCAGCCATATTCCTTCCAAGCGTCCTCATGCTTCTTTCTCAGCTCCTCTGTCTTGTTCACTGCCCTATCAAGTAGTGGATTCCTAATCTCATGGTATGAAGGTGAGCGATACCCAGGACCATATTGCCAATGGACTCATGCATAATCTCCCAGCTTCTTAAGTTAATAGCATTCAATGGTATTCCATTCTCATAAAAAAAATCAGCCACATGGTCATCTACAATTTGCTTTGCTTCCTTGCTCTTTGTGGAGTACTCAAGAGTGGGCTGTGACATCTTGGACTTGTGCCTTTCTGCAACCACTTCTTCTAGACTTTTGCAAAGCAAAGAACTCACTGACTTGGAATGCTTCTGTGTTTGAGGTTTTGGTGGAGCAAAAACCACAAAGTTCGTGATTGATGCTTGAGCTATCTTTTTCGCTTGCTTTGATTTTGTCCCAGAACTTGGAACTTGCTTTGACTTTGTCCCAGCATTTGGTTCATTTTCAGCAGCAACAGAAGCACCACCTCCACCTTGATCTGTTTCTTCTTCTATTTCTGTCTCCACCCTAGTGTCTGCAGGTACCTGAACCTGAGTCCTTGACCTTGTGACCAAGTAACCATTCATCTCATGCCTAACTAGTTCAGGTGCTTCACCACATTTCACTGCATCAGAATAGCCCCCAATAAGGTGTTGCTTGAACCTTTTAATGCCTGCAGGGACAACCTTTTTGTAGAAAATACATTGGATGAACTCTTTCTTCCCTATGTCTGGCCAAAACCCATATTTCCATCCAGGATCTGATGATTTTGCCTTCCTCTTATCTTCAGCCATGGCAGCAAGATCTGGTGGCAATTTAGCTATCGCTTGAGCTATTAGAGATGCTTCAGTTGGAGCAGCTGACGACGCTGAGGCAGCCCCTCCTAAGACAGCTTCATTCTCAGGTAGAATTACCTCAACAACTGCACGCCGTCGAGCATCCACTGCAGAGCGGCACAGCCACACAAATGTGTCACAAATTGGTGGCAACAGGCAATACACAGCAGCAGAGTAGCAGACATAGACAATAACCTTCAGAGGAGGCAGAGTGGTGGCTCATCTTGATGCTTGAGGCCTCCCGCGTCTGTCCTCCAGGCGTTGAGGAAGGAGCTCAGAGCGACTGTGCCTTAGAGGCGGGCGGAGCTACTGGGTCCCGGCAGGGGAGGAGACAGGTGCGGGTGGAGGTGGAGGTGCGGGTGGAGCTACGGGCGCGGCGAGAGGCGCGGACGGAGCTGCGGATGCCGGCGAGGGGCGCGGACGGAGCTGCGGACGCTGGCGAGGGAGATCCAGAGAGGCAGGTCACAGGCAGAGGAGACGCGGGCGGAGGTGCCGGCGGCTGCGAGAGAGAGCAGAGCCAGAGCGGGAATTGGAAATGTGCCGAGCGGGAGCTTGAAATGTGCGGCGGCTGCAGCTCCTTCACTAGGTCACTCACTCACTCCTCTTCTTCTTACCCTAATGGGCCAGCTAAAGGTGGGCCGAATTCTCCCTACCCAACTAGTCGTCCGGCTAGTCTGATCGGACGACTAATCGTGATTAGTCGCAACTTATCGGACGATAATGTTTCTAATCGGTCTAAACTAATCGAGGGCCCTTATCGAGCACCTAGTTACGATAAGGACGAGTCGTCCGATCTGAAAACACTGCCTTGTACTTCAGTTTGAGAATAAAAAAGGCATGTGTATTGTGTTCGTGGAGTTGTTTAAACTTCTTTTTTCTTTTAGTTTGTTTGCCTCAGGATTTGAATTTGGGATGGCTGAGAACATAAGTTCAATGTTTTCATACTGTATTAATAACAATTTCTTACTAACATATCTCTGCAACTTTTCAATCAGGGAGTATACAGGCATCACGAGGAGCTTAAAGCTGCTCAAGGGGTTAAAATTGCAGTACGAGTAAGTTTCGTTTTTATTCATGTTCTTTCTGTAAAAACGCCGAATCCAGATTTCAATGTAGTACTCATTTGCTTGTTTTGTCTTTTCAGGGGCTGCAACATGCTATGGCAGGCACTTCTCTCATTGTGGTAAAGCCGGGGGATGATATGGAACGAGCTGAAGCTGCAGCAATGCAAGAAATCAGCAAGGCCATCAGCCTCATCAACGAGGATGAAAGGGGTGAGAATGAAGATGGAACAGAAATACAATAAATTAGTAGGATCAAGCATTGCAGGGATGGTGTATATGTGCAAGCATCTAGTCTTGGAACCTTGGTAGCATATTATTAAACATTTGAAGGCGCTTGCTTTGGATGTTCCTGTCAGTGGTTGCAACTTAGGCCCAGTCCACAAGCAGGATGTCATGAAAGCAACTGCCATGCTGAAGAGGAAAGAAGAGTATGTAGCTATCTTGGCCTTTGATGTCAAAGTAATGCCTGAGGCTTTTGAACTTGCAGCTGAATCGGGGGTGAAGATTTTTATGGCTGATACAGTATACAAGCTTGTTGATAGTTTTACTGATCACATTAATAAATTGAAAGAAGAGATGAAGAAGCAATGTGCAGCTGACGCAGTGTTCCCATGCACCCTTAGGATTCTTCCAAACCGTGTCTACCATAGCAACGATCCAGTTGTTTGTGATGTTGAAGTTCTGGAAAGCATTGTCAAGGTACTTTCGTAGCCCAGTGCTCTGAAGTGTATTTATTCGTAATTATATTTTTTTGTGTTAGGGTATTTGAGTGGAATGCAAATCCATTACAACCAGTTACATCTTTGTTCAGCGCTTCTCTTATTTTAAAGATTCAGTCTTTGAATGTTGATTCATAAGTCTTGCAAAATTGATTACTAGATAGAGGTGTTAATGAGTGGTTACTTGTGACTTGTTTCAGGTGGGAACCCCTATTTGTGTTTGTGTTCAAAGTAAGGATAGCAGTGCTGATGTGATTCATGCCCTTGGGAGGATCTCATCAATGAAAACATCCAATGGCATGCAGATCAATTCTGCCAGTAATGGAATTGTGTCATTAAAGGTAAGAGCCTTAAACATAATTTGGTAGTTACGACAGGTGACAACATCAAAGACAACAACACTAATGAATTTCATTGCCACTACCAGATAATTGAAGGGCGGGCCTGGTGCAAGCGATAGAGTCTTACCGCCTGTGACCGGAAGGTCCCGGGTTCGAGTCGCGGTCTCCTCGCATTGCACAGGCGAGGGTAAGGCTTGCCACTAACACCCTTCCCCAGACCCCGCACAGAGCGGGAGCTCTCTGCACTGGGTACGCCCTTTTACCAGATAATTGGAGAGAATCCTCAGGAGAGGTCCCGGGTGTATGGACGCCATTTTAACTCTGACAATGAGCTGCTCAGCCAAATCTCTAGGAAATCCATTGATGTGCTGAAAGAGTACTATCGGGTAAGTTGGTAGTGCTAGTGATGTTAGTGAGCTTGGGGCAAGCTATGTAGATATTCTTCTTGTTGCCAGAACTCATGTGGATATTCTTGTTGCAGGATGAGATGAGCGATGAAAACTGGCAACTGATCCGCAGGCTAAAGAAACAATTGGGGATCCCCTTAATCCTTTGAAAGATTTTTATACTATCATTTCCCTTTCGAGTAGAGACCTGTAATCAATTTAAGTTTTTATGTTTTGATTGTGCATGGAGACAGCTTTTTTTTTTTTGGGTGTGTTTTAGATTTGTTCATGGAGACTCACTTTGAGTGGCTACTTGTGTGGTTTGGAGACTTTTCTGTTATATTCTGGATATGTTGAAATAAAAAATATATGCTGGACATGTTGAAATTGCTGAAAGTTCCTCTAGTTGTGCGTACTGTCTTGATAAACTGAACTTCTGTGCAATCTGGTTACATTGAATTTAGCATTGGTATCAAATCCCTTCCTATGCCCTGCTGAAGCCATGAGAACTGCAACAGCGATGATGAACATCGACAGCATGGAAAAGAGCAACAGGAATGTCTTTCTCGATGACCTTCGGTATTCCCCAAAGAGGATGACACCCCAAAATGTGCTTACAAGGGGCAGCGCCTGATCATGGAACACCAGATTACAGCTGAATGAGATTACAGTTGCCAGGAATTACTGAAGCTGTGATGGATGTGAAAGAGAATACCTGGACTGCATCAGCAGCCGCGTACCCAGCAGCCTGGCCGCCCATGAACTGAAAACCGTTCCCAAAACCACAGAGCAGCCCTGCTAGGAGGGCCCAATGCCTGCCGTTCCAGTCCCTGGCGTATGCTCCGGCGGTCGATGCCGGCACACCGGCCATAGGGTGATACAGAAGCCAGACGTTGAGGCAGGCTCCGAGCACGAAACACGACACCGAGAAGTAGAAGAAGGCGGTGTAGACCACCAGGTGAGGGACACCCTTCCTGAGGGCACGCCACTGGTCGTTGGTGGCCAGGTTGATCGCCGGTGAGAAGAGAGAAGCAGGCTCCGAATCCTTCATCAGTATGAAGTTGGGCTACAAAATTAGTCACCTATTAACCCTTCTGTTTGAATGCATTAGGATTAATTTTAACTAATTTTTAACTAGCTGGCATTTAGCTGTTGTATCCAAACGTGACCAAAGTCTCTTATATGGGAATGGTTAAACATGCAAACAGTGTGGCTGCAACGCTCAATTTTTCAGAAGCATCAGGGCCCCCTTGGTTTGGAAAACGTTAATTTACTACCGAAAGGGAAGGCATGCCCGTCAAACTCAGATTAGCAATTTCTGACAATCCTAAGGGATCCAGAACACTGACCTGGGTCAGCTGAGTGAAGAAGTCTGGCCTGCTATCTCTAGCCTGCCCAAACGCGACGGCCATCAGGACGGCGGCGAGGAGGTTGGTGATGGAGTAGTCGAGGTAGGTGTGCTGAGGCAGCCGGCCTCTGCGCTCCAGCAGCGTCAGGAGAACTGGCCATGTGCCCAGGAGGAAGAGGGACGCCAGCATCAGCGCGACTGCACCACCGCCCCTGTCCTCCACGGCGACGGGCATCTCGCCCGACAGCGACGGAACAAGAACCGACGCCGAGGGATCTTTGATGTGCACAAGATGCAGTGCGACGCTGAAGAAGTACAGGGAGATCTCGCCCATCTTGGTCAAGCAGGCATTTTGACCTGACAAGGGAGATGATGCTGTAGAGTGTGCTGTTATTTGAATAAAAGATTCATTTGAGTTCTGAAGGTCTTCTCCTGCGGTTATGGACTCCGTGATTTTTTTTTGTCAGCTGTGTTTGAGCATATTTTTCGTTCAGAGAGAAAGAATTGTACAAACTTACAATCCTACTCAAGTAGGCTTACTGGTTAGCCAGACCAATCTCGACGGTGCTAGCGCCTGGACGTCTGAAATGGCGTGCATACGGACGCGCGCAGCCCCTGTCCGCTGATATTTTCCCACACCGCACGCGCACCCCGCCCTGTCGCAGCGCCCGAGCGTCCGGACGACTCGCCTCGCACACGCAGCTCGCTCTGTCCGCCTCGATTCGAGACCGTTCGCCTTGTCTCGCATGTGCACCGTACCCCGCCCCGTCGAGTCCCGACCGTCGGCCCCTAGCTCACCGCACGCGTGCCGTGCCACCATCACTCCCCGCGACTCCGGACTCTCCGAACAACATAAAAACACATGCAACAAGAAAACATATGGAACATACACTTGCAATTATATGTGTGAAACATATACAATATCTAGTTAAAACACTTGCAATTTGCAACATGAAAACGCTACAACTTCCAACATACGTCTGGAACAGATGAAACATTTTGAACAACACCAATGAAACACTTGCAACATCCTCGATCTACATTTGCAACATCCATATGAAGCAATTGCAACATGTACCTCTTAAACGTCTGAAATACTTGAAACATACACTTGCAACATGCGTTTTCAGCGTAACATTTTCTTGCTGAGGTCGCGCGTTGCGGTGGCCACGGCGTTGACAGCGGCCACGACCTTCCGGTGGGGAACAACGGCGTCGGCAGCACCTCGGTAGCACCCTAGCAGCACCTTAGCGCATGCGGGGGACGGGACACGGCGCGCAGCAGCGGGGGCGTGGCGCGTAGCGAGCTAGAGCGGGCGCGGCAGGGGATGGAGCGCGACACAGCGACGAAGGGGGCGCGGCACAAGATAGGAGCGTGGCACTGGATGGAGGAGCCACGTGGCGCGGGATAGGGTGCGCATCGAGCACACGGCGCAGCTGCTTACAATGGACGAGCACAGGAGTAAGAGATATTTTTTAGAGAGAGATGGGAGAGACAAAGAGGAAGCAGGCCTGATTGGCCGGTAGCGTGCAGGCCCTGCAAGCGGCGTCCAGATGGATGGACGCCCGCTGCTAAGCATTACGGGACCAATCTGTGCAAGACTAGTTTGAGAAGATTTTTTCTTAAAGTGTCACCAGGGGATGAATCCCCAACTGAATAGTGCTGATATATTATCAACAGCCTCATTTTTTTATAACAAGGCAAAAACCCTTTCGATTAATTTTGAAAAACAAGACTAAAACCATACAACAACGTTAGCACAAGGGGATTTTTTTTTATTTTTAATCCTTTATTATTTAATATTTTAATAATAACTGCTCCTAACTTTTTTTAGCAAATCTGAACCTTTTGGTTGCGCCAGCGCTGCTGGCGCGACGAAATAACATTGTCGCGCCACATGCATTGGCGCGTCAACATATGACATGTTAGACAACGTTTCCGACGTGGAAAAAACCTTGTCACGCCACTTTTGTTGGCGTGACAATATCGTTTTGTCGCGCCATCGGGAGTGGCACGACAAGATTGAACCTTAGAAAAATCATAAATTGTGGATACGACATTGGATAAAGATGAATTTTATATCAATATTGTAGCCCTCGATGAGATCTACAAGGTTTTTCATTCGAGGACGTTAAGAAGCTCAAAAAATAATATAAACAAGAGCATAATAATCGACTAGTGCTTATCGTATTAGAAAAATAATATATTTTTTATAATGTCAAATGAAGATACTCTTTACATCAAAGTTGTAGTTTTCAGCAAGATCTACAATTTTAGAGTTTGGAGTTGTTACATTTATGATCGTTAAGATGCTTGAAAAAATAATAGAAAATTTCAGCTGCATATATAATCGCGTACTAGGATTTGTCGAATTAGAAAAATAATATTTTTTCCATTCCAAATTATAAGTCACTTTAAATTTTTTGGTACATTCATTTTGTTATGTATCTAGATATAGTAATATGTCTAGATACATAGCAAAATGGATAAACAAAAAGTCAAAACGACTTATAATTTAGAACGGAGGGAGTATTATTTTTTTATGGTGTCAAATGGACATACATCTTTTATCAAAGTTGTGGCTCTGAATGAGATCTACAACTTTATAGTTTTGAGTTTTTATATTTGAGATCGTTAACATACTCTAAAAATTAATAAAAAGTTTTACCTGCATATTAATCATGCATTAGGTCTTGTCGTCTTACTAAAATTATATTTTTCCTATATAGTGTCAAATGAAGATACTTTTTATATTAAAGTCATATCTAACTATGATATCAACAACTTTTTAGTTTTGAGGTCTTTCATTTTAGATAGTTAAGATACCCAACAAAATAATGCAAAATTTTAGGACATATTAATCGTCTCAAAGCTTATCTTTTTAGAAAAACCATATATTTCTTATTTGATACTGCATAAAAATACTTTTAAATGAAAGCTTTAGATCTTATGGGGCGCTGTAACTTTGATATAAAAAGTACCTTCTTTGACAACTTACAAATACGATATTATTTTTCTAATGCGACGAGCACTAGAACGCGATTATTATGCTGCTGAAATTTTTTATTAATTTTTCGTGCTTGTCAACGACATCAAATGTAAAAACTCATAACTATAAAGTTGTTGATCTCATTGAGACCTAGAACTTTGATGTAAAGAGTATCTTCATTTGACACCATACATAAAAGATATTATTTTGCTAATGCGACAAGCACTAGTACGCGATTATCGTGCTCCTGAAATTGATATTATTTTATGAGCATCTTAACATGTTTAAATGAAAAAACTTAAAACTAAAAAGTTGTAGATTTCATAGAGAGCTAGAATTTTCATATAAAATTCATCTTCATCTGATGTCGTATCGTAAAATTATTATTTTTTCTAAGATTCAGTCTTGTCACTCTATTCCCGGTGGCGCGAAAAAACAACACCGTGATTAGGTTTCCCATGTCAGAAATGCCGTCTAACGTAGTAGATGTTGCCGTGCCAATACATGTGGCACGACAACGTTTTTTATCGCATCAGCGACACTCGCGCGACCAAAAGGGTCCTGCAAATTTTTTGAGGAGTTATTATTAAAATATTGAATAAAAGGATTAAAAATAAAACAATCCGTGAGGTTGTGGCATATCCGCGAATAAGAAAACAACGACGACAACAACAACAACAACAACAACAGTCACAACAACAAACGCCCCCGGGGCAAACGATGGCACAACCACACAAAAATACTAGTAGAAAGAGAAAAGCTACACCACCACACCAAGGCACAATAGCTCTTCGACGATGCCTCCAGTGAGGTAAATGATGCTAAAATATAATCATTGTCGGCCAAGCAGGAGCTTCATAAGGCTTTCGCCCAATTCTTATGCCGAGGAGAACATCATCGACCTGGACGACCGAGGAGATGAGATCGCAAGAGGTTCTTCAACGATGCCTTCAAGAAGGAAATCCTGTCGAGCATGATCATTGTTGCTGGTCCAGCGTAGAGATGGGCTGGGCTTTCGCCCAGAACCTTGACATGCACGGTATGGTGGGTGCACTGGGGGAGGGTGGCGTTGGTTGTCGCCACACGGGGACAGCAGAACCGGCCCCGGGAACCCCAGAAGGAGGGGGGGCAACGGCGGGTCACGGTGCGCCGCGTAGGGGGTGGCACCGGCCGCCGCCACCCGGGGACACCAGATCTAGGTCTAGGTCATAGGCGCACGGTGCGCCACAATGGGGAGTGGCGCCGGTCGTCACCACACTGGGACAACAGATCCATGCTCGAATAGTCTAGAAGGAGGGCTCGAGCATGTGACCGCATCAACTTGTGGTGCACCACAGGAGGAAAGGCCCTGACCACCACACAGGGATGATAGATCCAGGCCCAAGAAGGCTAGAAGTGAGGGTACTCAGTGACGCAACAGTGGTAGGTCGCGGTGCGTTTTGCTGGGGGTAGTGGCGCCGATTGCCGTCACAAAGAAGTTAGGGCCCTAGGCGTCGAGTCATAGTGCGCAGCATTGGAGGGAGGGCGCCGGCCACCGCCAGTCGGGGTATGGCGAACTATGACCGGGAAGCTCAGAAGTGGGGACCTCGTCGGCTCGTGGTGCACCACGCTGGAGGAGGTGCACGGTGAGGCGACCGCGTTGGGTTGCGGTGCAGCACATTGGGGTAGAGGCGTCGGTGAAAGGTCCTAATCCCTAGAGGGGGATGA
Source organism: Miscanthus lutarioriparius (assembly GCA_904845875.1). NCBI lineage: Eukaryota > Viridiplantae > Streptophyta > Magnoliopsida > Poales > Poaceae > Miscanthus > Miscanthus lutarioriparius. The sequence goes on along the minus strand of CAJGYO010000014.1, from coordinate 40,270,550 downwards.
ATTTCCTATTAAAAAATCTACAACAACACTAAGCCAAGTGGTTAGATAAAAATGAGACGAAGCGAATTTTGCGCTAGCCTACTAAAAATGCAAGCCACCTACCAACAATTCTTGTCAATTAAGATCACTAAGCACTCAAGGGCTAAGTCACTACTTTCTACACTAGTTGAGCTAGCAAGAAACTAATTACAACTAAGAAGCTAAGCTACACAACTAGCTACAACTCCCACAAGCTCTACACAAGTAAATACACAAAGTAAAGCAAGAGAGTGGTAGAGGTGATATATCACCGTGGCAAGTGATCAATCAATGAATACCAAAGAATACCAATGAGACAATGATGACACAATCAATTTTCCTCTGAGGTTCACTTGCTTGCCGGCAAGCTATTCCTAGTTGTGGCGATTCACTCACTTAGAGGTTCACGCGCTAATAGGCATCACATGCCTAGCCCGGAACCGAATGCCGCACAACCAACACAAGATGAGGATCCATAAGCCACACGCAATCCACTAGAGTTGCCTTTGGTGCTCCGTTGGGGAAGGCACAAGAACCCCTCACAATCACAATGATCAGAGCCAGAGACAATCATCTTCCTCCGCTCGACGATCCACCAATCACCGGGCCATCTAGGTGTCGGCAAACACCAAGAGTAACAAGATCTCCACTAGCCCAAATCGCCCAACTAGTGCCACAAGATGCTAGACCACTAAGCAATGCACTAGAGGCTCTCCAATCTCACTCAAGATGATAAAATCAAGTGTGCAAGTGAGTGGAGTGGTGTGCTTAGCTCCCAAAGGGTGTATGCAGCTGTTAGAAGTGCCAAGAGAGTGGCCAAGGCCAGCCACCACCTCTATTTATAATCTCACAAGCAAATAGAGCCGTTACCCTTTTGAGCCAGCGTCTACAAAGTCACCGGACACGACGGTGGTGGCACCACCCTAGGGGTGGTGATGCCACCCAACTGTCGATTCCAATGGCAAGTTTGATTGGCCACGGTCACCGGACAGGGTGGCGGTGACCACTCGGCCAACCCCCTGAAAAACCATCTCTCTAGAAAAATGTGACGGTGCACTACCCTCAGGGTGGCGGTGCCTGCGGCGGTGACCAACCCTGTTTCCCTCGCTCTCGGGTGAAAAGCGGAGGTGGCACCGCCCCTCTAGTGGCGGTGACCAGGTGGTGCACCGCCCTCACCACAGTGGTGTACACCAAATGCACCGGTGCCCGGGCTCACTCTGCTGCTGCTCGGTCGAGTCCAGGTGGGCACCGGTAGCATGTGTTGACACAAAAATTTGGTTCGAGATACGAAAGCCAAAAGATTGGTAACTTATCAAGGAGAAGCCGAAATCTCAGCAAAGATTGGCTGACTAATTTGCCATCAGCTAGGCAAGATGACGTCATAGACCCCATCGGCAAGGATAACATGGCATGAAGCAAGAAGACACGTTGGGCTCCATAGAAGGGAAAGATTAGAGTCCAAGTCATATTAAATTAGGAAGTTTTGTTTGCTTTTCCAAGTTTTGTGATTGGTCTTATTCGACCAAGACTCGTCGTCAAGCTTCGGGTATAAATATTAAACCCCAGCTATTATAATAGACATCTCTCATCGATCAACCAAACAAGTACCTTTACTTTTTGGCTTACGCCACCCCTTAGGAGTAGGAGTAGAGTAGATTTCGACGAGTTCTTTGGGCAAGCAGGGCTGCATCAGACACTTGACCTCCGTTTGTTTGTGAGTATCCATCATGACTTGTATTATCACTTGCAAGGCTACAACAGATGACTAATCTCTTGCAAGTCGCGGTATAAATTAGTTATCGATCTATATTGTTGTTTGTATGGCTACAACAGACGACTAATCTCTTACAAATCACGATATAGATTAGTTATCGATTCATATCAACCTTTAAAGGCTGTAACAGACAACTGATCTCTTGTAAATGTTGGTATTAATCAAAGTTATCGATATTGTGTAAAATAGTTTACTGTTTAATATAATATCACCAATTGCCCGATCTAGATTAAGATTTATTGGTCTTATTATTCTGATCTATCGTCTGCTGGTTATTATCACAGTTGAATTCAATTCTTGATGTTAGATCCTGTTTGATGACTAATCTATCTCGATCTTGATCGTACATGGCCAGTGTTTGAAGTCGTGTTCTATTAAGAGATAGATTCATCGATCGCTAGTATCCGGTATGACTCCGCTATCAATGCTGCATCAGCCGACTCGACCTGTTGATAGCGTGTCAGCTTGGACATTGTCGATTAATAGATCTATCTATTAAGAAGAATATGGCGTCAGCCACCCGCTATGTCTCCATCGGCTATTTAGCCGATGGCTTGACATTTCACGCGTATAACATGCTTTCATGATTTCTTTGCGATGTAAGTAGATCTATCGACTGCTAGTATCTGATCTAGGGTCCTACTGTCAATGCTGCATCAGACGACTCGACCTGTTGATGGTACAATAGATTGAGCCTAGTTGTTTATAGATTTATTTATACCCAAAGAATGAGTGATCGTATGCTATACGACAAAATCACTAGAATCGGCTATTTTAGCCGATAGCCTGTTTTGTTGAGGATGTACTGGTTATTTACAAGCTTTTATCTGTTTTCATCTTAGTTAAAGCTAGTATGTTTGTCATATGTATGCCTACACACCTATCCTTGCACCTTTCGCATGTTTTCATGATCATCGGCTAGTTAAGATCTATATATTTGAATAACTGACAATTGCCAATATGCTTGTTTTGCTTACATTACATCATGAACATGCTGGATATCAACTCTCTAGTCGATAGCCTTATCTCATCGGCTACTTAGCCACATATTTGGAACTATCTAGTCAAACACCGGTATGTTCCACCTTAAATTACTGATCAATTTTCTCTCCTTGTCAATTGTAGGGTCAAATTGACTGGCACGCCCTCGGTCACGACAATCTGGTCCAGTGTCCACCTTAAGCCCGGAGAGAGCTCGGGATCTGCTCCACGTGGTTTCTCTCGGCTTGCTTCATGTCGGCGGCTACCTATCGCTTTCTGCCATCGACAGAAAGAATCAAGCTTAATTGAAGATACATTAGCTTCTGATTTCTTGTTCATGCATTTTTGCTCTATGTGACCAACTTACTTGCAACTAGTGCAAAACTGATCATTGTTCTTCACAAAACTAGTCTTGTAAGGAGCAAAGGCCACCTTGCCTTTCTTGGGGGTATAGCCCAATCCCTCTTTATAGAGAGAAGCTCTTTGGGTATCCAAGCACATAAGCAAGCGGTCCTCACCATCATAGGCTTTGCTTAAGACGCGAGTGAGCTCATTTACCTCCTTCTTGAGGGTCTCATTCTCAACCATGAGTGAGGCATCACAAGTGAAACCATCACTCATAGGTGAAGTGGAAGTGGATGATGAGCTACATGAAGGTTTAGCGGGAGCAACAATAATAGGCTTATAAAAAGATTCATCAATTATGTCACATGTTAAGCCTTTGTCACATGTTACAACATGCTCTTTCTCATTTTGCTCATCAAGTAGAGAGGAATGAGCTTTTTCAAGCTTCTTGTGAGCCTTTCCAAGCTTCTCATGGGTTTCCTCTAGCCTCTCATGAGATGCATTGAGCTCATCAAAGGCTTGCTTAAGGGTTTTTAGTTCCTTACACAAGTCTTTGCATTCCCTTCTCTTAATGTCAAAATATTCTTTATCATATTCCAACATATCAATTAGTTCATCTTTAGTGGGTTCATCATCATCATCATCACTTCCACTTTCATTATCATGTTCCTCATCACATCCATCATCACAAGTTTGTACCTTAGTGGCCTTAGCCATGAAGCAAGTCGATGGAGTGTCGAAGAGAGAAGGCTTCTCATTGATAGCAATGCTTGCAAGAGCCTTCTTGGTGGTCTTGTCATCATCACTTGAGGAAGCATCACTATCCCAAGTGACCACATATGAACCACCATTCTTCTTCTTCTTCTTGATGGTCATCTTATCCTTCTTCTCCTTCTTATTCTTCTTCTTGCCCTTCTTGTCATCATCATCATTCTCACTATTGTAGGGGCATTGAGCAATAAGATGATCCTTGCTACCACACTTGAAGCACCTTCTTGCTTCATCCTTGCTCTTGGATGATGACTTCTTTCTTCTTGCACGATATCCCTTCTTCACCATGAATTTGCCAAACCTCTTCACAAAGAGAGCCATCTTCTCATCATTCATATCATAAAAGCTTGAATCATCATCTTCACTTGATGTATCTTGCTTGGCCTTACCCTTTGATGATGATGTGGCTTTGAATGCCACACTCTTCTTCTTCTCATCCTTCTTCTCATCTTTCTTCTCCTTTTCTTCCTTCTCATCATCATCTCTATATGTGTCATCGGTCATCACATCTCCCAACACTTGGTTTGGTGTCATTGTGTTCAAACCAGTCCTCACTAGCAAAGTGACCAACATGCCAAATCTCGAAGGTAAGTATCTCAAGAACTTATGAGAGAAGTCCTTGTCCTTCACTTCTTCACCAAGTGCTTTGAGATCATTGACTAGCACTTGTAGCCTATGGAACATCTCCGGCACACTCTCATCATCCTTCATCTTGAAGCTTGCAAATTTCTCCTTGAGAATATATGCCTTGGCACCCTTCACTACTTGTGTGCCCTCAAATGATTCCTCCAACTTCTTCCAAGCCTCATGAGCCATCTCAATGTTCTTGATTTGCTCAAATATTCTCCTATCAATAGCATCATGAATGGCACTTAGAGCAATGTCATTGTTTTGGAGAAACACTTCTTCGACCGTGGTGGGATTCTTTGGATTGGCAATCTCAATTTTGGTCTCTACCACCTTCCACACCTTTCTATTGATTGACTTGATATGTGTGGTCATCTTTGACTTCTAATATGGATAATTTGTGCCATTAAATTGGGGTGGCTTCTTGGTGTTGTTGATTTGAGCTATTTTGACACCGAAGGTTATTAAGCCTCAAATCACGGTGACCACGGCTCCGATACCAGTTGAAAGGTCCTAATGGCTAGAGGGGGGGGGGTGAATAGCCTATTAAAAAATCTACAGCAACACTAAGCCAAGTGGTTAGATAAAAATAAGGCGAAACGAATGCTGCGCTAGCCCACTAAAAATAGAAGCCACCTACCAACGATTCTAGTTAGTTAAGATCACTAAGCACTCAAGGGCTAAGTCACTACTTTCTACACTAGTTGAGCTAGCTAGAAACTAATTAAAACTAAGAAGCTAAGCTAGACAACTAGCTACAACTCCCACAAGCTCTACACAAGTAAATACACAAAGTAAAGCAAGAGAGCGGTAGAGGTGATATACCACCGTGGCAAGTGATCAATCAATGAATACCAAAGAATACCAAGGAGACAATAATGACACAATCAATTTTTCCTCCGAGGTTCACTTGCTTGCCGGCAAGCTAGTCCCAGTTGTGGCGATTCTCTCACTTGGAGGTTCACGCGCTAATAGGCATCACACGCCTAACCCGTAACCGGGTGCCGCACAACCAACACAAGATGAGGATCCACAAGCCACGCGCAATCCACTAGAGTTGCCTTTGGTGCTCCACCGGGGAATACACAAGAACCCCTCACAATCACAATGATTGGAGCCGGTGACAATCCGCTCGACGATCCACCAATCACCGGGCCATCTAGGTGTCAGCAAACACCAAGAGTAACAAGTTCTCCACCAGTCCAAATCGCCCAACTAGTGCCACAAGATGCTAGACCACTAAGCAATGCACTAGAGGGTCTCCAATCTCACTCAAGATGATGAAATCAAGTGTGTAAGTGAGTGGAGTGGTGTGCTCAGCTCCCAAAGGGTGTATGCAGCTGTTAGATGTGCTAAGAGAGTGGCCACGGTTGGCCACCACCTCTATTTATAAGCCCACAAGCAAATAGAGCCGTTACCCCTTTGAGCCCGCTTCTATGAGGTCACCAGACACAGCAGTGGTGGCACCACCCTAGGGGTGGTGGTGTCCCCCAACGGTCGATTCCAACGGCTAGTTTGATTGGCCATGGTCATCGGACATGGTGGTGGTGTTACTGCCCTAGGGGTGGCGGTGATCACCCGACCAACCCCTCAAAAAACCATTTCTCTGGAAAAAAGTGACAGTGCACCGTCCTTAGGGCGGCAGTGCCCGCAGCGGTGACCAACCCTGTTTCCCTCGTTCTCAGGTGAAAAGCTACGGTGGCACCGCCCCTCTAGTGGCGGTGACCAGGCGGTGCACTGCCATCGCCACGGCGGTGTACACCGGACGCACCGGTGCCCGCGCTCACTCTGCTGCTACTCAGCCAAGTCCAGGTGGGCACCGCCCTAGGGGTGGCGGTGCCACCGGACAGGGTGGCGGTGCCCCCACCAGAGCACCTCCCTCTCGGCCTTCTCAGCCAGTCACCGCCATAGGGGTGGCGGTGCACTGGACAGGGCATGGCGGTGCCCCTAGGGCAGCACACCGAGTCCGACAATGCCTCGTTTTCTTCACCTTTTTCACCACCTTTGCAAATGTGCTAACACTCCAAGTGTTTCACCATCACATGTAAGTGTGTTTGCATTTTCACAATCATTTTTCAAAGGTTAATCACTCTCTCACTGATTGTGCACGAGGCCTAAGATGCATATGCAAGTTTTTCAACACCTAGTGGCACTAGATGATCGAGTTGTCCGATAAGAGCTCCCCTCTTAATAGTACGACCATCTATCCTAAATGTGATCACACTCTCTATAGTGTTTTGATCACGGAAAACAAAATGGCCCTATTTTTATCACCTTTGCCTTGAGCCCATTTTGTTTTTCTCTTTCTTCTTTTCCAAGTACTGAGCTTGATCATCACATGTATTCACACCATCACCATGATCTTCATTTCATGTGGCCATCTCCATCCATGAGTGCCACCTAGCTCCTTCACTTGGATTGGACCATCCTATCTAGTCACACACTTAGATGCAAGGATTAGTCCAAATAGGTATCATCAATTAACCAAAACCAAACTAGGGCTTTCAGCCGGCTGGCGCCACATGAGGACGATAGATCTAGTCCAGCAGCAAGGGTCGAGCTAGATGGAGCTTGTGGTAGCGGTGGTGAGATGCCCTAGGTCATGACGTGGGCCAAGCCAGCCACCTGCACCCGATGGTGCCATCCTACTATAGCTCGCTGCGCAGCCGCCAGCACCCGTGCCGTCCGTGGCCACTAGCCGCTACAGCCATGGAGCCTAGCCGATGCCCTACGCACCCAAGTTGCATGGCTCGATCCAAGCAACCAACCCACTGGATCTGACCTTCTTCGGTGAGGAATGGAGGCCACCACGCTGCCCCACCAAGGCCTAGAGGGGGGCACCAGGAGCCTACCCCACCACCTTCGGTGCGCGGGTGTCGGATGCCGGCTGCATGCACCCTACAAAGTTGTGAATGGGCTTCCCTCGCCAGCCGTCACTAGATCTATAGGTGAGGTAGCTAGATCTGTCGAAGGGAGCTCCAAATTCGATGGAGGTCACCAAAAACAAGGCAGCGGCGGCCGTGATGCCATGGCCACCACCAAGCTCTATGGGAAGGAGACAGCCTTGCTGCCGCCATCCTTGTAGCTGCGCTGGGCTCTGGCAGCGACAAGGTCGTGCGGATGTGGAGGTTGGTGCCCCAGCGTTGGTCTAGTGTGGCGCCGCTCAAGCCGCCCTTCCATAAGAGTGTCATGGGGGCTAGGATTGGTCCGTGGTGGATTGGATAGTTTCAGAAGAATCACTAGCAAAGTTTGCAATTGGTAATTGCATGAAAACAATTGACAACCAAAAGTGATGCAACTAGTGAAGTAGCATGACTATGTAACTAAAAGTGACATTCCTAGGCAGCAAAGACCTCAATGTCGCCACCCATTTGAAACAATCACAAGGATGCAGACCCATGGCCAGGTGGTGGCAGGGTAGGTGTAGCAATGCTGCCATCAACACAAACTCTCTCCGTCCTAAAATATACGCCCTATTCTTCAGCACTACTTCAGCAGTACTTTTTATCGATTGAACAATAGTTTCCTCTCACAACAAATCAGCATAAACAACAACATAAGCCAAATTTCAGCGAAACAAATAGATTGATAGTGTATTCTGCTCATTCTCAGACAAAATAAAACAGAGTGCAGTAGAGGCAGGTACCCCTCTCTTAACTTCCTAATCTATTGAAATCCCATTCTATTCGACATAATTAAAATTTCCTTATACAAAATATGGTAAGTACTGAATAAAAACAATAGATCATGTATTTGTATTTAAGTAAACATTATCTTCTTGTTCCATGAATGCACTATTATTTCAGGACATGTTCCAAATGCCAGACTGTACTATATTTCAGGACAAAAGGAGTAAGAATTAGGGAGGCACTTTGAACCATCAAAGGAACCACCATCGGTGACCAAGCATCCTCTCATCCACAAGCACAAGGAGCGTAGCCACCATCCAACGACCACGATGTTTCAACACTTTACAAGCGTTGTTCCCGCTAAAAAAACACTTGACAAGCGTGAAAATGAAAACCGGACCCCAACTTGAAGCACGCCATCTTGCAAACCTTCTTCACCCATGAAAAACCAGGCCCGAGTGAGGTATTTGATGAAAGCACTGCCTTTGTGACACCCAAAGTGTAGTGGCAATAATGCATCATGTGTTCCTTCTCGAGATTCATGTATCTGCATTGTTTCATCTTGTCTAGGTATGCTAGGTGTACGGCGTGAATGATTGAAGGACATGATGTCGGAGCCGAGCCAGAAGATCATGTTTGGGGAACAAGTCTGGAAGGTGGAAGGGCTGACCGGAGTGGGCACCAGGACTACTAGAGATGCTGCCAAATTGAAGAGTAGCTAACTAATTGAAGAGACGATACACCCATGTCCACCTCAAAAAGCGATGGATCTAGAGCTTTGCCGATGCGACGGGTTACGATGACGAAGGCACTTCATATGTACGAATGACACTACTGCAATTGAATTGTGCCCATCTATCAACGAATAAATTGTTAGATAATTAGGCATTTTTATGGTCAATTTAATCTAGAAATAAAACATCAGTAGGTTCGTGATAACATATATGTGCATGTGTATATCACTAACAAATGCTACAGCATGCAAGTATGACATACCGATCGATACAGTAAGTACGCAAAGTACGGTAATCAGAGAGTTAAGATTGTACCCAGCGGAGGGTCCCATGCCGAGGACCGCGGAGGCTCCATTCGCACCAGACATAGTGCGTTGCTCGAAGTCGTGGACCACAGTCGATGTAGGAAGGTGTTCGTAGTGCAATCCCATGAACGGTCACTGGGAAGAAGACACCTTGCTGTTCCACGAGTGATCACCCGGAAGAAGACATCTTGGACGAGTAGTCGTGGAATTGCTCTCCAAAAACCTAATCGCCGCACACCCCGTGCAAGGTTCGTAGGCGGACGAGGGTTCCGAAGGCACCTGCTCTCCCGTTGCTCCGTGCGCGCAGAGGTACGGGACGGGGAAAGCCTAAGGGCGGCTGAGATGTGGTCTCTCAGAAGCGAAGAGAGGAGAGGATTGACGGAGGACATCTACTTCTATGCTCGTCCAAGACACAAAGACAAGCAGGCAAGCAGGGAGGGAGAAAGCCAGCGGAGGATCTCAGGAGACGGAGACACAAAGAGACTGTAACTGGCGCAATCAACTCGCCTCCATCATAAAGGAGAGAAACTCCCGTAATTATGTGGATTAAGTGGCAAAACCTGGCCACACCCGCCCGTTCGCTCGCTCACCGCCTGCCTGCTTGCCTGCCACGCCCACGCTCATGACCACGGCCTCGGCCCAGCTCGGCCCGGCCGGCGGTGGCGGCGGCGCGCGCGCGTGTGGTACTCCTGTGTCCTTTTCTCAGCTTCTCAATTAAGATGGATAATTTCCAACCAAATAAGCTGAGTCAACGTTCAATCAAAATCACATACGGTATTAAACCATACAACACTTAATGTTATGAACCATAAAGTTTTTATTTATTTATTAAATATTATATGGGCCAAGCCCATAATATATCGAACAATTCCCACCAAACTCTAGGGTTTGTAACAAAATAGTCTCAGAACCACATTTCTTTTATATACTAGTGTTTCAATGGAGACTGTTAAGTTGAACATCCATCTAGAGAAATAGTTTCACTCAGTCACAACTGAACAATGGACTAAGCCTTGAATTGATAGTTTTGTGTGAGGTGAATATCACTAAAGTCCTTAGCTGATACTAGGCTACAAAAGGCATCTCCTCTATTTGAAGCATATAAGTCATACTCCAGTGCCTTTCATGAGTATTTAGAGATCACCCAAATCTCATAGACTGTGACAAGCAGTCTGACTCATATAGGTGTGTTCCTCAAAAGATGTTCTGTAGGACATCTTTGCTTTATCAAGCCACTTGGAACACATTAAGGTAAAAACCAACCTGCCTTACAGAAAGGAAAGATATGCATCAGAAATGAGTCTTACTAAGGATTTTTCCTCATAATTTACTACTAGCTTGTTTCACCATCCTACTTCATGGGATCTCCGATCACATAGAACAGGTTACCACTATAGTAAATTTCATGTGGGTCTCAAATCCATCTCTCTCGATGCACTTTCTATCATATTGTGTGACAGATCCTTAGTGAATTGATCTGCCAGATTGTTAGACGTATGAACATAGTCCAACGCTATTACTCTAGAGTTTCTCAATTTTTTGACAGATTTTAGTCGTCTCTTAACATGCCTTGTGGACTTCATGTTATCCTTAGAACTGTTAACCTTTGTAATCACAGTCTGGTTATCGCAGTTCATAGAAATAGCCGGTATGGGTTTTTCAACAACCGATAAGTCCATAAGGAGATCACGAAGCCACTCGGCCTCAGAACCAGCAGTGTCTAATGCTATGAGTTTTGCTTCCATTGTAGACTTCGTTAAGATAGTCTGCTTGCAAGACTTCCAGGAAACATCACCACCTCCAAGCGAAAACACATATCCACTTGTGGCATAAAGCTCATCAGCATCAAAGATCCAGTTGGCATCACAATAGCCTTCTAGCACTTTTGGGTGTCCGGTATAACGAATATCATAGCTCATAGTGCCTTTTAGATAGCGCATCACTCTCTCAAGAGCACGCCAGTGATCATCTCCTGGGTTTGACACAAACCGGCTCAGCTTGCACACAACAAATGAGATGTCAGGCCTTGTTGCATTAGCAAGATACATGAGCGAACCAATGATCTGGGAATATCTCAATTGATCCCTTGCTATTCTCTAATTTTTCCTCAATAGCACACTAGGGTCACAAGGTATAGGAGCAGGTTCACAGTCACTAAACCCAAAGCAACTCAGCACCTTTTCCACATAGTGGGATTGTAACAGAGTTACCCCACCATCACCTTCTCTCAGAAGCTTGATATTAAGAATAACATCAGCCTCTCTCAAATCTTTCATTTCAAAATTATTAGATAAAAATTCCTTCACCTCCTCAATCACTTTAAGGCTGGATCCAAAGATCAGTATGTCATCAAAATATAAGCACAAAATAACTCCTTCACCCCTACCATACTGATAGTACACATATTTGTCAGCTTCATTCATAACAAAGCCAACAGATGTTAGAGTTCTGTCGAACTTCTCATGCCACTGCTTAGGAGCTTGTTTTAGGCCATATAATGACTTTAATAATTTACACACCTTGCCTTCTTGACCATTTTCTACAAACCCATTCGGCTGATCTATATAGATCTCCTCCTCTAACTCTCCATTTAGAAAAGCTGTCTTAACGTCCATTTGATGAACGATAAGACCATAAGAGGCTGCCAGGGAAAGCAAAACTTGAATTCTAGTCAATCGGGCAACCGGTTAATAAATATCAAAGAAATCCTCATGTTCCTTTTGAGTATAACCCTTGACCACAAGTCTTGCCTTGTACCTCTCGACAGTACCATCAGGCCTAAGCTTTTTCTTGAACACCCATTTGCACCCTATAGGCTTGCACCCATAAGGACGATCAACTATTTCCCAAGTTCCATTAGACATAATAGAATCCATCTCACTCTGTACTGCTTCCTTTCATAAGTCAGCATTAGGAGAGGAATATGCCTCTTCAATGGTCATTGGTGTGTCATCCATAAAGTACATAATATAGTCATCACCAAATGACTTTGCAGTCCTCTGTCTCTTACTTTTTCTAGTGACTATAGTGTCATTCTCCTCAGGATTTTGCATATAGGGTTCCTCAATTTGTTGTATCGGAGTAAAATTTTCATGCTCATGGGGAATTATAAATTCATGACCAGTCGTGCTAGGTGCATTTTTCATGGAAAATTCATTCTCAAAAAATATATCGTCTCTAGATTCCATGATTGTATCAACAACCATCTCAGGAACACTAGAATTTATAATTAAAAATCTATAACCCACACTGTGAATAGCGTAACCAAGAAAAACACAATCAACAGTCTTTGATCTAAGCTTTTGCTTTTTGTTTATTGGCACATTTACCTTTGCCAAGCAACCCCAAGTTCGCAGGTAAGAGAGATTTAATCTCTTCTTCTCCCATTCCTCGAATGATGTAATTTCTTTGTTCTTTGTGGGCACCCTATTCAGGACATGACACGCTGTCAATATAGCCTCACCCCACCATTCCTTAGATAGCCCCGCAGTCTCTAACATGGCATTAACCAAATCAATTAGAGTGCAGTTCTTTCTCTCCGCAATCCCATTGGACTGCGGTGAGTATGGTGGCGTCCTCTCATGAATAATTCCATGCACCGTACAAAACTCAGAAAATTCATTTGAGAAATATTCTCCCCCGAGATCAGACCGCAAACGTTTGATTTTCTTCTCAAGTTTATTTTCTACCTCAGCTTTATTGACTTTAAAATAATGCAACGCTTCATCTTTAGTTTTCAATAAATACACGTAGCAAAATCTAGTACAATCATCTATAAATGTCATGAAGTATCGTTTACCGCCTTTAGTCAATTCGCCATTCATTTCGCATAAATCAGAATGAACGAGTTCTAATGGTGCCAAGTTCCTTGCCTCGGCAGCCTTGTGAGGCTTGCGCGGTTGCTTCGATTGCACACACACCTGGCACTTAGAATCTTTGACTAAGTTAAATTTCAGGATTAAATTCAGATTTGCAAGCCACGTGAGACAGCCAAAATTAATGTGACAAAGTCGTAAATGCCATATATTCGACTCATCCGAAATATTAACATTGTTCACTACTTTATTACACACATCATCAAACAAAAGATAAGCGGAACAAGCCTCCGCAATCATAACCTTTTCCAAAAAATGTTCCATGTCTCGACACAACACACTTATTGGACTCAAGCACAATTTTAAAGCCATCGCGACACATTTGAGAACCGCTAACAAGATTCTTCTTGATGGATGGGACATGCTGCATGTTCTTTAATAGCACCGTCTTTCTCGAAGTAAACTTCAGAACGATCGTACCAACACCAAGAATACGCGCATGCGAACCGTTTCCCATCAGCAAGGCTCCAGTCCCACCGGCCTGATAGGAAGTAAACAAAGAAATATCAGCACACACATGAATATTAGCACTGCTATCCATCCACCACTCGGATGAAAGATAAACTGAAAGAACAAAAGGTAAAGAATTACCATACCCAGATGTTTCTTCTCTAGTCTCGCTAATCACCATGTTTGCTGATTTCTTTTCTTGCTTATATTTGCGGTCTAGGCACGCACTTGCTCAATGCTCATCACTCCCGCAAAGGGCGACTGACATGTGATCTCTCGGAAGCGAAGATAGGAGAGGACTGACGGAGGACATCTACTTCTATCCCTGTGGTGGGGAGGGAGAAAGCCAGCGGAGGATCTCAGGAGACGGAGACACGAAGAGACGGTAACTGGCGCAATCAACTCGCCTCCATCATAAAAGAGAGAAATTTCCGTAATTATGTGGATTAAGTGGCAAAACCTAGCCACGCCTGCCCGTTCGCTCGCTAGCCACCTGCCTACCACGCCCGCGGCTTCGGCCCGCCCGGCCACCGTCGGCGGCGGCGCGCGTGTGTGGCACTCATGTGTCCTTTTCTCAGCTTCTCAATTAAGATGGATAATTTTCAACCAAATAAGCTGAGTCAACGTTCAATCAAAATCCCATACGATATTAAACCATACAATGCTTAATGTTACGAACCATAGAGTTTTATTTGATTTATTAAATATTATATGGGCAAGCCCATAATATATCCCACATAAATAAGTGCTGTGCTGTGGCAATCAACGACGAAGAAAGCAGTGCTGTGCCAATCAATGCGTCTGTGTAGGCGCTCCTGTTGTTGCATCCGAATGATCTTTCACATTATTCATTGCTGTTGAGCAAGAATGACGGCCATTAAATTTGATGCACCTCTCTCATCTTCAAGTCTAGGGATGAAAATGGATTGGATCCCGATAGACTTTAGGTGTTTGCTAGTTGAATATATCTATATTTTTGTAAGATAACATAACTTTGAATGCTCTTGAGTAGTAATAAAAGAAAGTTTCGGTTGGTATTTGAATACATACTTAATTTATATTAATTAGTATCGGCCATCTATCGTTTCAAAGATAGCTTAAAAATAACAATATCGTTATCGTTATCCACGTAGATATTAAAATATAAGTATACAACACATTTACACAAAGACAGCTAATCAAAAATAGCATATTTATCAATAAATACATTAATCAAAATACACGAAAATAAAAAAATTACAAGTAAACAATTATTTAAATAAATAGAATATATATATATGAATAAAGAAATCAAGGTATAAAAAGTAACGTAGGTCATATTGGCTCGAGATAAACATTGGGTCGATTTGGATGATTAGAGGATTCTCATTGTGAAACATTTACGAGATCTAAGGGCTAAATTTGATAAGAGTGTTTGGTGAGTGCATTCAAATTTGTTTTGCATAATAATGAGCTATACTGGAGAACTGCAGGAGACTTGTTGCTTAAGTGCTTGGGTTTTGATTAAGAAAAGTTGGCTATGGGAGAAGTCCATAAAAGCATCTGTGGTATACATCAATCAGCTTTGAAGATGAAGTGGTTACTACACCGGTTGGTTTCATTTGACCTACTATGCTTGTTGATTGTTTCCGCTACATACTACAAGCGATATTGAGAGGAGTGTCAACGGTTTGATAATATTCAGCTGGTACATACTGTAGTGATGCCTCCTATTATCAAGCCGTAGTCATTCTCATGTCGGGGGCTATATGGGCTATATTTCATTGTCCAAATTCTTTCCCTATCATTGAAGGGACATAGTTTTATGTTGTTTGCCACAGATTGTTTCACAAAGTGGACTGAGACTGTTCCTTTGACGAATATAGCACACAGGCAGGTAATTACATATTGTTCATAAATACGGATCATGGGACATCTTTTGTATCGAAAGAGCTAAGGAATTTTCCTGAATTATATAAGATCAAGTTGCTCAATTCATCTCCATACTATTCTTAAGCTAATTAATGGCCAAGTTGAGTCAAGTAATAAGACTTTGACCAAGCTTATTAAGAAGAAAATTAAGGGCAATCCCGGGAGATGACATGAAGTTTTGTTTGAAGCCTTGTGGGCTCATCACATATTTAGACATGGTGTTATCAAAGTTACTCCTTTTAGCTGATATATGGACAAGAAGTTGTGTTGCCCTTTGAAGCTAATTTGGATACATATAGGTTGGCTAAGAAAAAAATGATGTCTGTTGTTATGTATCATGATCTAATGATGGATAATATTGACTAGGTAACCGACAAAAGAATCAAGGTTCTGAATGATATTGAGCGAGACAAAGTTCGAGTTGTCTGGTTCTATAAGAAAAAGGTAAAAGCAAGTCTTTCCAAGTTGTGGAGTAAGTGCGGAAAACTATTCTACCACTTGGGATGAAATGCAACAAGTTTGGCAAGTGGTCTCCAAGATGGAAAGGTCTATATAAGGTGATCGTCTCCAAAGAGAAAGTAATGGAAGATACCCGAAAAAAATATTTCACGCAAAAAGTCCCAAAATGGCTCCTATTATTAGTGGAGGATATCAATATAGAGCCTTTGTGTAGTAGTGTTATCTATACTAGGGTTTACTAAGTTGACTGACTTGGGTCAGATGGGCTTGTCCCAATTAACAGAGTCGGGCCTGCTAAGAGGACCGCCCCAAAAATGGCTCCTATTATTAGTGGCGGATATCTTAAAGCCTGCCTATGTTAATACATTTTAGGAGGTGATTATTTATCAAAGTGTCTCCGTAAGTGAAGATACCACCTCTAAAGTTCACTGCCCATTTCTAGAGACAATATTATTTTTTCGTCCGCCTCTATAAATAAAAAGGCTAGTGTCCCAAAATCATCTTTGTAGTAGTGTAATAATAAGATATTCTATAATTTTCTTATAAATATCTAGAATATAGTCAAATAGAAAACAACAATAAAAGAAGGATTTAAATACATCCATCTTAGTATGCATATAAGAAATAGATGCACACATATTTTTTGGATAAAGGAAGCTTTATTTTTTTAAGAGCAATACATAGAGTTGATACAAAGCTTTGAAAAAACTACTTCTGGCCTCTGCTTTTGAAGCACACAACCACGAACGAGAGAAAAAATCACACACACTCTAGTGACTATCAATTTGAAGACTAGAACGCCACCCATATGCTCATGAGAAGATTGCCTTAGCCACTTGTGCCATTGCTGTGAAGCCGCCACAACCAAATCCTGTGAATCCAGCCTTTGGAGGATAGCCCATGTACGAAGCCAATGGATAACCAGGAAAATGACCTGCAAAGGAGAAGAGTGTTTTTCCTTTTCAAAAACCAAATCATTACTGCACAACTAAAGTGACCAACAGATGGCTGCTGCTCCTAACAGGACTTAAGGCTTCAAAGTTTTACTAAATCATCCTAACCAAATGCCAAACATGTGACACATATGGATATCCATTCTCCAGTTTTATGGGATAAGTGACGAGAGTCTAACATATGGGTATGCTAAGTTCCCGAGAAGGAGATAATGAATTGACTAACCCCCCAACTGACTCTATGAATTGCTCGGGGGCTATACCCATCGGGTACGCTCGCACGTACCCTCCGTCAGAACAAGGATGGCTAGGTGGCCTATAGGCCAACCTCATCCATGGAGCCTTGCAGTGCTAGGAGGATGAGCCTGAGCAAGCTAGTGGCTGTCGCTCGGGGCTCGAGGTCTCGGTTATAGCGTCAGGGATCCCAACCACAAGGAGACCAAGCCAGGCCTCCTCCTAGGAGACCACCCGTGCCTTCACTTGGGGGCCAACTGATGTCCTAACGCAAGACCTGGGGCCAGCTAAGGAATCTATCAGGCGCCTAGATCCTGACAGGCATAGAGGCATTGCACTGTCTACCCATTCTAGAATCGTGAGACCCTATCAAACACTCCCTTGGCAGGGTCACGCAACAGGCATGACGCATCAGGACAAGGAACTCCCCAAACCCCAGAGGGAGAGGCTCCTTGCGCACCAAGGAGCCTCGAGTAGGCTCACCTGGAGAACCACACATCAACCTCCGACGAACAAACTCGCTGCTTGCTGCGGTTTCCAACCCACAAGAGCTGGCGTGCTAGGAAGGGGAGCACATCATGTGTGAGCGCCATTCTGCGGTGGTCAGAACTACTAGATTCTCCACCGAAGGCGCCGCCCCCAAGGGCAACATTCACTTCTCTAGCGATATTGTCACTGCCGGCGGCTCCTCTTCCCCCGGCCAAGCTCTCATCTTTGTGATCCTGGACTACATCACTAACCATGCCGGCGAACTCCACCTTCTTGAGCAGACTTCATCAAGGGATGGCGAGTCCTAGGCGTCGCACCCTCCGTTGGGCCTCTTGGGAGCCTACTTAGAGGTGCTTGCCTGATAGATCCGCCTTGGTCTAGGCCTGAACCCCACCGTGTCGAAGCACCATCGGATATTTTACATGCTGCCGAGTGTCCATCACCAGATCGCCACCAGAGAGGAGCTACCACCACCCCACCACTTTTGGTACGTCCTCCGGGATCTCCCATGTGGGATCTAGAACGCCACGGCGTCATTCCATCTCTAAATGGAGCACCTCGTAAGCTGGGAGGCCCCACACGGTGTCATCCTCTCGGGCGTAGCGAGAGCCGAACTCCTTTCACCGCGCAACTTTCTAGAGATACTTTCGGGGCTTGGGCCGGACTATGGCTCTGAGGAACCGACGGCTACTCTCTAGCATGCAAATGCTTCTTCTTCAACGGGGAGCAGGCCGCTATTGACGCCCCTGAGCACACGCCTTCAGACCTGAGTATGACAAGCAGCGTCGCTTACCTCAAGGAGAAGGCTGAGCACCTCTGGGTGTGATAGGCCGACCTAGAGGTTGATCGTGTTGAGCTCGAGAGGAGGATGGAGGAGCTCGTGCACCAGCAGTCCGTCCAGTGGGAGAACGACAATCGCACGGGGTCTCCTGACATGTTGGGCTTCCCCTGGGTGGTATACAACATGGTGGCCACCACTTGCCGTCTGGACGACATCCCCAACATGCCAAACCCGAGGACCAACAAGAAGCTTTAGGAGGCCTGACATCTTCTGCAAATCACCCTCGAGCAACAGGCGGAGAGCTCAGCGTCCCATCGCCGCAACGCCACCTCAAGGCTGTCCCAGCTGGCGCTGGCCTTTGAAGGATGCTCCGACGCTCACGCCCCACTGGGGAGCCGCAACGACGGGGACACCTCCACCGATAGCTCCGACCGTCCAAGCACGAGGGGGCCAAACCACGGTAGGAACACTGGGCTGAATCAGGCTCGTGCTGACCTCGTGCAAATGACCAGATCGGAGAGGATCGGGATGTGCGTGACACCGGGCGAGGGGAGGCGGTCCATTTTCAGGAGCGACTCTTTTAAGCCAACAACCCCTAAAAATGCTTTACCTAGGATAATTATGCTATGCCAGTTGTTCCCTTTAATTATGCTAAGATTACCGGCCTCGAAAATACATTTCCACGAGAGGTCGACTTAAGCAATCACTTCTGAAAATGGATTTATAGGGATAGTTGCTTTAATGAAACTTTCCCTAGAAATAAGCTTGTTGGTGCGGTTAGTTGCCAAATGCCCAACACGCAACGCGCCGCCACCCTCGGTCGCCGCGTGTGGCAGCATGAAGCGACCGGGCGGGTGCCGCCGGAGCCCCTCCAGTACGACGGCCTGGAGGTAGGGCATGCGCGGCAGGTGCTCGTCCTGGATGCGTGCCTCCGCGCCGACCACGTGGCGTATCTCAGCGCGGAGCTTTGCCTGGATCTCCGGTTGCGCAACGAGGTTTGCCATGGTCCATTGCAGCGCCGTGACCGTCGAGTCGGGTCCCCCGGACAAGAGCTCGGAGCACAGGCTCACCATCTCGCTCTCCGTCAGGTTTCTGCCGCCGTCCTCAGGGATACGGAGGCCGAGGAGTGAGTCGACGTAGCAATCCACAGCGAAGTTGTCACCGCTGGCGTCGCGTCGTGCCTGGCGTGCACGTATCAGAGGGATGAACACCTCCTCCTGCCGCCGCCGCATGGACAGCATCTTCTTCCACCGGTGCCGGAACACGAGCTTGGTGAGCGGCGGGCACACACCTAGCACCTGAAAGCCGACCACACCGCCGACAAGAACTCCCTCTGCAGCGCCGTGATGGACGCTACCACGCCATCACCGAGTCCCTCGCCGAAACACATCCTGGCGAAAACATGGAACATGGCGTGGTGCAGCAGTCCTTGGATAACGACTACTGCCCTGCCACCCCCTGCTTCATTGTGCATTTGCTGTGTGATGCCGGCAGTGAGGCCGGAAACGGCGGCTCTGCGAGCTGCAGCATACCGGCGGAGGGACGATGGGTGGAGGGCTTTGCCGGTGAGGTTACGCCGGAGCACGCGCCAGAGGGGTCCATATGCACCGGTGGTAATGCTGCGCTGATCACCGTTAAATATCCGGGTGGCAAGGTTAACCGGTGGCCGGTCAGCAAACGCTGCGCCGCACTGCACCAGGACACGGCGTGCCGTGGCTCCATCGGCGACAAAGATCACTGGGAAAGAAGGGAGGAGATAGATAGTGAAGACGGGGCCGTACCAGGACCGGGCAAGGCGGATAATGGGCTCAATGTTGAAGGTTGTCCAAGCTAGCAAGAGGAGAGGGCCAAGTAGCAGCGACAGCGCCGTTGGTCCCGGTGGAAGGGAAGGCTTGGCCGCCGGCTTTCCGGTGGCTGGCCGGATGGAGGAGAGAAGGAAGGACAGGGCAATGCAAATGGTCATGGAGAGCGAATAGTAGACCCAGTCCTCCATGACTGATGAACGTAGTGACTAATGAGACGTACGCTCTAGCTTCAAGCTAGTGTGTGCCATCTTTTATACTGTGCGGCCTGCTGCAAGGTAGCATGTACTGAACCCCAGGCGGATACACTCTTCGCAATTATTGAGGGATTATTTGCAGGTCTCGACAAAGAAGTCAAGAACAGTGTGACAAAGAAGTCAAGAACAGTGTTGCCTACTGAACCCCTAGCTTCATCGCTGAACAGTGTTGGCAACCACCAAAACGTCGATGGATCCACATATTTAATTGGGATACTTGGGTGTGCACTGGTTAAAAAATGGGACTATCTACCTACTGTTCGGATATTTCAAAGATCGTCAACACCTGAGTGTTGGCAGTTAAAAAAAAAACCCGAGTGTTCACAGGCCTGGAAACAACCGAAACAAGGGAAAAAGAAATCGGCTGTTTATAGATGTATCGACACATGATTTTCAGACCATGAGATTATAATCTGACGGCTGTAATATTTTATTGTTTTTTTTGTTGTTTGCCATTATGGGCCATAGCACGAGATCATGAGAGAAGCAACTACAAATTGATTTGGCCCACATGGGATATGTGAAAAATGCGGAGCGTGCTATGCGCCGACGGGTGGTAGCATGCCACGCATCTATCCCCTAAACTTTTTTTTCCGGTCGCGCGACATTAGGCCGTTTCTCACGCGCAGCTCCCCCAATTTTTTTTTCCCGTCGCGCGACATTGGGCCGTTTGTCGCGTGCAGCAAGCTGCATTATTTGAGCCTACATGCCGATCAGGCCCGCGTCCCGCGCAGCCGACTAGGCAGCAGCCCGTGTCCCGCGCAGAGCACGGCTGGCAATTTTCACTTCAACTTGACACGTAGAACGTGGCATGCACGAAATCTAAAATTGGTGACATAAGCATGTATTCTATGCTTTTTGAAGTAAAAAAAGTCGTAGCTAAACCATGTATCCTAATTAGAATAGGATTGCACCATCGTGTTCCTTACAATAAACTATTTAAAACAATACCCCACATGGATTCATTACGATAATTTTTTTAACGAACATTTATTTCATGATGATAAAACAATTATTTATTGAGTGCAACGATGTTCTAGGTCCTTAAAATAATGTTCCATCTTTATAAAACAAATGTTCCGTATTTCAAAGCTAACCAGTGTCTGGTCAGCGAACGCTGCGCCGCGCTGCACCAGGACACGGCGTGCGGTGGCTCCATCACCGACAAATCACTGGGAAAGATGGGACGAGATAGATTGTGAAGACGGAGCCGTACCAGGACCGGACAAGGCTGATAATCGGCTCAATGTCGAAGGTTGTCCAAGCCCTTGGCACTATGTAATTAGTCAACGATTGGACAATTATTACCTAATACAAATGAAATGCTGCAGTGCGCTACAGTGATGCCAGAATTCAGGCGGCGTCAATTCGACCGGTAACTAAACGGGGCCCAAGCTAGCAAGAGGAGAGGCCCAAGTAGTAGCGACAGCTACGTTGGGCCCGGCGGAAGGGAAGGCTTGGCCGCCGGCTTTCCGGTGGCTGGCCGGATGGAGGAGAGAAGGAAGGACAGGCAACGCAAATGGTCATGGAGAGGGAATAGTAGACCCAGTCCTCCATGACTAGTGAGACGTACGCTCTAGGTTCAAAGCTAGTGTATGCCATCTTTTATACTGTGCCTGCTGCAAGGTAGTACGTACTCGTCCATCCGTCCAGCAAAACATATAATTTTAGCACGGTCTCACGTTTTAGTATCTTAAGTTTGACCAATTATAGATAAAAAAAATATTAATATTTATAATATCAAATAAATATTATTAGATTAATTATAAAATATATTTTCATAATAAATTAATTTAGAGTCATAAATATGAATACTATTTACTAGAAACTTGGTCAAACATAAACTATTTTTTCTGATCAGCTGGGAGCGGCTGGCTGGGCTAGCTGGCCAACCCTCTCACGTAAATATTGTCCACTCGAACCAGCCAGCAGTATTTCTCTTTCATATAAACGAACCAGCCAACCGAACAGGTTTATGCTCATAGAGAGGGAATAGTAGACCCAGTCCTCCATGACTAGTGAGACCTACGCTCTAGCTTCAAAGCTAGTGTATGCCATCTTTTATACTGTGCTTGCTGCAAGGTAGTACGATACTCCCTCACTCCAGCGAAACATACAATTCTAGCGTAATCTCATGGCTTAGTATCTTAAGTTTGACCAATTATAAATAAAAAAATATTAATATTTATGATATTAAATAAATATTATTAGATTAATTATAAAATATATTTTTATAATAAATTAATTTAGAGTCATAAATATGAATACTATTTACTAGAAACTTGATTAAACATAAACTACTTTTTCTGACACGCAACCTATATTTGCATGTTTTTACAGGAGAGTACTAGTAATTTGTAACTGTTAATTACTGAACCCCAGGCGGATACACCCTTCTCAATTATCGAGGGAGGATTGTTTGCAGGTCTCGACAAAGAAGTAAAGAACACGTCCTAGCTTCATCGCTGAACAGTGTTGGCAACTACCAAGACGTCCCGCTGAACAGTGTTGTCCACGACCGAAACATCCAGTGATCTACATATTTGATTACGATGCACGGGTGCACCGGTAGAAAAAGTGCCCCCTGCGTCGCTAAAAAAAATAATTGGCATAAGGCTCACTATCCCAGACAAAGCACATCACTGTCGGTTCAAAGCCCCATTCATTACCAGATTTCAAATCGACAGTGGCATACCGATAGTGATGAAGGCTGACATCACTGCCAGTAACTCAAAACCGCCATCGATAAGGAGAGACCACTATCGGTTCCAGCCTCCATCTGGCAGTGTCCAGTTGAGCCAATACTGCCGGTTTGTAGCCCAAACCGGCAGTGTTGTCTTGACCAACATTGTCGGTTTGAGGCCTAAGCCAGCAGTGTTGTCTTGACCAACATTGCCGGTGCGTGGATCAAACTGGCAGTGTTAGCTTGGCCAACACTATCGGTTCAAGACTCGAGCCGGCAGTGTTCTGTTGTTCATCACTGCCAGCTTGTGGTTCAAATCGATAGTGATGTCTTCCACTGCACTGTCGGCTTGTAGCTATAACCGGCAGTGATGTCTTGAGCAACACTGCCGGCTCGTGGCTCAATCTAGCGGTGCCATCTTTATCATCACTGTCGATTTTGTGCTAACCGACAGTGATCTCTTTTTCGTATTTTATTGTTTTATAATTTATTTATTTTGTGGTATCGGATTTCGCTTTATATTTGCTGCATAGACGGCAGGTACATCAACTTTAAACATTACAAATGTTGCGGTTACCGTTCAGATGTACTTATCAAGACCTCGATCCCTCAAAATAAAAAAGAAATTACAATAGTCTAGTGAGCTGCTCAGGCCCTTACGCGTTCTTGAACTTCACATACTGGGCAATGGAGAATGTTCTATTTCTTTCCAATACCTGGGCTAGGATGAAGGCTGCTAGCTCCCATGACAGTGCTATGATCTCCATTTGTAACAACCTTTGGTGTTTAAATTTCTTGCGCTGTCATTCAAAAAAGATGATATCAAAAGGCACACATGTAAGAGAAAACAATAGATCATTTTGTTGAATTAACATATATAAATAAAATAGAGATTATACACACTAAAGCATCTATGGCTTCCGATTTCACGACAAGGTAGCGAAGCATTACCCACATTACGTAGAACCCACATTCATTGTTTCCCGCCAGCTGGTTTAGAGTATCCAATTCCATTGGTGCAAACTGGAATGGGACCTTCATCCACCGATCATTCTTCCCTAGACACCGTGCCATTATAAAGTGTGAAAAAAGGGGCAACATTATTAGAATGGGCTATGTGCGATTAGAAAATAATATGTTATTAGGTTCACTTACTTATTCAGTACTTGGACTAGGGGATCGAGCAAAGAAAGTTTCTTTTTCTTCGAGTCCGACACCTCGATACGATTTTTGCAAATATTGATATAATAATGAAGACGAAATGGTTGTTGCAATCACAAAATCCTAGTTAACAAATAATATCTACTAAACAAAGAAGCAAAAAAAAAAGAGCAGAGAACACATACTCGCAGTTGTAGGCTATAAGTATGTGGGTTTTTTATTCATCTTGAATTCCTCAAAAATTTTAACCAATGTTGCCATCAGATCTTCCACTTTATTTCTATGCATGCCTCCGTATGTTTTCTCGTTGACTAGCTCGGGGTCCAAGAAGACTATATGAGCATTTTTTTTGTTTAAGCAATATTGTGATACACACCTGCATAAATCATGGGAAGTGTTCAAAAGTTAATTATTTTTGTATCGAGATAGTTAATTATAATATCGTGCGGGTAGGGTACTTACTGACAGGATCAAGATGCCCAAGAGGGGGGTGAATTGGGTTAATTCTAAATTTCTTTGCAATAATTAAATTCTATGGTTAGCCCAATTAACCCCTTGTGCCTAAAAAGTGTTTCTAATTGTTCTACCGCACAAAAGACTTGCAACCTAAGTTCCAATCCTACTCTAGCATGACAATTCTATGAATGTAAAGACAAGAATTAAATTGCTCAAATTAAATGCTCAAAGTAAATGGAGAAGGAGGAACGTGGCGATGTTTTGCCGAGGTATCGGAGAGTCGCCACTCCTCACTAGTCCTCGTTGGAGCACCCGAGCAAGGGTGTTGCTCCCCCTTGATCCGCGCAAGGATTAAGTGCTCTCTACGAGTTGATTCTTCGACACTCCGTCATGGTGAA
The DNA here is from genome assembly GCA_904845875.1 of Miscanthus lutarioriparius. Taxonomy (NCBI): domain Eukaryota; kingdom Viridiplantae; phylum Streptophyta; class Magnoliopsida; order Poales; family Poaceae; genus Miscanthus; species Miscanthus lutarioriparius. The sequence goes on along the minus strand of CAJGYO010000014.1, from coordinate 40,245,457 downwards.
TCACCCACAACCGCTCACAATGTGAGTTGGGTCATCCATAAGCTCTCCGGATGATCACCAAGCTCACAATCACCACCAAGCCATCTAGGTGATGGCGATCACCAAGAGTAACAAGCACGAACTCTCACTTGACCACGACAAGCCTAGGGAGAAAGATGGATGCACACTTTGCTACTCTTGATCTCACTAATGAGGGCTTTCTTTGGGATTCTCAAATCTCAATCACCTCACTAGGACCTTGCTCTTCTTGGCACTCTCTAAGATGTGTTTTAGCTGTTGGAATGGGCAAAAGTACCCACACACACGAGTGGAGGGAGTATTTATAACATGGGCTGAAAAAACGAACCGTTATGTGCCTCTGTGGGGTGACCGAATGCTCCGGTCATGTTGACCGGATGCTCCGGTCAGTACACCCCGAACTCCAGTGTTTACAGTGTGACCGGACGCTGGCTAGCGTCCGATCAACACTGACCAGACGCGTCTAGTCATGATTTTCCCTCTCTGGAACCTTACTGTCGACCGGACGTTGCCTCTCAGCGTCCGATCACTTGACCTCTCAGCGTTCGGTCAAACCAGACGCAAACACCTTGGTCAAGTGAACTGACCGGACTCTGCGCCAGTGTCCGGTCAAACCAGAACCAGCGTCCGATCAGTATTTGACCCTCCATTCACTTCCCACTCTCGATCATATGTGAATGAAGTTGGCTCCATTGGATCTAAGGGCTGTTTTGGAGCTACCTAGTGCTAGTTTTAATAAGTGTGCACCACACCTAACTCACTAGACTCACCTAGGTCAAGCTACCCGTCCATACCCCCCTTAATAGTACGGCCAAAGGAAAAACAAAGTCCTAAACTACTCTAAGTGTCTCTCCAACTCCAATCGACACTTAGAACTAGTCCATCCTTAACCTTGTCATCCATCCTTTGAAAGCTGAAACGATTTCCATCATAGGGGCATGACCATCTTGATTGCCCAATCGATCTCCATTACCATGACCTAACTTAATTGCCTCTGCAAAACACATGTTAGTCATAGTAATCTTGTATTGTTATTAATCACCGAAACCCAACTAGGGGCCTAGATGCTTTCACTTACATACGCCACTGTGTCAATATTTGTGTATCAAGATCGTGTCTCTGGTATAGCTTAAACAAGCACTCCCAACCGACAAAGTGCTTCTCTTCATCAGGATAATGAAAAACAAGAGGCTTGCGGATAATAAGTTTGAAACCCATCTATTCCGTCTCTATTATTTCGGCCATGTAATATTTATGCAAATCACACATATATGTTGTCAAATTTTTATACTCGTCCTCGGACACCAAGAAATTGCCTCTTGGATACTGGGTTGTCGGTGTTGCCGTCTCATATTCTTTTGTATCATAATAGATGTTTGCGGCCTCATCCATGGTTAATTCAGGATTGTCTTCGGCCATCTGCTGTATGTGCCTTTGATCATCATAGTGTATTTCTTCGACTTGTTTTTGATTGTGCTTATTCTGTGTTTGCCTATCAAATTTGGACTGCACCCTCCACTTAGGCAGTGAGGCAAATAGATTCCAGAATTTAACACCATCTTCCTTGCGGTATTGTTCTGGCTATTTTTGGTCCATGATGTTTGTAACGGAGCCACTCATCGGCCTTTTCATTTTTTGTTGGTCCACTTTGGGATCATTAGCGACCGAATCCGAGCACCTTTTCTACGAGTGCGAAGATGCCTTTGATCTTGTTTTGTGTGGAGGTGGAGGAGGAGGATGAGAATTCTGTTTTCTTGGGGCTGATGAAGAGGGAGGAGGAGGAGGAGGAGGAGGAGTCTTTTGTTTTGTCGGTGCTGATGAAGATGAAGGAGGACAAGGAGGAAGAGAAGGAGATTGCTATCTTCTCGGGGGTGATGGAGAGGGGGGAGGCAGAGCAGAGTGATCTCCTCTGTTGGGAGATGGTGAGTGATCATCTCTGTGCATCGAAGATTCACAGTCGTCCTCATCATCCAAAGACAACTGGTTATCAAGCTTAATGAAGCGCTTACACCAAGCAACATGCACGCCCCTATTCTGAATAAGGCGTGGCATGTCTTCCTGTGCGGGTTATTCATGTGTATCTTGTTAGCAAGTATAGTATCAATGCTGACGTGGGCATACGCCAGTGGAATTGGGTGGCCATTAATGGTCCCATCTCCTGTAGGCCAGGCCTGGCCAACCACCACCTTGTCAGTTGTCCATTCCTGATGGATCTACAACCTGACATTGACGGGTTCGATGATGCTGTCCACTGAATGAGGCGCATTCGTCTCTTCTTCATCAAGCGGGGTCGATCCACAGCTGCTGCAACCCTAGAACTGTGGGCTAAAGCTAGTCGGAATAGGGTCTTGTGGTACTCCTAATCCCATGGACTACATAGCTACCTTGACTCGTTCTTGAACGGTCACATCAATCTGTCTTTCGAGTCTGTCTTCAATCTCTTTCAGCCGCCTCAGTGTATCTGCCTCTTGTTCCGCTCTACCCCTCGAGCGGCTCCGATAAGTGGAAGATTCTTCCTCGAATGCTATTTTCCAAGGAATAAGACCGACTCCTCTAGTGCGACAAGGTGCTCCTTATTTCTGAGTGCTTGGGTGAGAACACCAGTCTCCCTATTAGTAGTGCGGGTCCCTTTCCTCACCTCATCATTTAACTTGGAGATCCTTTGGACGAGGTTGCTCATGGATGGATTTGTGGAGATAAAGCTCTCGTCTGTGCCATGGTGTACCCCCCTCGCCATACAATAATATACCGATCTGAGCTCCCAATCGGCAGTCTCAGGCTCAACGCTAAGGCATTCCAACTGCTCAAGTTCACTTTCAAATTCATCCATCTTACTGGCGTAGCCATGAGAGCCGAGATAATGAGGATTCATTGCTTTAAGCGAGTTATCCTTATTCTTCCTGCTCAGTTCCAAGTACTCCTCGGATTCCCTATATTCATTGAATTCCTGCCAAAAGTCCCTCTGCCTGGTGTACTCTCCACCGTCCCAATTTGGCTCTTTACCCTCGAGGACAAATTTCTTGTACAATGTCCCCTTGAAAGTCTTGAAGCATGTCCCCATGATTTCTTTTGCTTTTTTCCTTACTTCCTCCTTGTCATAGTCCTGTGGGAAAGTGAAATACTGTGGGACACTGTTCTCCCATATGTCATCCTTCTCACTTTTGGGAACCCTCCATGGGTCATCATCTTTCCCAATCCACTTCATGTACTTAATCAGGATGTAGTCCCTTACAAGTGCCCCGAGGACAGTCTTGTATTTGGCCAAAGCTATACGCAGTCTGACCGGCTCCCCTAATTGGTCAAACTCAGTGATGTGCCAGTGTGCATTCCTACCGGTAGGAAACTATGACACGCCTTGCTTGGTTCTGGCCTTGCTTCTACCCAAACCATCTGGCTCCTCGGCCCATGGAACCTCCCTCTAGAGACACCAAGTAAGCTAAGACCCTCTCAATTAATTAGCGTGTGTGGCTATCTAGTCACATGATACCTAAGTTGCCTGGTCATCTTGATCCAGCTAGAGACAAGTGGTAGGGCTCCATGGTTTCTCATTCTCACCGTCTTGATTGACACCGCCACTGTTAGTTGGATCATGCGACTCTCACGTCCCTGCTATATCAACCGCTTCTTGTTGCCTATCGGTTCTTTGGCGATGGGTTAATGGGCGACGATGAGTCATGGCTGTGACATGATCGTGGTCAGTTTTGGCTGCGTACAACTACTAGTAGCATTTGTGCATATATATATATTACCCAACTAATAGAGATTTAATGCAAAGTCTAATAATAAGTCCACATACTATTCACCTAGAACAAATTCATTGTTTGATTGGCTACATACAACAAAGTCCACCTACTGTTCTATGAAACTAAGCCTACATCAACTTCTAAATAAGAAAAGCAATGACCATAGCCATAAATAAAAAGCATGACATCTTTCCAAGACATAGGAGCAATTCTCCTAATCTTCATATCTTTGACGGGTGGCTTCTCTTCAATCTCTAGTGTCGGTTGATGGCCATGGTTTGCACTCCTTGCACCATAGTAGGCCCTCAAAGCTTCAACTTCTGTGTTGTATTTTTTATACAAATTACCTAGGTAGCGATTGACTTGAGCATAGCAATCTTCCCAGGTAAGATCTCAGGCACCCAACCAACATGCACTACATACCATGCCATGGTTGCCTATACATTTAACCAAATTACGTTGGTAGTGCTATGTCATTCAAACATGTTGTAGAGTAAGCAAAGTTGTAGACTATATTCAAATATTCAAACTTCAATTTCCAACACAACTAACTCATGAATTTCAACATCTAACTCATTTCAATCCCACTTTGAGCACTAGTATGTCTTCCACCGTGATTCAAACGACCATAGTGTTTTAAGCTAATGTGTTCGCCATAGATCAAAGAACATTTGCTACTAAGGAAATTTGAAGTGTTTCTACATTAAATCTAGAGAAAAAGGGATAAATAGGCTGCTGTTATCCTTATGGGCATTTCAATGAACACCTAAGGGGCTCTGCCGGATGCACTCATCGTGGGAGGGTAGTAGCAGCTCTTCGTGCGCACTTGAGGTCCTCAGTGTTGGCAGATGCTGGTATGGATGAGGGCACGGCCAGCGTGGATAACCAGATGAGGGCATGGGTGACGGCGGTGCTCCGACGGTGTCAAGGAAGACGAGGGCGCCGGTGTGGTATAGATGGCGTCGGGGGGTGTCGAGGAAGACATGAGCATCAGATGGTGGTGTGGGTGGCGGCACGGTGGCATGGAGCACTGCGCTGTGGAGGACCGTCGGGTGGGGCACGGCGTCAGGTGGCTTCCTCGCTGGGACCGTAGGGCGCATGTTGAAGAATGGCCGCCGGTGTGGAGGAAGAAGAGGGCACGAGCGTAGCGAGCAGCGGTGTGGGTGGAGGCGGAGCTTCACTGGTGTGGAGGAAGAGCGGCGCAGGCGTTCGAATGAGGACGAAATATTTCGCTAGCGTGTGCTCAGCCTATATTGATAGGCGCATCACTGCCGGTGGTCAAGCCAAACCGACAGTGATGATAGCTCATCAATGCCGGGGCTAGCCAAGAACTGACAATTATGAGCTGCAGCAGTGCTTGTTTCGCTTAGCGTTTATGTAGAGTTAGTTTCGAGTTCCTTACAAACTCGTACAACTAGCACAGCGGTTAAGGCACCACACTCTTTACCCCGAGCCCCGGGTTCGAACCCTATGTAGCGCAGGTGGGCCAAACTTTTTGATTTATTTTTGAATCACCTAACTGCGCTATAACTAATAAAAGAAAATAAAAAAAACTAATCCTAACGCATTTACTATCCTAACGTAGTGGTTAAGGTTTACACTTTGGTGCCCGAGACTTGGGTATGAACCCTCGAGAGCCAAATTATTTTAATTTTGTTTTATTTTTAATATAAACTAAGTACGCTACAACTAAATAAAAGAAAATACAAGACTAAACCTAACGCATCTACTATCATAGCGCATCAGTTAAGGCACACTACTCTGGACCCGAGACCCGCGCTAGAACCCGAGGCTGGCCATAGTTTTTTGATATTTTTTTAAATATAGTTATCACTATCGGTTTTCAAAATGAAACCGACAATGATCCCGCCCATCACCGCCGGTGTCTTGAAACTGACAGTGATGATTATATATATATATTCATATTCTGCCTATGTCCAAATGGCTTGAATTTTTTTTGCAAGTATGTACACCTAAATTATGGCCCCACACAAGATCTTATGTTTTTTCTAATTATTTTCATTATTATTATATTTTTCTTTGTGCTAAGCGGGAGAGGGGAGGCCCAATTACATCTTGAACACACTAGAATTTTGCATCCACCTCGACAAAAAATTGGTCCCTAGGGCACATGAGATCCTGTGAAAAAGTTTGGCTCAGTTCAACCTCTAATTAATCGATTCGAGGGTAGGCTCAGTTCAACCTCTAATTAATCGATGAAGTCGCGTAGAAATTCAATTAAACTAGAGAAAGTACCAAACCATCTCAGAAAAATTCCAAACTTGGTGTTTTCTTCACTCGTGACACGTGCAAGCTCGAGAAAAAGTTTGAGACCAATACGACATCGGAATGCAAATAAACCACAATAACTTTAGGAACCTAGGTGTTTAGTCATTGTTTCAGGAGACGGCTTCTACAGGTTTATGAAGCAGGTATGTACCCTCTATGTCCAAATGGCTTGAAATTTTTTTGTCAAGCATTTACACCAAAATTATGGCACCATACAAGGTCTTAGGTTTTTCTGATTATTTTATTTATTATTATATTTTTCTTTGAGCTAAGCAGGATAGGAGAGGCCCGATTACATCTTGAACACACTAGAATTTTGCATCCACCTCGACAAAAATTTAGTCCCTAGGGCACATGAGACCCTGTGAAAAAGTTTCGCATCATTCTGGATCATTTCGGGGGTAGGCTCAGATCAACCTCTAATTAATTGGTAACATCGCGCGTAAATCCAATTAAACCAGAGAAAGTACCAAACCATCTCAAAAAAATCCTAAACTTAGTGTTTGCTTCACCCGTGGCATGTGCAAGCCCGAGAAAATGTTTGAGACTAATACGATACGGAATGCATATGAACCACAGTAACCTTCGGAACCTAGGTGTTTAGTCATTATTCCACAAGATGGCTTCTATGGATTTGTGAAACAGATATGTACTGCCTCTGTCCAAATGGCTAGAAATTTTTTTGCAAGCATGTACACCCAAATTATAGCCCCACACAAGATCTTAGGTTTTTCTGATTATTTTCTTTATTATTATATTTTTCTTTGTGCTAAGCGAGATAGGAGAGACCTAATTACATCTTGAACACACTAGAATTTTGCATCCACCTTGACAAAAATTTGGTCCCTCGGGCACATGAGACCCTATGGAGAAGTTTGGCACCATTTCAGATCTTTTCAGGGTAGGTTCAGTTCAACCTCTAATTAATCGGTGGTGTCACGCGAAAATTCAATTAAATAGGAGAAAGTACCAAACCGTCTTAGAAAAATCCCAAACTTGGTGTTTTCTTCACCCGTGGCACGTGCAAGCCCGAGAAAAAGTTTGAGACCAAATGCAAATGAACCACAATAACTTTAGGAACCTAGGTGTTTAGTCATTGTTCCAGGAGACAGCTTCTATAGGTTTATGAAGCCGGTATGTACCCCCAATGTCCAAATGGCTTGAAATTTTTTTGTTAAGCATTTACACCAAAATTATGGCACCATACAAGGTCTTAGGTTTTTTGATCATTTTATTTATTATTATATTTTTCTTTGTGCTAAGCAGGATAGGAGAGGCCCAATTACATCTTGAACACACTAGAATTTTGCATTCACCTCGACAAAAATTTGGTCCCTAGGGCACATGAGAGCCTATGGAAAAGTTTGGCACCATTTCAGATCGTTTCGGGGTAGGCTCAGTTCAACCTCTAATTAATCGGTGATGCCGCACGGAAATTCAATTAAACAGGAGAAAGTACCAAACCATCTCAGAAAATCCCAAACTTGGTGTTTGTTTCACCCTTAGCACGTGCAAGCTTGAGAAAAAGTTTGAGACTAATACGACACCGGAATGTAGAGTTCTAGTTGCACAACACATGAATTACATGACCAACACAAGCCCAATTAAACTTAAACCTTGCAAATTAAACCTAAACAAACACTAATTAGGGGGTGGATGCACAATTGCATACATTTGTAGCCAAGCATGGTAATTGATGTCACGAATTTTATAATCGTAGCTATCGACGAAGGTTAATGCCCGTATGAGTGCACTCTGTCGTGCCTCAAAAGACCGAAGACATGGTCGTTCATAAATGTAACCTACTGAATGACCATTGGCCCTGTTAGAAATTCTTAGGCAGAACTATCATCCTTTAGTATTGTGCTGGCCGAGATTTCCAGTATAGTACTCCTAGTTGTACCCGAGTTGCTCCGTAGCTTGGTCTAAAATGGCCGACAAGCCACAAGCAGCATAGGTACTGTCATGGAGCCAAACCTGCAAGCGGGGAAAACAAAAAAAAGAGAGATCGTTATTACAATAACAACAATAAATAACCATGACAAAGGTATCAGTGACATTGACTTTACCACATCCATATGGTTGTAGCGCATGACAGAGAACTAGGCGCTCGTCCTGCTCGGCATCCGTGCTCCCGTCCGTCGGATATGTTCTTGATGCCTTGATGGTAGCCTCGAAGGGATGTAAAGGCTTAGTTCACACGTACAAGTTTGACCACGTGCATCAGATGTTGTGTTCTCAATGATGTCCAACACCATGAGCAAGCTAAGTGCTGCTTGCAGCCACTGTATCGGGGATATCATCTGCGACATATGCAACAATGATATTATTCGAGTGAGTCCATAGATATAATGAAACAACACTTAGTATTAAACTTAAACTACACTTATTAATTAGCATCCAAAACTAAGATGTTGGAAAATATTTCGTCCAATACCTAGAAACGGGTGTTCTGGAATGGCAATATCTAGAGTGAATGGATGATCGCCAGGGTGGAAACCTAGTTCTTATGGTGGGGGAGGTCCGTTCATCATACCTAATAAAATTCAAGAAATATGAATACAAATATATATTTGATTATATAAAATGTGCCAAGTAAAATGTCGCAAACTAAATAAATATATATTGATGCATATACATAGCTAGAATATGGAAGATGAGAACATATATATTGCATTATATCTAACAAAATTCAAGAAATATGAATACAAATATATATTGCATTATATAAAATGTGCCAAGTAAAATGTGGCAAACTAAATAAATATAGATCGATGCATATATATATATATATACATAGCTAGAATATGGAAAATGAGAACATATATATTGCATTATACCAAATAAAATTCAAGAAATATTAATATAAATATATATTGCATTATATAAAATGTGCCAAGTAAAATGTCGCAAACTAAATAAATATATATCGATGCATTATACATAGCTAGAATATGGAAGAGGAGAACATATATATACCAATGAAATATCCAAGAGCCATCACCAAATCACGTAGAGTGAAAAGAGTGAGAAGTGAGAGTACGTGAATCTGAGAAATGAGAGTGAAGTGAGGGTGCGCTCGTGGGTGCGTGTATTTTCCTGGTGGTTCCTTTTTATAGGGGACAGACACATCACTGCCGGTTTGAAAGCAAAACTGACACTGATGGTGGCCATCACTGACAGTTTTGTAATGAAACCGACAGTGATGTGCAACTATCACCGTCGGTTTTGTAGGAAAACCTACAAAACCGACAGTGATGTCACTAACATCATGTACTTCCATGCATGCATGCAGCATTTATGTCATTAGTTATGAAAACAATATGATTATGTGATCTTTATTTACTGCTCAAATAATATCAAAAAATTTCGTATCAGTTGCATAATTTCATATGGGTACAAACACGCGTCGTCCACCAAAAAATGCTACATAATTAATTATTAGGGCACCATATATATGTAAAATATCGATACATGCATTGCCATTTGAAGAGACAAACATCATATATATATATATATATATATATATTTTTGTTTATAGAAATACAACATAAAATAACAGAAACCTTAGAATAAAATTACATATGCGATAACAAAAACCTATTTCCGTCTCGGTTAATGTTACAATCGAACAGTACAAACACATTATAAGATAACCATTTCAGAAGCATTCTTCTACCACCCAACTATGGTTGAATAGCCGCCAGAGAATGTTGGAGACGGCTGACAAGCTACGCCTTCGGGAGACAGAGAGGTTGCCGAGCACCGTTGAACCCATGCTTCTCCGGACATACAGTCCAGAGCACATGGGACGGTTGCCGAGCACCGATGAACCCATGCCGCTCTTGGTAGACAGTCCAAAGCACACCGCATAGTATGGATCTGTCAACCTCGCGGCTTCCCCAAACTTCATCGTTGCTCTATCTTCAGAAACATCCTTCTAGTACCTTTTGTGTTCATCATTCTTGGGGATGACTACTCATATTGAAATTTGTATGTGGAGGGCTTACTCCCATAGAAATGCCATAGATGTGGATACTAGCTAAGAGAGAACGAAGTGGCAAATAAGCAACAAAATGGTGGCAAATTAAACAGCAGAAGTACCTAGACTTGGTCATGGAGAGGTGCCCGGCTAGGGGCCATTTTAATTATAGGCGCGAGCTATCGTGGTAGGTTTTTTTAGTTTTTTGAGTGTAAGTTCTCGTGGTAGGTGGGAGCAGTGCACCTGCTGTGGTGGTCAGCGGGAGCACTGCTGCCCCGTGAGGAGCATCTTCCTATCACTTTCAGTTTTGGTTTAAAAACCGACAGTGATACTGGTCATCACTGTCGATTTCTGAAATCAGCACTGATGGCAACCTTCACTGTCGGTTTTTAAACTAAAACCGACAGTGATAGGCCTGGCATGCTGCCATGGCAGCAGCTGCGCTGCCTGCTGTTGCAGCCTTTTTTTAAAAAAAATAAAAAATTCCCACGCCTAGGATTCTAACCTAGGTCTCGAGGTTCATAGTTTAGAGCCTTAACCACTACGCTAGAATGGGGATTATGTTAGAATTAGTTTTACTTTTTGTTTTATTCTCTGAATGAAGAGTTAATTAATTCTAAAAAAATCTAAAAAATTTCCCCGCCTGGGATTCAAACGTGAGGCTCGGTGTTGGAAGTCTAGTGCCTTAACCGCTGCGTAGAGTAGTGATTTTGTTAGAATTGGTTTTGCTATTTGTTTTATTCTCTGAACAGAGAGTTAATTAATTCTAAAAAAATCTAAAAATTTAACCCGTCTGGGATTCGAACCCAGGGCTCGGGGTTGAAGTCTGGTGCCTTAACCGCTGTGCTAGAGTAGTGATTTGGGTAGCATTGGTTTTCTTTTTTCTTTTTTTTTTGTTTATTGTTTGTGTTACGGTTAATTTATTGTAAAATAAGACAAAAATTTGTGTCTTGATTAATTAATTTTATGATCATTAACTAATGGTCTATAATTATCAAATCATAGTGTTTGTGAACATCATCTCAATATTTGATTACATAGTGAATAATTTAATTATAGAGATGCGCAAAAAATGTAAATTATATATTCAAGCCAAATTACTAATACAACGTCTGAATAATGATTACATAGTTAATAATAATCTAAGCATTTATAGTGGGTGGAACAATGAGGGCCTCATCGTGATCACGCCGGACGTAAGCAGGTTCGTCACCCTCTTCAAGCATACATAGGGTTACGTTCACCCCGAATGGAGGCATTTCCTGATAGCCCATGTAGTGTTCTTCGTCCGTCACTCCTTCGACACCAATAATCTTTCTTTTCCCGTCTAGGACTACTTTTAGCTTTCCTTTTGTCTTGTTGTCTCCTGCATAGAAGATTTGTATAACATCTTTTGCAAGGACAAAAGGGTCGTCTCTGTATGCGGTCTTGGTAAGATCAACAGTAGAGAACCCTTCTCTGTCGGTGGTGATTTCCTCGAGCCGAACCCACTAGCAGCGAAAAAGAGCTGCCTTCAATGGACCATAGTCTAACTCCCATATCTCCTCTATGAAACCATAGTACGTCGCCTACACGTTGCCGTTTTCATCGTGAGCATCGAAACGAACACCACTCACTACAAAAAATCTGGGCTTTTATATCAAAATGAAAGTGTCATGGAAAGTACAGGATTTCTCACAAAATGAATGGTATGACAAAAAACCACCATCATGAAGGTCGTCACAAAAAGACCATCGCTAAATGTACCTTGTGACGATAATATGGCTAACCGTCACAAAATGTGATGACCTTTTGTGACAATTATGTTTTGTCGTCATATATTATTATCATTTAATGTCGATTGTAACTGTCACATATTGGTTGGTCAAATCATCATTCAATACGTCAACCGTCACAAATTGTATGCTGGAATCCTGATTTAGACAAGTTATTGTGACGATATGGCAGATTTTGTGACATTTACATTGTGTCTTGTTATGTATGGTAGTTAACTGTGCTTGAGACATCTCGAGATGACTCTAGGTCGTCATAAAATTACCTTCATTCGATGACGAATGTGGCATTGCCCTATGTATTAATTCAATGACGAATGTCACACAGATGTTTCCAGCATTCTCATCATAGCTCATACATATCAGCCAAGCCATCATCCACATACATTCCAGAGCATAAGACAGAAGACACAATTGCTTGTAGGTTCAAATATCACAATAGTTCCAAGTTTCATCACACAGGTTTGGAAGGAAGGTAGATGAACGGCTGATCTGGCTCAGACTGTCACAACAACAATCTTAGAGGGAGACTTTTGTGCTTCTCCTTCTTCTGGTTCTCTTCCTTTCTCTGCAAGCATTTGTTCCTACATAGCATGAATCCACTTAACAAGGTCATACAATAGTGTTCACTAGGCATTTACTTGAGTAAAGTACATGTATCCAATAATTATGTAACTTACATGTATCTCATTTGCAAGAGGAGTACGACCATTTTGCGGGCTATTCATACATTCCCCCAAAGAATTCAATAGGATCTGGATCTATGTTGTTGTACTTAGGCCTCTGCAGTATGCATAAAATTTGGATTACAATGATATCCGTGAAGGTAAAGAGAGGGCTGAACAAACATGTGATACAAGATTAGCCATAAATTGTTGCGACATGTCAATAGCAAGATGGCAAATTTTGTATGAACTACAGATCATACAAGCACCTGCCTCCAGATTGTTGATGCCTACAACAAATGCATTCACTGTGGCATAGTCAACTAAGTACTACTATGCTTTGCCAATCAACATTCACATGTATGACTATTGATTCCCAGTTGGCCATTGACATAAAAAAAATTAGTCATCGTAAGAAATACTGTGCAAGAACTAATGGCACACAGTTCCTTATAATTGGAGTACACAGAAAGCAATAGAGCTAACTGAAAATTGGACAAGTGAACAAATGTGACTGCAGCTGATCTAATCCTCACTTGCAGCCATATGTATCGAATCCTTTGAGGGATGACAAAATTAGTATCAAGCCGTATAGATCTACCATTGTTTTCCTTTGATTTTTTCAAAAACCATGTATAAATGGTACAAACATACATGCTAATTAACTAGCTTCTCCTATTTGTCTCGTCCTGTTCACGACATGAACTCACCTTCGGATGCTGTAGCTGTGGCCGCACCTGTGCACGCACGAGGGCAGCCGCCGCCGCTGCTACGCGCGGGTGATGAGGGCAGCCGCCGCCCCGTGCCACGGCCATAGGGCCGCCGCGTCCGGCACAACACCACCACAGAACACCAAATCAACATGCGAATAACCAAATCAGACGTCTGTACGTGCCAAAGGTGGTAGTAGAAGAGGACTAGATCTGAAAGAATGTTTCATAAACTATGTGAGATCTCGCATATAGTTTCATAAACTATGTTAGAGATTTATGGATTTGTGAACAATTTATATTATCACTTTGTCGGATGAAGCAATGACCAAAATAAAAGTTGTAGGTCTTGATGAATTCTACAACTTTATTGTTGATGATTTTTTCAGCTGAAATCATTTACTGTTTCAAAATATTGTTTGAAGTTACTATTTTTGAAAATTCAAATTTTGAATTGATAAAACAAAGTCACATAAAAAGATGATCAAAATAATAGCTGTAACAAACAAAATAAATTGATAGAGCATGATTTTAGAAAAGTTTAGGAAAAAAATCATCACATTTGAAGTTAAAATGAGGAAGAAAGACTAGTTACAAATTTTTACTACAGATTAAAAAGAGAAAATCTTGTGTTCATATTCTTGATTTTCTAGTATTTAAACAATTTATTTTTCTACTGAAAACTCTAGCCATGTTAGAATGACATGTAGGGTTCAAGCATCAGGTATATATAGTGCATTGGTGTTTTATTTTACAAAAGAAAATGTCCTTTGTGATGTCATCATAACTTTGTTTCTGCGTGGCTCAACTCTGGGCTCTTCGTACTTGGAACATCTACGTGTATATCTAACAAAAAGTTAAAAGAACCACTTCTTTGAAGAATAGAGAAATGGTGCAGTGGTATGACCCAATTTTCTCATCTAGGAGGTTTGGTGGTCGATCCCAACCTGCGACAAAGGTTTTGCTATTTTCTTTCCTTTTGGTAAACCAGGAGAGAATGGGTGGGGAATGAACCAAATGGGCTGACAGAGGGGGCCTGGCCAACAGTATAACGGATATGGGTCAAGGGTTCTAGCTCCTAATGGGGTATATTGACATTGGGGGCCGTCATATTTGAAAAAAAAACATTCAGGCCGTCACATAAAAACTGCATATGTCGTCATAAATTCGCTACCGTCAGCCGGTTACCTAAGAATTATATTTTGTGACAATCCTTGATACCTTTATGTGACAAAAGAAAAAGAATCGTCATATATAGTTCTGACGGTCCTGATTTTTTGACGCTACAGACCTTTGTGTCGTATTATGATATATTATATGAGAATAATTTGTCCTGTCATGAGGATTATTGTCATAGAAGGAAGGTTTTCTTGTAGTGAATGTTTTGGTATGTGCTCTTTTTATCTTGCTTTTTTGTGTAAAATGTAAATCTATTGATCTCATACCCTTGGTACTTAAGCAATGTACTCGAAGGTCCCTTGGCTAAGATATCCAGCTAATTACCCAACATTGTTCCAATCAAGCGGCGTCACAATCAGTTGACAAATTCCTCCTTATATTTTTTATCTAGCCAAGCCTGTGACCTGCTCGGATACGAAGTTTGCAGCGATTGCCTGCGCTCATCAATGTATGGCATCACATCCTCTACTTGCAGGAGAACAGCGAGTTGTGCCTGTCTGAAAGAAACGAAGTCGTCTACTGTGATAGATTTCTCTCCAATTGTTCCTTTGCCACCTAGTCTTCCCTCATGACGAGATTCTAGAACTCCGACCTTTGGGGGGATACCACGCAGGGCAACAGGGAGCAGCCGAGTCATAATGACATGATAGTCATGGGCCTTCATACAACTATAGTTAAACTTGAGTTCTCTCATGTTCACTAGCCTCTTCGGGTTCTACAGTAGCCCATCGGGACTTTGAGTTCATTGAAGAAAAAAAATAAGCGCACGCTTTTCTTCCTAATTCCTAAGTGTTGCTTGTCCAGGCGTATGGCTAGTGAATCCTTCATTGTCCCCTAGTGTTCATCAAGGTGTTAAGCGTGTTATAGCACACATTTTTAGTAATGTGCATGGGATCAATGGCGTAAACTCAACACTGGCCAGTAAGGTAGTTTCAAAAAAACCGATTTCTTCTTTCAGACGATCCAATCAGGCACTGCTACTGCCCCGTCCCCCTTCCCAAAGATAACATCCAGTTTGTTGACTTTTTGAAGTATCGTAGGCCCGTCTCGATATTTGGAGGTAAGCGTTTTTCAATAGTCCCGTTAAAATCTTTTCTGTTCCTGTAGTAAGGGTGATCCTTAGGTAGGAACCTACGGTGTTCCATATAAACTATCTTTGAGTTCTTTGGTAGATGTACCGCATTGGTGTCGTCCAAGCACTCGACACATCCAGTATAGGCCTTTGTCTTCTCTCGGATAAGCAACCTCACCCTGGCAGGTCGGCGATTGTAGCGATAAGTACTACCTTGATGGTGACATGTTCCTTTTTGTACTCATCCCAAACATCCTTCACACCCATTTCAAACATCTCTACTAGTTCATCAATCACTAGTTCTAGAAACACATCGATATCATTCCCGGGTTGTCTTGGCCCTTGGATCAGTAGTGGCATCTGGATGTATGACCGCTTCATACAGAGCCAAAGTGGAAGGTTGTATATACATAGCATCATTGGCCAGGTGCTATGATTGTTTCTAACTTGGTCGAAAGGATTCATCCCATCTATGCTCAAACCAAACCAAAGGTGCCTCACCTCTCCAACGATGTTCTTATAGAACATAGTATTGGCAGTCCTCCAGTCCTTCCGATTGGCAGGGTACCTCATCATTGTATCTTTCTTATGCTCTTCGCCATTCCAGCACAACAGCTTGGCTAACTTTTCATTTGCAAACAGCCTATGCACCTGGGGAGATATAGGGAAATACCAAATGACCTTTACGGGACCTTCTCTGGTCTTGGTACCCTCATCTGACGGCCCTTCCTTGTATCGTGGAGCTTCACACTTGGGGCAGGTATCCAAGTCTTTGTATTTGTCTCCGTGGTACAATATGCAATCATTGGAACACGTGTGGATTTTTTTTGAAGCAGTTTCCTTATTATACTTAACAACTGATCGAAGCCTTTATCGCTCAATCCATTTGTAGATTTGAACTCTAACAGCATGATGTCGGCTTCTAATTTGCTCATTGGACAATCCTTATACAATGGTGTTTTGCCATCTTGTCTCATTATCTCTAGCTTTCTCAGCTGTCTATCACTAAAAAATCCACTCTCTACATTACGTACCGCTGATCAATGCCATCGGGATGTAGTGTGTCATCAGCTAGTGTATTCCTAAACACATCATTAACTGTAGCCATAGGTTCCGTGTTGACACCAAACTGCTCGTTAGTAACAACATCGTGGAAGGCTACGTCAGGCATGGCCACATCATCATTGTTTTCCTACGGAACATCACACCAACCTCCCCATGCATACTTCATATCGTATAGTTTGACATAAACCCTCTAGTAATCAAGTGCATTTGTACAGACTCAGCTCTCTCCCATTTTCTTTGATTCATGCAATCTTTGCATGGGTAGAAGATAGGGTTTCCATCCCCAACATTGGCGATAAACTTGATGATGCCAAGCATGTACCGCTTGTTCATTCGGGATAGATGCATCCACTCGATCCATCTCTGCACAAAAAAATATTGAGACAGTAATTACAGAGAAATTAATAACAAGTGGAGCTTCATGAACAACAATTGTAGCTTGAAAGTACAATTTATTCTACACTTATTTAATTTAGTCACCCCATTTTAGGAAAAAATTATTCTACACTAATTATTGGAAAATTGAAATTGGTAGCCCCGACCATATAAATTAAAAATCGTAGCCCCATAAAAAAACAATTATTGCACAATAATGATTAAAAATTATTCTACTCCATGCCACATAAAAATAGAGACACTAATTTCAAAAATAAAGACTAAAATTGGAGACATGATCATGAACATCAATGTAGCTCCAAACAATATGTTGGTAGGTGTCACATGGATTAATTTGCTCATGAAAATTGTAAAAGAATCTACTCTACTCCTAACCAGAACTAATTATAGCATCACACACTAACAATTATCTTGACCTCCATGTAATTAGCTAGGAATTGAAATGGGTTCATAGACACCAACCTTTTGGATGATGAATTCTCCATAATTTGCTTGGAAGCCTTGCACAAAGTCCAATTGGAAAGTGCTCTCTAGAATGAAGAAAGAACTAGAATGAGAATGAAGCAATGTAGCCATGAAAACAATGCTAATTAAGCAACAAAATCAAAGGAGTGGATGCTTGTTACTCACCTTAAGGCAAAAAGATCAAGCCATTCTTCAAAATCCAAGAGCTAACTTCATGGTGAAGAGCAACCGCAACAATGGAGGGGAGGGGCCAAACGCGCGCCTCTAGGCTCGGGATGGAAGAGAGGCGGAAGGAGAGGACGGGCGATAGCTTTTTGTACTATGATTTTATCACCGTCTATTTTTGGCTAAAACCGGCAGTGATATGTGACCGTCCACTCACTGCTGGTTCCAGGCACAAACCGACACTGATGGTGCCGGCAGTGATGTCTGATTCTGTAGTAGTGGCTCCCAATCTTGTGATTGGTTTGAACCCAAGACCTCATGTATTGCCTCGCGCATAGATTTCCACAACCCCTACAAAACACATCTAACTTTAGATAGGATGCTTTCCTTTTGAACTAACTACTGGATGACACTTTGGTCTTGTAACCAACTGGGACTAAAAAGTCATTTAGTCTAGATTGGTGTTACCCACCGGGACTAATGTCTAAAGGCTCTTTTGCTTAGTTTGGTAACACCAACCGGGAGTAATAGAGACCGTTTAGTCTGGGTTGGTGTTATCAATAACTAGGACTAAAGGTCCTCCAACTCTATGGACTAATGTGCTGAACCGAATGCATGTTCTCTACTTATGGTGTTATGGCTTAGCAAACTCTTAACCATTGTGATCAGTTAATCTAACTCTTGCAGTACATCTGAAACTATTTTTGCTCACCGTCAAAAATGACCTTAAGGGGTTTTTAATGGTTCTCGAAAAAGCATTTCTAAAATGGTGATTTTGTTAAGAAATCTACCCCTGAAAGTATGATTTTTAGGGACGATTGCTTTAGGACAACTGTCCTTGAAAATGTATTTTTAAGGGCGGTTGTCCTAAAGCAATCACCCATACAAATAGATTTTTGGGATGTTTGCTCTATGACTGCACTTGAAAACTTGTTTTTAGACATGGTTTCCTTAACTCAGCCGCCCATGAAACTACCTTTGTTAAATTTCCCAACCTATTTCAAATCTTGGTTTCCCGCCAAATTTTAGACCCTGTTGTATTTTATTCAAAATGACTTCATATATGTATGCATTAAGGGACCAGTTAATTAGTAAACACTTGATTTACAAAATGCTTTTAACCTTTAATTTACAAACTATTAACATTGTGCTTCATGTTAACAATAAAAAGAATGGCCTGTCGGTCAAAGCACAAAGACCATGCTGCTGGAGCCGTCGAGCGTGAACACCACCGCCACCGCTGGACACTAGACGATGAGCCACAGTCACCTGTGGTGCAGGCAAATTTACCGGTGGTGGCGTCTGCGGTGCAGAGCGTGCACGCCCAGATGTACATGGCCCGACTAGCTGATGGGAGCGTCTGCCATTGCTGACAAGTCATGTGTTAGTGCGAACCCAGTCATGAATAGTGGGTCCATACCGGCGCTTGACAACAACCCTAGCCACACCATGTACCGTACGTGATCCGGACTCACGACCCCTACGCATAAGAGTTACATCTCATGTCTAGCAATGGTCTGGAGTTTGACTCTAAGACAGGTCAAGCGATGACATGGAGTTTGATTTCGAAACGTATCTGTAGAACATGTCACAAGCATTGAATAATTAACTGCGAGCTCTAAATCCTCTAGGTGACCGTGCAACAAATTATACGTTGCATGCAACACATGGACATGTTAGCTATTCTAGTATTGAAGAGTGAAAATTTATTTCTTTCTTCTCTCACTCTCTCCCTTACTATTTTAGTTTGGAGCAGAAAAACATTGTTAGTGCCACATCACTAATGCCATGGCCTGGTCGCGTGTGTCTGTTCACTTCTTGGCGGGCATGTGGCTTATCTTCCATCTTTCTTAAGCTCACAATAGGTGTACACAATATGTAGCCACCTACCTAAATTGAGTTAATCTCCTCCCATTTTCCATGGGGAATCATTGGATCAAGTCCAACTAATCGATCAAAATAACTAGCTCAGTTTTTATATCCAGTTGCAATTTACTGATTAATCCAAATTGCACTTTTCGCAGGATGGTTCCATCCTCTGCTGATTCTAACATGAAGCAACTATTTTTTTTTGAGAAATACACTCAAGAGAGTGTCTCATATGTGATATATATCAAGGAAAATAATAGCTTGTATAAAAGGACAACTTGACACAAAATGACATCTACAAAATAAGTACATTGAAGATCAAAACGATCATCTTCTTCCTTTGATGGTCCATTGCCAGTCGAAGATTGAAGAACACACTAAAAAGACAGCAAAAGAAAGGGACACCTGCAAACACTCTCGCCATACAAGGTGTTGAAGACCGCAAAATCCACTTGCTGCTGACAACGAGAACTTGTACCCACAGAAAGAACGTCGACGGGAGGAAACCTCTAAGGAACATAGGTTTACAATCCTTCACCATGAGGACAAAGTATTCGAGATGCCAGACCTTGCAATAGAACAGACCAAAAGAAGAGGCCGAAATCACCGTAAAGAAAGCCATCTGACTGCTTCCCCTCATAACCACCACAACTGCCATCAAGATATGAAGAGAACCAACGGATCTAACAGACCAAACTCTTACTGACCCTTTGTCAACGTCAGATCGAACGTCGATGGGGTAGGAAGAGTCCAGAGAGACCTTATTCCAGTGCGTCATCATCGCCACTACCTGGTCGATGATGCCGGAACCAAAACCTAGATGAACAAGGATTAACAAAAACTAAAAACTACATAGGGATCGGGTTCCCACTCCTCGGGCCTCGGCGAGGTCGCTAGATGGGAGAGAGGAGGGGGACTAAGGCGATCGTGCGGCGGCGGCGGTTAGCCAGCATTGGTTTGGCTCATCTGCCAAGCAAAACCAACAATGAAGCAACTATTGGCATGCCAACACACTCTGCTGCATTCATAAGCATGTCAATACGTATATAATAATAATAATAAAAAGGCTTTAGCACACACAGCGAGGCAAACTCAAACTGATTGATATTAAAACGAGGGCACATTTGCGTATGGGTACTGAATAATTTGGACATGCGTGTAAACGCGACGCAGTTTAATTCCCTAGAAAGAAAGGCCGGCCGGGTTAACCGACGGACCGGGTGGTGTGCATGTATGTGGCTGATGACATTTCGGCCTACGTATAATATACGCACACGCGTGCATGTGCCGCTTGACAAGAGCAGAATGAGTTAGCATGTCATATTCAGGATTCCCACATATGACGGAGTAGGTTCATCAATGCAAAAGTTATGTGTATACGTCCAATCTCCCATTATCTTAAAAAAAAACGTCCAATCTCCGTCTTCATTATTGGATTGTGCATTATTCAAGTTTTGGAGCCGCGCGGACCATTATGACGTTTGAGTCGACATGATATGGATAGTGATTTCTCGTGGGAGATATTTTAAATATACCATTGTGTCTCTCGTGGGAAATTTAAAAAGGGAACAGAAACAATGCATAGTGATTTTATTTTTAGATATATTTGTTTGGAGAGAGATGAGATGGAAACAGACACATATGGATCAACTAATCCCAGTCTAATATGCCGCGTGTAGCACGTGATGATGTGAATGCAACCAGCAGCAAGCAAGGATGTGGAGGCGAGGCGACCGCGTCACGACCGCTGGAATGATGGCACAACCAGCAGCAAGCAAGTTGCAAAAATTTCAGTCAAATTTTTTTTTTGGGTGTTTTCCACCATTTTGTATGTATCGGCCCCCTCCGATATTTATGTCACAACCGATGGACCGCACCCTGCATCAGACAATCCAATCTCAATTCATGCCTCAGCCAAACATTACCTATGAGGACATCACTAGAGAACAACATGATGAATGGATGAATTTTCATATAATGTGTTGACGCCGAATTGAGATCAGGATCATACGCCCTGGGGTGCAATCAACCTATCACACACAGTAAACAGCTCAAGGACTGGCGAAACCGACCTAGAGATCGATTAGGCTGATCTAGAAACCGTCCTTTGTCGTAAAAGCATTAAAACACCTCCCAGGAGGACCCATCGAGAAGATGCACGCCTAGGGTAGTTCTAGGGTCGGTAAGGTCACCTATAACGTCCATGAATCTCACGAAGAGATGCAACAAGCAGCTGGAGGGTTAGAAAAGGGTAGAACTTCAGTAATAGATATAAAAAAGGCGATTGAGTATTAGATCCTTCAATCGGCCGTGATTCTTAGAATATAGAGGCGGTGGTCTTAGTCCAATTGAAAATGAGTCCAAATCGAAATCTCCAAGTTTCCTATATGAAAACACATCCGAAAACCGATTTGGAAAGTAATCATGTCGGTGTTTTAAGAACCGACGAGTAAATTTAGCGCCGTGCTGCTCAAGGGAATCGTTGGCTAGCACTCGAGACACAAGGAATTATACTGGTTCGGGACGAAGCCCTACGTCCAGTGCTGGAGACTATGAGTAGGTGTTCCTCAAGTTCAAGTGCTCCAAACGGCTTATAACAGGGGGTATGCAAGCTAAGGTTCTACTGGTAGAAAGCAAGAGGCAGGGGAAATCAATCCTCTAGGAAGAAGGCTCGGCTCCCCTTATATAGCCGCGGGGGCCGGAATACATGCAGAAGTGTAGGGTTCTCCGGGCCCGAGTGGCCGAAATTCCGAGGGAGGGAGAAGCTAGTAAGCTCAGCAATCCGTCCTGTCTCGTCCAAGGCTTGGCGTACGGTGGCAACACCGTGCTGGCCGTGGCGGCACCGTGGGAGTGGTGGTTGTTCACCAACTCCCCTGCACAGCGTGGGCTTGTTGTAGTTGTCGTGGCTTCCGTCCTAGCGTCCGTTTCTTTGTGATGAGCTACGTCGTGGTCGTGATTCCCATACCGTAGTAGGTGTGATCGTACGCCTGTCTATCAAGCTAGATGGGATTTGGGCGGTGTTGAGCTAGGCATGGTGATGTAGCCAAGTCCTGGTGTTGTCTTGTCTATCAGTAGGGTGCTGCCCAAGGTGACGCCCTGTCCCAAGGCCTGGCGGTTAGAGGCGTGGTCGTCCTTCTTGTACCAGGCGAAGTGCGTGCGTGTGCATCCGGTTTGGGCAGGTGTATTTAATGTTTCCACCCACCTCCCATCCTTTCTTTAGCGGCTAAGGCTGAAGGTGGTCGAGAGCACCCCACAATGCATGGTCAAGAGGAGGGTAATGTCGACGCGGGCCTCATGCGGCTTGGGGGAGAGTGGTCGAGGCAGGCCACGGTCTAGTTGGGCCGCGGTCATCTGGTCCATCTAGGTGACTCTCTATTCGTGTCTTGGGGGTATCCCGGTTATGTACCCCTGACAAATCAATTGACAGGTAGCAGCAGCTAGACTGGCCTGGCTGGGTCTCAAACAGGCTAGGTCGGCTGGACAGGCCATGATGCAGGAGGGTCGGCCTGCTGGGTCCCAAACCGGTCAGGCCTGTTTCGCGGGAAAGGCCCTACAGGGCGCGTAGGGGAGAGGGTAGCCGGCCTTGTTGGTTCAACATAAGGGGGTGCCTCCTCTTCTCATTTTCTTCTCCGTATCTTCATGCAACATTCCAAATATATTTTAAAGACTATTTAACTGCTAGGAACATTTTCTAAAACCCCTTTTTTTTTGCTTCTTGGCCATTTTTGGTCGTCAACATATGCCCCGGCGGCCTGTCTTTAGGTGATGCTTTAGGTGCACTGAAAACATAAGAAACTAAATACCAACGATGTCCAACTCATCATCGGCTATCTAGCGACAAAGGGCAATGTATACATGAGCCATATTTGTTCTAAGGGCGATACATGTATCAGCCACTATTTCAGCAACACACTCTAAGCTTCTTGCCAAACACTTCTAAAGTATTTTTTAAAAAATACCTTTGATTATTTGCTCTAGGAAGACGATCACCTTGCAACGTCTCTAGCATATTTGAATTTCCAAACACTACTTGGATCACTTTCAATGGACCTTTACAGCTTGGTGACCACTTGTCAAACTTGTTGCTCTTCATCCCAAGAGGCAGAATAGTCTTCCACACCAAATCACCGACTTGAAATGACTTGCTTTTCACTTTCTTGTTATAAGCTCGAGTAACTCTAGCTTTATCCTTCTCGATCTCCTTTAAAGCTTGTATTCTCTTATCGGTCACCTCACGGATATTATCCATCATTAGAT
Organism: Miscanthus lutarioriparius; assembly: GCA_904845875.1. Lineage (NCBI taxonomy): Eukaryota > Viridiplantae > Streptophyta > Magnoliopsida > Poales > Poaceae > Miscanthus > Miscanthus lutarioriparius. Next base: position 40,221,810 of record CAJGYO010000014.1, on the reverse strand, counting down.
CGTGATACATAATAGCAGATAAATCATTTTGCTTTGCAAGTCTATATGCATCCAAATTCACTTCGATAGGCAACACAGCCTCTTGCCCATAAACATGCTCAAAGGGAGTAAGCATAGTGGCACCATGCCTAGAGATGCGATGAGCCCACAAAGCCTTAGACAAAACCTTATGCCACCTCTAGGGATTGTCCTCAATCTTCTTCTTAATCAACCCGATCAAAGTTTTATTGCTCAATTCAGCTTGGCTATTAGCTTGAGCCGAATATGGAGATGAATTGAGTAGCTTAATCTTATATAATTCAGAAAAATCCCTGTAACACCCTAAAAATTTTAACATTTTAAATTAGGAGAAAATGATTTAATTATGCATTTTGTGAGCATTTAAATTTAGAAAAATAATAACTTTGTTAAAATTAAAATGAAATATAGGTCTACATACATGTATGTGCATACATGTTGCTGCATATTTATTTTGTGATGCTTTGGTTTGATTGAAATTTGCAAAAGAATTGAATTTGAGTTTAAATTGGAATTGAAAATGTGTTAAGAAAATAGAAAAGGAGTTTTATTATTTTTCTTCTCCCTTCTCTGTTTTTGGCCCGAGCAGCCCAGCTCCCGCTCGGCTTTCTTCTCCCGCTAGCCTAGCTTGGCCTGGTTTCCTGGTGTGGCCCGCTTCCCCGTGGCCTAGCCCAGCGCAAGCTGCGCCGCCCGCGCTCTCTTGCCTCTCACTGATGCGCTGGGCCCACATGTCAGCCGCGCCATCATCTCCTATCTCCCGCTCATGTCCGAGCCGGACACTGAGCTCATCTCTGCCTCTGCTATGCCACGCCTGGCATGACCCGTAAGCCAGCCCCGGTCATAAATAGCGCCTCTGCGTTCCGCCGCCCTCACCTAACCCTAAAGCGCCAGCCGCCGCCCTCGCATTGCTCCAGCGCCGCAACCCTAAGAGCGTTGCCGTCGCTATCCGCCCCGTGGAGCTACACGCCGCCGTAGACCCACCCTCGTCCGTGTTAAGCTCCTAGGTGAGTTCGCCATCATCCCCTCTCTCTCCTCATGGTCTTCCCGTGTCCGTTGATGGCCGGAATCATCGTATCGATGAACTCTGGCGAGGTCCGGACGAGTCCGGCAATGGCACCACCGCCTATCTCACTGCCGGCGCTCTTTCTCCCCCTCCCATATGATCTGCGCCATTAGATCTTAATCCAACGGCTGATAATCGCCGATACCAGTTCGGCCGGTCTTTTTGCTAAAGAGCTCCTGAAGTTTTCTAGTATAGAAAACGCCATCCCTACACTTATTCTAAATAGCCCCTACCTTTTCTTTAAATAGTATCCGCAGTCCTTAGGTAGATTTAAAATCAGATTTTAATTAATTTAAATTCAAAAATTAAGTTTCATCTATTTACAAAATTGCCACTACCTTCTGTAGGTCATAAAATCTCCGTTTTAACTCTGATTTGATCCGTTCAAGTTGCATTAGATTCGTAATTGAGTAATCTACATGTCCATACTACTGTTAAGTATGTTTTCAACTTTTAAAATTTGAGGTTAGATTTAATCTATTATTGTATTAAAGGAAACCTTGTTTAATTCATAACTTCTTCATTTCAGCTCCGATTTTCGTGATCTTCGCGTCTTTGTGTTTTAGCGAGACGTAGATTCGTTTTACAAACTTTTCATCTTGATTTTTATGCAGATTGTTGTACTGTTCTAATCTATAGTCATTGTTTGCTATGCATGATTGCTTCTAGATGCTTGTATGTTGCTGTGATTATCGCGTATAGACGGTGAACAATTAGTGGGTGATCAAGAGTACTACTTTAACGAGCAGGATCAGCAAAAACACTTTGTTCAAGGCAATTATAGCATGAGATTATTCTTGTTTCCTATCAACTTTAATACATTTAATTCATATTGCATGTGTCACCTTGATAAGGATTCTCTAGTATTGAACTGATAACTTGTCTCCTATGGGATGTGCATTGGGTAGCTTTGCTAGTGCTCAACTAAACCATGATCCTGTAACCTGACTAATGGTATATGCAATAAACATTAAAACATGATTTTTTAGCAACTTGGAAATAGGGGGCTTGGGTATTTAGCTACTTTCTAAATGCTTCAGATTCCTCTCCCTAAGGACTTATGTGTAAGTGATCATCCGGGACTTACAGTACAACTGTGAGGGCTACATGGCTCTGGCTTTAGCTTAGTATGAGGACCTTTTCTAACTTGTTAGATGTTACCTTTATTGGCCTAAGAATGACTTGCCGAATCGGGTATAGGACAGCATCTACTCTTTTGTGTATAGCCGTGATGGTATTGTGCCATTCGATAGGGGATTCCTATATCTGTTTGCCGAGTGAATCTAATAGCCCTAACTTGTTAGACGAACCTTTAAAAGGTTTCATAGTGAACCCTGTCTGCTCACCTTGGAAGTGTTTTGGGAGTAATTAACCCGGGCATATGGGTATCACGACTCATAGTGAAAGTGTACAACCTCTACAGAGTGTAAAACTAGTATATCAGCCGTGCTCACGGTCACGAGCAACCATGGAACTCTTATGGAATAAATGACCACTAAGAATAATTCATTTATGCTATTCATTATTGATGTTTACATTGATCATGTGTTTTACTTTAGGATTAAAACAACTTGTTGCTACTCTTATGCTGAAATTGTGATAATTAAAAGTTGGATGCTGTTAAACCTGTGTTAAGCCTTTTGAGCCTCATGAACCTTATGTTACACTTGTTAAGTACGACACGTACTTACGCTTGTTTATTTTCATTACTTGGATAAAAATCCCAGATGGGTAACAGATGGCTATGGTAATGACGACTTTCCTTAAGATTACTAGACTTGTGGTCAACCAGTTGACGTCCTGACGTCCCTGTGATATGGAGCTTCCGCGAGAGATTTTTCTTTATACTTCTGCTATATTTATGTGAAGACTATGTCTTATTATTCGTGATATAATAAACACTTGTGATGATACTATTTATAATTTGTTGGCTTATGTGTGCGACTGATCTCTGGGCGCACATAAGATTATGCATCCCATTTTATCCTTAAAATCTGGTGTGACTGATTGGTATCAGAGCCATGTTGACTGTAGGACGCAAGCCTAGTTAGCAATGGTCGTTTTAGCCTCTTTTGCTTCACTCATTTCATGCTTCCCATCTCACTCTTGTTATTTGCTAAATTTTATGCTTCTTTTGTTTGACTCTGTTATGAAAATTATTGCTTCTAGTCTGACTAAATCTAATTCTGTAGATGCCTCGTGCCAATAAGACCGCTCGCATCGGCACCAAAGGCTATTACCTACCTCGTGGCTTATATGAGTCCATGGAGCCACGTGAGGAGGAGGAACCCTAGGAGCAAGAAGTTGACTCGCCAGCACCTGCACCTACGCCTGAGCCATTCCAGGAAGAGCTCGAAGAAGAACTCGAAGAAGTGGAGGTTGTTGTATTGTCTGTTGACGATGATGAGGAGAACGCCGTTCAAGAAGATCAGCCTACCCCTGCCATGGGATAGACTACAAAGATCTGGTACAAGCTGGGGTGTGAATCCTCCATTTTGCACCACCAACTTATGGGGATTCTTCAGACCTACTATGTTGATTGGGAAGCAGCCGTGGAGTATGTCTGCGAAGAACATTCGCACCCTTTGGAGGACACTTATTGGAAGACTAGGGCATGCATCTCCATCAGGGATGAAGAAAAGGAAGCATACCAGCTGGACGCAAGTGTAGGGGACCGTGATGCCTAAGAGGGGGGGTGAATTAGGCAACTTAAAATTGTAACTCTAAACTATGGCCTCTTTTTCTACCCATACCAAAACCTATGCAAAAGATAAACTATGTAAATGTCCAACTATGGTTTTGCTAGTGTGTTGCTATCTCCACTGCAAAAGAAGTAATACAAACAATGTAAATGCGGAAGCTAAAGAGCAAGGTAGAGATATGCAAACTCCTGTCGACGACTTCGGTATTTTTACTGAGGTATCGAGAAGCGCGCAAGCTTCCACCTAGTCCTCATTGGAGCCCCTCGCAAGAAATTCCTTGCAAGGGCCAAGCTCCCGGTCGGGTAACTCTGTGGATAGCCTCGTGCCTTTCCCCACGCGTAAGTGGGTCTCCGACGTGCCTTCTGGCAAGCCCTCCCGGATGCTCCCCGCCGTCTCCACTATCAACCATCCGGTCGAACCGCCACGGGCCTTGTTCCCTTCGGTACAAGGTGGCGGCCGCACCACAAATGCGATTGGTGTGATCTCGCAAGACTACAAGTCCCTTCGATGTACAACAATGGTGCGTGCAAGCACTGAGTGATAAGAGGTATGCAAACCTCATTAAACACTAGGCCTAAACCTAGAGCAAGCGCATAAGCGGTGGTTTAATCAACCTAAGCACTTCGCAAAGCACCTACGCTAATCACCTAATGAATCACTAAGCACTATGCAAGTGGAGATCACTAAAATGGTGTACTAGCACCCTTGGTATGTTTCCTCAACGACACTTTTCTCAAATTGCCGGTTGGGGGTCTATTTATACACCCCACTAAGAAAGTAGCCGTTGGGGACGAAATCCTGTTTTTCTGCTGTTGACCGGACGCTGCTTTCGTCCTGACCGGACGAGTTCGGTCGTCCCGACCGTTAGAGCCGCGATCAACTGATCAAACTCTGGTAGCGTCCGGTCACATGCCACCAGACGCATCCGATCAGTACTGAATGTGTTGCCGGTGATGATGAACAGTACCATCGGTGTGTCCGGTCACTTTTAGTCCTCAGCGTCCGGTCGCTGCTGCTGACGCCTGCTGTTGCCGAGCCTCTTGATCGGAGCGTCCGGTTGCTTTTAGGGCTGCGTCCAGTCACTTCTGTGAGCTCGTTTCTTCACAATCTTGCGTCCAACTTGGTTCCTATCTTCGTGCTTGGACTTTGCTTGTTATTTTAGGTCTTCTCTTATGCTTTTAAGGTCTTGCTTATGGTGTTGATCATCGGATCATCACGTCGCCTTCGTCCAAGTCACGTCTTGCGCCCTTTTAAACTACAAAACAATCACTTGCAAATTCATTAGTCCAATTTGGTTGTGTTGGTCATCAAACACCAAAATCAAAAGTAAATGGGCCTAGGGTCCATTTTCCTTACAATCTCCCCATTTTTGGTGATTGATGACAACACGACCAAAAACAAGCAAATAATAAAATTTTTGGAATTTAAAAACTATTTACTTGCAAGGATGCAATGCACAGGGCAAGGTTAGATGATGCTAAAAGATACCACATGTAAACATCTTTGGAAACTTATTTTGCCCTTGCAAATGTTCCCATGTGGCATTATGGATTTAAGCCTCCCCCTAACTTCATAATCCACTATGCTCCCTTTTCCGGACCATTACCACTTGTAAATTATTGCCATTACCACTTGTAAATTATTATGATTGGGCTTGCTTTTTGTCCTACAAATTCTCCCCCTTTGGAATCAAACACCAAAAAGGAAGACATTAGTAGCACAAGGGAGGGTCAAACTTTGTGATACTTTGTATGTGGAGTGGAATGGGTCACAAATTTTGACTCTCACATTACATAGACTAAGCTCCCCCTAAATATATGCATACATATGATGGAGAATGAAGTTTATGCATAATTTGCAAATTAATCCTCAAGGGAGTTTAATCTATATAATGCATGGAGAAAGCATATAAATATCAAGGTGAGATCAACATGATGATATCGGTTTAGAAATACCACATGTGGAGACCAATTTGATTTATACCACTTGCAATAGGTGGTGAATATTTGAAGTATGATGCTCAACTCTAGGGACTCCATTTTCCTTGCAATGAGACTACTACACACATGATAAGCTTGAAAAGGTGTTAGTCTCAATGCATCCAACTTGTAGAGTAACCTGCCCCTAAATTTTTGCACACAAGTATGAAATACTTGTAGGAGACATGCACATTGATTTTGGAATAAAAAATACCACTTGAAAGATGACATCACATGAATGTGAGAATCATTTTTGAAGGTGATATTTGGGAGAAATTATCAACAATTTGGACTTTGGCACATATTAGATGAATAATTGAAAGACAAGCTATGTGCCGTGCTCCTAAACAATTTAAGCCATGTATGTTTGCTCCAAGGATTAAGAGTGAAACCGAGCATGCCTACCATAGGATATACCTAGTGTATGCATGACAAAAGATTAAACATCCAAATGCAAACCTAGGCATAAAAAGTAACTATATGCTTAAAGATACCACTTGTAGGAAATTAAATCTCACTTGTAGGAAATTAAATCTAGTTACCTAACATGGGAAGGGGAATTTGGGTCCTTAGTATTCACTAACCCACTTGGCAATTAACATGATCCAATGTGATGCACTCCATGAAATGCACCCATACTTTGCCAAGTCTCCAAATTCCCCGAAGTCCATCGGACTTTTCACTTCCCTTTCGGGATCCAAACCTTCTTGGTGCTCTTCATGTTGGAAATGATCTCCTTTGGCACCCAAATGTGTTTGACCCCATTGTTGGCTTGCTTGTTCACCTTGATGGCCAACACCTTGTCATTTTTCTTCTTCTTCAAGAGATAAGGTGTGGAGGCCTTCTTGTCCACCTTGTTGGTGTAGGTGTTGGAGAGCTTGCTTGTTTGCCTTTTGTTTTTCTCTTTCTTCTTAGCTCCTCCCCCATTCTTCACCTTGCACTCATAGGACTTGTGGCCTTCCTTGTGGCACACATTGCAAACCATAGTTTGTCCTTCATCAAGCTTCTTCACTCTCTTGACGGTGTTATCTTGATGAAGTTGGGCTTGCTGCGTCTTGCCTTTCACTTGAGTCAAGTCCTTGGTGAGGCGAGCCACTTCTTGCTTGAGTTGCTCATTTTCCTTTGCAACCTCTTGTGTGCATGTATCTACGACAATTTTCTCAACACAAACTTGGTTGCACAAGGGTGAGTCTAAACATAAATCATTGCAAGAAGTAGAGGCATCCTTTTTAGGCATGTTAAAGATAGAACTTTTCTTTTTAGGTGCCTTCATGGGGGTTGTACCGATGGCTTCAAGATTAGCAACTTTATTAGTTAGCTCATCACAATGTTTGCACATGGTTTCCATTTTTGCAAGCAAACTTTTATAAGCATCTTGTGAGCTAGCTAACTTTTCTTTTAATTTTTTATTTTTCATTACAAGTTGCTCATCATTGATTGTGCATGCATTTGTTGTTGCACTAGCCTCAAGTTGCTCAATTTTAGTAGATATTTCAATATTGAGATTAGCAAATGTCTCATATTATTCAAGCAAGGTTTTATATGCTTCTTGTGAACTATCTAGTTTTTCTTTTAATTTTTTGAGCTTCTTTTGTTGACTAGTGCAAACTTTAGCATAGTTAAGATTTTGTTGCACAATTTCATCATAAGAAGGCATTTCATCATCACTATCACTCTCACTAGAGGATGAGCTTTCGTTACCTCGTGCCATAGGACACACACGAGAAGATCTTGATGATGAGTGTTTGCGCCCTCGCCTCTTGTGATGGTCTTCTTCTTCATTTGTAGAATCATCCCACTACTTTTATGTGAGGGCTTTGTCCTTGCACGCCTTCTTCTTTGTCTTGGGTGTGGGCTTCTTTGGACAAACTTCCACAAAGTGCCCAACTCGCCGCATCCATAGCATCCTCTCTTTCTTTGCTCATTTCTTTGATTGGTAAAGATGATATCTTGAATTTGGATGGGCACACCCTTGACGTTGAGCCTTTAGATCATCTTCTCCACCTTGTTGATAAGTTTGATTGATTCTTCATCAAGGTCGGAGGTGGAGGAGGAAGATTTATCATCATCATCATCATCATCATCCTCATCTTCTTCTTCATCTTCACTTGAGGAGCTTGAGCTTGAACTTGTCTCAACTTGCTTGTCATTCATCTTCATTTTCTCACTACATGCGAGAGGTTTGCCTTTGGTTGATGAAGAGACTTCTTCTTGACCCATCTTGCATGACATTTCAAATGCCACTATCTTGCCAATGACTATGGCTGGGGTCATGGTGCTCAAGTCCTCTATTTTGTGAAGGATGGTGATGATGCTTGCATATTTCTTTTGTGGTAGCACAGAGATGATCTTCCTCATGATGTCCGCATCACCTAGCTTTGTTAATCCTATAGAATTGAGCTCAATGATAATTAGATTCAAATGAGAATATATATCATGAACAAGCTCATCATCATTCATTTCAAAACAATCATAACTTTGTTGAGCCTGGCAATGTTTTTGCTCACGGACATTACTTGTGCTATCATGGAGCTGTTGGAGTTTTAACCAAATTTCATGTGCCATATTTAAGGTGAACACTTGGTTAAACACATCCATGCTAAAAGATTCAAACAAGCAATTTTTAGCTCTAGCATTGAAAGCATTTCTTTTTCTTCACTGTTTGAGGGTTTATCAGGATTCTTAATGGGTTTCATCCTGTCACGAATGACTCTCCAAACACCCAAATCAACCGCCTCAAGGTGACAAGCCATTCTAGCTTTATAGTAAGGGGAGTTAGTACCATCAAAGTGCGGAGGCCTAGAGGTATCCATCCCAACCACTCTAAATAGTGTCGGCTCAACGGCGGTTAAGCCAAAGGTCCAAATGGAGCCAACCGGCTCCGATACCACTTGTAGGGGACCATGATGCCTAAAATGGGGGGGGGTGAATCAGGCAACTTAAAATTCTAACTCTAAACTATGGCCTCTTTTTCTACCCTTAGCAAAACCTATGCAAAAGATAAACTATCTAAATGTGCAACTACAGTTTTGCTAGTGTGTTGCTATCTCTACCACAAAAGAAGTAATACAAACAATGTAAAATGCGGAAGCTAAAGAGCAAGGTAGAGATATGCAAACTCCCGTCAATGACTCCGGTATTTTTACCGAGGTATCGAGAAGCGCGCAAGCTTCCCCCTAGTCCTCGTTGGACCCCTCGCAAGGAATCCCTCGCAAGGGCCAAGCTCCCAGTCGGGTAACTCCGTGGATAGCCTCAGGCCTTCCCCACGCGCAAGTGGGTCTTCGACGTGCCTTCTGGCAAGCCTCTCCCAGATGCTCCCCACCGTCTCCACTATCAACCTTCCGGCCAAACCGCCGAGGGCCTTGTTCCCTTCGGTACATGGTGGCGGCCACACCACAAACACGGTTGGTGTATTCTCACAAGACTACAAGCCCCTCTGATGTACAACAATGGTGTGCGCAAGCACCGAGTGATAAGAGGTATGCAAACCTCACTAAACACTAGGCCTAAACCTAGAGCAAGCGCATAAGCGGTGGTCTAATCAACCTAAGCACTTCGCAAAGCACCTACGCTAATCACCTGATGAATCACTAAGCAATATGCAAGTGGAGATCACTAAAATGGTGTACTAGCAGCCTTGGTATGTTTCTTCAGCTCCACTTTTCTCAAATGGCCGGTTGGGGGTCTATTTATAAGCCCCACTGAGAAAGTAGCCGTTGGGGATGAAATCCCGCTTTTCTGCTACTGACCGGATGCTGCTTTTGTCCTGACCGAACGTGTCCGGTCGTCCCGACCGTTAGAGCCACGATCAACTGATCGGACGCTGGCAGTGTCTGGTCACATGCCACCAGACGCGTCCGGTCGTGATTTTCGCATCTCTAGAACCTCTCTGTACTCGATCAGACGCTACAATTCTGTGTCCGATCGATTTGCCGCCAGCGTCCGGTCGGTACTGAACGTGTTGCCGGTGATGATGAACAGTACCATTGGTGCGTCCGGTCACTTTTAGTCCTCAGCGTTCGGTTGCTGCTGCTGACGCCTGCTATTGGCGAGCCTCTTGATTGGACGATCGATTTTGGGGCTGCGTCCGGTCGCTACGTCCGATCACTTCTACAAGCTCGTTTCTTCACGATCTTGTGTCCGACTGGGTTCCTATCTTCGTGCTTGGACTTTGCTTGATATCTTGGGTCTTCTCTTGTGCTTCTAAGGTCTTTCTTATGGTGTGGATCATCAGATCATCACGTCGCCTTCGTCCAAGTCACGTTGCAAATTCATTAGTCCAATTTGGTTGTGTTGGTCATCAAACACCAAAATCAAAAGTAAATGGGTTTAGGGTCCATTTTCCTTACTGCAAGCTATTCGCATCATGCTCATTGTGCCATCAATGAAGATGGCATAGAAGATGCAGCCATTGAAGCCTGCATGGGTCTCCGTGGCCGCCATTTTGGGGATACGAAGGAGGACTAATATCGATTCCTCCCTCGCCAACACCCTGAATTGGAGTGGGCAATGATGGACCCTCAGGGTATGGATCCAACTACTCAAGTGATGGCACACTTTGGCTGTGAGTTAGTAGGGAAGATTCGGCGACTGGAAAACAGTTGAAGGCACAACAGGAGACTCTTAAGAGGTACCAACAAGTGATTGGTAACCAAAGGGAGTGCCTCAGCCTGCTAAGGATTTATGAAAAGCTTCCCCATAAACCTCGCCCATAGGTGTTGGAGTTCCTTTGTATGTAATAAGACATTAGTAGCACGGGTCAGTTGAGTCAAGTCGAGTCTAGTAGTGTGGTGTGAACTTTGGTGTGCCTAGTTGGTTTATTATTATGTTTATATGTGAGTTGGATTTTGTAATGAGTGCTAGAACTTTGTGGGCATGTCTGCAAGTTCCATGGTTAAGAATATTAAAGTTTGAGTCAATAAATAAATAGTTGGGTATAGTACATCTTGTTCTCTCGGATCTGTTTTTCGAAGGAGTCTGCCCTTATCTCAATGCCAAACTAAATCTACTTGACCAAAAATTATGACATTTTTATGGGAACAACTAGACTTAAGTATCTTTCCAATGCCTCTAGAACCACCCATATATCTGATCTGGTTTGAGAGATATAGCTGTCTCAAGTTAAAGTTCTGTGCAGTCTGCAATCTGGAACAGATTCGGTTGTATTCTGTTTTTGAGTAACCTAACGATAGAATCTGGGTATGTGATCTGAAGAAAGTTGTAGATAATTTTTAAGCTTTCCAACCATGTAAAGCACGTCTCTTTTGGATATCTAGAACTCGAGATATGATTGTTTTACTAAGCTGGTGATGTTGAAACTCGTCCAGAAAATTTTCAGAATGTATTCTATATCTCTATAAGTGTCTATAACGTGGAAATCACTAAATTTTGAATATTTGTGTTGGATGTCAGATGTCTAGAAGAGAAAGAGGCCATGGTCATGGAGGTGTTCCCCCACATCCACCACCACCACCGCCATCGACTATTGAGCAACTTCTGGCAGTGCAGACACAACTTATGCAAGCTTTGGTGCAGAATCAGTCAGAATCATCCAATTGGTGGGGCACCGTGTGACAAGCATGGTGAATTCTTGAAGGGTCGCCCCCTGGTGTTTTCTCATGCCACTGATCCACTGGAAGCAGATGATTGGCTTCATGCAGTGGAAAAGCAACTCAACATAGCGCAGTGTGATGACCAACAGAAGGTGTTATACGCGTCAGGACAACTCTAGGGAGAAGCTCAAGACTAGTGGGAGGCATTTGAGTATGGATGTCCCACTAATGCTCCTCCAGTCACCTAGCAAGAGTTTAGAGAGAATTTCAGGTCTTACTATATACGAAGGATTGATAGAGCTGAAGCGGGGAGGAATTGGGGCTCGAAACATGGATCTATATTCGTGGTGAGTATCGTGACAAATTTGCTTAGTTGTCACGTTACACTCCAAATGAGGGTGGTTGATGATTGATAAGTAGCGCTGTTTTCCCAAAGGGTGCATGTAATGATCTCGCAACTCCAGTTTATGTCCAATACATACCCTAATTTTTAGACGCTGGTCAACCGCGCTATTGTGATTGACAATAAGCGCAAAGAGATGGAGGCTAAGAAGAGGAGGCTTCAGGGATAGGTCTCTAGAAGCAATACTCGTCCGTGCACCAATCTTCAGCAAGGCTTCCAGCAGAGGTACTAGGGACCACCTAATCAGGGGAATAGTGGTCAGTACCCTCAGCGCAACCTGAACTAGCAACGTCCACTATACCAGCAGCAGAATGACAATCAACGTACCCAGCAACAGAGTGGCGAGCAGACACCATGACAGGGAGCACCTAATAACACTACCATGAAGACCAGTGCACCTAGCACCCCAACGTATGCAATCATTGTGGAAAAGTTGGGCATTATGCCAACCATTGCCCCAGAAAGCAGAATCAGCTAACACCCTAGGGTCAGCACGGTAATCCAAAAGGAACACCTCAGAAGCCAGCACTCAACACAGGAAAGATGAATCATGTGTCTATAGAGATGACACTTGCGAAACCAGAAGTCATGCTGGGTACGTTTGATGTTAATTCCACTCCTTCCACTGTTCTTTTTATTCTGGAGCTTTGCATTCTTTCATATCACAAGCATTTGTTAGAATGTATAGCATACCCTTATGTGCCATAAAAGATCCTATATTAGTAAACTCACCAGGAGGTAGTATGCAAGCTTCTTATCATTGCCTTCCAACTAGTCTATCTTTAAGGGGGGCAGAGTTCAAAGTGAGCCCCATTGTGTTGAGAACATCTGGCATTGATGTGATTCTGGGTATGGATTGGATGAAGCAAAACCTAGCAGTCACTGAGTGTTAGGAGAAGGTAGTTATTGTGTCCACACCGAATGGGGATAAAATCAGTGTCGATGTTGTAGTACAAGCACAGCCGATAGCCACAGTGAACCAGCTTGATGATCGCGTCAACAAGGAGGACCCAGTAGTGCATGAGTTTCCGGATGTGTTCCATTATGACTTGCCAGGTATGCCACCTGACCATGACATTGAGTTTATTATTGAATTATTATCTGGAACTACACCTATAGCTATGCGTTCATATAGAATGGGGGTTAATGAATTAGAGTAACTTAAGAAACAAATAAAGGAGTTACAGGAGAAAGGTTTCATTCGTCCTAGTTCGTCACCTTGGGGAGCACCGGTTATATTTGTTGACAAGATGGATGGTACCTAGCGAATGTGTGTTGATTATCGGTCACCAAATGAGGTTACTATCAAGAACATGTACCCACTACCTAGAATGGATGACTTGTTTGATCAGTTGAGAGGTGCTTATGTTTTCTCTAAGATTGATCTTCATTCTGGTTATCATCAGTTGAAGATCCGTGCAACTGACATACCTATGATAACTTTTACTATGAGGTATGGTTTGTATGAGTACACCGTTATGTCCTTTGGGTTGACCAATGCACCTGCATACTTTATGTACTTGATGAATAAGGTGTTCATGGAGTTTTTGGATAAGTTTGTGGTGGTATTTATCGATGATATATTGGTATTCTCGAAAACGGAAGAAGAGCACGTTGAACATCTAAGCTTGGTCTTGCAAAAGCTCAGAGAACATAAGTTGTAAGTGTGAGTTTTGGTTGAAGAAAGTTTCTTTCCTAGGCCATGTTGTCTCTAATGGTGGAATATCAGTTGATCCAAGCAAGGTGAGAGATGTGTTGAATTGGAAACCACCAACCGATGTGGGAGAGATCCGTAGTTTCTTGTTATTGGCTGGATACTATAGAAGGTTCATAGAAGGGTTTTCTAAACTTGCCAAGCCTGATAGCTCTATTGGAGAAAAATGCTAAGTTTGTGCGGTCCAAGAAGTGCCAGGCTAACTTTGAGGAATTGAAGAAAAGATTGACGACAGCCCCAGTATTGGTTTTGCCAGATTTGAGCAAGAACTTTTCCATCTATTGTGATGCATCTCGTTAAGGCCTTGGATGTGTTCTGATGCAAGAAGGAAGAGTAGTGGATTATGCATCCCGATGGTTGAGAAAGCATGAGCTAAACTATCCTACTCATGATTTGGAGTTAGTAGCAGTGGTTCATGCTCTAAAAATATGGAGGCACTATCTTATCGAGAAGATATGCCGCGTGTAGCATGTGATGATGTGAATGCAACCAGCAGCAAGCAAGGATGTGGAGGCGAGGCGACCGCGTCACAACCGCTGGAATGATGGCACAACCAGCAGCAAGCAAGTTGCAAAAATTTTAGTCAAAATTTTTTTTGGGTGTTTTCCACCATTTTGTATGTATCGGCCCCCTCCGATATTTATGTCACAACCGATGGACCGCACCCTGCATCAGACAATCCAATCTCAATTCATGCCTCAGCCAAACATTACCTATGAGGACATCACTAGAGAACAACATGATGAATGGATGAATTTTCATATAATATGTGTTGACGTCGAATTGAGACTAGGATCATACATCAGCAAATGCTAGCACGCCCTAGGGTGCAATCAACCTATCACACGCAGTAAACAGCTCAAGGACTGACGAAACCGATCTAGAGATCGATTAGGCTGATCTAGAAACAAATCCTTTGACACAAAAGCCTTAAAACACACCCGGGAGGACCCATCGAGAAGATGCGCCTAGGGTAGTTCTAGAATTCGGCAAGGCCACCTATAACGTCCATGAATCTCACGAAGAGATGCAATGAGCAAGGTGGAGGGTTAGAAAAGGTAGAACTTGAGTAATAGATATAAAAAAGGCGATTGAGTATTAGATCTTTCAATCGGCCGTGATTCTCAGATATATAGAGGGGGTGGTCTTAGTCCAATTGAAAATGAGTCCAAATCGTAATATCCAAGTTTCCTATATGAAAACACATCTGAAAACCGATTTGGAAAGTAATCATGTCGGTGTTTTGAGAACCGACGAGTAAATTTAGCACCACGCTGTTCAAGGGAATCGATAGCTAATCTTTGGAGACACAAGGAATTATCTTGGTTCGGGAACGAAGCCCTACGTCGATCTTTGGAAACTACAGTATGTGTTCCTCAAGTTCAAGTGCTCCAAATGGCTTATAACAGGGGTATGCAAGCTAATGTTCTACTGGTAGAAAGCTAGAGGTAGGGGAAATCGATCCTTTAGGAAGAAGGCCCGGCTCCCCTTATATAGCCACGGGGGCCGGGATACATGTAGAAGTGTAGGGTTCTCCTGGCCCGAGTGGCCAAAATTCTAAGGGAGGGAGAAGCTAGTATGCTCAGCAATCCATCCTGTCTCGTCCAGGCTTCTATATCCACATCTAGGCATGGTCGTTGAGGCCTTGGTCACCACACCAAGGCATGGTGTACGGTGGCGACATCGTTGAAAGGTCTAGTTTGGTTTTGGTGAATAGGTGGCACATTCCAAGTGGTGAAGCAAATGAAGATCATGACATGATGATGGTGATGCCATGGTGATGATCAAGTGCTTGGACATGGAAAAGAACAAAGAGAAAAACAAAAAGCTCAAGGCAAAGGTGAAATTGATAGGAGCTTTTTGGTTTAGTGATCGAGACACTTAGCGAGTGTGATCACATTTAGGATTGATAGCCGTACTATTAAGAGGGGTGAAACTCGTATCGAAATGCGGTTATCAAAGTGCCACTAGATGCTCTAACTCGTTGCATATGCATTTAGGATCTAGTGGAAAGCTAACACCCTTGAAAATGTTTGTGAAAATATGCTAACACACGTGCACAAGGTGATACACTTGGTGGTTGGCACATTTCATCAAGGGTGGTGAAGTTTGGGATCAAAAGGAGAAGCTTCGTATTGACCGAACTCTGCCTTGGGCAGTGACCGGACTCTGACCCCGTGTTTGGTCAGTGGTGCGCAGTGAAGGACGCCCTCGGTCCCTTGACCAGATGCTGAAGAGAAAGAGGGACCGGACACGTAGGGGGTGCATCCGGTCACCTAGTGATGTACGCTAACGCAAGCGACAAAGAGAGGTTGAGTTGACCAGACGCAGGCCTAGGTCCGGTCATGAGCCACCGGACGCGTCCGGTCACAAAAACCCGTCTCTGGAACCTTACTGGAAACGATCAGACTCCAGTGATGGAGCGTCCGATCACTTTGAGCAGCGCATCCAGTCGCAACTTAACACATGGCACAAAACAAACTAGCCGTTGAGATCGGATGATCAGCATTTGAGGCTGATGACACCTGGCGAGCATCGGGCGACCAGACACAGGGGTCCAGCGTCCGGTCAACCTGACCGACGCATCCGGTCAGCCTATGTTTCACTGGACAGAGGAGCCAATGACTCTATTTCATTGGGGGCTCTATTTAAAGGCATGTGGCCAGCTCTAGCTCAGTCTCCTGGTCATTTTGCATTGACATAGCAACCTTGTGAGCTTAGCCAAAGCCCTCCCATTCATCTCCATCATTGATTCATCATCTTTGTGAGTTTGGGAGAGAATCCAAGTGCATTGCTTGAGTGTTTGCATCTAGATGCACTTGGTGTTCGTGTTTCGCTGTGGGATTTGCTTGTTACTCTTGGTGGTTGCCGCCACCTAGACAGCTTGGAGCAGCGAGGATCATCGAGCGGAGGTTGGTGATTGTCTCCGGCTCCGATCATGGTGATTATGAGGGGTTCTTGACCTTTCCCCGGTGGAGAGCAAAAAGGTACACTAGTAAACTAATTGTGGCTTGTGTGATCCTCATCTTGTGCTACTTGTGCGGCACCCTATTGAAGGTTTGGCGTATGATGCCAATTAGCGCGTGAACCTCCAAGTGAGTGAATCGCCACAATGAGGACTAATAAGGACTAGCTTGCCGGCAAACAAGTGAACCTCGGTAAAAATCATTGTGTCATCATTTGATTCCGAGGTGATTGGTGTTCATTGGTCCTCATTCTTGTGATTGATTGATTCATTCCTCGACTCGGCGGTATAACCATCTTGCTCTCTCTCTTTACATTACCGCAAACTAGTTGTCAAGCTCTTTAGTGTAGCTAGTCGTGAGAGCTTGTTAGTTTGGTTAGTGTGGCTCTTTAGTTAGCCTTTGAGAGCACACTAACTTAGTGTAGTGACATAGCCATTGTGTGGATAGAAACTAGAATTATGGTAAGTGGCTTGTATTTTTAGTAGGCTAGTGCAACACTCACTTCGCCTCATATTTGTCTAACCTGTTTACTAAGTGTTGTTATAGAAATTTTCTATAGGCTATTCACCCCCTCCTCTAGCCATTAGGACCTTTCAAGTGGCATCAGAGCTGTGGTCACCGTGATTTGAGGCTTAACAACCTTCGGTATAAAAATGGCTCAAATCAACAACACCAAGATCAATCAATAGGAAAGTTTGGAAGGTGGTGGAGACCAAGATTGAGATAGAGGATCCGAAGAACCCCACCACCGCCGAAGAAGTGCTTCTCCAAAACAATGATATTAGTCTTAGTGCCATTCATGATGCCATTGATGAGAGAACATTTGAGCAAATCAAGAACATTGAGATGGCTCATGAAGCATGGAAAAAGTTAGAGAAATCATTTGAGGGCACTCAAGCCATGAAGGGTGCCAATGCATATATCCTCAAGGAGAAGTTTGCTAGTTTCAAGATGAAGGAGAATGAGAGTGTGCCGGAGATGTTCCATAGGTTACAAGTGCTTGTCAATGATCTCAAAGCACTTGGTGAGAAGGTGGAGGACAAGGACTTCACCCATAAGTTCTTGAGATGTTTACCCTCAAGATTTGGCACATTGGTCACTATTCTAGTGAGGAGTGGTTTGGACACCATGACACTAAACCAAGTATTGGGAGATATAATGACCGATGATACATATAGAGATGAAGATGAGAAGAAGGATGAGAAGAATAAGAGTTTGGCGTTCAAGGCCACATCATCCAAGGGCAAGGTAAAGCAAGAATCATCAAGTGAAGATGAAGACTTGAGCTTTGATGAGATGGATGATGAGAAGATGGCTCTCTTTGTTAAGAGATTTGGCAAGTTCATGATGAAGAAGGGCTACCGTGCTAGAAGAAAGAAGTCTTCATCCAAGAACAAGGAAGAGTCAAGAAGGTGCTTCAATTGTGGAAGCAAAGATCATCTTGTTGCTCAATGCCCATACTGATTAGCGACCATAGTGATGACAACAAGAAGAACAAGAAGAAGGACAAGAAGGAAAAGAAAGAGAAGAAGGACAAGATGACCTTCAAGAAGAAGAAGGTGGTTCATATGTAGTCACTTGGGATAGTAATGCTTCCTCAAGTGATAGCGATGATAGTGATGATGACAAGACCACCAAGAAGAGGGCATTTACAAGCATTGCTATCAATGAGAAGCCTTCTCTCTTCGACACTCCATCATGCTTCATGGTTAAGGCCACTAAGGTACAAACTTGTGATGACCGAAGAGATGAGGAACATGATAATGAAAATAAAAATAAAAGTGATAGTGATGATGATGAACCAACTAAGGATGAATTACTTGACATGCTTGATGATGCTAAAAAACACTTTGACGTTAAGAGAAGGGAATGCAAAAGCTTACATAAGGAACTAAAAGCCCTAAAGCAAGCCTTTGATGAGCTCAATGCATCTCATGAGAAGCTAGGGGAAGCCCATGAGATGCTTGGCAAGGCTCACAAGAAGCTTGAAAAAGCACATTCCTCTTTGCTTAATGAGCAACATGAGAAGAAGCATGTTGAGACATGTGATGTAGGCTTAACTTGTGATATAATTGATGAATCATTCCATAAGCCTATCATTGTTGCTCCCACTAACCCTTCTTGTAGCACTTCAACTTCCATCTCATCTAGTAGTGATGGTTTCACTTGTGATGCCTTACTAATGGTTGAGAATGAGACTCTCAAGAAGGAGGTCAATGAGCTCACTCACACCTTGGCTAAGGCCTATGGTGGTGAGGACCGCTTGCTTATATGCTTGAGTAGCCAAAGAGCTTCTCTCTACAAAGAGGGATTGGGCTATACCCCCAAGAAAGGCAAGGCGGCTTTTGCTCCTCACAAGACTAGTTTTGTGAAGAACAATGGTCGATTTTTGCACTAGTTGCAAGCAAGTTGGTCATGTAGAGCAAAAGTGCATGAAAAAGAAGCCACAAGTCAATGTATCATCAATTAAGCTTAATTTTTTATATGTGCTTACTAAGGGTATAAATGGTGTGAAAGCTAAGTTCATTGGTACACCATGGATGGGCTCAAAGAAGAAAGCCATTTAGGTGTCAAAGAGCTTGGTCACTAACCTTCAAGGACCCAAGCAAGTTTGGGTACCTAAAAAGAATTGATCTTCTTTTGTAGGTCAATTACAAAGCCGGAGGAAGGCATTGGGTTCTTGATAGTGGGTGCACTCAACACATGACCGGTGATGCAAGAATGTTCAACTCAATCAACATCAATGGCAATGATGGTTATGATAGTATCACATTTGGTGACATTGGCAAAGGGCTTCATAAGATTGCAATATCCAATGACATGAGCATATCCAATGTGTTGCTAGTAGAGAGCTTGAACTTCAATTTGCTATCCGTGGCTCAATTGTGTGATCTTGGATTCAAATGCATATTTGGGGTAGATGTTGTAGAGATCATAAGTGTAGATGGCTCTAACTTGATCTTCAAAGGCTTTAGATATGAGAATCTATACTTGGTTGATTTCAATGCTAGTGAAGCTCAATTATCTACATGTTTGTTCACTAAGTCTAGCATGGGTTGGTTATGGCATAGAAGGCTTGGTCGTGTTGGAATAAAACAATTGAATAGATTGGTTAAGTATGACTTGATTAAAGGCTTAAAAGATGTAGTGTTTGAGAAAGATAAGCTTTGTAGCTCTTGTCAAGCCAGAAAACAAGTTGGAAACACCCATCCTAAGAAAAATATGATGAGCACTAGTAAAGCATTTGAGTTATTGCACATGGACTTGTTTGGGCCAACTAATACACTAGCATTGGTGGTAAAAAATATGGCTTTGTGATAGTGGATGATTATACTAGATACACTTGGGTATTCTTTCTAGTGGACAAAAGTGATGTGTTTGCAACATTCAAATCATTTGTCAAGGGCATTCACAATGAGTTTGAAACAACCATCAAGAGAGTTAGAAGTGACAATGGTAGTGAGTTCAAGAACACTAGAATTGATGAGCTATATGATGAATTTGGAATTAGACATCAATTCTCATCCAAGTACACTCCACAATTAAATGGCCTTGTTGAGAGGAAGAATAGAACACTTATTGATATGGCAAGGTCTATGCTTAGTGAGTACAATGTGAGTCAATCTTTTTGATCCGAAGCTATCAACACGGCCTGCTATTGTAGCAACCGCCTCTATTGTCACCGATTGAAAGAGAAGACACCATATGAGCTCTTGAATGATAGAAAGCCCAACATTGCATATTCTTGGGTCTTTGGTTGTAAATGCTATATCTTGAAGAAAGGAACTAGATTGGGCAAATTTGATAAGAAATGTGATGAAGGATTCCTACTTGGATACTCAACTACTAGCAAAGCATATAGAGTTTGAAATTTGGATAGTGGTACTCTTGAGGAAGTTCATGATGTTGAATTTGATGAAACCAAGGGTTCCCAATATGAGAATGAGAACTTGGAAGATGTTAGAGGCATTCAACTTTCAAATGCCATGAAGAACATGGATGTTGGTGAATTGAGGCCTAGGCAAGTGAATGATGATTAAGATGATCAAGTGCAAGTGTTCGCTAACTCATATTGTCAAGGGCGGCCTAACAAAAGTGAACAAGCTTGCATAGGCACAACATCAAAATCAGCATAATCATAGTATGATCCGATAGAAAAATGCACATGAGCAGATTGTGTTACCTTTGCCTTACCACTATTGTTGAACCACTGAACAAGGTATGAATGTGGAAGAGCACATGTAGATAAACCAAGGGTCTTGACAAGCTCAGAAATTACCAAGTTATTGCTACTCCCTCCATCAATTATAGCACGAGCACGGAAATTATTGACAATGAGGAACATTTGAAACAAATTATGGCGTTGTAGCTTGTCTACTGGCTCAACTTGTGTACTCAAAACATGCTGAACAAGGATTGATTTGTAGTTTGCAGTGCATGCCACACTATTAATTACCTCATCAGAATCTTTAGCAACATCAGGATCTTTAGCACTATCCGCAAATTTATCTGCATAAAGATCAGTTGCAAGTGCAAATTCATTCTCTTCATCACTAGCACTAGCATACCCACCATCATCAGTAGCAATATATGCGCGTTTGCTAGGGCATTCTTTAGTAATATGTCCCATGCCCTTGCAGCGGTGGCAAACAACTTTAGAAAAGCTGCTAGAGGAAGGTGTAGCAGATCCACTGGAAGAAGGTGTGATAGGAGAACTCTTCTTTATAGGCTCTGGTGGTGTCTGCACATTAGAAAATTCTTGACCTCGGTTGGACATGAAGGAGTGGACGAGGGGGGTGGTGGGCGCCTAGGTTGTCATCCTGTACTTCCCTTTCCGCTTTAAGAGCATAATGATATAATTGGGAAAATCTAGTCCATTCTTTATAGTCAAGAACATCTTGTATTTCTAGCATAAACCTCCAAAAAATCTAGAACACTTATCCATTTCATCCTCCTATATGTTACTACGTGCTAGACCAATTAAAAGCTCTAATAATATTCCTCAACAGTCTTACTACCTTGATTGAAATGTTGTAGTTTTAATCATGAGATCCTGCTTGATAATATGGAGGAACAAATCTTGATTTCATTCGTCATTGAAGTACAGTCCAAGTTTGAAGTATTTAAGCATTAGCATTAGCATTATTGCAAATATTATTCCACCAAAAAAGAGCAAAACTAGTAAACTCACTAGTAGCAAGTCTAACTCTATATTCTTGGTACTTGATGGGAGCTAAATTTTTTATCTGACCATCTTCCAATCTAAATATGCTTGAGGATCGTGAGAACTAGAAAAGGAGGTATCTTAAACTTGGTTTTAGAGAAAGGATCATTATTACCTTGGTTATTACCTCCCATCTTTGCATCGGTTAAAGTTCAACCGATTACGGTTACGTGCATCCTCAGCACATCGTCGAGCTTCGGCTTCAGCTTCAGCCTCCGCATCGCCATCCTCCTCCTCATAAAGATCTTCATCATCAGCATCTTTAGAACATGGTTCAGGATGTCATTGTTCAACATCTTGTTGACATGGAATTTCGTCCCATGCGAGGACACATGTAGCAAAATTTGGAAGGTCCGCTTTCGGCGGAGGCTGGAGATCCGCCTTGCTTTGTTGAGGGGTGGTCGATCTGCACACTCCTCACGAGGCGTGTCGATCAATTTGACCCCTGCAATTGACAAGGAGAGAAAGTTTATCGATAATTAAAGGCGGAACATGCGGTGTTGCGACAGTCCGGTATGCGGCTCTAAGAGCCGATATGAAAGGAGATCGACTAAATAGTCGATTCCAGCATATTCATGAGAATAAATCGGTTAAAGCTCATGGGGGTTGTGTAAGAAGAATCGGTTGTCGTTCGGGATGAATATCATTCTTTTAAACAAATATTAGTCAATGACAATACGATATTAACGATAATTAGTTCATGCCAAGCCAATGGCGCAAATAGCGAATCCCTTTTATGGAAGAAAGCAGGTTTATCATCATTCAACCATTTAATAGAGATAAATCTAATGAACATATTAGATCTCATCTATCGCTATGACCGATTGTGGCATGAGGCGAGAATCATGTAGGCGGTAGAAACAACAATAGACTCAACGACCTAACTTATTACTAATATCGGTGGGGCATGAATTTGAATCATACAAGCCGTAATACAATAATAAGATCATGGGGCTAACACATCTTTCAACCTATCACTACTTCAGCGATCTTACGATGCAAAGCTGTTTCGTGAAAGCGCTCGATATCGGCTAAAAGCGTCGATTTAGGCATAAGCATACTGATTAAGGTCATGCCCTCTCGGGAATAGATCTATCGAATAACGATCCCCACTCCACGGTGCTAATAGTGGGGTGTGTGGCCGAAATCACATAGGCGTGATAGCTTGGGCCATGGAGCGATTTTAAGCTAGCCAATAGATCTACTCAAGATCAAACATGTCTTAATCGCACGCTATGCACGATCAAGATTGATGTAACACAATGAGATAAGACATAACTCATCGTTTAAAGTGCAGATTAGATCGGTTTAAATTAACAAGCGATGAGTTAAAAAGGATGTAAAGGCTGATCTAGATCAATCCCAATCGGGTGAAGTGATATTGCTGTAATTAAATAAATAATGGAAGCAATAAGCAATATCGGTAACAATGAATCTATCGGAAAGAGCGCCACCCTTAGATAGAGCCGATAACTTGACCTTAATCTAGTTGAAGCGGTGGAGGTAAATGGGATCGATCTGACCGTATTTGAACTAGATAAGAATCGATAACTAACTCATACGAGTTGTAGTGGAGGTCGACCCGGATCGATGTAGCCATACGAACAGAGATATAAGCCATGATGGTACTTATAGACAAGCGGTGGAAGTCGGCCAGGATCAATCTGACCGTACTTCTTTGAAGAACTCACCGAGATCTACTCTACTCCTACTCTAAGGGGTGGCGGAGCGAAAAAAAGTAAATAACTTGTATTGGATTGATTGTGTGTCTATACAATAGCAGGGTTTGATATTTATACAGGACCTAAAAAACAAATCCTACTCGAGTATGACTCAGTACAATCTTTGGTATGAAGAAAACATTCCTATTTTAAGATAACTTGGACTCTAATCTTCCCCCTTTTGTAGAGTCCGATATGTATCTTCTCGATGCCAATCATATCTTGCCATCGTTATCTGCTTGGCGTCATTCGGAGAGAACCGATCCTAGTGTCATTCGACCCGGCGGATATCAATTTTACTCAATCAACTCCTTGATTGGCACAATCTTGAAAACTGCGAGTTCCACGCTCTTCTCCCAAATTTTGGGTGTAAACACATGCCCCCAATTTTGGGATAAAATGATTTCAGTTCATTGGTTTACCATGCATATTTGTACTATCCCAAGATATCATACGACTCTTGACATTACGGCCCGAGTTTTATATAACATCCCAATAGTATCTTTTGCAACCCACTCGGCCTATTCGCTTTCTCCTTCTTTCTCAAGCTAACTTTAACGGACCGATGTTGTCGCCATGAGGCCCCAAACCCTAGCAAACCATCCGTTCTAACAAGCCGTCATCCAAGCAATCTTGCTTGATTCAAACCAATTTTCAACCGTGATGGCGACCATCAACCACGTCCTTGAGGTATGTCTCCAAGTTTCCATTCTTCAATTATCGGCCCGCTATCTTGTATTTCTTTTCTTCTCAAACTTATTTCGCCCGATTTCTTTAGGAAATGAGGAACAAAATCTTGATTTCATCAGTCGTTTCCCCCAATATCTATTTTCATGGGCCTATTGGTGATCTCAATCCATCCGATTTCATTTGCCAAGAAACCAACCAAATCCCTTCAAACAATCTGTAGTGGATTTGTCCTCTTGGAATCTAAAAACTCTCTTAAAAATTGGCCAAAGATGCCTAAGGGATGGAGAAATTGGTTCATGAGGTGTCCAGAAAAGGGTGGAGATTAGGAACTTTATGATCTGAATCAATGCTTGACTCTTTCATTGTCCCGGATGGAAGGAGCGACTCACTTCGATTGCTACATCTTATTTTGGTCCAATGCCACAATGCTTTCATCTTTGGTCACACCCAATGACCATCACCACGGCGAAGTTTACATGTGGACCCGGCCTCGGAATAACTAGATCAATGCGACCTTACAGTACTTGAGTGATGGCTCAAGAAATTAGCCAAAAAATAGTAGGTATCTGAGGATGGGCGGTTACATTCGAACCATGTTGAAGATGGATCATTGTCGTGAAAGGGAATCGAGGCCTTTACGAACATGTGGTTGGAAAGATTTATTTTCTTGGGTCATCTTGTGGTCCAACCTACAATCACAAACTCATGGCGGAGTACCTAGCATTAGGCAAGGATATCCCTCTTGGAAAATATCTGCTAGGAGCTGCTTATCATCTAATGTACCAGGTGGCTGCCCAATTACTAAAGAATTAACCTGTGCATACTGTTAGTGGCCCCTAGTGGCTAATACAACTGTGGCTCAACCTGTATATGCATAAGTTTGTGAGGCCTGATCTCAAAAGTCTGAGTTTCCCTTCTTCTAATTTTGATAAGGAATATAGAGGTGAAGGAAGAACTCGGTGATTGCATAAAACTATGGTGAAATTTGCATCGGCCATAACAATTGATTTCGATATTGGTCATCTCTTCAAGAAATTTTCTGAGAGGATTTGGTGTAGACTTCACGACTTGGCTGCCATATGATGATGAGAATGATGGTGACCTTCCCATTCAAGTTTTGCTTCGAGTCAGGTTGTTCGGATGATGTGGCGGCTGCAATCTTCAATTTTTTTGTCAAGCCCTGTGTTCTTCCAGCCGAGTTTCGTCATGGCCGTGGCAAAATGGCTATAGGCTCTTTCATTCGAGCAACCTTCAACGTATGAATTTTACAATCCATCCCGTAGCTCGTCGGTTTGGTTTCAGCCAATTGCCTCCTCGGCTATTCTTTAAGAATATCTGAAGCCACGGGAAGATATCAATGAAACCTTTGGAAGCGGAAGAGTTTTTGACTAGGATCAAATCTCCCTTCCCTCTTGCTTGCGATTGGATTAGGGTCAGCCTCTCTTCTACTCTCTTTCCTCCTGGTGGCAAGAATGGCATTCCCATCTTTTACATTGATCGGTCCATCCTTTGTGTATAGCCCTAAATGGAGAATTTGCTTGGACGGAGAGGTAATTTGCTATTTCTCTTCAAGAAAAGCTGCTTGGCGAATTCCTCTATTAACCATCCTAATCGACCTTTTCGGGATGTTGAATTTGATCCTCAAGCTTGGATAGGAAGGCGCCCTATAGATTACTAGCCACCATGCCGGTTTCAAGAATAGGATCGGCTGCACCTTCCCTAAAGAGATTGATGAAAACTCCTTTGCACCCATAATTGTGACATATCAATCTTCAAAGCGCAAAGGTGGTCCAAGGGCAACCCAGAAAACCACTACCAGGAAGAGACTCCGTAGAATGAGACCATCAGCTGTTCAGGTAAACAATTCACCCCCTTCTCAAAATGATATTCACTTGCTGACTTCATCTCTTCATAGCTATCGAGCATTGCATCCCAACCTACCAGGTGCGAAGCGCTACCCCGGTGTTCGACTCAACACCAAGCTGAACTCCCATCGGTTGTTCCATGAAAGAGTCGATCTCGGTTGAAATAACCGATACTTCCATAACAGCGAAAATGTGAGTTTTATCTTGATGCTTACGGGGTATCAACTTCTTTCATTCGGTCTTTTTACCCTTCATCGACTTTTTCTTGCACTAGATACTTCTTGACGAAACACTTGTGCAAGATCGGAAACTGATGGTTCGCTCAACGATCTGTCGATGTTGAAGGTGGTTACATTGCCGTCAACTTTTCGAGCTGTTGATTCCCAGATCGAGCAAACAAGCGATGGTGAGGGAGTTATTTGTTCAACTTATCTCTGCGATAAACATGAGGCGAAAATCTTTTGATGTTTGCGAGATGCCGATGTTGAGATTTACGAGTGATTCAACGGATACTCTTGGTGTATCATCGATTGCTCCTTCCCTTGAGATAGAATCTACCATAGAAAAGGTACCGTGTATCATTTTACTTGTTCATTCTATTATAGGTGATCCGATCCCTCTAATCAAGTTTTTCCTTACACATAGGCACTTTCGATCCTCTAGCTCAGAGCTACTCTTTCAATCTTGAGGAATATTTTGATGATCATGAGATCGGATCGTCAACCACTTCCTCTAATGAAGCTCTCTAGGAGGAGACGAGAAATCGGCTAAGAAATATACAGCCAATATTTGAGAGGAATATAGCGATTTGGTCCAAGAATCTTGATTCAACGTGAGAGTCTTCTTGGATATTAAGGGTGATCCATCCCCAGCTCTCTCCAGAGTCTTGTCATCTTTGTCCATCTTTGAAGATCAGGCTTTGAGGGTGAAAAAGACTCAGAGAAATTTGTCCAATCGCGAAGCCATACTGGCCAGGGGGGACTCCAACAGGCAAGAGGCTAAAGAGCTGGCGTAGTTGATTGATGACTTGAAGAACTCCTCCCTCGGGACCGATCGAGTTGTCCCAATTAGAAATCAAGCATGTAGAACTTGAGAAGGAGTGGAAAATGTGAAGGCTGCCATTGATCATCGTTAAGTCCACTCGGCCCAAATACGATGCCATCAAGCGGAAGAAAAGCAGACACTATTGGCCAAGGTGAAAGAAAGCGAGCCATCCAAAACAACCTTGAGCACTCTGGAACAGTAGAAGAATACAAGCAAAAAGATTGCGAAGGCGATGCTATCGGCTAGAAATCTTGAAAGTCATCCGGGATGTCCTAAACACATAATCTATATGTTAACATATGTCTCATGTAAGATCAATGATAACCATATTTTTTGTTGCCGTTGTATTTCTCGTTTGACTAAGGGCCGATTTGAAAATAACCGACATCATATTTCCAATCTCGATCCAATTAAGTCTAAAAACCTAGCTTTATCAAGAGAGCCCTTCAATTTTTCTACCCTCAGTTGCCCAACGCCACATTCTCATTGGCATTAGTGAAGTGGCGCTTCACCTTTTATTAATTGTGGTTGCCTTTTGCGCGCCCCGAGGCATCCGCCCCTTAAGCTTCATGTCTTCAAATACCGGCCCGATGGCTTGACCTCGAACACATCTCCACTGCATATTTGTTCCTTTGCTCTTCTCCGCCTACCAAAACCACCATGGCGGTTTTCTTTCTCCCTTCCATAGATCGGTCATCCTTCATGGCCAACAAGGACAATTGAGGCAAAAGCGCATGGCGAGAGAAGTGCGGAGGAGAACATGCCGATGAACCAGCGTCTACGATGCATGAGGTGAGATTGACATTCCTTGTTTATGATGATGAAATGCTCGACTCGCCCTCTTGGTTTGTTGTGAATAGCAGTCTCCATCCTCTTCCTAGGGCGGTGGGCCCTACGGCAGCTACATCTTACATGCGGCCTCGTCGTCGGACTCCTCAGAGCTTCGTACAATGGCGGCGGCGCGCCCGGCGTTTTCTCCGAAAGTGGTGGGTGGCCCAGAAGCGCTATTCATGTGACTTCGGGGAAAATGGCCAACAGAGATCTGTCTGGGGTCTCTCAAGCGGCCCTTCATCTTTGCTTAGGAGGAGGCGATGTCGTTCGAGCACGGTGGCCAAATCCGGCGCCATGATGGCGGGTAAGATGAACTCCATGAACATTTTACTCCGACTTCCATTGTTTTCACGTTGACATTCCTTCCATCTTACATGATCATCGCCCTGATAGTGCGGTTGGAGTCTCTCAAGCTGGCGACAAAACTGCAACCGTGGGCGTCGTCTACACTTAGGGGTCCCCTTATTGATGCTTTCGCCTCCATGGCGTTTCAGCCCACATTTAGGAGATCGCCCTTCACGGTGTTCATCATGAGTGCGGTGGTGGCGGCTGACCGCAGTCTTGAGTCGAGGGTGAGCACGAGCTCCACGCCATGGAGACTAGCTTCCCAATGGGCGATGTACGAGGAACATGAAGACACCTTCGAAGAATTCATCATGGCGGAAGCCATATTGGATATCACATCCGCTTAGGATGTGGTGAACAAGAATCTTCGATTAGGTTGTATTTAGAAATGGCCCGATGAATGAAATCTTCTACTTTTCCATGATTGTCTTAGTGCAATGCCCTTGTGTATAACTATTTTTGCTTTTTTGTTTTCTGCTCTATAGGCGATACATATCGTATGGGCTTTTATTGTCTTTGAAGATTTTTATTTTTTTGAACTAGGCGATACCCTCTGGTACCGGCTATTAGAGCTAGAACGAATTGGCTATCAAATGTTGACGGATGTTAGGACAACGACCCATGAGAACTTTTCATCAAAGGTCAAGCGATTAATCAACCCAGGTCAAGCATCCTATTAAGCGAGACATAACTTCTTTAAGAAATCCATTAACTCTGAATCGCACTTACAATTTATTTCGGTATTCACATATGTCGGCTAAACCCATCTCTAGGACTTAATGCTTATTTTCCTTTAATCCAATGCATTTGATATGAAGTCGTGACTTTTCTAAAACAAACTTTGAGAGCCAATCGCTTGCATCGGTTGTTGGTTTTCATTGCTGATCTTAATGAAACCTCCTTCCTATAACTTGCTAGAAAAGCATTGAAGTCTCCTAGTTCCCAAAAGATTGGATCAGCTATTGCGATGCTCACCCAGATTCATCAACGCGAACCACCTCAACATCATCTCCATGCCCTTTGAATCAAACATTGATGCATGGTTGATGGTACCTAATAGTTCGCATGAATCAATCATGACCAAAGAGCAAAGCTATGCGACCCTTTTCCATTGATGACGAAGAATGTGGTGAGAAGAGTCTTACTCTGATTGTTAGTTTGACATTTATTGGCCCCAGGAGTCTTAGATGCATTACCTCCAAAATCTTTAAGCATCATGTCGGTCTCCATCGGATCTCTGGTCCTTTGCCAAGTTACGAAAAGTGGTGTAAGGCATAAGATTATGAAGCACCTCAAATCGACCCACATCTTCTTCATCGGCTTTCCATCAATAAGACCTTTCATATATAAAGCTTTCAAGTGCCGATGCTTGACTAGTTTGTCAAATATTGCTTGTTGTACAACCGTTAACTTAGCAAATATTTCTTCATACTCTGATTCATCAAAATCTGAATACACTTCTTGATCTACCGAAGCTACGAATTACGATGGTAGCAGAAAAGCTATTTGGATATTAGCGATAGTTGCTTTCTATCAATTTGTTTAACTAGTATGCCACACTTGAGGGTTTTAAGGTGCTGAGCTGTTCCATCTCTTTATTCCTTAGGCATTGCACCCTTCTCTTTTGGCTTCTTGTTAATCCTCCTGGACACGATTGGCCTTCCTGCCAAACATATTTTCTTTTGTTGCCTTCTTCTCCATAATCAATTGAGTCTTGGTCAACAACTTCGCTTTCCAAGCCGATCATGAATACTTTTATTTTTTAAGTGTCGATCCATGTAATTATGATGACATGCATCTTGAGCATGGATAGACCCGACCGTTAGTTTGAGATTGAGTAAACTCCCAATATTGATTCTTTGCATTTTGGGCGGTCATGTCGGGTAGGCAACTTCAAACCTTCATTCTAGCAATGCCTAAAGAAAGGATAGTTCAATGTGATTGACTTGTTTCCTTTCATACCTCTCCTTCTCCGATTGGTTGTTGGTATTCTTGATCCTTTAACCAATGTTGATAATCCTCTTCCATACATCATTGCCACTTATTCAACGAGAATCCGAGATGCAACTCACGGCCTTATCGCCCCTAGCTTTTGAGCGTTTCTCCTGCTCATATCGGCTCTTTTGCTTATCGTGGCGTCTCTTAATCTCCACATGCTTGTCGGCCGATATTTGCATCTTGGGATCATTGTTCGACTTCTTTCGATTTGGTCGATGTTAGGACCTTAGTATTCCCTCTGGCGTAGCCTAGCATAAACCATGTTTTGATCTCCTAGGAAAGGATTATCATCAACTTTCATTTAAAGGCGTATCAAATTTGAGCCTCTCTTGCTGAATAGCCCTCTGTATGTCTTTCTTAGGAAGATTATGCATTCATTAGTGGAATGAGAGGTAGCGTTATAGAACTACGAGAACTTCTTATTCTTCAGCTGATTAGGGGCAACATAACATGACCATCGGGCGCTTGATCTGCCCCTTCTCAAGCAAGAAATCGAAGAGCTTGTCGATTTAGTGACATCAAAGTCATAGCTCTCCTCGACTCCTCTTCCCCAAAGTTTAGCACCATTCTTGTTTTATTGCCCCAATTCCATTCGGCCCATGACAACCTCTTCTTCTTTATCTTCATAGCCATCCTCGACCGAGTATGGATCATAACCGGCTACTATGGTACTCTTACGAAATCGGGTATCTCTGCGCATACTCTGGAATTGACTATTGGTAGCGCCACTCGTTGAGCCAATTGGCCCAAGTTGTCAAATTCTTGTCCCAGCAGTTTTTCTTTCCACATTGGCAGCATTCCTTGAACGGCTAAAGTAGCTAGTTGATCATCAGCCAAGTTTAAGGAGAAGCACAAGTTCCTAGTCTCTCGGAACCTCTGAAGAAACTTCGATTGCCGATTCATTAGTCTTACATCTTATAGTTGTCGGATAGGTAATCTTCTTTTATCTAGTCCTAGTGTAAAAATATGTATGAAACTTCTTTTCTTGGTCAGCCCAATTGGCAATGGAATTGGTAGCAATGATGAAAACCAAGTGAAGGCTGGCCCTAATAAGGACAAGGAGGAGAAAGCGAACTCGATGGACATCCTCAACTAATGCTTTGCCCAATTGTGTAAGATCTTAAGTGACATGTTCTATTGTGCTTGTCTTGTCTTGACCTGTGAACTTAGCAAACTACGGGAGCCTATAATTTGTGGGAAGAAGCGACCAAATCATATCGATACGCTTATGGGCATTTGTATGAGAAGGTCAACCCTTTTGGCTTCAAATTGGCTGATTCTTCATCATCTCGGTCATCTTGATGACAACTCATTGACATTTGAATTTGGATTTCTCTGCACTGCGGACCCATTTGTAGATTGAAATCCTGTGTGCCTTGATACCCTAGATTCGGAATCATATGAAGGGTGTTATAATACGCACCATAATGATACCCTTGTGGAATCTCCATCTGCTTTGGGTCCTTTGTTGGCTTCTTTGCTTGAAGTCTCGATTATAAACATAAGGATCTATATATCTGGATCCTTTGAATTGATGGTGCTATTTTTTGAGCCAACGACGGTATGTGTCTGATGTGCCAAAATTGATCACTGGTTACGACTTTGCCCCACCATTGTTGCACATCTTTGCACTAACGGTCTAAGATTATCTGATATCTAATTCATAGTAGTTCCTTGAGCTTGTTTAGATGAACCCTGAGCTGCTTGGGCGTCACCATTATCGGTGGTCTTTGCTTCTTGCCAGTTGGTACCAACAGTTAGTCCCTTGGGTCAGCGGATCAGATTGTTATAATAAATCGGACCTAAGCTTGACCAACTAGAAACCCATGAATCGCTTCTCTCACGGCGTTGTGGAATATGTCCAAGAAAGCTTCGTTATGGCTTGATATGGCATCACGATGTAACACCTAAATTTTGCATATTTTTGAAAAAGGAGAAAAGTGATTAATTTTGCATTTTGTAGAATTTGAACTTAGGAAATAATATTTTTTATGAAATTAAAAAAATAAATACAAGAGATAGAAACATGTTGATGCATTCATCTTTGTTGCATATTTATTTACTGTGATGGGTGGTTTTGTTTCAAATGCTAAAAGATTTTAAAACCTTTTGAAAATGAGATTGGAAAATTTTATTTATAAAAAAAAAAAAAAAAATTTCCTTCCATTCCCTCCTTCCTCGGTTTTGACTGCAGGCCCTTTCTTAAGTGGCCCGTTCACCCTCCTCTCCCCTTCCCTTTCATTGGCCGCTTGCTCTCGGCCCAATGACCCAGCGATGCCTCGGCGTCGCTTGACCAACTTTTATGCTTGCCCGACCCAGCCAAAGCAGCCTGGCCGCTTAACCATGCCGCTCCTTCCCGCAAACAACCCGCTCGTCCCCCTTTGTCGTGCCGTCCTCACCCCGCCTCCTCGGAACCTGCCGGCCAGGCCGCATGCCATAACCGCCCCCTCCACGTCGTGGGGCGTGCCCCCCCTCGCGACCAAAGCCGCTTTAAATCGGCACCGAGGCCGTCTCCGCCCCTCCCTGCTGCCCCCCGCTCTCACTTTTCGCATTTGCCGTGCAAGGAAGCCCGCCATCGCCCCGAGGTCTCGAGCTCGTCGACCGCCCCTCGTGGCAGACTGCCTCCTCGAGCCGCCTCGTCTCCTTTTTCCCCTTGGTGAGCTTCGCCCGTCCTTCCCTCTATCTCCGGTATCTCTTTTTCTCGTTTTTGTTGGCTTCCCGAGCCTTGGCGCATGACTCCATGAGCCATGTGCGCCGACCATAAGCGACCACCAGCGCTAACCCGCCGTTCGCCGTAAAGCAGCATGGCGCGACCCCTTCTTCCCAGCGCTCACGGTGCCCTCGGTTGTCCATTTGGTGAGCCGTAGACCCCTAACCGCGCGCTCGTGAGTCCTTGCCGCCCGACCATGGCGCTGGCGCCCGGTATTCTTTATTCGTGGTAGGCCGACCCCAGGCCGATCCTAGCCGCCCATCGCGAGATCAGCGGCGAGAATAGAAGATACCCTTGGCGGGTGATTTTGCATAAGAGCCCTGGACTTTTCTAAGTCTTAACCGCAGATCAAAAGCGTATTTCCCGAATCGCAATCTCAATTAGAAAGCGTAAACTCCACGGCTTAAGACAAAAGTACGCTTTCGGTATTCTGAAAATGCCATTTTAGCTGTTTAAAGCTTATAAAATTGTCGTTTTAGCTCTGAATTGATCCATTCAAATCGCGTTAACCGTAATTTCATAAGCTACATGTTGGAGCTACTGTTAGTCAAGTTTGAAACTTTTAAATTCATGATTAGATTTAACTAAATATAGGGCTATAGGAAAACCTATTTTAATCATAACTTTAGCATTTTAGCTCCGTTTTTTCGTGAACTTGGCGTTGGCGTGATTGTGGCGAGATGTAGAATATGTTTACAAATATTTTATCTTGTTTTCAATACTGTTGGTGTACTGTTCTAATGATAGGAATGTTTGCTTTGCATGAATGCTTTTGGAATGTTGTATGTTGCCCGTGTTGGTCGCGTTAGACGGGTGAGGAAAGCGTTGGAGACCAAGAACTCTTCTCGACCAGCGAGGACCAGCACGAGTTTGTGAACCAAGGCAAGTATAGCATGGGCCTTCCTTGATGTCCTATTCACCTTAATCAATTACTCATTTGCATGTGTCTAATTTTGATACCGTAAGGATATCCTAGTGATTGTTTATCTGTTCCTTGTCTCCTATGGGTTAAATGCATATGGGTAGATTGCTAGTGCTCTAACTGAACTTGACATACATGTTGATGAATGATACTATGGAACAAAGTGAGTAACATGATTTATAACAAGCTGTTCCATAGGACAAAAGTGCAAATGACCTTTGTTCATGTTGCTCTCGGCCCTCCATAAGGACTTATCTGTCGGCAAAAAGGCTGGGGTGACGATTGCAACCGTGAGGTCATATGGCTCTGACTTTAGCTCAGTAATAGGACCTTTTCTAGCTTGTTAGAGGTTACCTTTATGGCGCAAATGGGGCTTGCCACGTTGGGTATAGAATTTGCCTCTGTTCCTATGTGTATAGCGCGATGGATATGTGCCATAGGAAAGGGGTTCCTACATCGCACTGCCAAGAAACCTAAGCGACCCCTAACATTAGGGAAACCTATGAAATAGCTTCATAGTGTACCCTGCCCGCTCACCTTGGAAGTGACATGGGAGTAATTAACCGGGCATATGGGGATCACGACTTCGCGGTGAATGTGCACCACCTCTGAGAGGGTAACAAGCTATTATACTTGGCCGTGCTCCACGATTCTGGCGGCGGAAAACTCACAGAATATTGGATACTTGATGATGATCTTATAAAGTTGTTTAATGATGATATATGGTACACATGACTACGATATATGTTCTTATGGGAATTAAATGGGAGCTTAAGCATAACTTGATAATACTTGAGAATAAAAGCTTGACCTATTAAAAATGCTAAGCTGCGATAAACGAGTCTATCCTTTTTGAGCTTCATAACCCCATGTTATCTTGCTAAGTACGGAATGTACTTACACTTGTTTATTTTCTTTACTTGGATAAAAATCCCGGATGGGTAACAGGATGACAACGGGTATGAGGATTTCCGGAGGATTATTAGGCTTGTGGTCAACGAGTTGACCTTCCCTATGATAATGGCCACTAGAGTTTTATTATCTTTTTAGTATTTATTTGTGATGTATAAGACTAAGTTTTATTAAAACTCGATGTATGAGACACCAAGTGATGATACTTTATGTAATTTGTCGACTTGTGTGTGTGATTGATTCACTGGGCACACACGAGTTTTGTGCATTCAATTTTAGCCTTAAAATTGGGTGTGACAAATTAGTATCGAGAAACGCAGTTTATTTGTGGGGCATAAAGCCTAGTAGAAAGCTGAGTCGTTTTAAGGTTTATAAGTTCTTTTGCAAAAACCCTTGCTCTATGAACCTTGATATTTTCTTCTCTGCTATATCTCTATCTTTGCTATTCGTCTCTACCTTGGTGCTTATTTTAAAGACTTTGTTCTCATCTTCACTTCTTGGTTTGTTATGCTTTTAGAACTATCCTCATCACCTTCTTGTGTGATCTGAAGAAGAGTCTTAGGATTGTTACCCTAGAATAATAAAAAGCGATAGTATCGCAAGTTGAGTCAAAAGATTGAGTTGTGCATCTCTATTGATTGTTGAATTGTCATTATGCTTATGATTGTTTTGAATCTTTGTAATGATTGCAAAGATCTTGTTGGGTGTTCCACAATTTCATTTAGTCATAGGCCTAAGGCATAAGGATTAATGAAATAAATAGTCGGAGTTTTAGTTTTCTTACATTTTCCGTATCCTGTCTTTTTGGGCGATCTGCACTCTTGACTTATATCTCTATTCTTGGACAACCAAAAATGATGAGAAAATTCTGGACAATAGTAGGCTCCAATATCTTTCTCTGGCGCAAGAATCAGCGTGATAGCTATTTTGATTATGGAATACGAAAATCATAAGGCGATGCATCTGTGCTGTTTGGAATCTAGAGTAGTTTACATTGTTTCTTTGTTTTCAACCAAGTTAAGCTGCGAGAATTTGGAAAAAGTGTTATATAAGGAGGTTGTGGAAGGTTTCTTGCCCTTACCAAGAGTATCGTTGGGATGTCGAGAATATCTTGATACAAGTTAGCTCATCTAAAAGGAGATGCAAGCTATACTTTGGTGTCCCCTAGTTCATCTTTTCTTAAGGGGTAGCCAAGTGAAGAATTTGCAAGCCCGAAGTGTCCCTACGTTCTTGTTTGCTTGTGTGAGGCGTGGTGGTATCCAAAGATGTGAGAGAAACTTCGAGTCTCAATGAGGTTTGGTTAAAGGTTCAGCGAAGGTTTATCAAGGATCATTAAGATTTTGGTAGAGCTACTAGAAGCTTTTAAGTTAGTTTGGATCAAGAATCTGGGACATCTTCACTAAGTTGGTCTTGAATTGGTGATATCCTCGTTGGAAGGAAAATTGATTATGACCTGGAAAAGTGCTATCACTTGGAGAAGCAAAAGTCATGGTGATGCCCTTAGCAATGGGAGTGGTGCTAAGAAGGTTCGGATGACACCAAGGATCAAGAATTGTATTCAAGTTCGAGCAACAAGCTGGAATCATTCATGTTTGAAGATTGGTGGAAGAATTTCCTTACGATCAATAAAGTAAGGAATTTTCATCGGAAGGTGGGTATTTTAAGAAAAAGAATTGGTATTGTGGACTCAAAAGGAAAGGTGGCCTAGTGATTGGAGTTACACGAGTATCGTTTGGAGTAAGATCATGAGATATGCAAGGTAAAGTGGGATCCTAATTAAGGCGATGGGACTACTACGAGGAAGTAAAGGAGAATCTAAAGGCGGAGTATCCCTATCTCTCGATCGGCGTCATCCGAATCTCGGGGCGAGATTCATCTTAAAGGCGTAGAATTGTAACACCCAAAATTTTGCATATTTTTGAAAAAGGAGAAAAGTGATTAATTTTGCATTTTGTGGGAATTTGAACTTAGGAAATAATATTTTTTATGAAATTAAAAAATAAATACAAGAGATAGAAACATGTTGATGCATTCATCTTTGTTGCATATTTATTTACTGTGATGGGTGGTTTTGTTTCAAATGCTAAAAAGATTTTAAAACCTTTTGAAAATGAGATTGGAAAATTTTATTTATAAAAAGAAAAAAAAAAATTTCCTTCCATTCCCTCCCTCGGTTTTTTGGCTGAGGCCCTTTCTTCCTTGACCCGTTCACCCTCCTCTCCCCTTCCCTTTCATTGACCGCCGCTCTCGGCCCAGCTTGCAGCGCCTCGGCGTCTTGCCCTTGAGCCAGCGCCTGTGCCTAACCGAGCAACGGCTGGCGCAAGCCGCCGCTCTCCTTCCCATAAACCTTGACCCGCTCGGCCCGCTTTGTCGGTGCCGTCCTCACCCCTGCGCTCCTCGGAACCGCCCGGCCAGGCCGCATGCCGCAACCGCCCCACTCCACATCGTGGGAGCGTGCCCCCCTCGCGCCCGGCCGCTTTAAATCGACACAGAGCCGTCTCCGCCCCTCCTGCTGCCCCTGCTCTCACTTCGCGTTTGCAGGTGCACGGGAAGCCGCGACCATCGCCCGAGGTCTCCGAGCTCCGTCGACCGCCCCCCCGCGGCAGACTGACCTCCTCGAGAAACGCCTCCGTCTCCTTTTTCCCCTTGGTGAGCTTCGCCGATCCTTCCCTCTATCTCCGGTATCTCTTTTCTCATTTTGTTGGCTTCCCGAGCCTTGGCCCACGAGCTCCATGAGCCATGAGTCGCCCGCCCATGGCGACCACCAGCGCTAGCCGCCGTTCCGACCGTAAAGCGGTGATGATACTACGATGTATGAGACACCGTGATGATACTTTATGTAATTTGTCGACTTGTTAGTGTGATTGATTCACAGGCACACGAGTTTTGTGCATTCAATTTTAGCCTTAAAATTGGGTGTGACACTACAATGATTTGTCTACAACTTCCTTAAAAGAAACACATGTCTTCATCTTGATTGTATCACATGCCCGTGTAGTAGAACTCTTAGTAGTGAAAATTTACGAACAATTGTGTTGTCACGTGTTTTGGTGTAGGACAACAAACACTTGTTACGAAACTCTTACGTAACTTTCTTGATGATACCCTTATCCCCATCGGGTAGATCTTCATAATGCGGACATCGGGATGTCGTTGTTGTTGTGAACACGCCATAGCGAATATGGTGGTTCCACGAATTTGTCTGAAGCGATATGTCGACATGGAATTTCGTCCGTGCCGAGGACACACGTAGCAAGCTAGAAGGGTCCGCTTGATGGGGCGGAGATCCGCCTAGCCGGTAGCGAGGTGGTCAATCTGCGCACTCCTCCGAGATGTGCCGATCAATTTGACCCTATAATTGACAAGGAGAGAAAGTTTATCGATAATTAAAGGGTGGAACATGCGGTGTTGCTAAGCGGTCCCAAATGTATGGCTCACGAGAGCCGATATGAAAGGAGATCGACTAAATAGTCGATTCCAGCATATTCATGAGAATAAATCGGTTAAAGCTCATGGGGTTGTGTAAGAAGAATCGATTGTCATTCAGGATGAATATCATTCTTTTAAACAAATATTGGTCAATGGCAATAAGATATTAATGAAATTAGTTCATGCTAAGCCAATGAGCGCAAGTAACCAAACCCTTTTATGGAAGAAAGCAGGTTTATCATCATTCAACCATTTAATAGAGATAAATCTAATGAACATATTAGATCTCATATATCGCTATGACTAGTGGGGCATGGCGAGAATCATGCGGGCCATAGAAACAACAATAGACTCGATGACCCTAACTTATTACTAATATCGGTGGGGCATGGCGCGAGAATCATCTGAGCCATAATACAATAATAAGATCATGGGGCTAACACATCTTTGAACCTATCACTACTTCAACGATCTCGTGATGCAAACTATTCGTGAAAGCGCTCGATATCGACTAAAACAGCCGATTCAGGAATAGCGCCTGATTAAGGTCATGCCCTCTCGGGAATAGATCTACGAATAACGATCCCCACTCCCACGGTGCTAACGGTGGGGTGTGAAAGCAATCACCACGAGCTGCCATGATAACGGGCCATGGAGCGGTTTTAAGCTAGCCAATAGATCTACTCAAGATCAAACATGCCTTAACATGCGCTATGCATGATCATGATTGATGTAAAGCAGCCGGATAAAACATAACTCATCATTTAAGCTGCAGATTAGATCGGTTTAAATTAACAAGCGATAGGTTAAAAATGATGTAAGGCCGATCTAGATCAATCTCAATCGGGCAAAGTGATATTCTTGTAATTAAATAAATAATGGTAGCAATAAGCAATATCGGTAACAATGAATCTATCGAAGAAGGCGTCACCCTTAGATAGAGCCAATAACTTGCCTTAATCTAGTTCGAAGCGGTGGAGGTCGATCGGATCGATGTGGCCGTGCTTGAACTAGATAGAGTCAATAACTAACTCATACAGTCGCGATGGGCCGACCCGGATCGATGCTCTGGCCGTGCGAGCAAGGTATAAGTCATGGCGGTACTTCTGAGACAAGTAGTGGAGGTCGGCCGGATCGATCACTGGTATACTCTTTGAAGAACTTCATGAGATCTACTCTACTTGACTCTAAAGGGTGGCGGAGCCAAAAAAGTAAATAACATATTGGATTGATTATGTTTCTTTACAATAGCGGGGTTTGATATTTATATACGAGACCTAAAAATGAATCCTACTCGAGTGTGGTATGGCGAGAACCTCCTAAATTATAGGGCCCACATGCACATCCTTTGTCCAACGACCTTTGACACCTATCCATATGTCCCCGATAAATTAAGAAAGGCTGTCGGTGTCCTCGGGAACCCCGAATCATCCACAATTTCGGCGAGGATCACATTCTGAGTCATTGCGATTATTACAGCAGTTTATTTAAATACATACATCGAGTAATATAGCGAAAGTCTTACAATAACTTAGATTTACAAAACATTTATTTCAAACCTTTCAAACTAAGTTAAGCTTAATAATACAAAACATAGTAGTGGAGTGGCATTATAACATATTACATAACACACAAATAAGTTACTTACTGCCCAAAGGGCCACACATTTCTTATCATCATCGCCTTTGAACAACTTGGTCATGTATACGATCCAAAATAGATGCGCTCATGAGCTCTCACACCAACAAGGGTCAACGAACCACGAGTACAAAAGTACTCAACAAGACTTAACCGACAATAAAACTAATAGAACTTAAGAATGCGGGCTCGAGAATTCAAGGTATGGCTTTAGCAATAATCAAAGTTCTTTTGCGTAAAAGGTTTTAATAAAATTCATTACATCAACATTCAAAACTTCATAAGATCATATACAAAGTGACCACGATCCGTATTGGGATCATGAAACTTCATAACTAACACCATCACAAACCATCCTCAAGTTCTAGTTATTTAACTACGATGATGAGCAGAGAAGTCTCCATAACGAGGAACAGCGACAATTGAGGTGATTAAACCCATTTGAGGATTCTAGACCACCACGACATATGTAGGTCCACGACTTTACATATATCAACCTACCCATGGATCCTCTAAAAAAAACGGGTCCCACCACCCGAGAATACGATTACTCCACCAATCCACCCCATTGCCACATGGGTACCGCTATTCCGCCATCTCTCCACTCCCGGTGCGCGGTAGCCATTCTCGTGATAGAATAGCCAAGTTAAGGCTTACGGAGTATGTGGTTAGTACTACAAAGTCTCACGCACATAGTTCAACAGCGATGCAGACCTTAATCGACCACAGTAGGAAAGAACCGCTCACAAGACCTCCATGTCTTGTGGCTCACACCTACCAAAGTCCACCGGTCTAGATTTCTTACTCCACATGCTCACATCACATCATAACATAAGTAACCAAAGTTCCATTTAAGACTTGCGGTGACGGGGTAATCACCCGACTTTCATCGTTCTAAGCATAGCTAAGCATAACTAGGCATATACAAATTAAAGCTGGTAATATGGTAGATATGAAAAAACAAGGTTGGTGATGCATCAATTAGGTTTTCATAACTCTTAATCACTTAATGTAGTAAATAAAAGCAAAAGCAAAATCAATTTGTAAAACACAAGGTAAGGTTGTATGCATCAAGGGCTTGCCTTCGTTGTGAAAAAAAGTCCGGTTAGAATTACGCACTACAATTATCCAATCCAACCTCCACCAGACGGATCAACCTCCTCAACTACTTGATTAACTACCACGTGCTCACCTTCATTCACTACGTAGTAACAATGCCATGTTTAACATGATGTGAAATATAAAACATGATGCTCAATGATGGATGCAAAAATTAACAACTTGAATACAACTTTCCTTTGCGATACGAGTTACAAGTCAAACTAACTAAACCTTTTTACATAACACATACATCAATTGCCAAGGATCATTACCAACTAATGACCCAAGGACATTACTCAATCAAAATTCAATCACAACCTAAATCATGAAAGGTTACTATTTACTTTTATGAATTAATTATTTAATTAAAATTATGAAATAAATCAACTTGTTCCAATTGACCTCACAATTTTTGTAAATGTTCATCACATGGTAACTAAGTGGCAAAACAATTTTCATAATTTTTGATAAATAAATAAGCCTAAAAATCATAGAAACTCATTTATTAATTAATTGAGAAATTTTATCACATTCAAAAAGTACTGAAAAACAACATTTCATATTTTTGTAAATAATATACATCACATAGACATCACACAAAAATTTTCATAATTTTTGGAGCTCTAAATAAATCTACACAAAAATAACAAAAGCAGACACTATTCATTCATTTCTAAAAAGGAAAAATCATTTTTTCAAATCACAGCTCAGCGACAAGGTGACCCCACATCATCCACGACCTCAGCGTTGACCACGGCAGTGGCGGCTCACGACCAGCGATAACTCACGCCCGGTGAGACCTCCGACCTGGCGGCAGTACCAACACATTCCCCACAACCCAATGCATCGATTGGAGTCACTAGCTTGAGCAAATCTGGCGAGGTTCGAGCTTGACACTAACCTTGGCGGATCGCGGTGGCTCGGCGATGCTCTGGCGGAGATAGGAGCCGGTAGCAATTAAACAAGCAACGCAGGAAGACTAAAGGAGCTCACCCGATCGCATTTGGAGCAAAAGCGGGGCGAAGGGCGGCGGAGAGATGGTCGATGATCCGCAGCCGGTGCTGTTGGCGCGAAACAACGTCGATGGTGAAGCCCGGTGGTATGGTGGACAAATTGGTCAAGCAATAAGGGATTAAGCACCCACGGCATCAAGTGAAGCTTTAACAACACCGAGCAGGGCGAGAGGCTCACCGCGTGTTGCCTTTGTACGATAGGCGCTCGCTCAGCGGAGATCTTTGCCGACGCGAGGAAAAGCGCGCCTGGCGAGTTCAAGCGAGACAAGCGACCGAGTTGGTTGGTTTAGAGTGCGCAGAGACTAGGCTAAGTTATAGCAAGCTTTGCGAAGGCGGAAGAAGCGCTACCTGCATGACGGTGAAGCTCAAGCGGAGTTATGGCGATGGCGGCCGGGAGAAAGCAGAGGAGGAAAAGCGATGGCGATGGCATCTCGGCCTTTATAATGCGGCTCGAAGTAAGAAGAAGCCCACGCCCACGGTCTTCAGCGCCCGGTATGACATAAAAAGATAGGCGCGATCGCATTTGGAAGCCAAAGGCTTCGCCGGTGATGACAAGCTGCCCGTGACGGTACTATTCAACTTATTTACCAAATTGCCATTCGTTTTTAAAATCTAAATTACTCCCAAATTTATGTAACAACTCAAAAATCTCCAAAATAAAAAGTTGTTTCAAAATTCAAAGCTCTACAACTTTTCTTTTATAACCATACCCAAATTCGGTCTACATTTTGAAATGCAAGTTTGAATTCAAAAGGGACATTTAAAGAATTCGCCTTTTCAAATTACTTCAAATTTTATAAAACAACTTTGAAAACTCCAAAAACAAACTTTGTACAACTCAACAAGCTCTACACTTTTGCTTTAAGACTCAACCCCAAAATTTGCTTAGATTTTGAGGCTGGGTTACATAGGGTGAATTAAATCTTTGGAAATTTGGGTTTTCGAAATCAATTAAACACAAATGTTTTGAAATTGATTCATTCACACAAGTCAACACATATAACATAAAAGTAAACTTGTTTTAGTGAATGCATAACAAAGTTTTCATAATTATTGATATTAACATTATTTCAGGTAATATATAAAACACTCCATAAATAACATTGGCATGCTATATTATAAACACGAAATGCATTCATGAGTTGATGTATGATGATTATGAATAATGATGACATGATTAAAGTTTTATTAAGTGCTAAACATACGGGATGTTACAATGACTCGATACAATCTTTGGTACAAAGAAAACATTCATATTTTAAGATAACTTGGACTCTAATCTTTTCCCTTTTGTAGAGTTCGATATGTATCTTCTCGATGCCAATCATATCTACGCCATCGTTGCTCTGCTGACATCATTGGAGAGAACCGATCCTAGTGTCATTTGACCCGACGCCAGATATCAATTTTTACTCAATCAACTCCTTG
Organism: Miscanthus lutarioriparius; assembly: GCA_904845875.1. Taxonomy (NCBI): domain Eukaryota; kingdom Viridiplantae; phylum Streptophyta; class Magnoliopsida; order Poales; family Poaceae; genus Miscanthus; species Miscanthus lutarioriparius. The sequence goes on along the minus strand of CAJGYO010000014.1, from coordinate 40,178,542 downwards.
ATTGGTACAATCTTAGAAACACCTTGAGTTCCGCGCTCTTCTCCCAATTTTGGTGTAAACACATCTTCAATCCTCTTGGCCAAGTTGGTTATTTGTCGAAGGATCTCATTAAACTTGTCATCAAAGCGGCATGAAGCTCATTCTTGGAAACACAGGTCATTGAAATACATGGGTGTGTCATCATTCCCTTCTTGCGCTGCCCTCCGGCTTTTCGACATTGTTAGTAGAAAGGAGAAGACAACACAAATAGTATTATCCTACCAACTACTTAGGTTGTGGACAAGGAAAACAAGGCACTCAACTCTCAAGTGTCTTCTGCGGTCTTACAAGTGTTCTTACCAAAGCAGCGGAAGAGTTGCAATCGATCGGTGACTATGATACCGAATTGTAGCTTGAGTTATATGAGTTGCAAAAGCGAACCTATACTTAGTTAGAAGAAAGTGAAGCTTGGGCCAGGGCACAATATAGTAGCAAGGAATAGCAATATTACATGGCCCGAATAGCAAAATTTGAATAAGTATCCAGTACTTGTCTTAGTTCTTTGGCCTACTCACATTTAAAGTACCGGATGCATCAAGTGATGTGAAGCAGCATGAATATGATTAGGAATAAAGCGGAGATCGGCACTGCATAAAAACAGCTCAAATGGCGCTCTCTATGTGCTCCTCTAGATATTGTTCCACTTTTGCCCCTCTTTTTTCTCTATTTTTGGGATATCATTGTTTTTTTGGGATTCTTTGACTTTTTTTTTTTATTTTTTGATATTTTTCCTCACTTAGTAGCACAAAAAAGTAACCCTGAGAAAATATGAGCTTAAACAAATGAAAGCCGTGGCTGTGAAAGAATTCGAGAAGGCGTGCTCAAAATTGACAAAAAGCTTGTGACCACGAAAAGAGGATCTTGTGACCAGTTTTTGGCCAAAATAAAATTTCCTAAACCCAATATGGTGGGGGACGGACGGATTGAAAAAAAAATTCTGATCGATTTTGATATATGGAGCGATCGAAATCCGAGTTCGTATCTGAAAACTAGACTAGTTTAAAAACGGACTCGAATTAGAGGACAAAAGCGGGAACAATCTTGGCATAAAAAGTTGTTGCGGCGTGACTATGGATAGATGCAAACAGTGAAGACAAGTGTAACAAATTAGATCGTGGACTAGGATTTGATGGATACAAAGGCAATACAACAAGACTTGAAGGTGTTCACGCAGTTATGATGAAAAAACAAAGGAAAAACACAAAGCTGGACCAAAAAAGCGATCTAAAACCGGCAACGAACTTGCCCTAGGACTCGAACTCAACAACGCCTTGAAATAGAGACAAAATTACGCTGCGGCACAATGAGGCTATAGGATAGGGGAATATGTGGAGGTATATATTTTTTGGCTTTTGTGGACTATAGGTAAAGCAAAAATAGTAACAATCTAAAAGGGAAAATAAAAGTATACCTAACGGGCAACAAGGTCTCTAATACCATGATGTAGACAAGGCCCGATCTTCCAAATAGGTATGATAAGCGTCGATTGGTGGATACTCAGCGTTCACGATCTAGGCTTGAACCAAGACTAATTGGGACCCCCATAACCCGTTACACCACAGCTCCGTTGGTTATCAATCCTTGAGCGATTGACCTCGCCAAGAAGAGCTTTCACGCAAAGCGAATCGAGAACACAAGCAAAGAGCAGGATGAAGCATAATCTCAAATTGCAAATAAATATGAGGCTTATGATAACGAGAAGGAGTTCAAGTCTTTTATTCGAAAGGACTAATAAGCCATGGCAGGCGAATAAGATCAAGCTGGGGCCACTGGTTCTGACAAGCGACCATGGCGGCGGCACGATTGCGACAAAATGACATCTGTTTCACGAGGAAATCAAGAACTAAACAAAACCCCAAACCCTAAGGAGAGTGGCGGCTGCTAATTATAGAGTCTTGGGCGTCACCCCCACAGGCCGTGCCCCTAATGGGCCCAAACCACGATACGGTCCAGCGGACCAAAAATGAGTGTCCATGACACCCTAATAGATTACGGGCGCTGACTTGTTTGATGATTCCCATTGATTTCGAAGAGATTTTGATGTGAGACTACTTGCATTGGATTCCTTATCTAGTAGCTTTCCATCCATATGTGGATCATCGAAAATGGAGTCGGATGCGCCCGTGTGACCAGTTTGATAGGATATTGGTCTTGGAACCTAAGATGGGCTCCAACTTGGTTGGGTGGACCTCCACCATGAGGAAAGATGAATTGGGCGCCCATGCTAGACCTCCTCCTCTCCTTGGCTTGTATGTGATGGAGTGATGTCCTCATCGAGAATCTTACTAGCCTATGCTTGTACTCACAACATCAAGCTCTATCAAATGGATGTCAAGAGTGCATTTGAAATGGTTACATCAATGAAAGAAGTATATGTTGAGCAACCTCTGGTTTTGAAGATGACAAGAAGCGACCATGTGTACAAGTTGAAGGCAGCATTGTATGGCTTGAAGCAAGCACTTAGAGCATGGTATGAGAGATTGAGGGACTTCCTACTCTCTAAAAGATTCATGATGGGCAAGGTTGACACCACTCTTTTCACCAACAAGATTGGCAAAGACTTATTTGTGTTGCAAATCTATGTTGATGAGATCATATTTGGATCAACCGGTCAAGACTTTTGTGAAGAGTTTGGAAAGATGATGGCTAATGAGTTTGAAATGTCCATGATTGGAGAGTTAAGATACTTCCCTTGGTCTTCAAATCAAGCAATTGAAGAATGGTACATTTGTCAGTCAAGGCAAGTACATCAAAGACATGCTCAAGAAGTTTGGCATGAGTGATAGCAAAGCCATTAGTACACCAATGGGGACAAATGGCAACTTTGATAGTGATGCAAGTGGTAATATGGTGGATCAAAAATTGTATCGGTCTATGATTGGAAGCCTACTCTATGTGACCACATCAAGGCGGATGTCATGTTTAGTGTATGCATATGTGCAAGATTTCAAGCCTCACCAAGAGAAAGTCATTTAAAGGCTACAAAGATAATATTGAAATTACTTGAAGCATACACAAAATGTTAGTTTGTGGTATCCCAAAGGAGCAAAGTTTGAGCTAGTTGGTTACTCAGGGCTTCAGATTATGCAGGGATGCAAGGTTGAAAGAAGAGCACCTCGGGCACATGTCAATTGTTGGGAAGATCACTTGTTTCATGGTCATCAAAAGAAGCAAAATAGTGTTGCATTATCAACCAACTTGAAGCCGAATACATATCCGTCGGTGGTTGTTGTGCACAAATACTTTGGATGAAGGCCACCTTGGTGACTTTGGAATC